>CM021732.1:148595125-148632690 GCA_011075105.1 Heteronetta atricapilla
CCCCCCCCCCCCCCGAGAGAGAGAGAGAGAGAGAGAGAGAGAGAGAGCAGCTCACAACTGAACAAAACAGGAATGCATAGGAAAAACAGACAATGATAGATAGATAAATACCAGGCTAGCTCTCAGGCAGGGAATTCGGAAAGGTCCTTCTTATTCATCAGCCAAACATAAGTCTATCAAAATAACCCTAGTTTTCCCCAGACTGCCCTGCCAATGACTCCAGAGATTAAAAATTCGTTCAGATCTCATGCTGGTAACATTTATGAATTTTACTCAAGTGGAAACTATCAATCGTGTCAAATGGCACAGACTTATGTCCTAAGCAACATTTGACATATTGCCAGTGAAACACTAAATCTGCTTGATTCTTTTTTATTGTGGGGGAACTATATGGAAGAAAGGGTTATTTGTTGCATTTATCATTGTAAGAGTAGGTTTGCACTAAAGATGAATAATAAAACAATCACTGTATTTTTTTTTCTTTTCTGAAACTACAATGTGTTACTATCGTGCTTTCATCCAAAACGTGATTTAAGCTTGAACCTGCACTGATTTAACTAAAGTTGTTATTTTAAGCCTTTTTAGTTGAATTAGTTTCACCTCTTTCTGATGCCCTAAAAATAACTTAAAATGCAAATAGAAGGGTAAATTAACTTTAGTGTCCACACAAGATATTTCCATGTATACAAAATACTTAAACCTGTTTAATCTAAATTCAGTGATGTCTAAACATATGGTCAATCATCCAATGCTGTTATAGAAGTCACCGTCCTTCAGCTGAGATGCTGTAAATAACCAGGAGCTAGTTTATAGGCCATTGTGAAAGATGTAAATAGCTTACTTTAAAGCTATCTTTGGTTGAAGGATGACCTCCTACACCACCATGCCTTGATCCATTGTAAAGTTCTTGTCTGAATCAGTTTATGCATATTCTGTTTGGGGATTGCATGCTTTACAGCCACATATTGAATAAATACCTTACTTTAATGAACTCAAAACCTGCAGAAGAAAAAGCTGTTTACAGTTGTCACACAAGTTATCTTGACTTTTTGCCCCATGTTTTTTTCTATCAAAATGATAATTTTTTGAAAAGTACATGACATTGATTGTTTATTGGATCTGCTTTTGTTTTATGGTTTCAACAGATGAGTTCTGTCAAATCCTGGCTCACAAGCTGTAGAGATGATCCCCTCAGCTGCCCTCCTTGTCCACCAGCACTGGATACCATCCTTTACTAAGACAAAACCACACAGGCTTCTGCTCTGCAGCCACCACAGTTTGCAACCTACTATCTCATTTTAAACACAATCTGAAGACAGATCAACTTGTGAATTTCAGCAGCCCATGTGCCAACACTCACCCTACCTTTCCAGCTCTCCTGTGAGGGTTTTACCTTCTCAGTCATCCAGGAGGATTCAAAGGAGTTCAATAATGACAGCTCCCCTTCATGCAATTTAACAACCCCCTTTTCCCTTAGGTTTCCTACAGTGCAGTTAAGATATGAGCTGCTAAAGCCCTAGCTGCTGTCAGATGATTTCTGATAAAATGTGACGTGCCTAGGGAGTGACAATTACATTTAAATTCCACTATTCTCTTTAATTTTTGTAAAATCTAAATTCTATCCTCTTGGTTTTACCACTAAAATTATGCATAATGTGCCCTGATGGCATTTTTCAGTGGTGTCAGTACACGGATACAACACTGCCAAGGACCATACAGAATTTTTCCATACCCTGTTTTCAGCACTGCGAAAGTATATGAAAAAGACTGTTCAAAAGAGCAGTCCTATGAGATGGGATGAGCCAATCTAGCAACTTGCTGTCAATATATTGGTGTGACATTGTGGTTCTCCCCATGTTTCCTGTCTTCCCCATGCCACTCACCTGGCCCCCTACTATTATCTAGCTATCTCCAATAGCTTTTGAGCCACTCCTTTTAGCCAAGTAACTTCACTAACACAGCACAAACTATGCTGTAGGCTGGGAGGGAATGATCAGATAGTAGTTTCTGGAGGCTTAGTGATCTGAATGAGCTCACAGGAAGGAATTTCAAGGACCAAAGGCAATAAGGGAGGAAGAAGACTGCATAACCAAGAGGAGGGGAATGACATGCACCCTTCATAAATGGGGAAATCATCTGAAACCTAATATTAACTCAATTTGATGTGACATGGTAGCATGTTTCAAGTAATTTCAATCTTCTTGAAGAGTTTCCTCAATCATTCCCACAGTCCTTGTTCTTGTACAGTCTTTAGATGTCCCAGTGGTATTGTGCAGGGAGTGCTACAGACAGGATAAGTTGGTATTGCAAAATAACATTTTGTACACAGACTTTCCCTCTATTTATCTACATGCTTTCCGAAAATTCCTAGAGAATACAGCTGCAAAAAGACCAAAAGGTCTCAAAATCTCTACAGTGAGAGATGGCTATAGGGAATTGTTCTCTTCTGTTACCATTAGGTAATTTACAATGTGCTAACAGATTGTTTCTTTATAATTAGTATCACAAGACTAGTTTCACAACAAGGAAGGGGGCTTTTCAAGACCATCTTTCCAACATCTTCTTTTGAATTTCTGGACAGGAAAGGTGAGCATAGGAATTTAAAATGATAAATAAATAAATAAATAAATAAATAAATAGAATCAAAGAATCATAGAATCATAGAATATTCTGAGTTGGAAGGGACCGATAAGGATCATCAAGACCAACTCCTTGCATCACACAGGTCTACCCAAAAGTTTAGACCATGTGATTTAGTGCACAGTCCAAATGTTTCTTAAATTCATACATGCTTGGTACAGTGATTATTTTATGTATTGTGTATATTTTGTATATTTTGTATATTTTGTATATTTAAAATACATATTTATTTGATTTTTCTCTGTTTAAAATAGAAAACAATCAAAATGATAATTTAGATGAAAAATGAAGTATTTTATAATTCTATATTTTGGGGAAATCTTCTAGAAGTTGTGAGATCTCCTTCTAATTAGAGTGATTTTAAGTCTGCTTAATGCACTGCACAAGCATATGCCAAGGCAAAGCTTTTGAATGTAATTATATTGCAACTCATATTAGAGATATTTCAAATCAGCAGCCCAGCCCAAAGACATCCATCCCAATTGTTCTCTGATTTTAGGATTGCTGAATGTTCGCACTTAATCATCAACATAAACTGTAGAACTGCAGCTGTTATTAAACTGGAGATAAGATAAATCTTAATTAACTAGTTGTACATCTGTAAACAAATAAACTAATCATATCTCTGTGAATTGCAAGCAACTACTTTGCATCAACCTGAGAAGAGAGATTTTTTTTTTTTAATTTCTTACTGATTACAAATTGCAGTAATAGAAAACATGCAGTATTAAAACAATGGATTTTTAACAGCTCTGTAAAATTTATCTCTTTGATTTAAACTAGGAAAGAAGAGAGTGAATGCTTATTATTATGCCTTTTTTCCTAAAACTGAGACATAACTTGGGCCAGTAAATGATAAGTCATTAGTTATGGTGATCTATGGGGCAAATCCATTACCAGTGCAACTCTACTAGCTCTTTTAATGCTGCTGTTATACCTCTGAGAAATAAAGTAAAATGGAAAAGTTGAGATTACAGCTATGATACTACCTTCGCTTTGCTGACTACCATTTCCAGGTATCTCCAACAAGCATTCCTGAATCCAGCACCTCAAAAATTCCTCCCATTTTTTAATAAATATCTACATATTGAATCTCCACAAACACAGAATTTCATATCAATATTACGGGCAGGCTGTCCTGGGCTTATCTCAATGACATTTCTATGTCTCACATTAATAAATCTGTTGGGGGAAAAATAATAATAAAAAAATACTTCTAAGTTGATTAAAACTTGAGTGTTTTGTGGTGGGGGTTGGAATTATATGATCTTTAAGGTCCTTTCCAACCCAAGCTATTTTGTGATTCTGTGATGTCTCAGCTGCTAAAGTCACCAATTCATTTTACACAATCTACTGGAAAAAAAAAAAAAAAAAAAAAAAAAAAAAAGACATTGTGAACATCTGTGTCTCTGTTGCTTTGACTACTTCATTTGACCAAGCCAAGCAAGAGCCAAGCCAAGGAAGCTGTTCAGTCCCAAAGGGAAAGTACTAATAGCCAACAGAAATATCCAGGAGAGGTATGTGTTGAATTGCCAGTTTCGCTGAATTTCACACATCTGTTCCTTATCACCTTCATTCCACTAATATCAACCTTATGAACTGAGGGTGCATACGGGTATCTCTTTCCACTAGGGACCTGTTATTATTAATTCTCACTAAAGACAGTGAGAATATATAGTTGGAGTGTAGATTTTATCTGTTTAATCCAGTGGTATTTCTGTAATGGCCATTGGCTACTCACCAAACAAAAGATGATATCACTAGGTTGCGTTTGATGTTGTCATCTCCAGTGGAGGAATAATCCAGCTGTTTCCTGATGCAATGGAATTTCATTCAGCCTAGTAACATTTTCACTGTGATGAACCTAAATTGCTTTGGTATTGGAGGTCAAACAACTCCCTTGACAACAGTCTTGAGTACAAAACTGTGTTTTAGTTGAATTAATTTGAGTTTCTGATTTCCTTAATAAATGTCACTTTCCTTAAACATAAAACAGTAAAAGTTACTCCTATGAGAAGCTGTATTTTTACCTGTTTTTGTTTTGTTTGTGACAGGAAATCGAGGGAGACTTTATTAGTATTCCCAGATAAAGTTTGAAAAAGTTACTACAATAATCCCAGAGATAAAAATAGCATATTTTACCTAAACCAAGAAAAATAATTCTGGACTGAATGTTCATCTCTTTCCTATTTGCAAAGTAGAAATTAAGTACTAGAATAAGAAAGAGGTGAGGATACAACTTTAAAGAATCAAATGAAACCAGAAGAGATATGTTGAAAAAAAAAAAAAAAAAAAAAAAAAAAGGATGAAAAAAATATTTGGATGAAAGACTTGAGAAGAAAAAAAGCCACTTATTCCTTCTCATTCGCTCCCCCTGTTTCCGATTTGGCTTCACTAAAAAGCAGTAAGCACAATCCTCCTTTGGATTTTTGTGCTGCTTTCCTAATGGTGCTTCTCTGAAATTTCCCTTGGGCCAGAATTTGCTGAGCTGTCTTATCTTCCCAGAAGTCAGTATTTTTAGGAGGGACCTTGGCTGTTCTGCATTGTAGACCAAGGAGTAATATCTCCAGAGTCTGGGTCTGCACCCACCATTCATTGCCTGTCTGCCCCCTTTTTTCTCCAGTTGAAGCAGGTAGGGTAAGGCTTCACATTTGCTTTCCCCCCATGAGAAGGAACATTGCTCTCATAGGGTCCTCAAAAAAATTACTGGATGGGCAAACACAGGATGGGCAGAAGTGGGACATACAGCTGGAGGCACAAGGAGCAGGACTGCTCTTCTCAGGAGGAGAAGGTGGTGTTGTTGAATTAGGTGTAATGTGAAGTTGTACTCTAGACAATGTGTTCTCTGCAAAATATTTCCTGGGGGACAGCACATCCCAGAAATACTTTGTGGGATATCATCTAACTACTACAGCTAACTTCTTCATTAACTTCAATAGAGCATTAGCAGAACAAAATGAGTTAGACCTACCCTCCCACAGGGTAATGCAGACCCCCCTCAGTCCTGGAATAAATGTTAGAGGAGTGTCAGTGTTGCCTTTATCTAATATATATAAATTAACTCAAATGATCTGGCAATCAGTTAATTTTGGAAGAAAAATTCTCATCTGCACATGCCCTCAGCAAAGATCAGGTTTCTTTTTTTTTTTTTTTTTGTCTGATCTCTCTCTCTCCACTCTATTTAAACTCCTCCATGTGAAAGTGTATCACCCTTTAGCTGTTCCCCAGCACAAAGCCTGCTGCTGGCGTGCAACCAGTGAAACTCCAACCCATAACAACATCAAGAAACAATTGCTGCTCCTGCTATCACAAGAATCTTATTCAGCTTTGGGGGTGGGTGGCTCAATCACAGCCTTCACAACAGATTATCCAGATTCAGAAATCACAGAGGGGTGCACAATGCCATCCAAATACCAGTGAGGACTTATTTTCATCTTGTAGAGATGTATTCATTTTTAGCATTGTTAAAGAGATTACTGTTTACATATAGCCTTATACCTTTAAAATGTTTCTAAATAATATGTATTAGAGGCTTCTCCCCATACAGACCACCATTATGTTCTGGGTTTAATACATTAGCAGCTGTGGAAAACTGTGGGGATATTTAGAACATCAAACAGAGTATTAATTTTGTGATTATGGAAATGTAAAGGTTGTAGTTTGTTTCCTAGAACAGATTCTCTTTGGGGAGCTGAACACAGTGCTTAGAAAACCTACTTTAAATGTATATACATATATATGTATCATTCACTTAGTGACCAACACAACAAATCCCTAATCATCACCCCAGATATCTAGTTACATAGAGAGCAGGCAAAAAATAAATTAATAATAATAAACCAAATACAGGAAAAAAATAAATACTGTGGAGGTGGAATTCACTTAAGCACATATGAGTAGCTACTGTGTCTGTATCTGGGCAGGTCACCTGAAGATGTCTCTATAGTCAGCAGAGAATTAGACAAACAAATTAATGATGATGGTGACACAATTCGTCTCATTAGTTTTTAGTTTCCTACATTTGTAATTGCATCCTACCAGCTCTATTAACTACTTTGACTAGATCTCCCTTGGCTATAATAAAAGTTCATGATGCAGAGATCTGAAAATGATAATCTGATCTGCAAGGTGTTCTCAACTCTCCAACAGCAGAGGACCTTCACTGTGGTCCATCCTCTATAAAGTTCACTTTCACATCTTTATTTAATCTGAATCTTCTCATTGGAGAACTGTTTTAAAAACCTCAGTTATGCTTCTAGTTCTTGCACAGCCATTTGAGAGCCAGACAGTGTGTACAAATCTGCAAACATTATACACTTAAGAGATCACTTTAGAGATGCCTAACTAAGATTCACTTACTTGATAACTAATAAAAAATGGGATGTAGGTGAATGTGACACATACTTACATGCCTGCTTGCCCACTACCAATCTAACTGCTCATTAGTTACTTCTTCAAAAATGAACCAGAAAAAACACAGAAAAATGTATGTCTGAAGACCCAATGGCCCTGCGAACTTCACACTGGCGTAGCACTGGAAATTTTAAGAGAGGAAATTATTTACCTCTATCCCACAGTTTAAATGCAAGACAGTGGAGGACCACAAAACAAAATCCCAACTTTGTGATTCCAAGTGATATCATACAGGTCCAGAAACCTTCCTATTTTACTAATCTAAATGGCAAATAGTTACACAACCTGTCCAACTGTCCCTAACAAAAGGGCAAGGGACAGACCCCACCTGGACCTGCCTGTGACCACAGCTCTGAGCCCCAAAACTCACTGAGACCCCAGAGCAGCAGCAGTCAGGGTGCTGGGCTAGGATGTACAAGGATTAACCTCTTCACTTTTGCAGTGCAGGTACTTTTGGTTTGAATATGAACTTTGTTTCCCTTCCCAAGGCACAAGTGGTGCCTTTTTTATTGGTACAATGTTGGTAGCACCCATAAACTCCCTTGCTGCATCCCCTACACTGGATAAAAATGCCATAAATCACTGTGCTGGTGAACTGTGACTGTAGGGTTTTACCCATAATTACCAGAAGCTAAGGTGGTAAGAGTTTTAGAGACATGAATGAAACTGGAAGTTTGGACGCTTGACCTATAGGCCCTGCTGCCTGGTTTAAATCACAGCTTTCCACAGACTTCCTCTGCCCACCTGGATGCGTTGCGAAGCCTCGTTGTGTCTTATGCCCCTCCCCTCACCAGCAAAGCAAGAAGAGCAGCACTTCCCTATCTGAGGCCAAATACATCAAAGATTGTGATGTACCCACATATTTTGGCAATAAAGTTGTAGCAGTATCTCAGATAGATAAAATCTCCTGCAAACAGAATACTGGATTCTTTTAAAAGAATATTTGTTCAGTTCAATCATGCTAAAAGAACAATATGCATTATACAAACAGGCTTTCTGATTTAATTACGAGGGTTTCAAAGATCCCTCCTGTACTTAACACTCAGGGTTATGGAACTTGCTGCCAAGCAATTACCCTCTAAATTTTCTTTAATCCACGCCGATCATTTCCCAGAGTTGATCATTATTGCAGAGTTTAATTGCTTTTGTTGGCATGCATGTTGCTAGAGTTCAAACAGAACAGATTATCAGGAGGCTGCCAGCCGCAAAGCTCTTTGAAAAAAAGGCGGGAATCAACGGGAAGAACCTCACGGTGTGCCGTGTTTCAAGGACTTCCCAGAAACTGTGGATCACACCTATATTAGCCTCAGAAAAGGTTTGCAAGGGTTAGATTCTGATCTCACTGCTATCAGTTTTAGAGCGGTGCCAGTCACCTATGCCACACAGAGGTACTAGGTTTGCAGGAGAGTAAGTCAGTACAGAATCGGGGAAAAATAAAAAAATAAAATAAAAAGATTGAATCACATCAGAAAGAAGGCTAAGAACATTATCTCCAAATACAGCAATATGCAAGACAACCAAGATACAAAGAACAATATGCATTATACAAACAGGCTTTCTGATTTAATTACGAGGGTTTCAAAAATCCCTCCTGTACTTAACACTCAGGGTTATGGAACTTGCTGCCAAGCAATTACCCTCTAAATTTTCTTTAAATCTCTAAATTACCCTCTAAATTTTCTTTAAATTTTCTTGTGTAAATCGCAAACCCTTGCCTATAGGAAAGACGCTCTCACACTGTTGCTCCTTGGGTTTGCTCCTTATGTTTGGATTTGCAGGTTGCTTCAGGAGAAGGGCGCTCTCATTCCAACCGTCAGCACGCAACCCGCTTCCCATCCTTTCAGATCACGTCGTTTATCTTAAGGAAGCTGCCAGGTGCAGTAGGAAGCTGGATTGTGTCCGTGATAAAAGCAATCTTTTCCTTCAGTAACATGGTTTATCTATTAAGTGAAACTGCTTTCAGGAGAGGCTTGGTATGTTTGCAGCATCCCCCCGGTAATGAGGTTAATGCACCCGATACGGCTGATACTGCAGAACGTTCATCAGGAGCATCTTCATTTAAGCACCAGATATATTTGCAGTCATCCAGCAATTTCCCATCTAACCCAAACTCATCCATTTCTCTGGTTTTCAATCTGTTTTCTACATAAACATAAAAAACCCCCACTATGTTTCCCTACTATTAGCACAGGCTAATAAAAAAGAGAGGGAAGTTTGTCCACACAATGCATTTTTCTTCCCTCCCACGCTGTCATTATCTCTTTCCTTTGTAAATCAGTAACACCTAGAAGTTTTGGCAGCATACCAAAGGTTTCACCAGTGCTTGGCACTGTATAGATACATGGCAGTTTCAGGCCATCTAATCAGGTTGGTATCACCAAGCCTCAGCAAAGCAGCAACAATGTGTGTACATGCAATACACTTTGGAATGGGCAAAATCTGGGAAGAAGGAAGGAAGCCAAGGGAACATCACAAACTGACATGATGAGGAATAACTGGATCTCCATTAAGTTAGAAGTGGAACAACATCATGGTAGAGTGACAAGATTGTGTGTGTTTATGTAGATTGAAACGAGCAACATGTTGGAAGGTGCTACAGCTAGTGATTATCCGTCATGTCTTGTCACGTTTACATGCAGCTGTGCCATTAGAAGAACAGAATTTATAGGATGAGGAAAGAAAAAGAGCTGACCATACAAAAGTGTTGTTGCAGTGCCCACCCAGAATAATGGGAGCCCAAAGTAGTCCTATTCTTTAGACGAGGTGTTGTGAAGAATATTTCCAGAATTCCTGGTACCCACTACGACATCAGAAAAAGAAAAAAAAAAAAAAAAAAGAAGAAGAAAAAAAAAAAAAAAGCCTGGAGAGAGGGCTGTGTGTTACAGTGCCCGCAAAAGCAAAAAGCTTCATTCTGCATGTACAAAGGCTATGAGAGTTCTTCTCTTTTCTTCTTCCTTGTTTAGCTAAGCAGATATTCTTTGCCTATTTGTTCAAAGAGGTGTGTTCAACAAAAAGGTGCAAGCGTGCATGACACTCTCCAGTGCAATAGGTAGCATTGAGCATGTAGCTGTAGTTTGAGATATTGCTACCATAAAATATATATATATATATTTAAACTGAACAAAATGGGAAATAAGAGTTTGTTTTACATAGAATCACGGAATGGTTGAGGTTGGGAAGGACCACTGGAGGCCATCTGGTCCCACCCTGCTCAAGCAGGGACACCCAGAGCAGGGTGCTCAGGACCATATCCAGGTGTCTTTTGAAGGTTTGCAAACACCTTCATAAGTCCTTAGAAAACAACTGAAGACTGTAGCAAATATGAAACTTGAGAAATACAGACAATCCAACAAAACAGACTATCATTAATACATTTTTTTTTCCATGTCACTGTAGGGAATAAACTATGGAATTTTTTTTTTTTTTTGAAAAAAAAAAAAAAAAGAAGGATTTTGTTGACTCAAGAGGGAGTCAAGTACACATCAGATCCATATGAAGTCAGCCTGGAAACTGGAAGATAATTTCTATCTGAGTAATTAGTTACTAGAAGTTTCCATAGGAAAACCCCCAAAACATAAATATATGGCAGGGCATTGTAAATTTACTAAAGACAATTTAATAGCTTGTTTTTTTCCAATAGTATGGGAACAGATGTAGTGAACCAGGAGATCACTTCCCATTCAATATCTGAAATAAAATTCACCCTTTATATGAAATACAAAACTCAAATTTTAAATAACCTGGAGCCTCCATTTTGAACATTTACAGAGGTTTTAAGTAGTTATAAAATGTTTGCCATAAGTTTCACCTATGGCAAAAATCTCGCATATCACATCTGTTTGACTCTTAGGATTTTATATATGACTTAGAGAGAGCTTTTCTTGTGTTTGTGGGATCTGTCAAACACCAGATTAAAAGCACCAGCATCAAACACATCTTAGACATCACTGCCAGCAAGTAATTCTTCCTTCAGCCATAGAATAGGGTTTTGCTGGGGTCCTTGAGCTAGACAGCACTTTTACATCCAGGAAAACAAACTGAGAAAAGCTTAGGGAGCACATAACAGCTACAAAAAAATAATACGCTGTCTGAAAGAAAATGTCAAATCTTGCTACTGGCTTAATGCTTCTGTAAATTATTCCTGCCCAATGTAAAGGCATATCATTTGGAAAAGTGTGCTATGAGAAACATTTCTGCAGAAAGAAGGGGAAAAGTTAAGAAAGTAGATAAGAAAGAAATAGATCTTATGCAAGAATCAGGTCAGATTTTCTCTTCCTTTGATGTACATCATTGAATTAAAACTAAATTGCTGAAACTGTGCTAGCCAGGATCCTCATAACTTGGGTGCTTACCCACCTTTGGGGCTTGCCTTAGCCTTTTGTTGAGATGTTGGTACCAGGGACTGCTCGAGTGGACTTAACATGAGTGAACATGCACAGGAAGCAGGGAAAGGCACATTTGTACTGGACACTCCCAATTCACATTCGCTCGGTGTTTTGTTAATCCCAGATTCTCTCTGAAAACCAAATGTGTGGGCCATATGTCTATCTGGATATCTAAGGACAAGGACAGAGCTGCTACATATCTTCCTTTAGTTCAGACTCTATCTGCATGAACACCAACACTCCTGAGAGCTGGTTTCTGAGGGGTTTGCAACTTGTGGCTGGCTCTCACTGCTGCCCAAGATAGAAGCTGTGGCTGAAGCTCTTTCTGCGTCTGAGGTGCCTACAGGAGCCCTCTCTTGTAAGGATACTCCACTGCCTCTCCCACAGCTAAGGGCACGTACAGGATCACTTTTTTAATGTACTGATAACTTTCACTGAACTTAGATGAACCCAGTAATGTTGTAGTTATGTTCACTTCCACCAAATATGACCAAAGTCGGCAGACAGGTTCAAAATGTACCAGCACAAGGCATGGACATAGATAAACAATGCATCATAACATAATATTCTTTTTCTTCAAAAACAAGGTTTGAAAGCCTGTCCAAAAATCTGAAAAATAAAATAAAACATATAAGAGTATTTTTATTTTCAAAATTAGGATACAATTAGCCTTATTACCACTATTGAGATAGAATTAGCCTTACTCCTCAGCTAGTTGACGGACACAGGGGTAATTCCTGCAGTCACAGAAGCAGCAAGTTTTAGAGTTATCCCATTTCATACAGGCTGAAGGCTTTGCTCAGTAGTGATGGAAAAAAATAGTATCACCTCCCCGAGATGCCTTCCTCTGTGTTGGTGGCAGAGAAAGCACAAAGTGACAACGGTGCCTCTAACTTCAAGCACTGACTCTGGCCAGAGCACTTGTGTTCACCCCACCACGGCATTTTCACTGGCACAAATTGTTCTGGAATGGTTGCAAAAGCTTCTGAGCAAAAATTTGATCCAGGGCCCATGATCACTGCAGAGCACACATGCTCCCTGAAATGGAGGGGGATGGTAAAAGGTTTGTATTTCAGGAACTCTGATCAAGGGTGACAACTATAGCATTTATGCTGATGGTACCAGTTTGCCTCCTTTACATAAGGAAAACATTTATTGCCCACTTTTCTGTGATTTGCCACTTTTACTGTGCCAAAGCAAGGCTTTATAAGTGTTCTCTGTCTTTGCACATTAAATCCAGGGTGTGTAAGTCAAAAAGAATGTGGGTCTGGCTGAAAAAAATGCATAAGATTTCTTAAGGAAATTTTTCATTGTGCAGCAGAGACAAGAGAACCAAACAGTCTTTTATCTGTAAAAGCACAGAATTTGAGAAACAAATTTTAGTCAGGAAAGACTAATGTTTTCTCCACTTCCTTTGGCCTCAGGAAAGGGAGAATCACTTTAAAGGTGAATTGTGAGAGAATGAATTTCTTTTCCCATTTCAATTCAAATGGGTGCCCACTTTCAGATATTTCAAATAAATGCAGCACTTTTGAGTAGAACTCAGTCAAAGAAATCAAGGGTTGGCTCAAAGAGGAAAGTTAATCCAGTAGTTAGACTATTAGCACAGAATTTACAAAACCTGTTGCAGAACCAGGAGCTGAACACAAGCCTCCTTTAAGAATTTAAATTACATTGCCTTTCATTGCCTTACCTGTTCTTTCCACGTACATTTTGAGGTGTTCTTATACTACATTGAAGGTGGGAAATGGAAAGAGATGGACTAGATGAAAACCAAACACTGCTGAATAAAGAAAATTAAGTATATTCTTATGAGCTTCAGATCCTGTTATAAATATTTTGCTCCTGTCTCTGAAGCAGTACCATTAAAAACATTTTGGGGGCTAACCATCACCTAATGGGAAAAGCTGGAAGAGGACCTTCTTCATGAGGCCAATTTCTTGGAGAAAATTAATGCAAGGATATTAATGGCTTGGGGGAGGAGGGGGAAATGAGGTGCATTATTAGATTATTTTCAAATCTGGCAAATTTCAAAGTGAAGTCTCTAACCAAACATTCAGTGAGTATCCGAAGATTTATGTAACTCTATGCCACTATACCCTACTGAATTCTCTTTGACACCTTTATTTTTCACAAATGTATATTAATACAAGGAATGTCATGCTTGACTACATATGCCTGTAACCTTCCTAGTTAGAGATGTCTTCTCTCCATCTGATCTACCTTTTTTCACACTCAGAATGATGTTGCCTAGATGTAAGCTACAATAGCCCTTCCTGACACACTTAAATTCCTTTGTGCTTTTCGTCATATGTTCCAGCATGAATTAGATGTTTGAAATGTTAGTCATAAAAGAACTATCCCTCCTGAAAAAGTGTCATTATCTGACACTGCACAAAGTGCCTACCAAATTACCCTTAACTTTCAATCATTTCAGGCTTTTAATTTCTGGATGTAATTGTAAAAATGAAAGCTTTGCTCCCACCTCAAGCTTTGTTAATCACACAGCTGAAAATCAGACAAACAAACGTCATCAACAACCCCAGCTCAGTTTGGTCATCGTTACCAACTTCACCAAGGAACTGAAAAGACATCCTCCTTCCCAAAGGATGTAAGAATAAGATTATTTTTAATGCAATATGTTTTGTTTCATTCTCTTTTTCTTGTTTTATTTTAGTAATTTACAGTTTAATTCTTGTTGCATTAGCAAATCAGGAAACCACAAGATAAATATATTTTTAATATCAAACTTAAATATCTCAGAGGGAAAAAAAAATAAAAATAAAAGCTTCTGCCTCCTAAAATACAAGTTCGGCAAATCAATTTTTCCATCAACAATTTCTGCTTTGGCCTTTATACAAGACACCACCCTCTGATATGACGTGATACATTGCGTTCACACATTCATTTCCAATCCCAGCTCGTACACTGATAATGAGTGTTTCAGGAAGACGGACAGGCAGATTCCTAAATTTGAGTTCATGTTCTGATTTCTTACTATCAGTATCCCATGATACTGCCTCATTCCTTGTGTTTGCTCCCCATGGCCATATCAAAGCTAAATGCAAGGCCTGACCATAAAATCTCATCTGCTCAGATAGATTCCTGCACCACTCTGAAGCCTGGAACCTCAGTTTGGCTCCGTGTTTGTGTGAAGATTTGTTTACTGTCATGCTAAAGCCAGATTAGGGCTCATGTGCATGAACTCCACAAGGTATTCTATTTGACAGCAAAACCTCAGATGCGCACAGAGCCAAGCAAGTTCACTATTACTCTGAAACAGCAAGGACCTATCAGCAAATTCATTTTCCATGATAGTATTGTGCCAGATCTGTGGATTGCACTGATGCCACCAATATTTTCAACACTAGGTATTAACATTTATTTTTCTTTCCTTTAATCTCCGAAGGTACAACTTTCCACCAGATAAAAATCAGCCAAGTATGTTGATAAGCACATAATCAGCTACGCCTTTAGATTAGGTTAGATTTGATTTAACATTATTAATTATTCTGCTTTCCAATGAGTAATTGAGCCATGTGATTGCCTACCCAAGCCATAGCAGAACATCCCCACATATTGTGTAACCTGCAACTGTGCTAACCTGAAAGATTCCTCACCTAATAAAGGTCCTGATGGAAAACTTGATGAACTACATAGAAATTTGTCCAATTGATAAAGTCAGCTGTATGTCAATATCTGGACACTACCACTAGTTTGAAAAATAGGTCATCCAAGAACCAAAGCAAGAGCAGAAGAACTCTATGTTCACATTAAATTTTAATATCAGTAGTCTTCATCCCTTCTGGACAACAAAACAGTCAAGTTTGAAGTGTTGGAGTAGGGCAGAGCAAGCATTTAAAGGGTGCACAAGGAGCCAGATTAACAGTTAAAGAGTTTCACTGAAGCAAAGAGACAAGGAAGTGCAGTCAAAGGATCTACAAATTTTTTGTTAACCAAGGGTGCAGTCAAGAGAGCACACCAAGAACACCAAATATTTCTTCATAAACTTAAAGGTCAGAAAGGACCATTAAAAGAGTTAGCCTAAGTCTCGTATAACATATTCCATCAAACCACACACTAAACTCCTGGGCTGAGTTTAGGAGTTTGTGTTTGACTGAAGCTCATCTTGTAGAAATGCATACTGTGATTTGAAAACACCAAGAAATGGAAAATTCAGTCCTTTTCTTGAGGAGCTTATCCCAGATTTAAAAAATAATAATAATAAATAAATACTGTCCTAGTGACAAAACTTGAATTCAGCTTCCAGCCCTTGGTTCTGTTTATGCCTTTCTCTGATAGACTAATGAACTTTCAAAAACCTTTATTTTATTTCATGGAAATATTTCTATTTCAAAGTCAACTCACCTCTTTATCTGTCTTGATAAATTAGGCGGATTATTGTCCTTAGGTTTCTCTCTGTTGCTTCTGCTAGGAAGAAAGGTATTTGTTAACAAGACTGAAATTACAACTACCAATTACAATTTGCCCCTTAAAAGGAGCAAATTAATCAAGTTAATCAGTAATTTATACATATATATATATATATATATAAGGTGAGAACTGACAGCAGAGAGAGTAAACAAAATATAATAAAAACATCAACAGTGGGAAGTTTCCTTGTGGTCTGTTATTCAGCCATTAGATGTCCCCATGTGCCATCGGGACATGGCACTGCCACCAGCAAACAAAGGGGATCAAGCAACAACTCAAACTGAGTGGAAGCCAATGGGTCTGTTGTCACTGTGGTTGTGTTTCTGTTTTACACACTTACTGCTTGAGAGCAGTGATGATTTTCCAAATGATGACAGCAACTTAGGGAGGGAAGTTATTGTTACTCCCCATTCCAGAGGGAAGACTCCAAAGCTGAAACTATTAAAAAAACAAAAAAAACAAAACAAAACAAAAAAACAAAAAAAAACAAAAAAAACCAAAAAAAAAAAAAAATAAAAAAAAACAAAAAACAAACTCATTCAGGATATTCAAATCAGAAGAATAAGTGGCAAGCAAGTTGAGGGAGGTGATTGTCTCCCTCTACTCTTCCCTTGTGAGGCCCCACTTGGAGAACTGCATCCAGATCTGGGGCAGGATCTCAGAAGGATGTGGATCTGTTAGAATGGATCCAGAGGAGGGTCACAAAGATGATCAGAGGACTGGAGCACCTCTCCTGTGGAGACAGGCTGAGAGAGCTGGGGTTGTTAAGCCTAAATAAGAGAAGGCTCTGTGTTGACCATATTGCAACTTTTCAGTACTTAAAGGGGGCTTATAAAAAAGATGGAGAGCAACTTTTTGTTCTGGCAGATAAAAATAAGACAAGGGAGAATGTTTTTAAACTAAAAGAGGAGAGATTTAAATTAGAGTTTAGGAAGAAATTCTTCACTCAGAGGGTGGTGAGGCACTGGAAAAGGTTGCTCAGAGAAGCTGTGGATGCCCCCTCCCTGGAGGCATTCAAGGCCAGGTGTCCACATGGCCCTGGGCAACCTGATCTAGTGGGTGTCATCCCTGCCCATGGCAAGGGGGTTGGAACTAGGTGATCTGTAAGGTCCCTTCCAACCCAAGCCATTCTATGATTCAAACAGTTAAATGCTGAACCCTAGTTATTAATGGCAGTGGTCCCCATACAAAGAAATGTTGGAGTAGACAACAGAGGCCAAGTTATTGACGGATATCTATTTACATACAGATCAGATCTAATGATCTGGTTCTCTTGCACTGAAGGCCAAATTGTATTTACCCATCAGAGCCACACATGACTTAGAATTCAAAGAAGACAAGATCACATCTTCAGCTGCTGTAAATTAAAATCAGTCTATTACCACATTAGTCTCAAACACTAGTGAGATGGCTGGAACAGTTACTGCTTGCAGAGGTTGACAGACCTACCACTAGGACAGCCCAACAAAATGACCCAAAACCACTGAAGTTTTCAGCAAGGCATAGGAAAGTAAACCTTGGCTTGGGATTTCAGCCATGGTAGATCATGATAAGCTTCATGAGTGTTTCAATAGGATGATGACCACCAGGAAAGAAACAGGGATGTCAGCAAGAAGCAGTAACTGCCTCGATCATCAATCATCTTGCACTCATGAGTGACCTTCACCCTACAGTGACAAACACAAATAACTTCATTGATATTCTATTTAGTTGAAAAGCAGGTACTTGAGAGCAATTGCTTTACCTTTATTTATCTATTATTTTAGTTAGCTAAATGCTGAAGTTCCAACACTAGATATCTCCTGAATTATGCACTTTTTTGCCTATTAGAAGCAAAACATCGTAGTGCTTTAATGAGTATTTATTCTTCTGTTCAAAAAATATTTTTATTTATTAAAACAAGCACTACTAGATGGGTCTTTTTAGCCCTACTAATTATCAACTTTTCCTATGGTTCAATGGACTATACATACCAAAAAAAAAAAAAAAGTATTAAGGAATGCAGTGATAGCTGAAGTACCATTTCCAGCTTTACTTAGTCAACACAAAGAAGCATGGAGACACTTCCCTTTTCATTAACCTAGGAGCCAGCTTGGAGATGGCACAGGGAATTTCACAACACTTCCTTTCTGCACAGATGAAAGGCTGCAGATTATTCAGTAGTGAAGGTGAGCCAGGGCAAGACAGGAACATCCAGGATGACAAGGCTGTCCACACCCATTAGCATTTTTTTAAACAGAGAACTGAGTCACAAGCAAATATGTGCCAGCTACCTCTGTAAAAGTATTTCCTTTAGACGCTTGAAGGACAGTGCTGTAAAGACTGCAAAGGAGAATTTTTAGAAATTCCTGTGAAGAGCTGCCACCAACAGGCTGGCACTTCACTAGAGATATTGATGGGGTTGGCCCAAGTAACTTCATCTGGAGTTGAGTCAAGACCCTACACACTTAAGAAGAAGTTTCTTGAGGCATTTGAGGACATTGCCTTTTTCTAGGTCTCTGACACTGTGCAAGACATTAGTGGCACTATATCCTTTACTTGGAAAAAAATGTTCATTTCATGGCAATAATGAATATACAGTCAAAAACGCCTCCACTCCACCACATACAAGTCCTTTACTCCCTCCTACTAACAGCAGGGTTACAAATAGGAATATATGCCCTTCCTTTTCCCCCATCCATCTTTCTCTCCTCTCGAGAAGGCAGGTACTTTGTCTGGCAGCTCTGGAGCAGGCAGTTTCTCAGACATACTTGGCTCATCCCACAAGTGGTTAACCAAGACATCAATAAACTACTCAGCAGAGGACTCCAGAGATTTACCTCAGCTGAATTCTCTCTTGCGGCTGGATTCCAGTGACATTAAGCTGGTTTCTGGCTCCAGGTCCGCTAGGAGGTGGCCAGAGCCCAGGACCCTGCTTGCTGGCTCCCTACAGGCTGTGTGTGGAGGTTTTTGGCTCAAGGGCCTCCAAATACATTGCCTCCTCCTCATTTGCTTTGGCTGCTCTTGGGTGGCTGGCCTGAATCTTTCCTTGTCGCTGCTGCAATAATGGTTTGAGGAGTGCAGGGTCAAAGCAGGCCAGGGGACCTGGAGGGCTCTGAGTAGAATAATAAGGCATTTGTTCAGCCAACAGCAGGCAGCAGGTTTGACTCTTTTCCAGGATTAAAGCCATGCTAGAAAAGGTCTGAGGGTTTGACTGTAGGGGTATTGCTAGCAGTTCAAAACCTCCTCATGTGGATGCACTTTTTATGGGCCAAAACAAGCCCATATAAAAGAAGTTTTTGCCAGGAGAGTTTATGCCAGGTCCCCAGCAGATAAACAAAGCACTTCTGTGAGGGGATATGGGCTTGTCCATGACAGCTTTAGTCAGCCTTGAAATGTGGCCTAAGTCCCTGGAGCCCTACCTGGTGTTTGGTACACTAGCAGAAGCTCCTCGTGGAGAGCTGGCAGGGGGTAGCCAACAGCAGACCCAAAAGGAGCGATGGAGGGGCTGTGCAGCTGTGGGGTCAGTGTCACACAGCATTACCAGGTGAGTCCTGGCTTCCTTAGGTCACCCTTAAGTGTAAATTCAGCCCCTTCACTCAATTCAGTTTACCCTTTGGAGACCAATGAACAAAGCCCTGGCTGATAGACCAGGACAGAGCACACCTCTCCACCCACCTTATGAAGGACTACCTAACTCCCAGAGGTGGGGGATCCCCCCCACCTTGTCTGGTCCACCTTTCTTTCCTGCTGTCCCCCCCCCCTTCCAGCTCAGGAGCTTCTTAGATCAATCCAGAGGTCCTTTCAGTTCTCCAGAGTGGCAGAACACGATCCATCACTTTTTGGAGGATAGCTCAAGGCAGAGTTATATCAACTCTCAGGGGAGTTTGTGGGGTGCTGGTGACAGGACAAGCCAAACAGTGTTATGAGTGAAAGGATAGGTACAGAGAGAAAAGTCCCTCTTTTAGCAGAAAAAAAGCTATCAGGCAATCATTGAATCTCTGAGGCCTGTATGCCGTGCAGCTAAATTAAAGCAGTGAAATCAAGGAAGAAGGACAGCAAGGGCAGATAATCACATTGATATAAACTCTCCTTGTCAAGCAGTGCTGAAAAAAAAAATGGGCTGAAGAGGTCTTTAGCTGAATGAGAGAATGAACATCAGAGGGGATCCACCTTGGTAACACCACATCCCCTTCAGGAGTTCATGTTTCCAGCAGAGTAAGGAAGACTGTTTGGGCTGAAGCTTAACAATGTAAGGATTTAAAAGCTTGACTTACACAGTTGAAGAAAAGGCTGTAAGGTGATTACTGCATGCAGGTATATTGAAGAAAAGATCTAGCCTGAGTGACAAAGAACATGGAGAAGCAAGCAGGATTTTCACCCTGCCTCCTAGAAAGTCATGAAGGGTTCCAGTAGCTGGAGTGGAAATGTGGTAAATTCAGCCTTTAAGCAAGATGCATTTTCCTGGAGGTAAGAATGATTAAACACTGGAAGAGTTTGCCAAGTGAGAGGAGGATTCACTTTGCTTAGATCCTTTACAACAAGATTAGATACGTTTATCAAACCTATGACTTAATCCCATTTCTGGGGAGAAATTCTATGTTCTAAGCAAGCTACAGATGAGACAGTTGTGAATTTTTCTCATTACTGACTTTTTATTGACCTGGAGTACATCTGTCTGGGTACGTACCATAATTAATGGTACAAGCTATGGTGCAACAGCTATGGTGCAACAAGATCAGAAATGGTTAGTCCTTTCTGCAGCACACACTACCTCCAAAATAAGGTGAGGAGAGTTCTGGAGGACCTATGGATTTCTCTTTTTTTCTGACCCCACATACATGTGAAATTTCACCAGTCATATAATTTGACAAGCAGCATTGGAAGAGTGTCTCTTTCACCTCCTGCAGACATGAGGTCACCCCTGAGTGCACTAACTCTGGTTTTCAAGCATTGTATTTATTCTCCTAATCCTGATATGAGTGGTAGCTTTTCTCAGTAAACTACACAGGCCCCTGAGGTCCCACAGCAAGAATGAGGTCAGGTCACCTTGCTGCCAGTGTCTGGGATGAGGCATGAAGTGAGCAAGTGAGAGACTCTCCCACATAATACATGAGACTTGACAAGTCTGAATGTAGCCGAGTAGGTTTTAGACCTTCCAGGGATTCCCTTCAAGCAAGTTGATTTCCATCAAAGGTGACACAGCTAATCTCTTTTACCCCATGCCCTTCAGGGAAGGAGAAAGGAGCAGAAGCATAGCCTGGCCTGCAGAGTAGTTCATACCATGGCTAACAACATGCCTTCACTTCATTTGACCTCTTTGCCCTATGCCAGGGCTTCACATTCTTCTTTGCCATAAGCACATCAGCTCTTTCTCCAACCAAGAGAGAAAAAGAAGGAGAAAAGAGGCAAATTAGAGATTCCCTAGTCAGCAATCCTTGCAAAAAATATTCTCTGTCAGCCAATGTAAAATGAAACTCTAAAACTTGTAAGATATCAGACCAATAGACTTTTACACTTGTGGAATTGTTATAGCATCCATACCGGCACTAATCTTACTCTGAATGGTTCAGATGTTTCGGATCATCCAGGCAGTGTAACACCAACTGCTGAATTTCAGCCAGAATTTCACCCACATCAATCCCAGTACATTCAGTTCAGCAGATTGCTTGGGCAACACCTTCTTTCAGCTCAGTGAGATCTTTGATATGTATGCAGACAGTTCCTTTCTGTTTCCTTTGAGAAGGATGGCTAATGTTGGAGGAAAAGGGAAGACAACAACAACAAAACCGTCTCCCTCAGTGAACCTCCCTCCCCACCCCAGAAATTTAGCAAGGAATTCTGAGCAATTTGCATCAGAGGCGCTTCCATTTTATGCAAACTGCCATAAAGTGGAAAATATCAGGTGACAGCTCCATACTAGAGATGCTGTAGCCCTCAGTGGGCTTGTATAAAAAGCCATAATACACATAAAAATCTAATGTGCCTTCAAAATTACCTCATCTTTTATTTAGAGGTTATTTCACCCTTGTCTTCCTTTATCGCTCTTTATACGAGTGAAGTGGGGAAGCTGGACAAAATTGAGGCAATTTAGGTTACTAAGTGGAACTAGAGTTTATGGTCAAAGTTAGGCTCTGGAGGAAGAATTCCCCACTGCCACCCCCGCAGCCAACCTAAAGCTCTGCAGTCAGCTTTACTGAGGTATCTCTTCCCAGCTCCAGTCCCCACCCTCTGCCTGCTGATAAGATTTGTCTACTAAAAGAGGAAAATACAAACAGAAAGCTACGGAAGGCAGCTGGATGAAGGATAAAAATAGCAGCGGGGCTTTTTGTAGTGGTGTCCTTTGTACCATTACAGAAAATCCTGGCAGCATTTCTCTTTCATGGGGTCGGCATCTCCAAGGGGAGCTACACACACATGCACACATGGATATGCACACATAGAAAAGAGGCTGTCCGCTGAGTTTTTGGCATGTCAGAGCCATGAGTTAGAAATCAGCTTGAACTACGCAAAGACAACACCCAGGAAAACAGTGGAAAACCCCTCTTGGAACACAGGGCAATGGGGGAAGCAGGAGAGAAGTCAGTTCTTCTGCTCCCAGCTCTGACCTGCTTGGCAGCCTGAACTCACACTGTTTTCCCCTATCTTTCTGTTGTCTCTCCTCTACCCCTCACCTATTTTGAGGCTATTTGGAGCAGACTGTCTTTCTATACAGCACCTGGAAGACTGATTATGATCTGTAGCCTCTACTGTAGTATAAATAGTGAGACTCCAGTTGGCTCCAAGGTCCGCATAACTCTCCGACTACTGAGAAGTTAAAAGTTCCTACTTGGAAAAAAAAAAAAAAAAGGAAAGAGAGAAAAAAAAAAGGCTATTAATTTTAAAATTAGCAGTAGCAGCAAATCCACAGCTAATATTTTCCTATTTAAAACAGAAACAGTGCCAAAGAGCAAGATGGAGTCATTAAGGGAAAAAAAAAATATATATGTCGTTATTATTTTTTCTTCCTCTCTAGAAAATACTTTATATTCCCAGATAACCCTCTTCTGCTTGCTGGTATAAATTATCCCTGAATTTATGGGGATTTAGGCAGCATTTGCACAGAGATTGATTGTCTCCTAACAGTCTGCTGTAACCTTCCCGTGAAGCTGCTAATACTGGGCATCTTCCAATAGATCCCAGTCCCAGGTCTGTAATTCCCACTCTGCTCCAGCATTTCTATTGAATTCTGTTCCTCTGAAGACATTTTCAAACGACTGTTATAACATAATCTGACAATGATATCACTGATGCTCCCCCCTCATCTGGCCAGATTTGGAAAACTCCCTGCAAACTGCTGAACAAGCAGACTTTGCTGGCTCCTGTTTCTTAAAGCAATGGAAGAAAAGTGCCAGATCCAAGTATCTAAACTCTGACTTTCAGAAGAACTGAGTTATGCAGTGAATTCAAGCGCTGAAAGTTCAGTTCAGATATAATTTAAGTGCAAACTTGTGTATTCTGGGATACACATAAGTGGCACAAAATCAAATGTTTTCTTAAATTGACTGAGAACTGATTTAGTTCCTTTAGGTAGATATTCTTTGGTTTGGTTTAGAGGATGACACAAATGTAGCTTAACTCAGTAGCTAATCAATAACATAATTTTGATGCCTAACTAAATGAAGCTTGATAAATATCAGACACTTTTAAATTGTGTTTAATTAGTGTTTATGCATGTATTTGCGGGCTCTGATTCACAAGCTGTGGCAACTCCATGCTGAAGTAACCTAACCTTGTCTTTCTGCTTGAAGTTACTGCCCCATGTCCATTTTAGAGGCAGCAGATAGCCCTCAGACATGCAGGATCCGTGTGCCCTTCTCCTAATGGGAAGCAATCTCCTAAACCTTATCACAATGTCCACCTTCAAAGCGAGTGATGCCAATGATGTTGAGAGGAGGGGAGAAAGGGATGTGAAAGAGGGAGCTGGGGAGGGGCCCAGCTTTGAATTTCCACCTGTGGGTAAGAGGTGGTTAAGGAACAGCTGATGAGGATAATGAGTGATGCAGAAAGACGTCAGCATGGGGAGGGATAGAAGAGATTGCATCTGTTTCCTTCAGAGATTATGCCAACAAGGATTGACATAGTGGAAACCTATAAAAGAAATGATAATCCAGAGAAGTTACGGCTGCCTACCATGTCTCCCAACGCTCAAGCTCGATAGCTCCTAGCAAACCAGAAGCAATTGCACTTAAGCAAATGGATATTTTTAAAAAAAAAAAAAAAAACAAAAAACAAAACAAACACCTACACAACCCATTCTCAACACATCCCTGGTGACACCAGAAAATGAAGCACAGCCACAGGCTCCTTCCTGGTCAGCCTTATGGAAGAGATGGCCATGCTCTGGGGAGAAGGAAGGTGCAATTCCCTGAGCACAAGCCATGCCATGCCATGCCTCTCATGCTCTGGGCAGCAGCAGGTCCTGGCCTGCTTTGTGCGCTGGCACAGACACAGATGGTCAGACGGAGAAATGAGCCAGAATCCAAATGTGTGAGATCCTTATCGGGATCCAGCACTGTGCTCACCAGGGAAGGAGAATGGGAAGGCAGGAGCCAACCATATGTTGGTGGACATTAGAAATACGCAAACTCTAGGGACATATTCTTCCTGTGTCTTTCCTACTCCTCTTCAAAAGTCACTAATATAGGGACTTGGATAGGTGGATGTGGTGGTTTTACCCTGCTGAGCTGCTAAACTTCACCACAACCACTCTCTCCTCCTCCTCAGAGAAGAAGGGGGATAAAATACAATGAAAAAGGGCTCAAGGGTTGAGATAAGGACAGGGAGATTTCTCACCAGTTATCATTATGGGCAAAACAGACTCAGCACAGGGAGATTAATAAAATTTGTTGCCTATTACTAACAGACTAGAGCAATGAGAAACTAAAAGCAAATGAAAACCACCTTCCCCCCATCCACCCTCTTCCACCTCCTCCCCCTAAACAGTGCAGGTGACTGGGGAATGGGGGCTGGTGCTTCATCTCTGCTGCTCCCTCACGGTCCCTCTCTGCCCCTGCTCCCCGTGGGGTCCCTCCCACGGATGCCGTCCTTCCCGAACTGAGCCTGCGGGGGCTGCCCACAGGCAGCAGCTCTTAGGAACTGCTCCCACACAGCTCCATCCCACAGGGCCCATCCCCCAGGAGCAAACTGCTCCAGCACGGGTCCCCCACGGGCGGCAGCTCCCCCCAGACCCCCTGCTCCTGTGTGGGCTCCTCTCCACGGGCTGCAGCTCCGGCCCGGGGCCTGCTCCTGCAGGGGCTCTCCATGGGCCGCAGCCTCCTCCAGGCCACATCCACCTGCTCCACCGGGGGCTCCTCCACCGGCTGCAGCGTGGAGATCTGCTCCATGTGGGACCCATGGGCTGCAGGGGGACAGCCTGCTCCACCAGGGGCCTCTCCACAGGCTGCAGTGGAACTGCTGCTGCGTGCCTGGAGCACCTGCTGCCCTCCTGCTGCACTCACCTGGGGGGCTGCAGGGATGGTTCTCACCCCTCTCTCCCAACTGCTGCTGCACAGCGGAGTTTTTGTTTGTTTGTTTGTTTTCCCTTTCTTAAATCAGCTGTCCCAGAAGGCAAATAAGCATCTCTTACTAATGTCTCAGCTCTGGCCAGCAGCTTTGGAGCTGGCTGGAGCTGGCTCTGGTCTGACACAGGGCTGGGCTCTGTTCACAAAGGCCACAGTTCCAGCCCCCTGCTACCAAGCCCTTGCCATGAAGCCCAACATAGTGAACTGCTGTCCTGACTGCAGTTCTCAGCCTTTGGTACTTCAAAATTGAAGCTTATAACTATTCCATCTTGATGGAAATGATCACAGTCCCAGCAGCTTACCAGCTCTGTGACCTTACAGCTTTTCTGGATGCAGCTCACATACACATAGTGAGTACTGGACTAGTGCGGGAAGACCACAACCCATGGGCAAAGGAAGATAGGCTCCTTAATGTGCAGTGCTGCCAACATAACCACATTGGCCCTTAGGATTCCTCCCTGGTAAGCTGCAGTGCTGGAAGTCCACACTTCTTCGTGACCTGACATAATGAGAGCATGCATTTATCTATCGAGCTTTGTTTTAAATAAATGTCAATATTCTTTCCTCTGGGCTCTCCTTTCTTGTTTTGTCAGAAGTAATGATTATATCATAGCCAATATTATGATGCAAAATTAGAGGCAAGTAAATACATTAGAAAGGTGGCATCATCTGAGGAGATGTGACAGCTGCTTGCATTAGCTCAAATATCTTTCTCCCTGAAGTCTGACCCTAGGTGTAAGTTGGAGAAGCTTGACAGGACATAAAAAGGAGTACTATCCCGTTGGCCCAGTTTTCATGGAGAGCAGTGTATATTATTATTTAGCCAGCTGCTGTTGATAAACCAATTCCATGTGAGGTTAAAAATTATCCAGGCAATTACTGGTGACACAGCAATATACTAGAAACCTGCCTGGCAAACCTGCGCAGCCGCAGCTACACTGGAGGTAGGTGTGGTGAGGTGTGATCTGGGACTGAGATAGCTCTGCTGGCAGATGTCCTCAGTAAAGGGGCATCTCCACAGGTGATGCCTAGGTGGATTATTTTGTTCAGGAATGGTAAAATCAGCGATATCACAATATCACAATTACCTTCTTTTGTGATAAGGTGCCATGCAAAGGCTGTGTGTACTGTGCTCAAGCCTCCAGGAATATCAGTACTTCTCAGCAGTAAATAAAGCACTCCTGGAACTACTGCATTGCTGCAGGGAAACCACTCCCCATGGGAAAACATCTAATAAAAGTGGTATTTTGTCTATGGAAATTGCAACAATGCGAAGGATTTATGCCAGAAAAAACTGTGGTATGGAGAGTGCCCACCGCTTCAGGCCCCAGCAGATGCAGTTGCACCTGCAGAAAGTTCCCAGCAGAGACTAAAAGGAATGTGCTGAGATAGCATCCTCTGTGCCTGTGCTGATGATGCCACTCCTGCTCACCACCAGCTCCTATCATCTGTGCTGTGGATCACAACGCTGAGCTCCAGCAGCTTGGGTTCACACAACATGTTTTCTCCAGTGACAAGTCTGGTGCAGCACAGAATAGGTAGCAAGGGTATATATATGTATATAATATATAATTAAATAAATAAATATTTAAATATATAAATAATTAAATATATAAATAATAAAAGCAAAATTATATATATATATATGTATATAATTTTGCTTTTATGTACAATGAAGGACTGTTTTAAATCACCCAACTGGGGTGTGAGAGACAAGGATTTATATGTTTTCATTTTTTAGCATTCCATTTTTAACTAAAACATATTTCTTTTATTATTATTATTATTTGATGTGTTGCAGAGCCCCTGTGAATACCCAGAAATAAATAGTGATATAGCTGTTATTAATTCTTCTAAAATTAAGCGACCTACTTGGGAAAGCATTTTCCCTGTAACTTAAGGCAAGAACACAAATGGATAAAATTATATAGGCATAACTCTATTCTTCTTGGTTTCATTTATGTCATTTGGGAAGGGATTTAAGTTCAGCCAAGACAGTCCAATTTCTGTTGGAAAAAAAAATAAAAAAGTGTGAGATAGATTACAGTTATACTACACAGTCTAATGCATTGGTATTAATGGTAATGGTATAATGCACCATATAAAAAGAGTCTAATTCCTGTGTCTTCTGTAACAGCTTACATCCTGATTTCATGCAAAATTGAAGTAAGCTATTAATAGCACTGGACTTCCTAAAGATTTACTCTACATTAAAAGAGATCTTCATCTACTTTAATGTGCAAGCTGCAAACACTGCTCTACTATAAACACAACTGAACTGTAAACCAGCTCATTACATCCCAGATCTGAGCTAAGTAATGAGCATGTTACGTTAAAATGATCAGAACAGGCAGGTTTTCCTTTAACAAGCTTTCCTCAAGACTAGCCAGCTAATGAATGGGGTTTGGTCATGATACGGAGCCATGTTCCAAGAATTATTCCAATTTGCACTAGCCTACAGAAAGCACGCGTTGGACATAAGCCCCATGTGGGGACACACTGTGTCCCCACAGTTAACCAGCCCCATGTGGTCCATATCCCCATGAAAAAAAAATATCTGTGTTTATAAAGTGTTTTGGTCACATCTCCTGGGGACACCCAGACCACGCTGATGCTCCCTGTGGCACAGTCTAGTGATAATGCAGTTGTGAGGAGGTCCCCTGCTGAGAAGAAAACAATTTCCCTACCCTTGAAGTGACACAGAAATGATCCTAGAAAGGCCCTTCTTTGCTCAGTGATAGTTTGCAGTGGAGGCCAGGACCACCTAAATCAAATCCTCCCTGGTGGCTCTGATTGCTGTGCCATTATTGCAGCTGTGCCCTGGTGGCACCCAGATGCCACCCATCTCCAGCTTGTCTTTGACAGGGACTGTATAAATTGCTGCGGGTGGGAGAGGCGGTCCCAGCTCCTCCTCTGCTCCTGCTTTTGTCCTGCAGAGATTGTGCTTTTCACAGCTCGGCTATTAAGGCAGATGGCTGCCTGCAGAGCCCAAGGCAGAGGGACAGATGGGCTCCCCTCCCCACTCAGAGCTACCCTCACAACGATGAGCAAGCACTTGCTGACCTTGCCTATTTTCTTGTCTGGAATTAGTCCAAAAACAAAACAAAACAAAACAAAAAAAAAAAAAAACAAAAAAAAAATACAAACAACAACAAAAAAAAACCAACACTCTACTATAGCTTTCATTCTTGCTTCAGTTAGGAAACTTATGCAAACCGAGACTTATGCAAATCTTAGTTGTTCTTGTCTACCAGCAGAGACCGAGCTTGGGGCCTGCCATAAAGCTGAGCTGCTCCTAAATTCACTGGTGCTTCATCTCCTTCTGAACTTAAATTGCTCTCCTACTGCATATGTCCCAGCTCTGATCGGGCAAGGAAACATTCATGATTTCAACTCTATATACATGAAACAGCACATTGCCTGTTCACTTAGTGATTACATATATTTTATGATACCATAAATGCCTAGAGGAGCCTCCAGGATCCATGCATGTGCTCTGGGAGGAGAGAAGGAGAAATGGTAGGGAATGTAAAAGAAAAAAATAATATGGGAACAGTATGACTTCAGAACAAACTGAAACTGGCGTTGGTACTAACTCTCACTTAGGAAAAACTGTCCCATCACCTGGTGACCAACTTCATCTTATGCTATTCCCCTGGAGGTAGACATAGGAAACTATGGAGGAGGACAAAAACACGGGAAAGAAAACTAGTGATGCAAAGCACTGGGAATTTTCACACCCACTCAAGCATGCATGTATGCATACACACAATGGCAAGAAGGGAGTACCTATGCTGAAAGACAACATGCAGAACCTCAGTGAAGGCTAGCTTCTGGAAATCCCTTCTAACCTAAACTATTCCATGATTCAAGTCATGAAAATAGGATAGGGAAGGATAAATATATGCCTTCATGCTGAGATATGAGGAAATCAGAGTATAGAGGAGTACAGCAATCAGAGTACAGAGTATAGCAAAGTATAGAATCTCTTCTGCAACCTGTGCAAACAATTTCAGATATTGATGCTGTGGGAGACAGCAAGCAGACAGGTACTTGGTGGGACACTGAGACCTTTGTGTGGTCCAGAAAGAGTTGAAACGATCTGAGAATTGCACCAGAGCCTCTGAAAAGAAGCCTGCAGAAATTTACTGAATATGACAGACCTGCCCCAGAGGCTTGTGAGCTTCAGCAAATCCTTCAAGAAGCCTACTCTGAAACAGGAATTAGTGACAGAATTCCAAGCTGACAGCTTTACTGTAAATATTTTATGCTGGAGTCGATCTGTTTGCTTCCCCCTTTTACTGTAATGTTGCATTGTACCCTCTCCTTTTCCAAAAGCCTGTCCTTTGCACTGCTTTGCTCTCCTACACCCTTCCACACCAAGATATCAAACCAGTAGAAGTATGGATGATTGGGAGCAGAGGAGATGGGCGGCCCCATGGCATGTAATCACCAAGCAATACATTTTGGTGTCATGAAGCTGATGATTTCTCAGTACTGACAGGGCAGAACTGCTGGACTGAAGAGGAAAACGATGCTGGCTTTTAGCTCACAGAGCTCTTGACTCACTGCTGAGCATAAATCCCTCACCTGCTTGCTGAAGTCAATCCTGCATCATTCCAGCTGCAGGAATCACACAAATGGCCCATTACCAAGTGAAAGCTCTTCCCTACTACCTATTTGGTCTCCAGATCAGGAGATCTGTAGGTGGAAAGGAATGCAGCCTTGCCCACGGGGTTTGCTGTAAAAAAATGGATTACTTAGGGAGTGGAAATCCAGCACAGAGATTGGGAATGTAAGAACCCCTCTTTAGCTCTCCATCAAGAGTGGGATCAGCTGGTTGGACCCACAGAGCATCACTGACGCTGCAGAGCTGACAAGTACCCTGAGGCATGCCTCCAAGCTCCCAGCTACCCACACTTCCAGCTTTTCCCCAGCACACTCTGCCTAAGGCAAGTAGGGGCACCAAAGTCAGCCCTCAGGAACAGTACTGAACCATCCCCATCTCCCAGACTTCCCTTCCCACTCCCCTTTGGACACTTCTCCAGGCCACAGCCATTCATCCTGCAGCCTGTTTTTGTCTTCCCTCTGCAGGAAGCAGCGTTTCTACCAGCCCAAGCCTTCCAGCTCACTTGTGCACAGGCTGCTGGCCTCTATTTACATGCCACCTCCAAAGCATTCATCTGGCAAGCAGTCTGGAAAACGCCAGCTTGCTACATTAACCTACATTTCTCTCTTCATTCAACGTTCTTAATCAGTGTTTGGGAATGTATTAATGTGGGGCTAGGCCACAGAGTTTGCATCTGGGCTTTTGTCATGTTCGGAGGAGCTGAGCCAGCAGCAGCACCTGGTGCACAGTCATCCCTTCCTTACATAGCACCCAAAACTGGTGTATGGCAGTGACCCCCTCACAGAATTCCCTCCTTTTGCCTGAATGGACAGTCACTGTGATTTTTTCCCTCACTTTTTCCCACTCGAAGCCACTAAAGAGTCGCTTGGTCGAGATGATGAAGCTGTGCAGAAACGACCAGCATTTCTAGCTCAACCAAAGTCTTTGCCTACAGGCAATGATGTAACACAAAGGGAGCAGTGAGAGTGGAGGAGTTAAACAACATTAAATCTCTCTGTAGCCACTTTAGGAATGAATATATGAGCTGGTTATCACGGGGTTTTATGTGTACGTGTGATAGATAGACAAGGTGCAAGTTTGCAGCAAGATAGTTTACCGCAGGCCCTGAAATAGCTGCAAGGTCAAAGAGAGGTGGCAGAGGGGACTAGATGACCTCCTCTGCTCTTCTTCAGGTGGCCCATCTCACCAGCAAGGCAAGCTGAGGTCTGAATTTCCAGTGTGTCAGCTTCAGTGGTGCAGTCTCTCCTACACACTGCTATTTGGGAGACAGACATGTTCATTAGTATCTGCAGTACTGAAGGTGCAAAGGGGTCCCAGGGCAGTTGAAAGGGGCACTGAGAAATGTATCTGAGGCATCTCGGAGCTATCCTGCCTTTGGTACCAGGTCCTCCTTCACCAAGTGCTGGCCTCAGGAGAAGCTGTAAAACCTGTGTGAGCAAAGCAAGGCAAGCGAACTTTAGCTAAGCTCTGAGCTGCCACGGTGCTCCAGGTACTGAGGTCTGATGGTTTAGGCCTGCTCAGTATCTATCTCAACCATAATATTGCAAGCCTGTAACACACCTACATCTTTTAGTCTCTGACATTTTAATTGAGTGACCTACAAATGGGTTCTCTGATTTTTCAAGCACGGAAAAGTTAGGGGCATTTGGGAATAGCTATAATGCAAAGTAATCCAGCTCCTGAAGAACCCCATCTACTCAGTGTTTAGCAAACAGCAACTTCAGGGACTCTGAGGAAAATGTACAACAGCAGTGCAGGAGGAAATGACCAAGCACGCAGATGTAAGGATGACCTTGCACCTCCCAATTAAAAATATCATCACTAAATTCCATTGCATGCACACACACAGACCCTTTGGTTTCATAGATGTAATATCATCAGGGATCATCCTCTGGTATTTGTTCTGTTTCTTTTTTTTTTTTTTTTTTTTTTTAAATAATAAGAGAAGTTGAGCTAAGCATAAAGGGAAGGCAGAGATACTTTCTGGTTAAACTTCAGAGCACTAATGAGATATTAACTGTATTAGCACATTATCTGTGGGGACTGGCATACTTACCTACCTAAACTTCTAATCATGTGTTGATACAACTTGATTTTCTGAAGCATTAACTCATATACTTGTCGTGGTAGTATACTAAAAAAATAAATATATTTTGAAAAAAGACAGTCCTTACTAGGGAGCAGAGACAGATGGTCCTGGTTGTAGCATATTCTGTTTTTTCGTTTCTTATTTCACCAACTGTGAGATCCACCTCATTCCCATTTCTTCTCATGACACTCACAGGAGACTACAACTACATTGAGAAGACCCAGATGAGAGCTGCACTGGTACAAGAGGATTATCCTCAATCCTTTGGGTATGGTTTGGATTTGCAGATAAGTCCCAATGGGAGTGAATAGGAAGCAGAGATGTCTCCTGCTCCCAGTCGCACAGACCACAACAGAGCAGAGAAAAACTGGGGCTTCGCCAATTCCCGCACTCTGCTCCTGCATGCAGTGTGGGACAATTTACCTTGTCCTCCTAAATCTCCCTCCCCACTCCCTGTTGCACATATCACAAGCCATTTTAGAGCAAAGACATGCAGTACTGTCAGAACAACATATTTGGCCCTGCACCTTGGGGTCTGGGCATGGTTAAGTGCCTTTGCAATACAAATGATAACAGTGACAACAATGGTTACAGCTCACTCACGACCTCTTCTTTCCTTTCTAAAGCTGGGTGTAAATAAAGTTCTTATCTTCTAAGAAATAACTCTGCCATCCCTGACTAGGTGATAAGTAGAGAGACACTCTTAACTGCTGATCAAGAGGGAGGAGAGTGATTAGCATCCTCTGGGGAACACCTTGTTGATGACAGCTGCTTTGCATTGTTGAGGGTGTAAGGAGCACCTAAATTCCTCCTCCACAGAGCTCTCAATTGCTGATGAAGTCAGTTCTGCATTAATCCCTCAGCACACTGCTTGTCAGGCCGATTTCTGATCAAAGCCTTTCTTGCCACTGCAGACATAATTGCAACCCTCTGTAACCCTCTCCAGTTTGAGAAAGGGACGCAGTGTGAACGTCAGGAGGAGGGACTGGACTTGGGCAACACCAAGAGTCTTCTGAAGTAAGAACAAAACAAAAATAAACAAACAAATGAAAATAAAAAACCTACAGAGGGACTGATTAGTAGGAAGGCTCATATAGGTCCAACCATAGGTAGAGAGCTGTTGTCCTAATTCCCTGCTAACTGGGTTTGATAAACTGGGTCTCAGCATCAATGCACAGCCACTTCTGGAGACTGAGCCTGGTTTCTGCCATGCACAAACTTAATTAAGACAAGGAGGACCAGGCACAGTGAAGCAATGCAGCTCCTACAAGGTCAAAGGCTGCACTAACACACAGGCTTGCTGAAGCTCAAGCTTAACCCTGAGGAGCAGATCAATGCAGACCTGCGGGTACAACCCACTGCATTGATTTGCATTGGTGAGTACTGATAGATCTAGGTGCTCTCCAACCTCACCACCTGCAGCAATGGAAGCAAAAGGTATTCATGTGACTCTGCACTCATGCTGAGATCCTGTGTGTTGACAGCAGCATTGCAGCCAGACCTGGGATGGTTAGCCTGGGTAGTGCTGCGATGTTCCTGCCAACTTCTTGGTGAGGTCTCCCCAGCCTGGGCGACAAAACAAAGATGCACATGCCCATTAAGGCTTTCTCTGCTCTGCAGGATCAATCTGTGCTTTAAACATCTCAGAACACAGCTGGGGCAGAAGGTATCTCTCTCCCGAACAGCCTTGCTCTCCTGGCAATTGTGGGTCCAATGTGATGTGAGTTTAGTTTCACAATATGAGAAAAAACAACGCCAACCAGACCAGAAATACTTCCATATCTAGCAATATCCTACATTTGAATAGTGTAGGAAGAAAACATAACCTCACACTTGTGATTACAGGCAACCTCTTATATTAAGCAACCCTAGCCCATAGCAATGATTTCCTTTCTCCCCTCTTTTTATACATTTTACCTCCTTATATTATTACTCACAGGAAACATCCATTTTCAAGCACGGTATTTCCCTTTCTAATAAAATGCAGCAGGAGGTTCCACAGGTTAATTATAAATTGGTTTAAAAAGCATTTACCAAGAAGTGCTTTAAATCCATTTCCCTTAATTTCATTTGATGCAGCATATGTCTTGCAGCGCAAAGGGGAGATGCAGCATTATTGCCACTATCTGCCAGATGAACATGTTCATCATCAACAGTGCAGGGAGTGATAAGTCCTTTATCTGATACAGAGAGACAAAACACTCCCTCTTTCTTATCAACAAATTGAGTTATCAGCCAAGTGAAGTAGTTTTGGTAGCCTTTCTGACTGTTCTTTGCTTTTAAATCCATACTGACAGCAAATGTTCATGGATGTATTTCCCTCTCTTATGCTCATTTCAAAACGCAGCCACAGCCACAGATAAGAAGGCTTCATCTCCCCAAGACGTCTAGTCTAAGTGCTGTTAGACAGTTCTGAATTTGCTCCAATTGCTGGTAAACTAAGCTACATGGAAAGAAACAAAAGTGATGCCAAGACAGGCATACAAAGAGCTTGGAGATCCACAGGGCTGTACCAGTGCACAGCCCAGGCCTGATGACATGACTACTCCTAATTTCTTGGGATATGCTTTGCATTGCCATCCCTTAATTCAGGGTGCCTGCCTGGGAGTGTTGAGTCCCAGAAACCTTGGAAACCTTCCTTGCCTTATCTAGGCAAGGAAGTACTTTTGTTATACCTGGCCCATGGGCCAAAGCAGACTCAGAATTGACTTTACAACAAAATAAAGTCAGAGAGAAGTTAGGGTTGTTGGCCATCCAACATCATCAGGAGACAGTAGCAGCTAAATGCACATACAAGCTTTTAGACTTGAAGAGTTAGAAACCATCTGGTGGCTTCGTAGGAATCATTTTGACAGGATGCTCCCCACCCGTGTGAGCAGCCAGTCAGAAAGGCTTTGTGCAGGATAGTACCCATGAGGAAGGTGTCAGAATCGCCCTACCTTAGCAGAGGGTGAATGCACGTAACTGTTAACGTGTTGGAGTCGGCATCATTTTGGTTGAATGTGGTGGAAAAGTTAATTACAATGGGATAGCACTGGAAAGGATTTGTGCTTGACTGCGCTTAGAGGGTAACTGTGCTCTGTCCCAGCTCACATCTTTTTTTGAGTGTGATTGATCTCTTCCATAAACCAGGCCAAAGATGGCATGTCAGCAGAAATTCATGGAGCACAGACACTGCACTTAAGCCAGAATTGTTTCTTCTAAATACCTACAACTCCTGTGACAAGTTCACCTTCCTCCCTCCCGTAAAGACATGGGCAAGCAGGAGCTCTGTGATTAATGAAATGGTTGAAGACAAGATCATCATCATTTCATCTGCAGAGCAAGATGGGCAAAATTCATGAGTGCTCTCAAGCGTGCTCAGCACAGATCCAGCCAACCTCAGCACCAACTCAGCCCACCTTCACCAGCAGCTTGGACCAGAGCTGTGCACTTTGCATCTATTCAGGTGAGCAGACTGCATGGGTCCTTCTACCTCCCTCAAGAATCAAACACAACCAACTAAGAGCTGGAACAAGACCAGTAACATCTTCAGTGCCCAGTGTTTTCCACAGCACCTACATATCTGCTTTTTCTACTGATTCTCTCTCCACAGGCCTTTTCTCTTTCCCAGAATGTTTCTCTGTGGCTGAACCTGTTAATTTGGTGGCAATCAGATGCTTCATCTCTAAAGCAGCTATTTTGCAACCAGCTACATTATTCCTGGAAGGGTTATATACTCTCACCTGTTTGTAGAAGGGACAGGCTAGTTGGATATTAATTCTGGAAGAGACAAGAGATAATTATAATAATGGCCCAGCTGACAATAGTTTCAATAGTTTCCAGCCTCACTGTCAGCTGACACATTCCTTCCCCCAGATAATATCTGATACAGTCAGATATTTCTGAAGCTGTGCTTCCACAGGACGTGCCATGAGAACTGCAGTGAGGTTGGCGCTCCTCTGCTCTCATACCAAATCTGCAAGGAAGTTGCTAGTGGAGGGGCTGTTTATTTTTCTTGGACATTAGTACAAAAGCTGCCTAACAGCTTTCAAACCTTTCCTGCCTTCCAGATGCGCTATGGAGATGCTTCCCACTGCAGGTCTTCATGGATCTGCAGGCTCTACAGGTGCCCCAGCATCTACAAACGTGGGGACAAAGAAAGATTCAGTCCTGCTGCCTCCCAGATGGCATTCAGCCCTGATTGGGGTCTTCATTCAAGAAAATTTCCTTGAAGGGAACGCTTTCCTGACCAGTTAGGTGGAAGGGCTGGTGCTCCCCTAGGGGGAGGCTGGCATCACATCCAGCTCTAAAGATCAAGGCTTTAAAATTGAAGAAAGTCTTGACAGTATGGGTACCTGAAAGGATCACTAAGGAGTTGCAAATAGCCCTAATGCTTTAAAGAGGGCTTAATCAAGCAGAGCTGGGATGTCTTGACAATCTGTTAATTGCAACAGAAAATTCAGAGAATGCAGAGGCCACGGAGGGGCTTTCAGGGCCAATTGTTCTGAAATAGCTTTTCTTTTTCTGTTAGAAGAGAAATTTAAATTAACCAGGCTTTCAAAAATAACTGTTTATCTTTCACAAGAGCCTTGAAGATCTTCTCATTTATCATGCACTTAAATCAGCACAGATTTCCTGTAATTCGCCCTTAATCCACAGCTGGGCAAAACTCTCTCTTATCAAGGAATGCCAAAACTCCTGGTGTCGATTTGGTCCCTCCCAGCCATTCCTGTCAAAAATGTTCATCTGTGTAGGAAGGTTTGATTCAAACCCTACTCATATTTTGGGGGTTGTTTCAATGGGTCTTAGATTAGTTTACAGGTAGCGTATTTAAACACCAAAAATATTTAGCGTTACATAGCTGGTATTGAAATTGTGAATAGTTGTGTACACATCTGAAAAGTTTTGTGTAGTTAAGAATAAACTAATTAAGGGCTGCCCTGTTTGAAAACAGCCTAATATTTGGTATCCAACTAACTGTGATGGTTTGAAAGGACTGCAAAGGGAAACTGTCTGTAAACAAAGTTAAATTAACAGCTGTGGTAATTTTATCCTGAAGCAAAAAGAGGCATAAGACTATGCGTGATGGAAAGACCAAAGCTGGTGAAAATGATTTTGTTCTCTGTATTCAAAATTAGTTGAAGATGTTTTCCTGTGTTTCGCTCCTGATGCCATTTTCAATTTTACAATTACACAGAGTAAAGATAAAGCAGAAAAATATATACAAATACATGCATGTATGCCAGACTTCCTTTAAAACCAGTTAATATTCTGATTTCACTAGCAACTTGATTTCATACACACTGCCATATTTTTTTTTTAAAAAAAGAACAACTATGAAGCATCTAAAGGGCTTAGTTTTAGGAGAGAGAGAATGAGAGAAAGAAAGAGAAAGAAAGAAAGAAAGAAAGAAAGAAAGAAAGAAAGAAAGAAAGAAAGAAAGAAAGAAA
>CM021732.1:148636407-148839257 GCA_011075105.1 Heteronetta atricapilla
ACTAAACTTCTATTGTACCAGACAGAGCGCGCCGCGCCGCCTTGGACCGTACAATCTGATTCCCCTTCTCTCCGCTGCTCCTTGATTTTTTTTATTTTTATTTATTTTTTTTCTAAACCGTGGTGGGAGGAAGAGATCTACGTTCTCCCGGCGTTTTGTCTTTTTTTTTTCCCCGTCCTATCCGGCGGTTCTTTTTATAATTTTATATATATATTATTTTTTTCCTTATTTTGTTGGTCCCCGCACCGCCCGCAATAATTGCCTCGCTCCGGTTCGCAGCTGGCGCCTTGGAGAAGCCGGTGAGTCGCGGGGCTCCGCTTTTCCCATCACTCGATCCGCCGCGGTCATGGCTTGGACTGACAGGGCTGCTGACACCGGGGGCCGCCGGGGCTGCGCTCCGAGGACGGGGACACCGGCGGTCCCCCCCGGGGGACGCTCCCCTGCGCCGGGGCACCGGCCTTCCCCATCCTTTCGCTTGCTCTCGGCTCTTCAAATACCTCTATTTTATTTTTCGGGGGAGGGGAAGCATTTGCTTCTCCCGCGTATGCACGGGCAGGTTATGCTTATTGCACATTCTGCCTATATTCATATATATGGGTATATATATATATATGGATATATGGGTGTATATATATGCGTGTATATATATGTGTGCATATATATATATATATATATATGCGTGTATATGACAAGACCTGGCAAACTTTGCCGAGGTCCCTGCCCGTCCCCGCGCGTTGCCCGCTCGCCCAGGTGGGTGGCAAGGGAGCAGCCCCCCTGGGTGCTGGGAGCTCCCCCTTCCCTTCCTTCTCTTCCCGGCTCGATCCCGGGTCCCGGATCCCCGATCCTGGACTGGCGGAGCGGCTCCGGGTGGGAAGGAAGGGGGCTTCGTGCCGGAGCCGTGCACCGTGTGAACGCGGCGGCTGCGGAGTGGCGGCGGGAGGGAGCCGTGCCGAGCCGTGCCGGGCTGCAAAGAGCTGCCGAGCTGCCGGAGCCCCTCCGGGAGAGCCGCGGGGAGGGTGGTCGGGGCGGCACCGGGAGCTGCCCCCTCGGTAGATCAAGTCGCGCCTCCGACCTGGGAGAGGGTGAGGGGAGGTCGTGCCTTTTAATTATTATTATTTTGGATTTTATTAAGATTTTTTAACATTATCTTGAAACCGACTGCGTGAGTTTTTTGCCCGTCGGCACGGTACGGGGGGCCGGGAGGGAGCGCTGCGCGCCGGGGGGCGGTTGCCCCCTTTAGGGTCGCGGGGGGGGGAGCCGACACCCGAAGCTCACCCCGGCGCCCCCCTGTCCCCCCCCCTCCTGCAGGCACCAGCCGCCGCGATGCCTCTCAGCGCCAGCTTCCCCAGCAAGAACTATGATTACGACTACGACTCGGTGCAGCCCTACTTCTACTTCGAGGAGGAGGAGGAGAACTTCTACCTGGCGGCGCAGCAGAGGGGCAGCGAGCTGCAGCCCCCAGCCCCGTCCGAGGACATCTGGAAGAAGTTTGAGCTCCTGCCCACGCCGCCGTTGTCGCCCAGCCGCCGCTCCAGCCTGGCCGCCGCCTCCTGCTTCCCCTCCACCGCCGACCAGCTGGAGATGGTGACGGAGCTCCTCGGGGGGGACATGGTGAACCAAAGCTTCATCTGTGACCCGGACGACGAGACTTTCGTCAAATCCATCATCATCCAGGACTGCATGTGGAGCGGTTTTTCCGCCGCCGCCAAGCTGGAGAAGGTGGTCTCCGAGAAGCTGGCGTCCTACCAGGCGGCCCGACGGGAGGGGGGTCCCACATCCCGGCCCGGCCCCACGGGACCCCCCACGGGGGGACCGCCGCCTCCGCCTCCCCCCGGCCCCGCGGCATCGGGAGGGCTCTACCTGCACGACCTGGGCGCCGCCGCCGCCGACTGCATCGACCCCTCGGTGGTCTTCCCCTACCCGCTCAGCGAGAGAGCCCCCAGGGCCGGGCAGCCCGGTGCCAGCCCCACGGCACTGCTGGGCGATGACACGCCGCCCACCACCAGCAGCGACTCGGGTGAGTGGGGTCCACGCGTGTTTTTTGGGGGGCAAGCGGGCGGACGCGCACCCCGACCCACTTCTTGTCTTCTCTCTCCCTCCCACCTCACACGGGTGTTTTAAATGCCACGTTAGCGAGGCTCCCTGCGAGTTTAGTTCCTGGAAAAAACAGCCCGGTTTTCCCTCCAAGGGTGGAGGGAGGAGGAAAAAAAAAAGGAAAGAAAAAAAAAAAAGAGGGAGGGAGAAACTTTCATAACAGGGTCAGAGTCGGACTTCGGAGCCGGAACAGCGTCCAAGTGGAGCTGCTTCCCAGTGACATCTGGGGGCTGGCAAGGAGTTAACCCCAGCCCGAGAGCCGCAGGGAGAATGTGCAGGCAGGGAAGTGCTAGTGAAAGTGACTGTGAGGAGTGAATGGGGCTGGGAAAGTTTTAGAAATGCTTCCTTAGGTATTTGACAGCGTGTTCCATCCGCTCGTAAATCTGCTTTGAAAGCGAGTTTCTACTCAAAGCACTACAGCCTTCATTTTTTTTTTTCTTTGGATTTTCCACAAATTAACAGATCAAGAGAGATTCTGAAAATGTCTCTGAATACACACGTGTGTTAAGTAAGCTCTCTTGAGGCGTGGCCAAAGCCTGCTAAATCCTTAATTAAGGACAGCTTGAGTCTAGGAGCTTCGTTGTGCTTTGCTGCTGACAACCGAGGTTAAATTTTCCTGCTATCTTTCATATGCGCCTCGGGATTACGCAAGATCTTTGCAAATTTTGAAACCAGGGAGTCAGGGCTCTGAGTGCACTCGGTGCGTCCTATTGCTCTTGAAACGCTGCTCCTTAAAGGAAAGGCTCTTGAGGAGGGCAAGTGGAGTCTCGCAGCATTGAGTGGGTTTAAAACGGGTTTGTCAATGGGTTCCTCGCACTGCAGCTTGGAGTAACCCCCTGTCATGAATACAGCAGTCCTGAGAGTTTTTGTGCAGATCGGCTTACGATTCTTCTTTTTTTTTTTTCCTTTTCCCATGCAGAAGAAGAACAAGAGGAAGATGAGGAAATTGATGTTGTTACATTAGCTGAAGCGAACGAGTCCGAATCTAGCACAGAGTCCAGCACAGAAGCATCAGAAGAGCACTGTAAGCCCCACCACAGCCCACTGGTTCTCAAACGGTGTCATGTCAACATCCATCAGCACAACTATGCCGCTCCTCCCTCCACCAAGGTGGAGTACCCAGCTGCAAAAAGGCTAAAGTTGGACAGTGGCAGAGTCCTCAAACAGATCAGTAATAACCGAAAATGCTCAAGTCCCCGCACGTCAGACTCGGAGGAGAACGACAAGAGGCGAACGCACAACGTCTTGGAGCGCCAGAGGAGAAATGAGCTGAAGCTGAGTTTCTTTGCCTTGCGTGACCAGATACCCGAGGTGGCCAACAATGAGAAGGCACCCAAAGTCGTCATCCTGAAAAAAGCAACAGAGTACGTTCTCTCCATCCAGTCGGATGAACACAGACTGATCGCAGAGAAAGAGCTGTTGAGGAGGAGGAGAGAACAGTTGAAACACAAACTTGAGCAGCTAAGGAACTCTCATGCATAGGAACTCTTGGGCATCACTTAGAGTAACCCAAACTAGACTGAAATGACGATAAAATATTAATGTTTCTAATATCATTCATGAACTACATCAGTCCATCAAGTATGGAACTATTGCAAGTGCATGCTGTGCGAATTAACTTGAGACTACACAACCTTGGCTGAATCTCCAAATGGTTTGGCCAGAACCTCAAAACTGCCTCATAATTGATACTTTGGGCATAAGGGATGATGGGACATTCTTCATGCTTGGGGATGAACTCTTCAACTTTTTTTCTTTTAAAATTTTGTATTTAAGGCATTTTTTTCTTATGAGAATTCCAAAAAAAAAAAAAGTTGTCCCCAGATTGCTGTATATATTTACACATCTTCTTGCCATGTAAATACCTTTAATAAAGTCTTTATAGAAAAATGTGCAACATTAATACGCAACAGTTGTGGCAACTGGATTTATACTTGTCTTGAACTTCTGTGCCATAACATTTCACAGTTGTTTTTTTTTATTTAAATACATTTTTCTTTTAAAGAAATGATTTTTATTTTGTTTTTAGATAAATAAATATTTGCCCAAAATATAATTAGCTAAATCCTGTGTAAAGACTTTGCTTTGTTTTCCAGTGTTGTCATTAGATGCTTATTTCTGTGACATCCTTCTCTCTGTCATCGCGGCAGTGACCTGACCAAAGTAAAAGTAAGTTTAGGCAAGAGGAAAATTTTGCAGTTTAGCAGGGAGCTTGGTTCCTTTTCTCTCCCCTCCTAATAATCCAAGTAGACAAGACCAGCGCTTTTAGAGTTTTGCCAGTCCAGCTGCTGTTGCCACCACTGCCCCAACAAGGGGGCTGGCAGTAGTGTCCATCCTGGCAATCCATCATCTCTGCCTGCTGAAAGTAAAGTGGAGCCATTGTATTTTTACACCAACAGATCCATTGTATCAGCTCTGCATTCTTTCCAAATAAGTTTAATTATGTTTTAGGGGCATGACCTTTGTCGGCTATGTATTTTGAGGACTGCTTTGTAGTAGACTCACCTTAATTGCTTCCTGTTTGATTTTGAACATAAGTTAAATGGGATAACAAAATAAACCAAGGCGGTAAGTGCTGACGTGGTTAAAACAACAGCGCCGTTTCCCCTTTTAAGAGCTGAAATCAGCAGAGCCAACCTTCCTAGGCAAACACCTTAACACTTTATTAACTTGAATAGTTACTTGGGATTTCAGGGAATGCAAAGATCAAAGTCAAGGAGCACACAGAACCACACAATTATAGCAGAGGCAAAGAAGAGCTATTTCTTACCTAGTGAATATGCTCTGAGAGTTTCCCAGCATTTGTCTGTCCCTATTAAATGACATTTGCATTTAGGAATTGTCTCATGATCAGCTTCAGATGGGCCATAAAACATTTGCTTGACATAGGTCCAAAGACCAGATTTGAATTTTTCCTCCCTATCTTTCACACGTTTAGCTAAACTTCAGTTAGAACTTGAGCAAGAAATCAATTAGCCCTTGGACTTGGGGTAAGGAACTGCTTTTTAAAAAGTAGAATTCTGTACTTGTCAATTTTCATAATTCCCACTAATAAGTATTTGCTTGGCTTCTAACCAGCTTAGCAGCAGTGCTGCCAGATAACACCAGTGCCAGCAACTGAACTGGAACAGAAGATTTGGGTTTCTGTTGCTTTTGAGCTCGGAGTGGGGAGAGAAAGGGTTGAGCAGGGGTGTACATGGGGCAGGGGAGGAGGTGGTGGTTTATGGACAGGATGGATGCCAAAGGTCTCTGCCCTGGAAAGGACACAGTAAAAGTCACGATAATTTTGCATATGGGACTTCCAAAAAGAAATAAGTGCTTACATCCCATTTAATGAGGTGCTTTAGGTGCTGGGTGGAAGATTTCTTGGGAGAAGACCATCCTGTCAGAAACCTAGGAGAAAGCAAAGTTTTTTCTTCAATTTTTCTGCACCACCTGCATGTAAAAGGGGTTGATAGTGGCGGTGTAGTTGCCTTTTTCAGTGTGTGATTCAGATATTCATTTATGAGGAAACAGAATGATGTGAAATGAAAGTATTAATTGTATCTGAACTGTAAATCAGGACATCTTCCAGCTCTGCATCTTCCAGAATAAAAGCTTAAACTTTTATTAGACAAGTTAGCTTATTTTAGCATAATTTTTTTCTGTATCTATTTTATGTACTGGTTGGGAAGAGAAGCAAGCCATTGTCCAAGAGTTTCTAAGTGCATCTCCATCCTCAGAAACAGAGAGGTGTAGATCCAGCCACAAACTTTGAAAAAACCCTGTCACCTTTGGGTCCCAGTTTCACGTGTTAACAAAACTCCCTCACTTCTTCCCGTTAAATGCGGTTAGACCACAGCGATTAAACCTCTCCTTATTTGTCGCCATCTTAAATCATTTGGAGAACTTTTTTTTTCTTTTATTTTTCTTTTTTCTTTCTTTGTTCTATCTGCAGAAGCTTCTCATCAGCCCTTTTATGAATAGGATACCTGCAGTTATTTAATTTCTTATGCTCATCTTTTATTTGAGCATCTGCTTCACTTGCCACAGTCTTGTGGGAAGAGTACACCAGATCATGAACATGATCCCAAATTGCCACTCCAAAAAAGATTATGAGTTAATGGGATGAAGCTTCACATTTAATGATGTCTTAATTTGTTGAAGAATGATGGGGTAACTAAATAATGTAGTGAAAGAATTTTTTTAAAAAAGTTAAAACCGCCTATGAGGGCAGAGGTAGGAACCCCCTCCTTGTCATTAAGCTGCTGCTACAATGAAGAGGAAGGGGACTTCCACTTTCCAACTCTGTATGAGAGGTTAGGATGTTCGGAAGACACTGGCATCCCACAGGAGTTCGTGGGCTAGATTCAATTAGTAACAAATCATATATGGATGGGGAAGTGTTGATTTTTGCCACTGTTTTGGAGCAACAAAGAGGATAAGCTTATAAAAGAAACCTCTGAATCTCAAAATAAAATGCAATAAGCATTTATAGTGCTTGCCAAACAGCTGTACCAAAACACTACCTGAAATACAAAGAGCATTTTCAACCCCATCTCTCTGCTCCTCCACTTTCATGGGAGATTTCAAGCCACTTCTCTTCCAGAAAAATATGTAAAATATGACATTGAAGGAAACTAGAAACAAGCCATCATGGTGGGAATAAAACTGCCTTTGTCATCTACCCTCTACTTAATGACATTGATTTTTAGAGTTCCAACTTTGTTTTTGTTTTTTTTTTTTTTTTTTTTCCTGTGCATAACTTACGTCTTTCCAGCCAGCTAACAGAATAAATGGCCGTATATCTGTATATCCATGCAGAATGAGCTGGAATAGCACCGGGATGTTCAAAGCCACATGTGCTGGCTTCCTTTGGCTCCCATCGATGGGATGTCTGTGGGAATTCCTGGTTTCTTAAAGGGAAACAGACTTGTGCCAGAGAAGGAGGATACTTTTGGATTTTTATCACTGCCTTCAAAGAAATCCCTTTCCTTGACACTGCCACAACCACTATTGCTCCTGCAGCACTTTGCAGCCACTGCAGGCAGTTGAGAGATGACAACCACTTCATCAGAGATGTATTAAAAGGAGAATTTCAGGCAAGAAGAATAGAATTACTGTAAACTGGAAATAAGCTAGGCCACTTCAGTTAACATCTGAATTTATTCAAAACGGAAGGTAGACGTGGTTGTTTTGCCTACAGAGATGAACAATCTTTCAATACGCTGCACTTTTTTTTTTTTTTTTTTAAATAAAAACTCATTTTTGATTGATCTCTGTTAGAGTCATCTGCCAATGAATTATCAGAATAACAAAACTGAAGGCTAGGGCATCCTAACACAGCCAGACTGCTTGGGAAAAAAACAAGGATTTACTTCCCAGCTAACAGTTTTGCTATTTCCTCATTTTAAAATGATATCTATGGGAGCTTCTGAAAAAGGCCTCTGCTGACTGAAAACTAGCCCTGGCTTCCCCTTGAGGTTTCCACGTGGACGGATCCTAAACCTGCCTGGCAAAAAAAGATCAAGAAGTGAGACAAACAAGCCACAGAAGACAGATTTCATTTCCAGTACCAACGTTTTACATTCACCAGCTTTACCTATGTTAGTGCCATTTACTCATCTTGGACATGCTTGTACAGTCATTGGGAACATGCAACCGAGAGAACGTCATCCAAGATTCAGAATAACAGTGAGGAAGTCAAAATCTGTTTGTTTGTTTGTTTTTCCTAATTCTGCCATTTATGGCATGAGCAAGGGAGCTCGTGGAAGGGATGGGGGTCCCATGCACCCTGATGGGCTCATGGGCTGGGCCAGGAGGTGACAATGCCACCTATTAGTCAGTTCTTGACTGTACGACAAGGTATTTTTTCACATCTCCGCAGAGGCCAAGCACCCTGTCTCCAAATATGTCCACACTCCATCTTCCTCGGAAACAAGATAAATTAATTCTGAGAGGGTAAAGGTATGACCGTTGGTGCTGAGTAATAGTGCATATTTAAAAGTTTCATCTGCCACTTGCCCTAACTATTTAGTATCCTTAGTTACTGAGCAAACCTTGCTTCAAATCCCCACCTATGAAGGCACAACTGCTTGAAGCTGTGGGACAGGAAGGAGAAGCCCCTTGCTGAGAGCATGGCACCACCCGACTTGGATGGCAGAGCATCTTATTCCCACAAGCACTGTTTCCAGTTTCCAGCTTGATGTATGAATTACGGAGCTGTTCCTTATTCTAAACAAGTCTGGGAGAAAGCAGCTGGGTCAGCTAGTTACTGGCATTATGTCCAGCTGATTTTGCTTTGTTTCTAAATTCACTTTTCATATATTTCTCTACAGGTCTTGCCACAGCTACTGTTTGTTGAATACACTTCCATTCAAAGCAAACCTCTCTTGTAATTTCTACTGCATTCTGCCAGGTCCCAGTTATGAAGAATTATGTTTTCCCTACAGGATCAAAAAGAAAAACAAGAAGAAATAAAGGATTAGGTGCTATGAAATAAGAAAATTAAGCTGCAAAAATGGAACAATCTGACCTGCTAACAGAGTTCCAAACAGAGAAATTAACACAGAGCAATTCCCTGCTTGGAACTAATTAGCCCCATCAGCTTCTTGTGTGTTAATTTATCCATGATGAAAGAGGACAGAAATAGAAGGAAAAAAAAAAAATCTAGTAACTGTGCTTTCTATACAAGTGCTGCGAGCAGGCAAACCCACAAAATCCTGCAGGTTGAAGCATGACCCAGCACAGAGCCCTGTGCCCGTGGCCACTTTCCCTCCCCAGAGCAACAATCCTGTTTCTCAGCATGCATCTTCCTTCCCTGCAAGGGGCTGCTTGCAGGGATGCAGCTGGTGGAGTGAGAGATCCTTCCCACTCTTTTTCTCCAATTTCTCTGCTCCTCGATGATAGCAGAACCATGCAAAGCTTCTCAGTACAGGTGGTTTCTGCGATGGAGCACCTGGCTGAGTGTCTGACAAAGCTTTTTGGGCTGGCTTCATGGGCTGGGCTGTGCTTTGGGTGAGCTAGGGGAAAAGAGATCCTCTCTGCAACTGCACAGATGCAGCACACGTGAAATAAAGGTTTGGGTGCTATGCCAGGGTATGAAACCTCTCTGTTCTCCGTCCCCTGCTGAGAAGTGGTGGGCTCCTCTTGAGACCTTGCACTGCTGAGCTTCCACGCCTGAGGTTTGTTCAGTCCAACACAGGCAGTGCAGGTCCCTAGAACTTTTTGGGATTTCATTTGGCTGACCTATAACCACTCCTTAAATAATTTCTTGTCATTCCTATAATATACATCACAGAAATAATAACTGTACTCAGTAATAACTGCTGCACAGCAAGGCTTTCTATTAAGAGTGCTTTGGCAAAGCAGCTGTTAGCCTGTGTAAAAACAAGCGAAAATGCACTAAGAGAGACATGATGAGGTTGCTGGACCAGACAGTCAAGAGGTTTCTACCCCCAGTGTCTATCAGGGCTTTGTAACTATTTCACACTTCACTAACTGGCCTTTAGGCTGTATGTTAAAATTGGGAATAGAAGAGTAACCAGAATCTAAATTAAAAGGATGCAACAAGATACATTGCAAGCATTAAGCTACACCCATATTCCATACACATACAAATTCCAGAAGGAAATCAAATTTGATCCATCGGTTCCTGAGGAATCTGAGCAAAGACCCTTCTCCCTTGCATGAGACCAGATTTTGGACAGGAAGCAGAATTGCTCTATGACAGCTAGACATAGTTTTCAAATTTCAGTGGTTTGTTGTTGTTGTTGCTGTATTATATTAATGTGCTGGACAAGAGTGGAAATGAGAGATTTTTTTTTTTTTTTTTTTTTTTTTTACTTTTATCAAACAACTGTTTTTCATGGAAAGAGCTTTTTTTAAAAAATCCATCAGACCCTAAGAGTTCACCATGGCTGCAGACATTATGATTTGCAGTGAATTCAGAGAAGAACAGACATATTATTTTGATAAATTGTACTGTTTTATAATATTAATTTGATCTGCAAAATTCCTCTCATCTAGGATAAAGCAGATTTTTCTTTGGGTGCAAATAAAATCTTATTATGCATTCTCATTATCGTTCATCATTGTGGTAAAGAGTAAGATAATATTACATTGTGCCTAGACTTCCACATTTTGAGAGAATGTAAAAGGCTATATGAATATCTTATGAAGTGATTGCAAAATAAAATTGACATCAAAGTGATTCAACTATGTAACATATTATTCCCTCCCTGTAAAATTGGATTCTTACTGAAAAGTACTTTCCTCCTTTTACATTTGTGAAAGAGAGAAAAATGAATCTCCTGCCCTTATGAAACAAACCAGCATTTTCCCATGTTTTACAAGGGCAAAAGTATTTATCAGCATCTGTGCTTGCATTCAGAATTTAATTTTTGGACTTGGGTGCTTAATAAAAAATGAATCCAGCCCTTCCCCATTCATTTCAGATTGCTGCCCTAAAACCAAGAGCAATCCAGAACAAACCCACGTATTTATGACCAGCTCAGCAGCTGGAGGAAAATATCTAGGCAGCTTGGCACCAAGGTCTGCACAACTGCACCATGCTGCCGTGGTACAGGACTTCACACCATTCCTATAATTTTTCAAGCCTTGAAGTCAGTAGGTAAATTCCTTAATGAACCTTCAGGTTAATGTCAATGAACTGCTGGGTGGGAACTCCATGTGCTGGAAGATTTGAAGCTCCACTGATGTTTCCTGGAGGTTGCTCTGCACATGTACCTCTTGCTGGAACTTGGGGAGCTCACCCGAAGGAACAGTAAATCCCCCCAAGGAGTGCCAGCTCCTGGAGCAGAAACATTGTATCCACATGATGCAGTGCTGATCTGGTGTAAACTCACTTTGCAGGTTTAAATCTGTTTAAAATGCTTTGAATAGAAAGCTCTGTCCTCTGAGAAATTACAGCAAGCCAGGTATAGGCTGTCCTGCTGCTGTTGGTGTGTTCTGAACACCCTGCTGCATGCAGGTCAGTGATGATGTTCACCCATCTCATATTTACCCTGCTGGATGCTCCAGCCATGCCTGGCTTTGATTTTGTGACTATGAGGCCATCACTATTAATTTATTCCCTGATTTAATTGGATTTGTGTAAATTAACCCACAGTTCCTAACATCCTTTGTCTTGGTATGCATTTGGAGCAAAATCTCAGCCTCTTCACAGTCACCCACAAAACACCCATTGACTCCAGAGGCACTGGGATTACAACCTTCATTTTGCAATCTTTCTTTAATCTTCCCTTAATTAATTTAATTCTGATATCATTATCTAGATTGCCCCATTCATTTAGCATCACAGCATCCTTCTCTTCATTCTCACTGGAAGGCTTTGGTAACTTTGCAAATGCTGCAGCTCTATCTCCCTTCCATACCTTTTGATCTTTGCTAATGACCTTCCTTTCATGTCTGCTGAGCTCAGCCTTTTATCAGGCGAGGCACTCCACCCAGCCTGGTCGAGGGGACACTACTCTGATGAATGTAGGCACCAAGAGCTCAGCTTCTATGCCTGCTTCTCCTGGGTGATCCTGCTGGCCCCTCCTGCTCTCCAGCCAGTTTTAAAACTGGTTCAGCCAAACTAAGCTTAAAACTGAAGGCAGACAGGGTTTCACAAAGTTTTTCAAGGCAGCCCATTCTGATTTTAAGGAATTTCAGGACTGTGTAGTGAGATTTGCCTTGTCTCTGCTGGAGATTTTCCTTCTGCAGGGCCTCTGGTGGACAATTCCTGCGTGGGTGGGGAGGCTTCGTAATCCATGGCTTATCTGCAGCTTAGGTTGGAAAGCAGCTATCATCCATGGTGTGTTGCTGCTCCATTTACTTGGCTTTATGAAATGAGCTAAACCGATACCTCTTTTTGATTTTGTGTAGCTACACGAAGGCACCAAGCTGCTGCCACATGAGCAGTTGACCCTAGTTGTCCACCTATGTGTGGATAAGCTGTGCCCTCTTCTCCTTGCCCTTGGCAAGGTTGTGGCTTGCTGGGGTGAAACAGAAACCTAGCACAGCCTCAGGGGAGATGGGTCAGGGTGCCAAGGTGCAGACAGGCAGGACAATCAGCCACACTGGCTTAGACAGTGTGATGGTGTAATCTCTTCCTAGGTAAAAACACTTCTATTGGCATGACTATGCCATTCTTCATTGCTGTAACTCCCTGGATTTTTGAAAAGTTAGGCTAATGAGCTCATGAAAACACGGAGGCTAGTAATGCTGTGAAGTTGCACAATAATTTCCACTGTGCTGGGAATGACACTATCCAGCCTGTCAGTCCCTGTAGTAAACATGTGGTGGTTTATCTCTATGCTGAGATAAACCTCCTGCTTACAGAGGACCACCATGAAATAGCTGGCATGCTGGGTGTCCCCCATGCCCTTCCCTCTCATCCACAGGAGCACAGACTGGCTGAGGTCGGAAGAGAACATCTGGTCATCTGGAGGCCACCTGGTCCCACCCTGCTCCAGCAGGGACACCCAGAGCAAGGTGCCCAGCACCACGTCCAGGAATCTTGTGAAGATCTCTAAGGATGCAGAACCCACAGCCTCTCTGGGCAACCTGTGTCAGTGCTCTGTGCTCAGTGTCTTGGTTGTGGCCAGGGAGGGGTCACACAGGCATATAGTCACATGTAGTTTAACACAGAGTAAGTCAATTTTCACAGGTGCCAAGGGTTTGCAGGTCTCATGGCCTCGGGCTGCAGTTGGGGATGTTCATTGCTTTTAAAGATCAGGCCAAAAAACTACTATGGTTTTATTCTCACAAAGAAGTAAAGATTTCTGGATGAAAAGATACCAGGGATGGGATAAATCTGGGGTACAGACAGATACAAGTGCACTGCCTGCCCTCTGCCATTCTTTCTGGGTAACTTTACACTCTGATGCACTCCGGCTCTTGGGGGAGTCAAATTTTCAGAAGCTCTCAGATGTCAGTGGATGCAAAGCTCAGCTGAAACTGAGCACAAATGGAAAATCCTGTCCCTTGGTCTCTCCTGACACTTCAGGATTTGCTTTGACCTCTTTAAGACTTACCTGCTCTGCTCTGATTTTCTCATCTCCATTTGCTGGTACCCACTGTGACCACTTGGCACTGGGACAAACCATCACGAGCAAAAGATCAGCATGAATTCACCATCATGGGCTGAGAAAAAAATAAAATAAAAATAAATCAGACATCCCTGAAGGCTCAGGGCAGAGACTGGACACAGGCAAATAACAGCAAGCTGTATCTGTGCATTGCTGGCCTTATGGAGTGATTATTTATGGGATGCTTTTTATACAAAGCCCTGCTTTTTCTACCCATCATCGCCGAGGTGAAGTTACACAGCGTGACAACAAAATGCGCTTCTCTGCCCAGTGGTGGAAAGGTCTTTTCCCAGCACGTACCACAGCGTGCTTAGCTGGGTGGCTAAAAATGGTGTGTTGATTTTAACAGAGATTGATCGTCAACATGAATACGCTGCCTGCCTCACTTCTCTGCTGGACGCTCAGCAGAGAGCCCAGCAAACCTTAAACAATGGGATTGTGTGTTGATTTTTTGGATTAAAAGCTGCCTGTGGAAGAGCACGCTGAGAAAATGTGCTGAGAGCTCCTGCTGAAGGGGCTAATTCATAGTCTAGTCAAGTAGCTTCATAACCACGTCTATCATGAAAATTTGTTATCAGCATACTGTTTGAATCACAGACCAATGAACACTGATTTTGGCAAATCTAATTAGATTTGATGGGGAAGAACATGTTTGCATTTTTTCAGACTCTGTAGTTCCCAGCTCTTTACGTGTAATTTCATTTAGATTTGTTTAACAGTGATTAAGGGCTGTGAATCATGACACAGCAGAGATGCCAGCCGCAGTTATCCCACTCAGTTAGCCAGCCCCATCCGTCACCCAGCGCTGAGATCAGCAGCCCGGGGTCGGTCTCTCTCAGTTACGGCAGCCAGCAGGCAATGTGTGTACCCTGTGGGGCCGCAGGCGAGGCATTTTGCATATCTGTGCCTCAGTTTATGTATTTGTGAGCTTGGATATGGTATATATCTCAGGGACATTGTTTGACTTCAATGATCATTACTGCTTCCGAATTGCTTCCATTTCCTCTGCTTCCCCCGCACAGTGCAAAATCAATGATCATGGCTTGTGATGTGGAAGGGGCACAGCTTGGTACCTAGCTACTTGTTAGAGTGCTGTGGCTGTCCTGTTTTCAGTTTTTGCCTGTCCTATGCAATTGCTTAAATCTCTTCATGGGATACCAGCTGCATGTGTGTCTAGCTTGAGGCTCAGGACTCAAAATGAGACAATCTTTGGGATTAAACTGGTGAGCAGCTGCTGAGAAGTGCCCATACCTGGTACTTCTCTCTCCATCCTGCAGTCCAGTGCTTGTGGATTTTACTTAGTAGTTGTTAACCATCCACCCACATTCATATTTCTGTCCCAGGGGGAAATGCTATGCCTTGTAGTGTAGGAGCATCATCATCGTCATGGCCATGGAATGGGCTTGCAGCTCTCAGGAGAGCATCCTGCCCACACTGTGACCTCTTCCTTTGGACATGGGAAGAAAGGGCCCCACAGAGGCCAAAGGCTCACTGCAGCCTGGGAGCAGATGCAAAAAAGGGTGTTGAACCAGGTCTCCCGCTTCTTAGGGAGGTGCTGCGGTGTTATACAAGAAGTGGGCAGTGGTGCCATTGTCACCAGCTATGCTAAAAAGTATGAAAGTCCCTAAACTGCTTCTGAGGAAGATCACAGCACTGCAGCCACAAACCAGACAGCCCAAGCCCCCAAAGAACCCACCCAAGCCCTAGCTCCTGCTCCAGGCACCCCAGCTGGGTTTGAGGCACATTCATAAGCAAGGACTTTGTGAAGATTCAGCTCTAAAAGTGGGTATGTAGACAGAAACTGGGCTTGAGAGGAGAGGATCCAGAGCACATTTTGGCTCTTTGCCCTCTGCTACCATCCTACTGCTGGAGGAGCATTGAGCACCTCTCCCAACATCAAATCATGTCTTTGCTGTGCCAAGAAGCCTGCTGTGACACTCCAGGGTCTGCCAGTGTCATTCTTGCTTGAAAATGGCTTCTATGAACCTTGTGTGTTTGTTATAGAGGGAGAGATTAGCGTAAAAGCTAAAAAAGTAAACAGAAAGGGAAGGACCCTGGGGATACCACAGTGGTTTACGCCAGCTTGGCTGGTCTGACCTGTTTCTGGTGTCTAACACAATCGCAGGTGCCAAAGAATAACCGACAAGTTAAACAGTTTCCTCTCCGATTTAGCAACAGGAGCCTGGTGTGACGAGGGCAGGGCCCTGCTGCTCTCCCAGGAGCTGAGTGCTTCTCCTGCAGGAAAGCAGGCACACGGCTCTTCTCCAGAGCCTGGTGGTGCCTCCCCTGCTGCTTCTGTCCTGCTGCTGCCGAGACACACAGTCTCTATCTCAAGATCCTCAAACTGAATATCTCCTGGTGGACGTCCCCTCGGCATGCCACGTTATAGAGTCACAGAATCACAGAATCATAGAAAATCTTGAGGTGGAAGGAACCCCCAAGGATCATCCACACAGGACCACCCAAAAATCAGACCACATGTCTGAGAGCGATGTCCAAATGCTTCTTGAGCTCCAACAGGATCAGTGCTGTGACCACGGCCCTGGGGAGCCTGTCCCAGTGCCCGACAACCTCTGTGTGCAGAACCTTTCCCTAACCCCCAGCCTGACCCTCCCCTGTCCCAGCTCCATGCCGTTCCCTCTGGTCCTGTCACTGTGGGACATCCACCTAACACCACAGCATTGGCTTCAGTGGGCTTGTGCCATCTCCTGCAACCAGACCCACAACTCTTACCACTCATCTGATGACGTCTTCATGCCCTGAGCTTTCTGTCCCTGCTGACAGCACCACTTTTCACTTCCTCTCCCAGGCTTGCAGCTTCTGGCCTGATCTTTTGCTCTTCACACAAAACAAACAAATGCAGCTCCTTCTCCCCAAGGACTCAGTCAGTGTCTTTTTCAGGGACTTCCTTGGGAAATCTGGCTGGGACATGAATGGTGCTGCCTCTCTCTCCTCAATTCTCTCTTCCTTCTCTCACATTTGTTTTTTCACTTGTGATTCGAAACCTCCAGCTCACAGTTTTATTAACTCTCCCCAAAACTCAGGCATGCTCATCTCTGGGTCTACTTTCATTCCTATCAGTCCAGCACAAATTTAGTAAGGCAGACATTTGGTTTCATTTTTTTTTTTTCTTTTGCTTTCCTGTTTATTAAATCACATCCATGCTGTTCATCTGAAATTCCCTCCATAATTCCATAATTTCAAATGCAGTTTTTGCACCTCTCTGTCCTATTAGATCATTCATGCTGCAGACTCAGAAATACATCAATTTAAAATGTCATATTTTTTTTTTTTTTGGTTCCACAGGCATGGAGAATATACAGAGCAGCTGAATCACGCACACCTGTAGTTGGGCCATCCAAAGCAAGCCTGTTATTTCAATGCTTCATATCAACCCTCTTTTTTTTTTTGCTGTGGCGTCGCTGCTAAGCTGCTCTGAATTAGGGACTGAAGGTATCTACTGCTCCTTGGAACATGTTCCCAATTCTTTGCCAAACGCCTTCCCTACAGTCTTTTAGAGAAGGATTTAGCATGCATTTCTGGGGTCTGAGCAGCATTACACCCAAGGGAGCCATATTACAAAATCAATCATCATACGAAGAACGGCTGAGGTCACTGGGCCTGTTCAGCCTGGAGAAGAGGAGGCTGAGAGGAGACCTCATCGCAGTCTACAACTTCCTCGTAAGGGGGTGTCGAGAGGCAGGAGACCTTTTCTCCATTAACACCAGAGACAGGACCCGCGGGAACGGGGTTAAGCTGAGGCAGGGGAAATTTAGGCTTGACATCAGGAGGAGATTCTTCACAGAGAGGGTGGTTGCACACTGGAACAGGCTCCCCAGGGAAGTGGTCACTGCACTGAGCCTGACTGAATTTAAGAGGAGATTGGACTGTGCACTTAGTCACATGGTTTGAACTTTTGGATGGACCTGTGCGGTGTCAAGAGTTGGACTTGATGATCCTTAAGGGTCCCTTCCAACTCAGGATATTCTATGATTCTATGATCTCTCTGCTTCCTTTCTGCGTCATATTTCTCCAATGTGCCCCAACCTACGGTCATGGAGAATTCGTGGAAAGGAACGGATGGGCAGAAATCCAGTGACATATTTACATCAGAACAGAATTGCATATAATCTGGAGAGTGGGACTGGTTATGCTGGTGCAATCTGCTGCCACAGCTCTGGGCAGGGATATTGCTTGAGTATCTATTATACTACCATGACACCTTCCTCTTCTCTCCTCTTCATTTTACAGTCAATACGGAGAGCATGGCAGGCAGTGGGAGTCTTTCTACAGGCTTCAGAGTTTCCAGTCTCTGCTCCTGCCCTGTTATCACCACCTGCTCCTTGTTCTTGGAGCTTTGCACCCCTAAAAGTCCGGGTGAGTCACCATTGCCTGGGGACAGATCACCGCTTGGGGACGGGAATGCATTTCCAGCAGGTGAATATGAGTACTTAAATTAAAAGGCAGGGGAGTATAAATAAATTATGAGGAGCACCATCACCTGGTACCTTTATTTTATCATGGAATTAACTTGATATGGGCCAACACAACAGAGAGATATGTGTAAGGGTGAGAAGAGCTGGCTCTGTCAAATCCTAACACCTGCTGCAGAACAGATGAGCGGGCACATGCTGTGAATACATGCAGGATGGAAATTAGGTGTTTTCTGACCTTCGGAGAGGTGAAGTTCCAAGGTAATACCCCAGAAGGTGAGGTGCAGACAGGACACCACTGCTCACCTTGAAGGCTTTCCAGCAGGCTGATTGGAAATGATGGCTTCTAGTAGAAGAGCAGCAGATGCAACAACCCAGCCTCTTCTTCCCAGCATTTGAGATCATGTAGTGTTTGGGACGGCTCCAGAGTCAACCTGGAGCAGAATTAATTCCTGGATGATAGGAACTATGAAGTATTGCCGTGATGATGACACATTCTCAGCTGTTTTTCCTTCTGTGTCTCCCTGTGCCCTGCATCTGGGCTGGGGGTTGGCACTTTTTACCCCAGCCTTGTCGTACCTCCCTGCTCCAGAGTTCTCTGCTCACCAGCTGGAGGCTGCCACGTCCACACCACGCTGACCCTGGGCAGCTCCTGTTCACCCTGCTGGTACCTCACCTCGCTTGGCCAGCTCCGCCTGACATGGATTAAGCAGCTCTCATGTGATCCCTGCAGCCGGCAGGGCTGGTACGGGCACAGACAGGGAAGCAACAGCAGGCTGCCCGAGGGCAGAAGCCTTCAGCTGGCATGTATATGTGTATATATATATATATATTTTCAGCATGCCCCTTGCTCTTCCTTTGGCCTTGTGAGAGCACGTCATATTGTTTTGGCCTTGGCCTTCCTGTGTTTGAGCTCAGAGCAGTGTCACCACCTCACGTGGGTGTGTGAGGCTGTCGCAAAGGTGATTACACTGATTGACACGGGCTCAGTTTATTCAGCCCGTAATGCTGGATAATTTGCAGAGTGTGACCACCATGCAGGCTGCAGAGCTAAACAATACAGGCACTGAGCAGATATTACACGTCTGTGGAAAGAGGGCTGTGGGGTTTCCTCCTGCAATGAGAGACACTCAAGACTTTGCAGATCTCCCATGCCAGGGCTGGGGGAACGCTTGGCAGCCAGCTGACACCCCACACCCAGCCCCCTGAGTGTGCCCTGAAGAGGATCTGACCCAAAGGAGGGTTTGTGGGTGCTCATGGGGTCTGCACCCTGACTTCTGATCACTGGAGCTGCCTCACTGGGGGTGACCGCAGCAACACGTGTGACCATGGTTGGCTTTGCTGGGTAATCGGGCAGCTGCTTCCAGCCTCCTTTTAACAATGTTCTCCTGGCCTTGCCATGTCAGGAACTGAGGTTGGAGATGCCTCTGTCTCCTCACGGCATGTGGAGCTGGCACGATGTAGCACACAGTCTGGGGAGCCGGGAAACGTATCTTTCCTTTGAGGTGATGCATAACAACAGCTCTGTGTGTGTTTTACAGAAGAAAGAAGGGACTCCTAGAGAGAAATGAGTGAAAACTTAATTTTGAGGGCTGTTTGATAAATGTTTCTCTTCCTCTCTGATGGCCAGCAGCTGTGAAGCAGCCATTAGGGACCTGATAAGGGCAATATCCATGTGGAGGCAAAGGATCAACTCTGTGCCACGGTTTCTGCCAGCTCCCAAAATAGGACTGCTCTTGGTGAAATAATGTGTGAGGCTGCTTCAGCACTTGGGCCCTTTCTGATGGGATGATCCCTCGTTCCCATCAGGAACCCCAGATTTTGGTCTTTCTCCCAGGTTCACTGACCTTGGAAGGTCATTTATTCGGGACTTGGGCTCCAGCCATCTGGGGAAGTGTGGCACAGCAGCTCCCTGGAGGCAGGTTGGGTGCCCCCACTCAGCACGGTTCTCCCAGCTCTCACCATGAGTACACAAAGCTGGTTTTTTTTTTGTTTTTTTTTTTGTTTTTTTTTTTTTTTCCAATCCATCTTTCTGTACCTGGCTCAAACTGCTGGACCACAGAACCACTTTGGACAAAGCCTCATTTTGTGCCCTCTTTTTGTACCTTTTGCATTTGCAATGACTGGGCTGTTCCTCCAGATGAGCTTTTTATTGCACCATTCAAAGTGCCGTTGGGGAGTTGGGACCATAATCACTGATTAATTGAAATGGTGCTCGCTATTCGCATTTCCAGAATTACATCGAAAATCTCACCTGAGCTGGATATGGATCTGTGCTGTGCAGGTGAGCCTGGTGTGGCAGAGGTACCTCCCAGCCTGGGCACTGTATCTGATGGGTACTGTTGGGGTGTGTGTGCAGCTGGGGAGAACAAGCAGCAGCTCCTGTTGTTCATGAAGGTGCTCCTGGATGGAGCACATATTGTGCCAAAAAAAAAAAAAAAAAAAAAAAAAAAAGAATCACCTAGCACTGAAGCTTCCAGTTCCAGCCCTGACCTGAGGAGGATGCCTTTAATTTCACAGAATCACAGAATCATTAGGGTTGGAAGAGATCTCCAAGATCACCTGGTCCAACCATCCTCTTATCACCAATGTCACCCACTAAACCACGTCCCTAAGCGCCACATCCAACCTTCCCTTGATCACCCCCAGGGACGGTGACTCCACCACCTCCCTGGGAAACCCGTCCCAATGCCTGACTGCTCTTTCTGAGAAGAAATGTCTCCTCATTTCCAGTCTGAACCTCCCTTGGCGCAACTTGAGGCCATTTCTTCTAGTTCTAGCACTAGTTACCTGTGAGAAGAGGCCGACCCCCAGCTCCCCACAGCTTCCTTTCAGGCAGTTGCAGAGACCAATAAGGTCTGCCCTGAGCCTCCTCTTCTCCAGACTAAACAACCCCAGTTCCCTCAGCCGTTCCTCATAGGACATGTGATCCAGATTTTTTTTTACTTACATTTTTACTTTCTAAAAAATAAGTAAAAAGGGAAAATAACGCTTGTTTTGCCCGTATAGTGCAGATTTGCTCTGCTTTTACTGCTCCACCAGCATCCGCATTTTCGATTATTATTCCCCCCCCCCCCCAAAACTCTCCCTGCACTGCCAACCACCACCCTTAGCCCGAAGGGGGGCTGCCTACCTCCTCCTTTGATTTCGGGGAGGGTGTGTGGGACCCCCTTACCCTTCACCCCTCCATCCATCCCCGGGCACTTCGCGAACCCAAAAGGGGGGGGGGGGGCGGTGACGTCACGAGCCGCTCGCCAGCACAACGTTCCATTGAGGCGAGCGCGTGCTCCGCCGAGCACATGGGCGCTCCGCGCTGCCTTGCCTTTTTTATTTTCCTTTGCACCACGTATGGCTTATTTTTATTTATTTTTATTTTATTTTTCTTGCTCCCGGCCCTCCGGACCCCTTTCCCAGAGAGAGAGAGAAAAAGAAAGGGAGGGAGGTTTTGGGGGGGGAAAGGGCGCGGTGAGTACCGGGGCTTGCAGTTAACGGCGGTGGGGTGAGGGGAGGTTGTTTGCATGTGTGCTTTTTACTTCTTTTATTGTCATTATCATTATTATTATTATTTTCCCCTTGCTTTAATCATTCCCCCTCCCCCCCCCCCAGCTGTGGGGCTCGCAGGTCGCGGTGGAGTTTTGCAGCGTTGGTGCGGATGGAGGTGGGGAGAGGGTTTCTGTGTGCGTGGTTTTTTTTTGTTTTCCTTTTATTTTTATATATTTTAAAGTCTTTTTAAAGCGCTGGGGGCGACGGTGGGCTAAAAATAGAGCGTGCGGAGCCAAATCCCTGCGGATGGGGAGGCGAAGGGGTCGGGATGCCTCCCATCGCGGCCATAAAGGTCGGCGGCGGTCGGGGTGCGGGAGGCTGGGGAATGCCCCGGCGGCGTCTCCCTCTCTTTCTCCTGTCCCCCATACCTCGACCCTACAGCCGGGGGGTGCTCCCCGAGGCCCTGCCAAGCCATTTCGGAGCGGGACAGCTCGGGGGGGGCGGGGGGGGGCCGGGGGGTGCTGGCTGCGGGGTGCGTTGGTGCTGCGCGATGCGCGCAGCCGGGGGGCTGCGGGACCCGGCCCGATCCCTCGTGATGTCATCTGGGTGCCACCGAGGCCTTAGGAGGAGGATGCGAGAAGGGTTTAGGCCTTCTTGTCCTTAAAAAAGCCTTTTTTCGGTTTGTTTGTTTGCATGGTTTTTGAAGCCCGGGTGAATTTGGAGAGGCCACATCTCCTGGTTATGGATAAGCGGTGTTAAAATGTTTTCATCGAGGCACTTCAGGACTCGAGTCTTAAACTAGCGAACCGTCGGTTAGTGCATCTTAAAATACCCTGCGGAGAAATGCCAGCAGAACTGATAATCCTGCCTGAAAGATGCTGGAGGCCTGCGCAGAAATCTCTTTTAATCACATTTGTGTTGACAAGTTTAGGCATGTTGGCCTGTCCACGTAACTGGTCAGGGGCAGGGCGGCACCAACCCCACGCTAGTTCCTTTTTGCTAATATGTTTGTTCTAAAATAGGCATTATTTAAGGCATTGATTTGGAATGAAACATGCGCCTCATGAGCTTTTCTGGGGGTATGTTAGACCGTATTAGCCAATGTGTTGTGGACGTGTTATCGCTGTACAGAATGAGATTATTTTTTTCTTCATCGAGCAGAAATAGGCTCGTCAATATCAGTTTGTGCCACTGGTTTGGACTGCCATAACAGCACTAGTATCTATTGCTGTAAAATACGAGTATTTTTTTTTTTTTAATCTAGCTCAGAAGTGTTGACATCTCTGTTAGAAATGATGTTGCAGTGCAGTATTCAGTAACATCTTGCAAACACCATTTCCTTTCCACTGTGATTTTAAAAATTATATAATAAGCATGTGTATTTTCCTAGCACGTGGACCAGTCAGATGCTCTTTTGTGCTAGGTGCTGTGTATCTCTGATAAGTGCCAGTTCATACCCCAGGGACTTTGGAGTGTTTTTATGCATACTTTTGTGTTGTTTTAGAAACAAATCTCCAACTTTTTTTTTTTTTTTTCTTTTTCCCTCTCTCTCCCTTCTCTCTCACAGCATGAAGTCTTACCCCTAGGTTCGCAGTGCAATAATTCTGATAGATACAACTGTGCCTTTGTGTGTTTTAAGTTATATAAAGGTAGTTAGCTGTGCAGGTGCAATTTGGCAGCCGTTAGGAATGCCTCTGTGCTTGTTAGGTGTGAAATAGGCCGTGCATCTTCACCTCCAGCATCCCTGCACAGGCACAGCAAGAACAGCGCAAGCTCCCTGCCTCCACAGGGCTGAAATGATTTTGCATCCCCTGCTCGGTCTGGGTGCTGATGGCCACGCAGCATGGGAGCAGCTCAGCAATAGTGAAAATAAGGGAAGGCTCAGACCTGCCTCTGGTAAACGGCCCATCTGTTGCAAAAATGGGTTATGTATATGAAATGGTTCTTAAAATGGAAGATTGGCTCCCTGTGTGAACTTGCGTACGTGGAATATAACTTCTGTGGGAGCCAACTGCTTTCTGAAATGGCTGGAGTTGTGTCTGTTGATGGCGCAGCTCATTTATGTCGTCGTGTTTGTCTCTCCCTGTGCCCCTGCTGAACCAAAGCATAGATTTCGGTTTAATTATCTGCTAAACTTTGAGCCTGTGCTTAATTCTTTGCAGGATCTGAACCATATCTTCCTGTTTTTAATCAGAATGCTTTGCAAAGAGGGCTTATAGTTCCCGGCTGTAAGTATTTCACTGACTTCTACGTGAAGGATTGCTGGTAGGGGAAGCTACCCATAGTGCTGATGTTGTGGAGCAAGGGTGGGGAAACATAATGTATATATAAACTTTTAATCTATTGGAATATCTTTTTTTTTTTTTTTGTCACCTTTCAGATGAAGATGTTCAGTGGGTTACTACAGTATCCCTGTTTTTCTGTAATTATCTGGTGCAGCCATACCAGGAATTGCAAGGTAGGGCTTACATGAGTTACATCTCCGTAAGAAAAGTCAGATATATTTGTCTATAGGTGTGTACATGCACACAAACAGATATATTTCCCCCTTTGGTCTGCACAGGTGACAGCACTGGCAGGCCATGACAAGGGGAAATGCTGGGCTTCTGTGACCTGGGAGGTGTTTCCGTGCCTTGCAGGAGCTCTGGGGGCTCATCCTTTGCTCCTGGCACGTGGATTTAGATCAGGCTCATGCCAGCACCTGTGGCGTGGTGCACTGCAGCTTGGAGTGGTGCCAGGGATTTGGGGACGCGTTTATTGAGGCTGCTGTCGCTGGTGCAAGTGACGTAACGTCCAGCGGGTTGGTCCCCAGAGTGACGGAGGAGGACGACAAAGTGGTTTGTGTTTGCACCAGTTAGGAAATGTGGGGAGTCACTCTGAGCCTTGGGGGAGCCACCGAGCTGATCTCCATGCTCCTGCTGGAGGTGGGGGGCTTGCTGCCCAGACCCTCTGCTGCTGGCACTGGTCTAGGGTGGCCACGTGGTGTAAGGTCCTGCTTTGTGAGCCGAGAAACGTGCAGAGTTGCAAACAGAAATAGCACAGAGGAAGATGAGTACCTGCTCAGGAAGCTTTTTGACTGTTTGCAGCAAGGTGATACAGATCTTGCTTTGAAGCACGGGAGGATGCATTATTTTCTGTCTCCTTGCTGGCTGATGTCTGTAACACCAAACACCTGCTTAGCTCCTGGCTAGATTTATGGAGAACGTGGGGGGGGGAGGGGGGGGGAATTAAGAAACAATCTGCCTCTTGGACCCATCACCACCATGTATGGGCCACATTTCCCCTTGCCACAGCTGCATCTATTCTGAGTCAGCCTGCCTTATGTAGCAAAGTGCGTGGGGTCCTGGCAAGGCATGCAGCAGTCCATGCGCAGCTCCCCGAGGTTTATTTATACCTGTATATGTGCAGGTGCAGTGCCTGCCCTGTGCTTGCTGTGTTCAGGCAGTTTGGTGGAGGACAGTGTTTTTTGGAGTTACCAGTGTTGTGCTAAAGCAGTGTTCCTGAGTGTTTCCTGAATTTGTCTCTGGGAAGTGCCAGGGGACATTTGGGAGAGGATCGTGGCTGCCTGTCCTGTATATGAGATGGATGACAAGCAGCAAGGTGCTTGCCTGGTGCCTAAGCTCCGCCAAGCTGAAGGCAGCACCTGCAAGGAAAGCAGGGTAACACAAGTACAGGCATCATCCAGGTGTGCAGAGTGTCCTCAGTTGTTTGCAAGACAGACCTGTATGAATGAAATGCCTGTCAGTGCATCCCGAGGTGGTGCCGTATTCTTTAGATACAGGTGTGAGTATCGGTGTGGAGATGGGTCTTGCAAATCAGGGGCTGGCTGCGTATGGCTTAGCATTTCCCAGCAGGTTTGTCCTGCCTGTGCTGAAGCCTGTGCTGTCACATCTCCACGGCTACTGCTGTCTCAGATTTGTCGGCAGATCCTGCAGTTACACCCCCCATCATCTTGAAGGAAGAATGATCCATGTATGAATTGCTGCTGGTGGAAATACATCAGGCTGGGAAGGGCTGTGTAACGCAGCAGTGGGAGGCATAGCTGGAACCAGTGGCTGGAGAGCCAGACGAGACAGCAGGCAACTGGAATCTGAAATCATGGCACAGGTCTTTAATTGCAAGAGGATTAGCCACTGGAAGAAATGACCAAGGGAAGGGGTGGGTTCTCTCTCTTGGTCATTTCTGCCTTAAAACCTGAGTTGGAAAAGGGATGGGTTCCTGCAAATTGGCTCCCGTGCCAAGAGAAGGGAGGTGTAGCCACGGCTTCCCCCAAGTCAGGGTTGTGTGGGTGGTGGGAGCTGGTCTGTGCTGCCAGAGGATGGGCTGAGCTGAGATGGGGCTTGCAGAGCAGCCTGGTGAGAAAGAGCAACCCAAAGCCCTGGAAGGACTGTGTGTTTGCATGCAGGAGCGTCATTGCTACGAGATGTTTTGGAAGACAGCATTTTCTTTGAGAGTCATCTCTTTGAATGTCTTGGTCAGGGAAAATCTGGTGCAACTGCCCTTCTGCTTAGAAACCCTTTATTATATTCCCAGTCACACCTGTGGTGGGGCCCTTGCTGTGCCAGGCATGGCCTGGTGGCCTCCTGGTGCTCTAGAACCTGCACGTGGCCAGGAGATGCAGGACATGGAGTGCTTCCCTGGGGGAGAGAATAGCATCACCAGGGCCCTCACCTGCAAGCTGGTGCCTTGTCCAGGTGCTGGTCCCAGCCCCACTCCTGGGAAGGAGTGCAGAGGAGCCCCCAAAAGCTCTCCTCTGTTTTGGGAGCAGAGGTCATGCCAGTAACACCTTTAGTGTGGGTGGAGCATCCCAATTCTCTGCGGTGATAGAATCCATCACATTAGTACTGTTACAAGCTCTTCTGTACTAGGTGAATTTCACAAGGTAGTGTTGGCAGGCCTCTTCGTATGCATGAAACCTTGGTCTGAGAAAGGGAAATGGAAACGTCTCCTGTGGGGATCCAAGTGGTGTTGGACTGGAAAATCTTCATTTAACATTTCATGCTTAGCAGCAGTGTCTGTGCCCCAGTACCTGTCCTTAGTTAGGTGGATTTCCTCAGGTGAGCATTTTTGAAAGATGTGTCAGGTAGGTGAGGCTGATAGGCTGCTCGGGTTTGGAAACCCTACAGGTTCAAAGTCATGTGGAAGCAGGTATACAGGCCAGCCCCATTGATACCTGCCTATGTTCTGCTTGATTTTTTTTCAGAACATTTTGTGTCTTTCCTTAAGTTCCAATAGCTGGACTTCAAGGCAAGATTGCTCGCCTTGCTTTTTTCTTACAGTTAGGAGGACTGAAAGTTTTGATCTTTTCATCGATTACAAAAGGTCAGCATCCTGTGCAGTCCTGTATAAATCTCAGCTGGGGATGGGGGACAGTTGTCAGCAACTTAGAAAGAAGAAAAAAATCCAACTTAACATCATGTAAAAGAAAAAGCAACCACCAATAACTTCTGATCAACTTACCAGAGTGAATTCTGAGGCATAGGTTAGGTCATACTGTAAGCATCTCCTCTTGAAAATGTTGGCTGAGCAAAATCTGGGCCAAAATAACATGCATTGTATTGCCTTGTGCAGTTCCCAGCCCAGGCAGGGGTGAGCCCTGTGGAACAGGACTTGGTGTGCAGCTGGAAAGGGCTTGCCAGCTGTGCGAGGAGAGCATGGAGCAAAAGTGTGGAGCCTTACTGCCTGCGTAGGGACTGCTCCTTGTGTGTGCCGACAGGTCAGCACATAGACCCCTTGGGGTGTGCTGCTGATATGCTGGGGTGTTTGGACATGAGACAGTAAAGATGTGAATGAGTGCTGTAAAGCAAGGAATGAAACATGGGTATCTCAGGACTGTGAAAGCTGCTTAGGGAAGGTGGCTTTTCCTGGAGAGCTTTCTGCTAGGTGTTGTGTCCTCACAGCTTGGTGTCCTATCCAGTATCGCTGTCCTCTGGGAACTGGTGAACTGCTGATGTAGAAACGTGCTGCTGTGTGCTGGTTGATGTGGTGGAAACAGCAGCAGTGGGCTTGTGCCTGGCCTGTGTCAAGAGCCCAGGCTTCCCTCGAACCCTTTGTATTTTGTCTCTTCCCCATGGAAACATTTCTAGCACGGGTCCCTCTTTGCTAATGTTAAAGTTTGGCAACGATAGAAGTAAATATATTTTTAACATTAACTGTGTTACAGACATAATGTTTATGAATGTAGCCCTGCTGCATTCCCTAGACGTGATAGAGGCCCTAACGTTTATGATACATTAATGTAGCCCTGCTATAGCAGACCCTGGACACGATAGACTAAAATCCCCTTGTTTCAGTTGATTTTATAAACAGGTAGTCACATGTATCAATGAAGTGATCTGTAATTTATCACACAGAGCAAACAGCTACTGTATGTCCTTTTGGAAATATTTAGTAAAATTTCCAGCCTCATTTAAATAATAACAGCTTGTTTATTTTTTTTCCTCCTACATAAGGGTAGGAAGGTGTGAAATATACTTTCCCAGAAATAATCATGAGGGGAGCAAAAGCTTGGTGCTGTGGCACAGGTGACTTGAAACGCCACTCTGAGGCTTTCAGATGGTGAAGTGTTTGCTTTGTGAGTTTCTGAATCATTTCATTTACAGGTATCTCACAACTGGCACTGATTCTTATATTGCTTTTAGGTGTGTGGTGTGTAAAGCTTCAAATTTTTCTTAAACATAAAAAAGGCTGCTATAATATTACTAATACTATTTAATAGTATTACTAATACTATTATTAATTATTATTATTATTAATTATTATTATTATTAATTATTATTATAATTATTATTACTATTAATAATAGTAATACTATTATTAATAGTATTAGTAATAATACTAACAAAAAAGTATGTGTTTGATTTAACAGAGGAAAATGACCAGTCTTGTTTATAAGATGGGAGGCTGGACTGGAGACCTCAGGGGGTTCTTCCTACCAACAGTTCTCTGCTTCTGTGGTTACGGAGGGAAAAATGGAAAAGACAAGCTTCAGGTCTTGGTTTGTGGAATGAGATGGAAGGATTCCTAGCTTTCTGAAATGCACATGATTAGTAAATAAATACAGTTAAGATTAGAAGGAAGAACTTTAGAGGGAGAACTCTGTCTCCATGATAGGGTGAAGAGCCTGTACCAGGTCCTATATCTATACCTGCAGCCCCCACAAGCACCTGGGCACAGGACCAGCACACCCGATGTGGTAGGATGGGTGAAGGCTAAGCCACTACTTGAAACTTGCTGCTTTGGTGAAGGTAGGGTTGATACCTTGGACCAGTGCAAGCACAACAACATGAGCAGATGAGGAATTTGATGTGTATGTAGAGGTGCTAAAGTAAATCATACTTGCACTTGTGTGGTGTCTTCTGAGCTGCTGCTCGGGTGTGACTGAAGGAAATGCCCCAGCACCTCAGTGAGAGGAGATGATGCTGCTTTTTGACATCTAGGAAACTGAAGGAGTGAGAAGTTAGTTTTGAAACATTTTCCATATCTTGATTAGTTAGCATTAAGACGCACCAGAGCTGGTTGTGACAGGCAGCTTGGATAGATGGTGGAGTTCCCCATGCTCGGCTGTGGGCAGGGTGTGAGGGCTCTGCCCTCGGCAGCCATTTCTTCTCCTTCCTCTTCTGCTCTTCATCTTTGAATGCATCGGGGCAGACACTGTGTTTGTATGTTTGTTCACAGTGGAGGACTGCAGGGCCCTGATGTCACTTTGACCCTCAGAGCATCACTGAAATAGTCAAGGTCCTGTACTTATGCTTGGCATGGTCAGAGATGGCAGCAGTGACTTTGGTAGGCTGTCTTTGAGGGAGAGGTCTGGTGACTGCAACCGACACTACTGGGCAGGAAAAAAAAAAGGAAAGCTTTTCACCAATTAGCTCTATGAGGTCATGTGAGTGTTGAAGGACCGGAACTAAAAGCTCCCTTAGCTGCTAGCTTAGTGTGGAAGGAAAATGTGAGTACCAACTTTTCATCACCCATATCACAGTCTACTCCCATTCTTCCTATGGAGGTAGGAGCAGGAGAAAAAGGGGAAGGGAGGTTTGCAATAATTTTATAATTTAAATTTTAAAGTTAAGCGCTTTAAGTACAATTTACAGGTTACTAAGTGGTAACGTGAGTATAACCATCTTTCACACAGGTTGCACACTATTTGGAGCCCTAGATGCTGTACCTTAGTGTAAGGCATAAAGCATTGCCCTGCGTTGTAGGCTATGCACTACTCTTGGTGCCCTGTGTCCCTGTCTTCCTTTTAAATTTTGTGTTGGGAAGGGCCTTTAAAGATCATGCAACACCCCTGCTATGGGCAGGGACATCTTTCACTAGGTAGGTTTCTCAAAGCCCCATCCCCAGCTTCTGTGGACAGCCTGTTCCAGCATCTCATCACCTTCATCGTCAGAAATTTCATACTAAAGTAACTGCTAACAGCACCTCACAGCAAGCTGGTATAGAAGGGCACAGTAAGGCAGAGGGATTGAACAACCTGCCGTCACTTGTGCTGATATACAATGACTGGGAGAGCTTATAGGTGGTCTTGGTAATGTAATGATATTAGGAGTGCTAATATTCACAGTAATGAACAGCTGTATCTTGTCCTGCTTGGAAAATAGGGATGCTGAGCATTTAAAATGCTGTTGCCACTGTGTCAGTGGAATTAGCTGAAGATACCAACAGGGACAGGGTTGGTGTGTGGGATCTGACTCCCAGGCCTGGACTCTCTCTGTTATGCCATGCTCTCTTGAAAGTCTTGAAGTCTGGGCTAAATCTATTTTAGGTCTCCTTGAGGCATGACAAAGCCTGTAAGCCCATGAAATACTGCTTATAACATCAATATTTCTTCAGAAGATATGAAAGCATTTCAATGCCTGTTAGAAGTTGGCAAACATTAAGGTTGAACTCATGCAACTGTGGTTTCATTGGAGGCTTGGCAGGCAGAGGAGGTCTGCTCAGGGAGGTTCCCAACCTCCCTCCACCGTGGCAGGCCACAGTGGCTCCAGAAGAAGGAGCTTGTAATCATGTTCACATCCTTTGGGGTGGCTGGTACCCAGGGAGAAACAATGGTACTGTCTTCTCCCACCAGTTTCCATGCTTGGGGCCCCCGAGGGTGATGATAAGCCTTGGTTCTGTTTAACCTTTTGCACCTAGCTGCTGCCAGAGAGGTGAGCTGTTGGACACTGTTGGCTCAGGGGTGAAGAGCAATTCTCTGAAGTTGAGCTCCAGTAATGCAGAAGAGCTGACAGGCATGAGGAAGGGGTTGAAGAATCTGCTGCTTCCCCGATGGCTCCATTGCCTGATAGTGTGCATCCATAGCTGGTCACTTGAGTTGGTAGGTTAGGAGTGCCCTTGAACTCTTTCTGATGATAAACTCTTCTCTAACAGTGCCTGTTTTCCAACATCTCTGTCTGACTGAGATGTTAAATACCATCTTCCCAGGCAGAGTCCTGGTCTTGGTTGTGCTGACATTCATTGTGTCTTGGCTTGACAGCAGCAATGATAGACCTGAGTAGGGAGCCTGCAAGCAAAGGATACTCCATCCAGACCAGAAGGCTGCAGCCCATCTCTGCAGCATGGGCAGCTTGCGATGCCTTTCTACATAGGCTTCTGTTGGAAAAACAGATAAAGTCAAGGTCTTTTGTTCTCTTTTCAAGGTACTCCCTAGGTCACCTCAGGTAGCAGAAAGACTGCTTAAATCTTTGTGCCAGAGACTACAGGAGTTTTCTGCAAGGAAATGGAGCTCTGCTTTCTGAGCGTCCAGTTTCACATGGAGGGATTGGACAACCCAGGGTGATAAGGACAACCACAAAACTCATCATATTCTGCTCCAAGTGCAAGGTATGTTGTTCCTGACAGTCTTTTTCTAAATAAACAGCAATGTTTCCTATAATGTTTAAAGATAATTAGGGAACACCCAAGCAAAACCAAGCCCTCCAATGCTGGGTTGGAAGAAAGAGGAGAAGTAACATGTATCAAATGTGAGTTCATTACTTAATACATTAGCTGAAAGATAATCTTGTGATGACTTCAGTCTTTAATCTGAGCACTTAGGAAAACATATTTGACTGGAATTCCCATTACCTGCAGTGATTTGTGCCTTTTCAGAATATATATATATAAGAGGAAATAATAAGATTGAGATAAGTGCCCAGACATCCTTAACTCTGTCCTGCCTTTCCACTCTTCAACATCTCCAAACTAGTGTTAATTACCAGGAATTTTCTGCACAGACAAGATTGAGTTGTAGCACCCTATCATGTTAATATGGTCAAAACAAGCTGTTTTATTTAGCTGACATTTTAAATGTTAAATTACTATGCTTAATTACATTACCTCCTCTATCACCCTGTGGATGTACTCACAGAAGTTAATTCACATATGACTCTTGGTCCCCATCTGTTTTGAATGTCCTAAAATGTGATATTTAAACAAACCAGCATGCAGAAAAAGAAATGTGAAGTTAGGATCATGGTGGACATTGTGGCCACATTAGCTGGGGTTGTTCTCTGGGTGGTTTGATGGATGTGGTGATTCTGATATGGGTTACTACTTAGTAGTTAAGGTTAAGTGATGGGGGATCTTTGCACTATTTCCATTAGTGGTTTAAGTGGGAATTTGGAGTACAGGGAATGGGTGGGTCTTTGTGCTCTGTTGTGGTTCACCCCTTCCCAGATGCCTTTTTAAAGCAAGACTTTTGGATATGCCCATCCAGGATTGCCATGTATGCTAAGGGGATGGTATCTCCTTTCGCATGTCTCTTATTCCACTCTGCTCAGTCTGCCTTATTTGCTTTTACTTTCTATTTTTTTTGCCTTGGTCATTGGGTCTCTGGGACAGAGACTGGCCTTTCTATTCTATTTTTACATAATGTTGAGCACAGAAAGACACATTAGGTATCTCAAGCTCTCGGTGGTGCTGTATGTAATGCCAATATTAGGACTGATAGTCCTCCATGGCTCTCTGTGCATGCATGATGTGGCAGCTGTAAACATGCTGCCCTGCTGTGAGCTTTCTTACATGGCTTCCGTATTGTTTTTGCTGTAAAAGAAACCTCTGGGGAAACCGTCTGTGCTGACCTGTCTGTCAGAGATCTATGGTGAAGTGTTCACTTCTATTCAGGGCAACACAGGTAAAGCACAGCACAATTCTGCTTGGGTGTGTATGTATATACCTAAAACATACTTAGATACAGATATGTTTATATAGACAAACACTTTTGAAAGCTTTGTTGCCTTAACTTTCTAGTTGCTTCCTCCTCTTAGTTTCCATCCACTTCTCTTTTTCTGTTCCACTTCATGTTAGAATTTTATGCCTGTGGTGTTTTTCATAGGAGTATTTCCTTTTTTTCTTAACTTCTTTCCTCTTTCTTTCCTATTCTGGCCATTCATTGCTTACCTTTTGCCCTGCATGTTTCTGCCTCCTTCTGCTCCAAGGTGTTTTATAATTCCTCTTTATAATTTCTCTTCTGTGCGGCTGGTACATTCTTGGAGACAGATCGGCCAAGCATCCTGGTAGCATCTCTGCATGCCCCTGAGAGCCAGCTGCTGCCTGAGGAGTGAAAAAAGGAATAGGGGAGCTGGAGCTGCTCCCATTTCTCTTCTCTGTAAATGAGTGTCAACCCGTCAATTTTTGCTTCTCTTACTGACTTCAGGTTGCAGCTTCTAGGTGAGTTTAATGCACCTCTGACCCAATGGGAAGAATAGAAGCAGGGCATAAGTGGGGTTAATGGCCATAGTGCTGCTCCCTTACATCGCTGGTGATTGCAGGCTGTGCTCAGAGCTCTGGGCCTGCATTCCAGCAATTAGCTCCCTTATCTGTCTGCTGCTAATTTTAATGGCATTCCGGCTTGCTGCAAGCCTGGGGCCTTCCACCCTGGTTTTGAACCCATTTCTCCCCTCCTGAGGGATTTGACCCCAGTTTGGGCTCAGCCACTTGATGTGGTGCCGTGCGGGAAGAGAGGGCTCCTGGGGGTGCCAGCAGTTGAGCAGGCTGGTTGGTGTGTGATGGTAATAGCTTGATTGGTCTGATCAGACCCCTGTAAGAAAATGCTGAGTGGGGACAGCATGTGGCAGTGCTGACCCCACAGCATGGGGAGCAGAGGGAATTTTAAACGGACCTGAGGCACTGTCCTGTACAACACTTGCAATTTCCATGAAAGCAGCGAGAGCTGTAAAGCTCAGCGTCTTTTAGTTTGACTTGTCGGCTATAAAGCCGAGTGTTTTGACTGCTTCTGATTATAGAAGCGGAGGGATCTGAAATACGGAAATGCTTTGATGTTGGCAATTTGAAGAACATGCTCTATATCACTTTGTGGCAGGCGTTTTATTCTTGGCTGCCTTAGCCCCGTGGGCCCAGGGCAGCAAGCGAGTTGGTTGGATAGCTTTGCTTGCACAGCTGTTTTTTTCCAAAAAATCCCAGGACTCAGCACTGCATTTCCCGTGCTGGGAAGCCAGCGCTTTCCAGGCTGCTGTTTGCGGCGTTGGCAATTGTGCCCGAGCATTTCTCCAATGGGTGGCAATTCCTGAACGTGCTCAGCCCGCGCTCCTCAGAGGTCACGTTGGGTGATCTCCCTAACAAGCGTGGTTTATGCAAGCATGTCTGCGGAGGGGGCTTTCGTTTGGGTGGCGGTTGCCTCTTGGGAAGATGTAACGCGATCACAAAATTTTTAAGGGGTATCAGCAGGGTGAATGCCCAGAAGCCAAGCTCCAGATCCAACAGTTCATGTTGCTGATAATATGTGAGACTTCTTAAACAAGATGTAAACACTGAGTGTTACGTTTCATTCAGGATGACTCTTCATTTTTTTTTCTGAATGTCTCTGCAGCGCAGACTCCTCTCCAAGCGGTGATGTGTCCTGTGCCACACGCCTCTGCCCCCATTGGGCAAAGGGCTATTTCAGGACACGTCCGTAACTTGATCTTTCTGGTGACTCTTGCCCACAAGGACCAGCTAAGTGCCAATTGTTAGGGTGGATTTCTATCTTCAAGACCCTGGGGCCTGATCCTGTTTCCCTTGCGTGCCCGAATGAGATTTTTTTGTTCTGGTTTAGTTCAGCAGCAGACTGTTTATCTAAGGAAGAGTTTGGTGGTGCTGCCAGACCCACATGCCCATGGAATAGCTGTGAACTTCTTTACCAGGTGCAGCCCTCAGCATGGGGCTGTTTGACATGGGAGGTGCAGAGACCTTGCCTTGAAACAGGTAAGGAGAGAATCATGTCTGAGGTAGCCTGGCAGGAGGAATTGTTTTTAAAAGCCAGATCTACATAATGCAGAGCTGTCACCATCCGGGGTTGTTCCAGGTTAGTGTTGATGGAGATGCTTGCACTCCTACTCCTCCTACATTTTGGGCTCAAATGCAACAGACCTGCAGTGCTGGGGCAGATGCTTCTGTTTTTCTTATACAGCATCCTGTTGCTGGCCCTGGTCAAAGCCAGATGTTTTAGAAGAAAGTGGGTGAAAGTGAAATAGATGGCTAGAAATTGGCCAGATCAGATCGTTTTCTACCACAACATTTCAAGCTCAGGCTGGCAAGTGCCCAAGTCATGCCTGCCCATTGGAGAGATAGTTTATGAGTTGTAGGTGGCAGATTTCATCTAGCTTACAGCATCTAAACAGATAAATCTTTTTTTTTTTTTTTCTTTTTTTTTTTTTTTTTTTCCCAGTATCCAAGTGTGTGGCCTTTGCTGCTTCAGTGTCTCTTTTAAGCAGCTACAAAGTTTTTCTAAATGAAATATGTTTCTAGGCTGAAGTTGAGAGATAAGTATGGCTCTGATCTGGTGAATTGAAAGAAGGACATAGTAAGTGTTACGTTGCCTTGCCCAGTATTATTTTTCCTTGTTTTTGTGGTAATTCTGTTCTAACTTAAAATGGAAAACCTCCTGAAAGATGTTATTTTTCCTGTTAAAATAAATTACATGCTGGAATGCCATTCACTGGTTAGGCCAGTAAAGGATTAGAGCCCCCAACCCCTCTTTTTTCAGCCGAGTGCTGTGTGTTTGGAAAGCAGAAGCGTTTGCAGCTGAGCCAACTGTAATAATAATAATTCAAGTTGAGAAGCGCAGAGCACCCTGTGATTAGCAAAATAATTATTGCATACTGTAGAAATTGAGAGATGTTTTTTGACATAGCAAGAGGAACGTATGTTGCAGCTGCTTCGAGAGGCAATCGGCTCATGTCACCCTGTTGATGTTTTCAGCATACAGTTTTGTGCGGGAGCCACACTGAGCAAAGCATGCTTGTGAAAGGATGATTGCCTGATTGCCTTTGAGTTTTCCAGTTAATTCTGCTGATAAATGGGCAGCCAGAAAACTTGTAAATAAAAGTTTTACATACTGTGCTCTGATCCCCATGGTAATTTTTTTAAATTATTATTATTATTTTAATTTGGATTCAGTTGCTGCATATGTTCTCTCTGCTTGCCAGGAGACGAAACTTTGGCTCTAGAACTTAAGAAATGGGTTAGGAAGTCTTCCAGAACTTTTCCTCTACGGGTGCTAGCTCAGATCCAGGTTGGTGTGATTGTGACAGAGGTCTCTATTACACGATGCTGCTCTGACATTTATAAAGTGAGTTCCTAGGCTTGTTGCTGATTACTTGCTGCCTTAAAATCTAATCTACACTTCTGTGTAACAGCAAACCATGGATTTTATGCATACTTTCCTTTGATGTTTTGTCAGCAAGGCTTGATAAAGAGGGCAGGGTTTCTCAGGCTGTGTGCTGCTGCCCTGGTTTATCTATCTCAACTATTGGCATTGGAACTGTGGGGCCCTTTCTAAGACCTGTCTCGCTTCCGTCATCTTTGTGGCTTTGGCCTCGTGCTGACCGTTTTTGGAATCAGAGCCCTGAGGTAATGATAGATGCAGCTCAAACAGTTGTACTTTGGACCATCCCGGCTTCTCTGGCAGTATATTGAGCTGGTCTGGCAAACTGAGCCAGCCAAAAAACAGCAGAAAATTTGATGAAATTGTCATGGTGTGGAGGCTTAATGGGAAAGAGCAGAAGCAGCTACCTGTGTTGGTGAGGCTGATTTGATGGAGATTTGATGGTGGAGGATCTGGGGGGGTTCACACCACATTGGTGTGCTCAGTGCTTGGGAAACATTTCCTATGGGCATTGCTAGGCTTCTCCAGCCCTGGGCTGTGGTTCTGCCTCTGCCTGGGCTGCTGCCCAACCTGTGCACCCTGCCCCTTTTTTAATAGTTGATTTGTATATGAATACTGTACCAATATAAATAAGACTTAAAAAAATATAAACGGATTTATTCCTTTAAGAGTACCTTATATTAATTTTATCTGAAGTCTAGTTCTCCCCTCTAGATATCTTCAAAACTGCCTTAAGTACTTGCATAGCATTTCTTAAGTAGGGCCCTTATTTTCCCCATGACACCTGCTACTATAATAGAGAAATAATAATAATTATAGAAAAGTCTTCATTAGGCTTGTTTTTCTTCAGGCAAGCAGGTTGAGTGTGTCCTTTGATCCCATCCGACCTTGTTTTCTCTGATTTCATGTTTTTCTATATATCTCTTTTGCTGACAGTAATCAGAAGGATGTGTGTTTATGCATGTATGTGCATATATGGATATACACATGTTCATATACACACATACATGCTCCTTTTGCTTTATTACAACACACATTTTTCCCTGATTCGAAAACAGCCTTTTTTGCCTGTATGCAACTGAACAAGCCATTAAGTTAATACCACCACATCAGGTTCAGGAAAGACCAGTGAACATTTTTCTAATAAGAGGATATTCTGGTCCTCTTGATAATCAGTCCCCCATTGTAAAGTCTTCTTGAGTCACAGGTTTAAATCTTTGTTCCAGTGGAAAAGATTTTTATGGTCAGCCCAAACAAGCATTAAATCATGTTTTTTAGCAGAGTTGCTTAAAATAGTACAGATACTGAATCGGAAGAGTGACTCCAAGGGAAAAGAGGAAAAAAGTTGAAACAATGCATATCAAGGTTTGGTGGCACAGACCTTTTGTTCCACCCCAGACCCTGATAGAAATTTGGCAGAGACAGCAGGCTGGTTTTCTTGCTGTGAGACACTGCATGCTCAGATGGCTCTAAGCGATTGGATTTAGATCTTCCCTGAGGGTGGTTACCCCCCTTTATTTTAGGGATTCCTGTAAAGTACTTTGGCATATTTTGCACTGGTTTTCATCTATGAAACCTGATTCCCTTGCTTCCTACACCCTTGCTGTATTTGCAGGGAGAAGGCTTTTCTGCAAAATGTACCTGCAGTCTGGAAATGCATTGTCTTTTCAGGGTTTTGACCTCTTATTTCCTTACCCTTCTCCCATACTGCTTAGGCAAGTAGGATTGCCCAAAACAGGCCTGTAACTCTTCATACCAGTTCTGCACAGCTTATCTATTGCATTTGCTTTCAGTCACTGGGATTGCCATGGCAGCAGCAGCCTTTGGGATTGTGATTTCATCACGATAGAACATTATGTCGGGACAGCCCATGCTGAGGGGAGGGTGCGACTGGAGCACCGACGAGTTGGCGACTGGCTGAGAGGAGCTCGTGCTGAGGTGAGCTGGGAAACCTGCAGGATTTTCTGGGGTTGTGGAGGGGTTCTGCCCTGAGCATGGTGTGTTTTGCTGGCAGCGTTGCAGCAATGAGGCTTAGGGCTCTTAAAACACATTTTGCTCTTCCTTAGAAATGTAGTATTGAAAAGCATCATTTCCTACTTCTCTCCATGCAGACACAGGTCTTAGTGTACATGTAGCATCTCTGTACCCCTCGTGTATGGTCTTGCTTCTGAAGCTCTGTGCAATCGCTCTTAGGTCTGTGGTGCTGCAGGCAGTGGGTACGCTGCCTCCCCTGTGGTCCCTTCCTTTTGTCCCAAGATCCGTGCTTGTCCTCATCTGGGTGCCTTCCCCTGGCTGTGTCCCTTGCTGGCGCAGCTGACGTGGCAACTCTCTGCGCTGACTCTGGAAACTTGGAGCACAGCTGCCCTGCACATCTCTACTTACTGTTTTCTATGCCCTGTGCTTGAGCACCTGTCACCTTGTGTCCTGGTCCTGCCCGCAATACACCCACGTCCCACTTGCTTTCTTGCAAGTGGCAGTGTGGCCAAAGGACTGAGAGCATCCACTTGGTTTGCTCTCAGTGAGCTCCACTATGGAAAAGCTGCTGCCGTAGCCCTGGGAGCTGGCTGGAGGTGAGCCAAACCCTCAGTGCATACCTGGGTTTGTGTGTGCTTACCCTGAGCAAATGAGAACTACACTTCCGTTGCTTCTCTATCACACAGGACTGGCAGTCATGGTATAAAGAGGTTTTACTCTGCACAGGGTGTGAGCATGCTCTGCCTCCCATCTCTCTGTCTCAGGTACTTCCTTAGTTCTCGTGGCTGTGATATTGAAGCATCTTTCCAAAATGGAAAGGTGATTTTAATCTTTTCCTTAAAACAGTTCCTGAGAAGGTAAGAACAGTGATGGTAGCATATAGAGCTGACATATTTATTATTGATGATACCTTTAAATGATTAAACATTTTTTCCTTGCATTATTTAGGGGAATAAGGATATTCATCATTAATGGAAGGATGTCTGTCTAGGGATATGCGTGATTCATACTCATAAGTACCTTCCCTCCTCTCATTATTTCCTTCCTGTCTTCTGCCAGCTCTTGCTTGTGCTTTTGGAGTAAGTGATCATCCTTCTGTAAATGTTTTCTACTGCCTCCTCTGTTGGTGTAATTAACCTGTGGCTGTCACAGGGTGAGGTGTTTCTCTAGACAGGTCACTAACTTATATAAGATAACACTTATGTAAGAGACATGCCAATTCAAGTAAGGAAATAATGCTTAGAAAACCTAATTACATATGAGAGCTCTTTCTAGCAAATATTATTCAGATTAATGTTCTTTATTTTACTGTCAGTGATACTGGCAGTGTGAAAAATCCCACTGTTATATGTGTTTGTGCTCCCACAATATGGTATGATATTGCAGCTGGATTTTATTGCAAAATAGAACAATATTAAATGATAATTTGGTTATGATAGAGTAGGCTTCCCTAAGTGCATGAAGACATGAGTCAGGTTCAGTATGTTGTGGTGATTCTGTCAGTGAAAAATGTTATTTAGATATTGGATATGTCTGATGTCACATGAAAAGCTTGCTAATGCTGTCCTCATGTTCCTGAATGTCTCTGAAAATCTGCACCTCATCTCTCTCGACTCTTCAGGGTGAGCAGTTTTTGTCCTTACACAGGTGTCTGCTCATCTGTGAGAAGAGAGAAATGAAAAGCCTTGCTCTTGCTTTTTTTTTTTTTTTTTTTGGCTTTTTCTTGTGGAAATGGAAAGTCCCTCTGCACTAGTTACTTGGATCCATGTCATTAAAACACTATTTTTTTTTTTTTTTTTTTTTTTTTTTTCCACATATCAGAAACGGTGTGTTTTAAAGATGAGATCTGTGTGTAAGCTTAACGGCTGGTCAGGACATAAGAATATGTTGGTAAAACTTGGGTTGTCTTCCTGAGCCCCCTTGTTTCATTCTGAAAAACAACACCTTTTAACTCACTGAAGAGAGCAGAATAGAATATCCCAAGTTGGAAGGGACCCACAAGGATCATCGAGTCCACCTCCTGGCTCCACACAGGACCATCCCAAAATCAGACCATGTGTCTGAGAGTGTTGTCCAAATGTTTCTTGAACTCCAGCAGGCTTGGTGCTGGGGAGCTTGTCCCAGTGCCTGACCACCCTCTGGGTGTAGAACCTTTCCCTAACCCCCAGCCTGACCCTGCCCTGTCCCAGCTCCATGCCGTTCCCTCGGGTCCTGTCGCTGTCCCCAGAGAGCAGAACTCAGCGCCTGCCCCTCCGCTCCCCTCGTGAGGGAGCTTCAGGCCGCCATGAGGCCTCCCCTCAGCCTGCTCTGCTGTAGGCCAGACAAACCAAGGGACCCCAGCCACTCCTCGTACATCTTGCCCTTAGACATTTCATCATCTTAGCCCTCCTTTGAATACTAACAGCTTTATGTTCTTCTCACACTGTGGCACCCCACCCTGCACACAGTGCCGTAGGTGAGGCCGCACAGCGCAGAGCAGAGCAGGACAATCCCTCCCCTCACCCAGCTGGCAGTGCAGGGCCTGAGGCACCCAGGGCAGGGTTGGTCCTTTGGGTTGCCAGGGCACACTCCTGGCTCATCTTCAACTTGCCATGGACCAAAACCTCAAATGCTTTTCTGTGGGGCTGATCTCCAGTCTCTCATTCCCCAGTTTGCACATATAGACATGGTTGCCCTGTCCCAGGTACAGAATCTGGCACTTGCTCCTGTTAAACCTCATATTGTTGGTGATTAGTCAGCCCTCTAATATGTCAAGATCTCTCTGCAAAGCCTTTCTACCCTCAAGGGAGTCAACAGCTCCTCCTAATTTAGTATAAGCTGCAAATGTAACAGCTTGTTGAAGTTTCACGCTTCTTATGTCTTTAAACAGATTCTAATAGATTTTAATAAATTAAGACTTTGATGTTAGTTTTCTTAAATCATTAGTCTAAAAGGTGTTTCTTAAAGAAAAGCAGGGTATTTAAATGGAGTCTTAATTGTTGACATGAATTATTTTGATTGAAATTGTGAAATGGATGGGATTTTTTTTTTCTGAAGTTGGATAGCAAGGACAGAGAAACAGTGTCTCCCACTAAAATGCAGACTTGCTTCACTGACATTTGTAGTGTTTTGGATTTGGGATTTCTGTCTGAAGCCTCCACTGGAAGGTCTATGTATACTCACCTCATGTATCAGCAGTGCAGAGTCTGGCTCTGGAAGGCAGTGTGGTGGACAAGAGGAAGTGCTTCCAGCTGTGATGGGGTGCTAAGAATATTGATGTCAAAGGGCTGTGTTGAAAGGGTGAAAACTGCACTTTGAGTCAGTGGCATCACAGAATGGCTGAGGTTGGAAGGTCACCTAGTCCAACCCCCTGCTGAGCAGGGTCACCCAGAGCACATTGCACAGGATGGCATCCAGGTGGGTTTTGGGTATCTCCAGAGAAGGAGACTCCACAACCTCTCTGGGCAACCTGTTCCAGTGCTCTGTCACTTCACAGTAAAGAAGTGCCCTCTCATACTCAGCCGGAACTTCCTGTGCTTCAGTTTGTGCCCGTTGCTTCTCATCCTGTCGCTGGGCACAGCTGAAAAGAGATCGGTTCCAACCTCTCAACACCCTCCCCTCAGATATGTAAACACGTTGAGGAGGTCTCCCCTCAGTCTTCTCTTTTGGAAGGTTAAACAGGCCCAGTTCTCTCAGTCTGTCCCTGTATGACAGGTGCTCCAATTCCCTAATCATCTTAGTGGCCCTCCTCTGAATTCGTTCCAGTAGCTCAATGTCCCTCTTGTGCTGGGGAGCCCAGAACAAGACACAATACTCAGGTGTGGCCTCACCAGGGCTGAGTAGAGAGGGAGGATCACCTTCCTTAACCTGCTGGCAACACTCTTCCAAATGCACCCCAGGATACCATTGGCCTTCTTGGCCACAAGGACATATTGCTGGCTCGTGGTCAGCCTGCTGGCCACCAGGACTCTCCCAGGTCCCTCTCTGCAGAGCTTCCTCTATAGTATGCAGAATAGAAATAACCATTAAGTCAAAATATATATAAAAAAAGGATGGATGTAAGAGATTCCTCCCCACCCCCTTCATTCTTCTTTGATCTCTGCCTGCCTTGACTAATGTTTGTTTCTGACTTTCAGCCTCAAAAACACCTGTAGGAGCCTGAAAAAGGGTTAATGTTTTTTTAGCTTCTCCCTGTGCAGCTGTACCAGGGAAAACAATTTGCTGCTGCTTCACTTTGTTTTATTCCTGCCCCGCTTGCCCAGCCTCTTGTGCTGAAGAGGGTGAGGTGCTCTTCATGTGGCATCTCAGGCTTGCTGAAGTGCCCTTACACTGTCTTTCTGGGAAGAGTGGGGTAACAAGCTCACAGATGCGTATGAACCATGGTGTTGTAGTGAGTTTCTGAGTGGGGCCTGATGAAGGTATCACAGATATTTCTGTACTCCATGTTTTGCAGCCCCTAGCCTTTGGGCAAGCTGTTGAACTCTAACATACTTGGTTTCAGAGGGCACCAAGAGCCTGTTTGCTGCCAATTGGCTTTTGCTGCCAATCAGCTCATTGCCAAGGACATAAGTTTTTTTTATTATTATTTTTATTTTTATATATTCTACCTAATCTTCCTACAGAGGCTCTGTTTAATGTCTTACCCTTGTTTGAAATGTGGAATTCATCTGCTGCTATTATTATCCAAAAGCAGAGAGGCTGCAAGGCTTTTTGTTTTGTTCAGTCCAGTAGGGATCACTTTTTGCTCAGTGTAACACCAATGGCATGGCTGGGTATGGAATGAGACTGCCCAGACTATAGAATACACAAAAAAAGTGTTTCTCCCCATATTCCCCAGCAGTCTGTCCTTCAGCTGTAATTCCTTTTTACTTAAAAAATGCAAGCTGGGTGGCAGGCTGAGGTAGGATGCTTCTGGAGGTCTCATTCCCCAGGCAAAGTATCCTTCATCACCTGCAATGCTGAAAGTGCCGTGTGGAGATGCAGAGCACGGTTTCTCTAGCTAGAAATCCCATGTGACCCCACCGTCTTGCTACTGAATTGCATTCTGCTGAACTTGAACATGTCCTGGGGCACACTGGGTTAGTTCCAGACAGGTGAAGAAATGTAGATGCTTAGATGCTGATCTTCAGCTTATAATCTACCAGCACGGTGCTGCGTGGAGATGCTGGGTGCTATGGGACACAATTCACCTTCCAGGTGAACTGTGGGGGATGGAAACAAAAAAAAAAACCCACACCTCTCTTTTCCTCAAAAACGTGCTGTTGAAAGAAATGGGAGTGGTGGGGTGTAAGATGATGAGAGCAGGGATATCTCATGGGCATGGCACAAGAGGCACCCCGGGGTTGTCCCCAGGGCTGCAGGTCCCCTGTGCTTCACAGGACATTGCTTGTCACTGCCCCAACAACTACCCCCTCTCTAAAGCTGCGTCCCCATCCCAGTGTTTTCCCTCGTGCCTCCTGTGTAGCATTTTGCAGCCAGCCTTTCCTTTGGCCTCGAGTAACCTCCTGTTTGTCTCCTGTTTAACGTGCCCCCCCGCTTGCTGGAGGGGCTGGCTGTGGGGCTGCGGGTGTTTACGGCGGTCACGGGGCTGTGACGGGTTCCCAGGCGCTGAGCATCTGAGGGCACGTGGCTGGGGCGTGCAGTGCTTGGCTGAGCGGAGGGGAAAGGGAAAAATCTGAATTCGTAACCCTTGACTGCAAAGGGGAGTTAATGAGTGAGATGGCAGAAAGCCCCTCCGTTTTGTGGGGGGAGCCTGAAATGATGAGGCTGTTCTGAGTCTGTGCTCTGGCTCTGAGCTGTGAGGCTGCGCCGAATGAATCATGGGGAGGAGGAATAAAAGTCTGAGTCATAATCCCTAATACTACAGAGCGGATTTGCTTTGTTATTTTGTTCCTGCGTGCTGAACCGATGTGCGGAGGCGAGCGAGGGCCCTTTCTCTGCTGTTTCATCAGTGAAAAATGCAGCCCTGGTCCCCACGGCTGCTCGGAGCACAGCGGGACTCACGCTGTCCATCTGGGTGACCCACCCCAATGGGCTGCGCTGCCCCCAACCACAAGCCCACATCCCCACACGCTGGGGGCAGCAGCCTTGTGGCCCTGTCACCTCTGGGCCCTGGGAGGGGAGCCTTAAAATACCCCTGTTTTGCAACCAGCACCTGTTCCTGGAACTTCCCATAGTGATTTACAAAGAAGGCTTGGTGTGGTGATGGCCACCCAGCACCCACAGCTCAGCGATATAAATGCACTGACGTAAACTAGCTATCACTTCCCCAGAGATGTTCCTACAGCTGCCTGTGTCTAAGACCCCCAAATCTTTAAATATTCATATTTTTATAGGATAGCTTACTTTTGGCATTTTAATCTCTAAACTGATTCTCATTGTGCTTCTAGGTTCAGAATGAGCAGTGAGTCCTACACTGCTGAACTCATTTTGATTAGACCTCCCTCCCCAAAAGAAGTACATAAAATTAAAAGTAGTTTAAAAATGTATACCTGACCCTTTGCTTCCATTTGAATGGGATCAGGAATAGAACGTTGAACCAAATCCCTGGGACCACCACTGTTGCAAGCATGAGATGCAGTGGACATCTCCAAGGATGTGGCCAAGAGAGCGTGGTGGTCACCAGGGGTTAAATTGTGCCATGGTGGGTGGTGGAGCTGGTCCTCTCCACATGGGCAGCTTCTCCTTTTGGAGCCAAGTTTTGGCTGTCTTGTTATTTTAGCTGATCAGATTAATTTCCTGGATAAAGTATGTAAGTGACATGAATTATGTTATATTACCAATATGAGCTGATGGTTTAGGCTCTGCATGCATTTAAAAATATTTTAGATAATTTCCTTGGCTTGAAAGTTATTGCACAGAATTGAAAACTTGGGCACACACATGCACACAGAGACAGAGAAAAGAGGTGTGAGTGATTTAAATTTCATGTTTCATTGGAATATGAGGCTGTTCTTTTTGCCTTACAGTGTTCTTAATTAGTTTTTCATTATACAGGAATTGGTGATACGATGTTATCTCCAGAGAAAAGCTGGCTGCATCTCAATTCAGTAGTGGTAGGTGGGATTTGCTGGTACCAGATCCAAGTTTCACTGTCCTTTGTACACCAAAAAATGTTATGATAGAGCTATAACACACAGTATGAAGCTTATAGGTTGTTTAGATTTTGTTTGTTTTGTATCACTGTTTTTCAGCTAGATCAGTTCCGTGATCAAGTTTACTGCCTAATTTTAGGAAAGGAGGAAGAAGCATTTTTTGGAAGGGTAATTTGCTGTTGAAGCAATATATGGGGAGCTGAGAAGTGTGACTGTGGGCTAGTGGAATTGGTCCGCTGCTGCTTTGGGTGCTAGACATCACCTGTGGCTCTGCAGGCTGAGGTACCTGGCAGGAGGGTTTACCTGCTGCCATATCTCTTCTGCTGGGGCAGCCAAAACCTGTTCCTGGGAGGGAAGAAGCTTCTGCAGCAAAAAATGATCTTTCTCTCTTTCTTTCGTCTCTCCCCTCCCCAGCCTCCACAGAGCTAGTTCTAAATCAGTTGCATTTTGTCAGCATAGCTGGGGCTGTGGGTGTATTTTGGAGATATTTATATATATTCATTTTAATTTTCTTTTCATAATTTTACAGGCTGCAAGCAAATCTTAAGTGTAGATCAAGCCAAGGCAAATGTGAGATGTCTTGGTTTCTTGCCTGTGGAAAGGAGCTAGTATGCCTTTGGCTGTGAGGATGGGGAATTTGCAAGTCCTGGATATGGATCCCTCTGCCTTGTGTTTGAGATTTAAGAGAAAAAGGAAGTCTTTGGATAGTAAATTGGAATATATATTTTGTAAATACTAAAGCATTTCCTTGTAGGGAAAATCTTCACTAATTTGACATTTAATTCTTCAGTTTTTTTAGCCACCTGTAGTGATACAGACATTTTGCTGATCTGGAATGCAGACAACCCTTTTCCAAGTCAAATAAAGCACTTTGACATAGGATCTCTATAATAACCTGCTTGATTTCTGCCTTCACTCTCTATCTCAGACAGCCTGTTTAGGCCAACCCTGCTTCTGAAGTGATCTCACCTGTGATGATACGAACCCTTGGCATATGAGCAGGCAGGGACAGGGAGTAAATAATAAATATCCATCCAATTGGGCCTGGCCAAGGGTCTGAAGTGAGAAGTGCAATGAGATCTTTGCAAAGATCTCTCCCCCTCCCATCACACTAAATCTACATGAAATGGAGATGCTGATTTAATTCATGCATTCCTGGCATGTAGAAATGTCTAAATACGAGTGCATTAAAGCAGGTGAAATGATTCCAGCAGCTTTACTTGGGGGGAAGTGCATTATTGCTGTGAGGCTTTGATAGAATGAGGGCAAACTCGGGTAAGATGCCAACGCTTCCTGTTCGCTCCACATTTGCATAATTCTCAATGCCTTCACAGGGCTCCTTGCTTCCAAATGTTTGTCCAAACATTAAGTAATCCTTGGGAGTCTGGGGCTATTGGTGGCTGTAGTTTCTGCTGGGGAGGATGGGGAGGCTTTTGGAAGGGGTTTTGCTCTTCCAAGAGACTGGCACCCGGCTGCCAGCACCTGGGACAGCCCAGCCGTGCACAGCAAGACCTGCCTAAGCTCAGGCTTGTTATATATGAGAGTAAATTCAGGTGCTGCCTTAATTTGGATTAAAAGATCAGAAGATAACTCCTGGTTATTCCTGAACAGCTGTGGCTGGAACATTTTAGGGGATTTACCCAGTTTTTTTTTTGCTTGTTGTGGGATGGCTCATGATTTGTCCCCAGATAGTTGCCCCTGTGGGTTATGGTTGCTGGTGGACTGCTTGCGCTCAGTCTTTTACCCATGTAAAAGTGCCAGTGGAATTTATTTCAGCCTGGGTATAGCTTGTGCTGCAGCCTTGCCTGTATACAGCCAGGCTTTCCTGCTTGCTTGGCTGAAATCCTGAAAGCAAAGCCAGGGTCCCAGCTTCACCAGGCACCTTGGATAGGCTCAGCAAACAGGCAAAGAGGTGAGGATCATGGGATCCACTGATCCCATGAAAACCCTCACAGTCCCCAAATCAGGCATTGCATTAGAAGGCAGTGGAGTACAAGGAATGAATCAATTCACAGATACTGGCAGTTACGCAGCAGCCACGGAGTTGTCCAGTAGGAAATGGTGTCACACATTGGCAAGGCAGCAGCCACATTTACTGCCTTAATCGAGATCTGTTCATTGAAAATCTGCAGCTGAAAGGCTAAACTCTGAATGTTGTTTTTATCTAAACACACAGGGCTGAAAGCTGGAAACCTATCAGGGGTGCAGGCAAATTATCTGCATGCCTTTGAAAACAACTGGCTTGGAAGAACACTGCGTGGTAATCTCTCAAAACATCCCCAAATGAGATGGAAGTATTTGGGGGATAGGAAGCCCGAACATCTGCAGGGGGCTGCTGGACAGTGGAAGACATGGAGACATGCTGGGTGGTGGTAGGGACAACCTCTGTCTTAAATAGATGAAGATTGTATGGGGTTTATTGTATGTACAGGAAGAATATTTGGGTTGGAGTGGTGGAGCTTTGCTTGTCATTTAGGTGGTGGCAAAGGGTTCAGGCTCAGCTGAAAGCTTCTGTTCTTGTTGTGGGGGCAGTGCTTAGAGGAGTGGGTAGTGTGGCGATGTCTTTGTCAATGTGTGTTTTTGTCCCTGGTGGTAGTTTGAGCTTGGTCAATCCTACATACACAGCACAATGCTGGGTGAGTCCCTTTGCTGTGGAAACAAATTGCTTCTGTCCTCGTTGCTGCACTTGTAAAATCAGGTATATAATACTTCTTTTCTCTTCAGCAGCCTTTTAAACCTCTGGCTTGCTGGAGTTTCCTGTTCCATACCCAGAATGAGTTCCCAGCACAGTGGATGGCTGTAACAGTCATGGCATGTAGGTTAGAGAGGATAGGAAAAAAACAACAAAGAGATGTGGCTAATGAGCAGAATATCACAAACGCACAATTCTGCTGGGACCGTGAAGGCTTCTTTCTTAGCCTCACGAGCAGCCAAGGGGTATAATCTTGTTAATAAATTTATCAAGCTGCATCTTAAGGCTGATTGGGTCCCCTGCCCAGCTGCAGCTGAACCGCATCCAGAGCTGGGCACAGTTAGGGACCTCTTTCCTCCAGCCTGAAGTTGTTGATAGACGGCTTATCCTCGTTTGTTCTTGTGGCAATATTGTCCTTTGCTCTTTTTATCAGAGTGATTTAAGCTGATCTTATCCCCTCAGAGCCGAGCAGGTTAAATACAGCCAGCTCCCTGCCCTCCCTCGTAAGGGCGACTCCTCATTCCCCTTCTGCTCCTGGCATCTCGCTCTTCTGGTGGGCTCTGTTTAAATGCATCCTTCTTGAACTAAAGCTCCCACATGGGGCATCTTAGAAGCAAGGTATTCTGCTGTTACTGGTGTAGCCTTGTATCTTCTTTATATCTGCCAGAAATACTTTGCCCTCTGACATTTGCCAGTCATGTGGCCCTTGAAGCCCTCCAGTGTTGACATCCCCGGCCTCTGGCAATGGCCAGGGCACTCAGTGGTAGGGGTGCAGAGTTGGGTCTTATAATTGCTAAAGCCTAATGCTTGGATAAATGGGGGAGTGATCCCAGTCCACCCACAGAGCATGACAAAATTTCTAGTGAGAATGGTCTAAAACTGACTTTCCCCCAGCACTGGAGCCAAGCCCGAGGCTTGGTGTCTGTATGAAAGAAAAAGTATGCAGTTCTTAGAAGGAGCTGCTGCTGAAACTTTTTCTTTGTGTGTGTGTGTGTGTGTATGTGTGTGTTTGAGTCTTGTTTTCTGGGATTGTTTGGCAATATGGGGTATAAAAAAGTACACTTAATTTGTTGGCATATTTATTTTTGGTTTTAATTGTGATATCGATGACTAAGAAGATCCAGTCCTTGTGATCTTTTCATTCATAATAGACTTTCTGCTGCTAAGATGAAAATTTTACTTCCAATTTTCTGCAGACTGGCAGGTGCTTCGGTTATTTGTTTAAAGTATTTGCATCTTTTTAATGGGGATGACAAGAGCTGAAGTGAAGCAGCGAAGCTTTTAGGCCGTGCCATGGTTCACCTGGCTTTCAAGGGGCCCCCTCTGCACCATGGGTTTATGGCAACTCCAGCTACCCATGCAGTGAAGTTGGGACCAGCCCATGCTGTAGATGGTTAAAGTTGCCTTTTGCAGCAGCACGGTTTGAAATAGGGGTGTACTCTGTTGTAAATAAGGGTTTTATCTCTGGGAGAAGTTTATCTATCCAGTTGTACTTTTGGTGGTTGTAATTTGAGGTCCATCTCTGGCTCGCCATTAGAAATGAACAAGCAGCGCAGAACGGATGCTGACAGAGCCCTTGCTTTCCATGCTTCGTTTCATTTGTGTGGAAGGGAGGAAAAAGAAAGAGAAAAGCCAGCAAAAACAAAAGCAGAAATTCTGCTGCAGCTGTTTGAAACAATAAATGAACCACGATGTGATGTTGTGGGGTGTTTATTTTATTTTTTTTTTATTTCTCATTTCCTCATCCAACTTCATTATTTCTCAGTCCTGGCAGAGGGAAGGACCATTCTTTAGACTTGGTGCTTTGCCTCGGTGACTCACTGCAGCCAGTTGTATTCTGTTTACTAGAGTGCAGAACCTGCCCATGCCTCGCTGCTTCCCCCGTGCTGCGTGGCTTTCCCTTTGTGCGGGGTTATCCGTCCGGGATGGTCACGGGAACTTCTCTCTAAAGAGCCAGCACCTGAGCTACTGAATAAGGGAGCCTGCAGTGCAGTCGAGGTCAGCATGCTACGTAATGCAGTGACATAATACAAGAGGTTTTGACTCACGGGAGGTTCACCAGGGGTGGCTGAAGTGCTTGCAGACTCAGCCACCCGTGTTGCCCTTCTCCTGGAGTTAGCTCTGGGACACGTGGGAAGGGAGAACATCATGTGAAGCAGCTCAGACCTTGCCAAGCCTTGCAACGTGGTGTATTGAAGTCACCTGAAATGGGTTATGGGCAGTACTCTGCACTTTTCTAGGAAGAGGAATGAAGTGGAGAGTGGTGGGTAGCAGGTACCTGAGCTATATCACTGGGATTCACCTGTGGTAGGGAGCCAGCACCCTCCTCTACTGTGAGACATGAAATTGTACCCTGGTGTGAGAGTAGGTCTGGTGGGAGAGAAACACAATAAGAAAGGTACCTGTGAGACAATGTATCTGCATAAAAATACATAGTTGGTTTCATCAGTGACCCTGTGGTTACATGGACCTGTAAGGGCTGTGGCAGGTGGTCTTGGGGCAATGCAACCGCCGTGGTAGGGGTTGTCATCTCTGTCAGCTGTCTGTTCTGCTTCCTGGAAGCTGTCAGGCATGCCATTGGTGGCAGAAGGGGAACTTCTACAGGTTGCAGCTGATGAATGAGTTCAAACTGCTGATTTAAGCCGGAGAACGCAGCAGGTCCTCTGTGTACGCCTGGTGTGTGATGGGGGAGCTGGGTGCAGGTCTGCTCGCCAGAACATCTGAGGTTGGAGGCTGGATGCTGAGCAAGAGCGGTTGTTAGTTTTGATCCTGTCTGGTGATTCCTGTGTAACTGTGTTTAAAAACCACCCATTTCACTGCCAGGCTCATCACATGCGTCACATGCAGGGTTCAAATTCTGTGAAGTTATTCCTGGTTCCTTTATATACGCAGAGCTGTGATGCTGACGTATTAGTGCCTGGTGTGCCTCGGGGCATCCTAATGAATAAGACTTCATTGATGCAACTGAGCCATTTAAAATGATGGACGATAAACTCCTGCAGGCTTCCAGGTTGTGCATGTCCATGGGGATACTTGAGAGCTTGAGTTTAGGAGACAATTTCATGGGTTTCCAGAGGTCCATTGCTGTGGGGGACATAACGAAGCAGAGGGCGGCAGGAAGTGGTGATGTTAAGGCGGTTGAGGATCACAAGGTCTCTAATCCTCCAGTGCCCCACAAGAGGGTCTATTTATGCCTATCTGTTCCGCTGCATTAGGGTCAGAGGAGAACAGACTTCTGCCTGCCCTCCCAGTCCCACGTGCTGCCTTCAGTGGCTTTACGCCGTCATGAACACTAATGAAAAGAACATAGGATGCCGTCGCATCGGCTCTGCTGCACTCAAGCAGATCTCTATCAATGTGATGGTTTTGTTTAAAAGAAAACCAGAAATTTCCCTTTTTAGCCGGTGCTGAGTGGTGGTAGTGCTTGTACAGGAGTAGTGCATGGAACGTGTAGAGGCTGTGCATGTTCCCAGATCTGCTGGAGAGCAGTCAGACCTCCACAGATAAAATAAAAATGTACTCAGAGTAGCTGTAAAAATTATTTCTTGTTTGTAACAAGTTATTTGTGTCCAGCTTGAGTAGCCAAATGGACTAAGGTTGGCAGCTCTGAGAAAGGGTAGTTCTGAGAGAATGAATTCTTGCTCAAAATTGACTTTTGTCCACGTCATTGAGAATAAGAGTTACAAGCTAAACTAGGCTTTGTCAACTCAAGGCCAAAACTTCAGTGTAGCTGTGGAAAGAGCAGGATGGCTTTGGCATATTGGGATATTGACACGATGCATTTCCTGGTGGTAAGTGTTGGGAAAGCCTGCATCTGCTGTAAAATGAACAAATCTTTCCTTGGAAAAGTTCTCACTGAGATAATGATGATGGACACGTCTCTTGATAAATGTGACTTCACAGATCGTGTTTTCAGCCTCATGGAAAAAAACGGGAAAGGTATCAAATGTGTCAAGCTATTTAAAGGACAAGTCTGAATGTTTGAAGGTAATGCATTCTAAAAATAAACATTAAAAATGATTTTTGAGCTCGGGCCAGGTTATTTCAAGATCAAAATCAAGGCCACAGCACTCTAACTCTCAGTATGGGTTTCCAGGTCATTTTCATTGGCTTTGTTCATCTGTGCTGCTTTTGAGGTAGGATAAAATGCTAATAAGCTGTGAGGATCTTTACATTCTCTTCTTGAAAGCATGTTCTCAAGGAGTCCTGACTCTTCTGCCAGTCTTGTGATTGCAGGCCTACATTGTCTGGTGCTCTTCTCCTTTGATACGTCAATTTACCCATCGGAAAAAAAAAAAAAAAAAGGAATAGCTGCAATGCATTTTGTATGATCAAGACTATTTTAACTTTTTTTTTTTTTGGGGGGGGGTGGTGATGTGTATGTAGTGACAGTGTGTGGAGGACTTCAAAGGGACATAGAAGTATTTTTAAAAGATAGCAAAAAAAAAAAATAATTCCAAACCATCAATCTAAACCCGGATAGGCACACCAAAAACTTAGCAAATAACATCTAAGGTAATTTCTTGGATTTTCTGACATCTCTCAGGCTGCCTCCACCAATTCTGATGCATCAGAGGTCCATCCTGCTGGATGGCAGAGCTCAACTGAGCACATTGTCTTATCCAAAAGAAGGACGTGTCTGCGTGGCAGCAATCACTGGTGGTGCAGGCGATACCCAGGGTGCTGCAGTGGGAGATGGAGCTTGGGCACTAGAGGAGAAGTGGAGGAGAAGTGGTCAGTCACTACCAGCTGCCACTACATACATACACATCACCACACCAAAAAACAGGCCCTGACCTTGGCAGGGGTGTTGGATTTGGATGATCTTTAAGGTCCCTTCCAGCCCAAACCCTTCTGTGATCCTGTGGTTTGCATGAACAGCCTTGTCTAGCAAGGGAGGCACGGAGAGCGCTTTGATGGACTCGACATCGGGTCAGGATCTAAACATCCTCCTGATGGTAGCTCCTGGCAGCTTTCCCTGCAGTCAATGTGTTTCAGATGTTTTTCTCTGTGGGTTGATGAAGTCCAGTCTCCCAGGTCCTGAGTCCCTCATGCCTTGCTGGACAGAGCTGAAGCTTTCCAACATGCATCCCCAGTGCTGCCCTTGCTGTGCTGTTTCCCCATGACCTTCCTCCCTCCAGAGCCTCCCCGGCAGCCTGTTTTGCCCCCCCTGCTCTGCAGGATGGCTTTGGCTATGGGGTTTTCCCCCCTGCCATCGTTCAACTTGCTGGGTCCTACGAGGACATAGGCAGGTCCCAGGACTTGCTGGAGCAAGCAGCCGTGATGGGCTTGTTTTTCCAAAGTAATGTTTGATTGGGAAAGCAGCTCCGCGGATGTAGGTGAAAGGTGATATGAGCACAGCACTGCCATGTTCCTGGCTGCGTCCTCGGCTTTTTATAACCTCATGGCATCACGCCGCAGCTCCCGGGCTGCTCCCTGCCTTCTAGTGGGCTTGGGCTGCTCTGGGGTCACAGGACAGATTTTTGGGGACTGGAGAAGCATAAGGTGATGTCTGAGTGTGTGGGAGTGTGAGGTTTGTTGTGTGGCAAAGGTGTCTGACTTGATATCTTGACTGCTGAATGAGCCCCATCGGCTGGAGGGCAGAAAGTGCTATCTCCTTCAGAAGAGGCTGAATAAATTTGCTCTATTCACTTTTATTTTTCACTGCTTGTAAGCCCTGAATGATGAAGTTCAGTTGTTACAATGCCACTGAATTATGATACTCCTGATCTGCATGAAAATCTCCCCTCCTTTCTTTTCTCTTTCTTTAACCTTGGGACTTCCTCTGACCAAATATATCCCACGGTTTGATTAGGTACCGTGTGGAAAAATATCTCCCTTTATCAGTTTTACATTGGCTATCTTATGTAAACAGGGAAACCTGTCTAGAAAGACCACTAATGTTTGCTCCTGCGTATTCCCTGAGAGGAGGGCATTTAAAAGGGGAAGGAGGTTGGCAAAAAGGTTTCTTGAGCGAGTGGCTTTTAGAGGGAAGAAATTTAAAATAGTCCAGGCTGGATCACACCTAGTGATTGGAGCTGCTGTAGCTTCTCTTAAGATTTTATCTGCCTGCAGTAATCTCTCTCCATTCCTGGGATAAAGGATGGCCATCTTCCTGAAAACAGACCTGTTCACCTGCCATACCCCTAGAGCAGCTTGTGACCATGAGATGGAAGCTCTGATTCCACTGAAATTAGTGGAGAAACCTAAAAAAGGACTCTCAGCCCTGGCAAGGGCGAGCAACAAGAATTCAGCCTTTGTTAAGCATCAGATTTACCATCTCACACAGGTCCTGGGGAGGAGGGAGAGCAGCTGGGGGGGCTCAGGCAGCAGCTTTTCACAGCCACCCCTTGGCCAGTCGTTCAGCAGGGGTGACAGACGGACCTGCTTTTGATGTTAATGTCCTTACACAATAGGTAGGACACAGCTGGGATGTGACACATATGTGTTTGAACAGACAAGCTAGCGTGCCTTTCTCCACCCTGAGGCTGAAAGCCCATATGCAGGTTTTGGCTGAGGCAGGGGAGCCGTGGAAGTGGTGGATGGTGTGCGCCACACTAGTGTGTCACTATAGGCGTCAGGTGTTTTCCCTCTGATCCAACGAGCTCACATCGCCATTAAACAGCTTTTTATGACCCTACTGATTCCTTTTTGGTGGGAGCAAATCAAGGAGCACTCACCTGAATCACTCTCTTGTCAAGGCTGCAGGGGCAGTGCTTCCAGTAACAGGGCCATGGCAAGGCGCAGGTGGGCAGCAATGCTTCACGTGAGGCATGTTCAGAGCGAACCTTGCACCTGGCAGGGCATTCCATCTGTGAAAGAAAAGGGACCTTTTGGACTCATAAAATACACTGAGATTCACGGGGCAGTCCTTCTAGGCGAATACAGGATCTAGCTGCATTCATGTGGAACAAAAGGTATGTGGCTGGGAATTCCTCTGATGCCTTTAGATGCTAATGTAGTAGTAAAGTAATCCTACCAGGTTTTATTTATTTATCTGGCCATTCTGGTCTGAACACCAACAGGTTGAATTCCTTTCAGAAGCAGCATGAAAGCTCTTCAGAAAACTTGAGTGTTAAGCATTTAAGAGCCTGGACTTTGTGACATGACAATATAAAAATACTAGCAGTGGATAAATGGTAAGAAGAGTACATTGCCAGCCTTAAAATGTAATAAATAAATAAATAAATCTCTGAATTTCAGGAAATGTGGTTGGTTTGGTGAGCACATTCAGGCATCTCAGCCCCAGGGCAGGCCATGCATCCCTCTAGCACAGCTGGGGCACGGTGCAGGAGCAAGGGGAGGCAGCTTGGAGGGCAAGGAGCAAACAGATGGTTCCCTGGAGCTCCCTGCCAGTGGTAGGCTTTGTATTCAGCAATCTTGGAGGGGAGCACACAGAAGTCAGACATGCTTGCAAGCAGTCTTGGGTTTTATGTGTTTGTTTTTTCCTCCCCTTGGTGTGGCTATAATAAACTTGACCAAGAACAGATGCAAAGCAGAAGGAAAGCAGAGTGGTGGCAACAGGTTGAGTGGACTTGGATTTGGTCAGGGGTATTAAAACCTTGATAGGGAGTGATTTTAGCAGGGGAAGGGGGGCTTTGTGGGTATGTTATGCTGAGCAAAACCTCTTTTCACAAATGCCTTGGAAGGGGCAGGTAGAGATGGAGACCAGTGCCTGACAGGAGTCCTTGCATCTCTTCCTCCAAGCAGAAGAGGGACTCTCCTTGGCAGAAGGATGAGCTCTGGGCTGGAACTTCATAATGCAACTGTACTGATGCAATAAATAAAACGTTTCCATGCTGAATTTAGTTAAACCAACGCCACATCTATGTTTGGATGAAGCTTAATCCTACAGTTATGAAATCTTTCCTAATAATAATATTTTCTTTCACCTCAAGAGGGTCCTGAGCTAGTGCCCATTGACTTCACCGCGCTGCACATTAAAGCGGCCCGTAACAGCGGGTAGGCATTTATTTGGCTTTGCCAGCAGCTGCTGAAATGAGTCAAATTATTCCATGGGCTTTGGTTTGACTAAAAACACTTTCTGTTATTATTTACGGAATATTGAACGTGTGCCCTTAATAAATGGGAGTTTAAAAAAAGTAACAGGAAAATGGGGCCTGATCTGCCAAAATGTCTCTGGACTGCCGTTCCCAGAGATGTTTTGAAGTCTTCACCTCGGCTGCCTTCACTGCGCCGTGTGCCAGCCCGCAGCATGTGGGGCTTCTCCTGGGCTCCGTGGGGGTGTGGGTGCGTGCCCAGGCTGCAGTGCAGACCTCAAGCCAAGCATGACAGTGCTCAGAGAAAGCAATTATCGCTCAGCTCCCATCCAGGTCTTGGAGGAGGAGGCAGCTGCTGAGATTTAAGCTTTAAAAGGAGCCAAATACTATACTTGAAATCCATCGTCTGTAGAAAGGGTGATTTACAGTGATTTAAAAATGTCTATTTCCTTCTTGGCCCTCAACCCATTGCTTCTCTTTGCTTTACTCGCACACCCACTAAAAACACTCTCAGCAAAGAGCAGTGTTTGGTTTCCCTGGGGGTTGGTGAGCTGAACCAGTTCGGAGAAGGGCCCATGAATCACCAGATGTAGTGCCTGGAGGGTGGTGGAAAGGAGCAGAGTGGTAGGAAATGTCCCCGTCTTGCCTTTGTGGACCAACAAATCAATTTGCTGGACCTGAAAACCTGTCAGTCTGGTGGGGCTTCTGCAGTGACCAGACTTCGCCAGCACTGGGGTCTTCTGCTCAGTCTTGGTCCCACCTGTGCCTGTGGGCTGTACCAGTGCCCTCAGCCCTGCCATCGTGGCTGCAGGAGCCGGCACGTCTGTACCTTCTGGGGTTGCATGTGTGCTTTCTAAGCAGCGTCCGTGGAGGATCTGACGGTGTGAATTGCAAACCCAAGTTAATGGAGGCATTTCAGGAGGCTGCAGTGGTGGGGGGTTGGTGAAAGCCAATGTTAACTGCGAAGGAAATGCCTCATGTTAGTTGGTTTTACCTTTGGTGAAAGTAAGGAGCTGGTGTCTGCTGTTTTGCTTTTTATTATTATTATTATTAGTTCATAAATGGGATCTAATTAATCTCACTGTTAGCCATTTTTATAATTTTAGCACAACTCCTTAGCTCCTGGAGAGATGTAGTCATGTGAGAATTTCAGCGTTTGTTCAACTATAAAGCATGGTTTGAGCCTTTATGGTAACAAAGCAAATCCTGCAGGCTTAAAGAATAGGTCTCACATAAAGAACCAAAATAGAGTGATCAGAAGGATTATTTTTGTATCTGCAGCAGTGCCTGGCGGGGAACCCCCGCACCAGGCTGCGCGGGATGCAGCCCAGCAGCCCTGGAGATGGAGCAGCAACTCCCTCCTGTACCTGTGAGAGCTCTTTCAGGCCTTCGGGGCTAGACACGGGCTGGCAGGAGAGCTGATGGTTTCCTTATTGCCACGTGCCTCTGCGTAAGGGACCCGAGGAAAGAAAGAAGCTCTTGTTGGAGCCCGCCAGTGGCGCGGGAGGCGAAGTGGTGCCCGCCTGGGTGTGAACAGAGGGGCAGGGATGGAAACCTGGGCGAGTGCCAGCGGACGGGTAAATACCAAATGTCTATTCTGTTGTAAGGAATTGAAAGAATTACAGAATTAAAAAGCCAAAAAGGCTGAGACTGTGTGCTAATTAGGCTCCTGCTCAGGGTTATCTGTAGCTTCTTTTCTCCGTCAGACGGGGACTGTGATCACCGCCCAGTCCTTGCGCCTTTATTATAGCTGTTGCACACTCCGCTGAGCATAAGTGAAACTCCAAAGTAATTGCATCTGCGCGAGATACAGTAGTGCCTTTTGTTTCTTTTGCAAGCAGAGAAGTCAGCTGTTTGGGAGGGCTGTCCTCTAGCCGTGTTCACGTAAAAGGGCTTTTCTGTGCAGCTGAACTCTTTATCGTGCCTGATCTGTGATTTGGGTCTTTTGTCACGGCTAGTGATTGCCTCCCGCTGGCTTGTAACATGCGCAGAGCTGGAGAGTCACCCAGGCCTTTTCAGAATAATGAATTCCCTGCCCCTTTCTTCTCAGTTTGTAAGGGGTGATGTGACACTTAGCTCAGGCTATTGCCCCATGCAGCCTCATCCCCAACAATGTTTCTATTGCAGATGCGTAGGTAGATGTGTGTTTCAGTAGCTTAAACTGTTAGAAGTGGACATTCTTCTCCTTCTGGTTATATTTAATCGTAGAAATAGAAGGAATTGCTGGTAATGCTATAAAATCTTTACAAATATGAACCCCTCCAATTCATTTTAGTGGGGAGGAGGAGCACTGATGTATGATCCCCATATGTTGATGGCCGGGTAGCAATGATCTGTACAAAGCTGTACTGGCAGAGACTTCTGGAGTTGTGTTTTGCATTGAGGAAAACACTGCTTTTGCCCCACTTATGTTGGAAAAATGTCCCAAAAGGAGGAGTGGGCCAGTGAAAGCCCCAGCGTAAGCCCCAGTGGTGCTGATGTGGAAGTGCTTTTGCCACTGTTCAATGTTTTGCTTGTTGAACTGTGTACAGCAGCCTCTCTGAAGAGTCTGTGGTGTTCACAATAGGATGAACTTACAGACACTTCATCACACTTCAGACTAGTGCAAGGCTGCAATAAGTCCACCTATGTCAGTCACTAGTTTGAGCTGGATTGAGATACAGACCCAGCCATCAGATGTAGTTGTCCTAAGATATGTGTGTAGGACCAAAATGAGTCTGAAGAGCAAAAGAAAAGGTAGACACGAAGCATTAGGATGAGGATAAGGACTGACATCCTGCAAAGTATCGCACTCCTTGTCCTTGCTCAGCTGCAGCAGGCTCTGCTTTCCATGGTGGGTTTTCACAGAGGTGTTAAGAAAAGCATTTGGTTACTTCTACAATAGTGTCATGGTCTGAGTAGTACGATGTACTGACAGCAAGCAGAGTGACACCCTCACATGTCCTTTTCCACTGCCTTCATCCCATAGCACTGCACAACCTGCAACAGGTGCTGTGCCCTCCTATAGCTCCCGAGGCCCCCATAAAACACAGAAGATGAGATGTAGCTGGGACTGGTGTGGCTGTGCTCTGCTCCTCCTGCAGGACTTGGACCTTGGGTCCTCCTCCTCTTCTGCTGAAGAAAAAGCTGAAAAGTCTGCAATAGCTCTTGCAGCATGGCCAGTGGTATGTAGGGGAGTGCTGGGAGATGTTCCCCTGGAGCTGCTGTGCTTTGCTCAACCAACCTAGCAGAGGAAGGCCCTTCCTTCTCCCAGATGCTGTTTATGTCAATGCATGGATCTTGATGTATCTTTTAGTAGTTGATGGGTAGAGATTATTGATTTAGATCAGAGACTATTTAAAGCAAATAAGCAAAAAAAATATCCATTTCCTCTTCCACTTGAAGAGGCTCAGCTTATCTCTACAAGCTCAGCCTGGGGATCAGCATTTCTATAAAAGAGCTTTAAAGCCAGAATCCACATTCCTGAGAGAGCAGGAAACACAAATTACTGTCCCTTGCTTTGTATCCTTGTGAATCAGGTGTACAAGACTGATTTTCCCCTCACACATATCCCACGCCAGCAGCATTTGGGAACTGAAATATTCTTGCTTCTGTGTAATGGGAGTGGGTAGCTGGAGGGAGGGCAAGTATATTGCAGCTCCCCTCTCATCATCCACACCCAGCTACAGCTGTAAGTGCAGGAGAGGGGTGGTTTGTGCTGGGCTCTTGCACAGCTGTTCTGAAACAAAGGGATGGGGGGAAAGGTTTTTAATGAGTTTGTTTGTTGCCTGCCCTATGCTTTTGGTGAATCACTGAGCATCCAGGTGTCTGTTCCTGCTACCCAGGAGCCTGATTGCATCTCAGACAGAGCTTAGCCCAAAATGGACAGTTTTGATAGATTTTGTATTTTTCAATGGTGTTTTATTTTTTTCTGGGTCAAGCAGTTCCGTATCTCTTGAGAATGACACTCTAATGCATTGCAAGGCACCTTTTGCAGAGAGGAGGAGGTGTGGAATGCTATTTTCTTTATTAGAAGTGATTTTCATAAGATGGAATAAAATGATTTTTCCTGCTGCTGTGATCTACTAGGTTGGGGAAACATTCTTGTCTTGAATATTGCAAAAAAGGCTAATTAATATTTCCCTTACAATTCCTTCCTTTGGTCTTTTCTATGCAATGGCCTTCCTTTTATTAGGGGAATATCTCCTTCCAGTCCCCATTAGGGAACACTAACATTTTTCTTTTGATTCAGCTATGTCAGCTGGTGCAGATGGAGCAGAAGCTTATTAAATCTCACCCTAAAAATGATCCAGATGACATTAGATACTTAGAATGTTAGATTGTGGGGCATTTGCATAAAATTGTACTTTTTGTGTTAAAAACCCTTCAGGCTTCGAAGAACAGTGCTGCTCAGTAGTGTTTTTAAATAATGTCCCTGCTCATGGTACTCATTTGGAATCTTTTTAAAACTGTATAATCCTGATATGCATTTTTTGTGGAAACTTGGGCTTTTAAACCAGCGTCCCTCGGTCTCTTCTTGGGTTTTAGTTCAGGTTGGTTGGCAGATCTGTACTGAGTGGGGGTGAAGAGTCCTGAATAGGCATGAAAGGGAAGAACTTGTGTAATAATACCTGAAATGGAACATTTAAGTGTATGTTTTAAAAAGTGCACTTCCACGTGGAACTATTACAAGAAACGGTAGTTCTTTGAAGTTTTTTTTGCTGTTTTGTTTTATGGAATGATTTGTCATTGGGCAGGATGTAGGATGGAGTTCGCAGTCTTGCCGGGGGATCCTCCTGTACTTGTCTTTTGCCTTCGAGCCTCTTTTGGTTGGAGTTCACAGAAAGGAATTTAGAATGAAAAATGGTAGGGTGGGAAGTGATAAAAGGTTGTGGCCTTCACCTTGTTTTCCTATGACACTGTAATGCAAATAGTGGCTTTTGCAGGCATGTGAGGGTATTTCAGTGTGATGCACAGAGGCAAGATTACTGATTTTTGGGGCTAATGAGCAGAGTGAAGCCATCTCCTCCTGCCTGGCACTGCTAGTTGGGTATGCATGTGTTTTCACCTGGGAGCATTGGCAAAGTAATAAACCCTAATAAATCACAGCCTAGCCATGGCCACATTTTCTGATCAAGGAGCAAAAGCCTTTGTCTCTAGAGACTGCCTGGAGGTGGCTCTTGGCCAAGCTTGTGAAGCTGTTACAAGCAGTCAGGTTACTCCAAGAACTTGATGTTGCTGAGTGAGATGGGAAAAGGTGTCTTAACAATTTTGGTGGTGGTAGAGAAGCACAACAGAATATCTGAAGTGTTTTGGTTTAAGGGTTGTGTTGGTTGCCCAGTTATAAAGACATAAATATGACGGGTAGACAAGCACACTGTTACTGGTATCCTTCCATGACTCCATGAAGTAAACAAGTTCAGACTGCATGCCTCCTCACTGATGAAAAACACAAGCCCTGTTGACCTGGAAACCCCTGATACTGTGCCTGAATGCTCTGCCAGGTTCAGTCTGCAGCTCTTTTTGGATTCTGAGTTTGAGAGCAGGGTGGTAACAGCTGAGGAGACGTTTCAGAGATGACCTGAACTGATTCACCAGCTGGATGCTGTTGTAAAGGACAGCCTGGACTCAATCCTGCCCTCTTCTTTCTAGCTACTCTTGTGCTGAGCCATCTTCAGCTTACTGGGAGGAAACCGTTCCCCTTTGGTGGCTGGGCTGCACACAGTGGTGAATTGTATCTGCTCCTTGAAGGATCTGGCCAGTGCATGAGCTGACCTCAGCAAGGGCAGGGCAAAGGAAGGAGAGAGGAAGGACAGAGCTGTGTCCTGTGGTGACAGCTCTTGCAAAACTCAATTTCACCCCAAGCATTGCTGACTTCCAGCACTTATACCTGCAACCATTTGCTTAAAATGGGATGGAGAGTATCTAGAGAAATAGAGAAGTTTTGTTTTCCTTTTTTCCCCCCTTTCCTCTGCTGGGTAATGTTGACTTTGAGGAGGAAACTCTGCAGGTGGATATGTATTTCTGCATGGGAATGTAGTGAAACCATTTGGGGATGTTGTGTTTTGGAGGGGTGAGCTCAGTGTGAGTTGGCTGAGTTGCCTGGTGGATGGGAGCAGTGGAGACAAACACCCCCGCTTGTTTTTATGTCCATAATAAAGCTACCACTGCAATTACTACTTCATCAGATAGTGAGGCTTAACAGGTCCCTCACTACACTTAACTCATGTGGCTGGGTTGTACTGAACATGCTGAAGTGGAAAACAGCCCTTTCCTTAAAACAAAAAACACCCTTTGTTTTTCAAAACGAGCCATTGCACTTGGAACTCTAATGGTAAATATTTAACAGGTGGAACTCCTTATTCCTTTCTCTTTTCCCCTGCATTTCTTAATCAGCAACGAGTCTTTCTAACTTGTTTCTCATTGGGCTATTAATCATCTGGGGCTCTACTTGCGCTCTCTCTGTAGTGCTTTGCTTGCTGCTGTTTTCCTTCAGCTCATGTGACTTCTTCTTGTTGTCCTTGAGAAGGAGCTGTGGGCTCCGAGCACTGCTGTCTGTTTTGCAGCTGAAGCCTTACTTTTTTGGAGTCGAATGTGTGCTCGGCGCATCGTGTTCCTCTGTGTGGCTGATTGAACTGTGCCCTTGTCTGTGAAAAGCGGAGTTATTCTTCATCAGTGGATGAGAAGGATGAATGTGTTTCTCAAGTGCTGGACCGTGACTTGCAATATGTAGAGGTACTGCAGGGCTTTGCTACCAGCTGGCTGCATGACCTTCAGTCAGTTATGTAGGGCAAGACCTGCTGGTGTTAGGCAATGCTTGGAAGCAAACTGCAAGGCTCCCTGACTTGGGAGAGCAGCAAGAGGCTGCCAAAAGCCTGGAGTGCAGAGAGCCGGAGGTGGAGGTAGGGTCTTCAGAGCAGGCAGAATGCTGATAGCTGTAATGACCTGGTGGATTTTAAGGGCAACTTGGAATGAATTGCCTTCCCAGTTTTTTTTTTTCTGGGCACAAGAGTGTTTGACCTCCATCTGAATCCCAGGCTGGGAGGGCCTCACAGCCTGGAGTGGAAGGTGGTAAGCACATCACAGAATCATATGATCATTAAGGTTGGAAATGACCTCTAAGATCACCTGATCCAACCACCCCCCTACCACCAATGTCAGCCATTAAACCAAGTCCCTAAGCACCATGTCCAACCTTTCTTTGAACACCCCCGGAGATGGTGACTCCACCACCTCCCTGGGCAACCCGTCCCAATGCCTGACTCCTCTTTCTGAGAAGAAATGTCTCCTCATTTCCAATCTGAACCTCCCCTGGCGCAACTTGAGGCCATTCCCTCTAGTCCTGTCTGCCATCCCATGAAGGCAGATGCTCAAAATGAGCATTAATCATCTGTGTGGTTTATCAGTTGTCCCAACCCTCATGGCCTAGCTAGGAAGTTTTTGTAAAAGTACCGAGCACGCGTCTGCCTGCCCATCGATCCTCCATAGCCTTGGGTCCTTCAGCCACCCAGCTGGCTTTGCAGGACAGAGAGAAGTAAAAGGAAGAATATGGGAAAACTATGGTTTTGTTCATCTGACAGTGAGAACCGTTAAGCTCATCTCTGGGGAGAAGTGAGCAAAGTGTGTTGAGTCTTGTAGTTTGCAACCTAAATATGTTGGGAAGACACTGGATTTCAGTGAGTTACGGTGTTATCAGTCCTACCGGTGGCAATTGTGACTCAGGTTAGCTTGGTTTGTGTTAAGACTGCATCTTTCCTGCAGAGAAGGTAATTTTCTTTTTGTATTTGAAATGTAAGAATACAAACGGTAAGATGAAGTATTGATTAAAGGCAGGTGGGCAGGTGTCATACTCAAGGTGATGAAAATATGACCAAAGTCAGTGGAATTTTATTTAAAATATTTATTTAAAATAAGCATGGGTTTCTTCAATGCTTTAAAAAGGGGGAAAATTGTCTTTTTTTCATTTAATTATTCTCTTAATTATTTCTTATTTTTTATATCTGGTGACGTTTCAGCTGTTTGAAGGGAGATAGGATTTTATTGACACAATTAACACAACAAATTATTATCACACCTTTTATTTAATCCTATGCTATTTAATCTATTTGCTTGCACTTTCATTACTCATTTGCTTGGTTACGTTACACAATGATATCACCTTTCCTGTGCAGCTAGAGCTAAAACAAAGCAAAAAAAAAAAAAAAAAAAAAAAAAAAATTGGCTCTGAGCTGCTCTCTGCTGTTTTTATTACAAATGAACTAGAAAGCAATGTTGGGCAGAGAGTTATTTGAGTTTCCTTTCACTGCTGGCTAGGCATTATTTCCGGGCCTGGCGATTTTGTCTGTGTTTGTGTGACAGTTTTCCTATCTTACAATAACAAACAAAAATCCCAGCAACTTTATTCCCAGCACAATTAGTAATATCAGATTTTAAAAGGAAAACAACAAAAGAAAAATAATTTTGGTGGTTTTGTACAAAGGTTTTATCCTTTTTGTGGCCCTGTGGCTGCTGTCATGTAATGTCTGTTCCCTTTCTTATCTCCGAAGGTCCCAACCCTGTGGTTTTCACCACTCTGGAATAACCTCTGAAGGAGTCCAGCAGCACTGTCCTTTCTGTGGCTTCCAAGGATTTTTAGGATCATGGGGATTTATGGACCCGCAAAACTCTCTGAAGAATATCAACCGCAGACAAAAGCATTGGGAAATTCCTACCGTCTTTTTGCCTTTTGTTTTTTCCTGGGTCACCGAATTTGGGAAGGAAGCATCTCTGTCCTGAGGATTATAGCAGAGCAGTTACTCGCCGTCCTTACTGGAATACGGTTTCTCAAGGTGGAGCGATTATTGCACAAGGCAGAAGGATATTTTTTCCCTTTTGCAGAGCTGTTCTGGTGCGGCAGTCGTCATGTCCAGCAGGTACGTAGATGTTTCTCTCATTTACCAGCCAGATGGGTTTCCTGATGTTTAGGAAGTGAATCATTTTGTTTCCTTAGTAGTAGCCTCCGCTAAAGGTAAGACCTTTCCAACTGTTTGGCACTGTGCTCTGAAGATGGCTTTTCCTCATTAGGATGCAGGCTGTGTTTGAAAGTTTTTTCAAATATTTGAATATTTGAGGTTTATGTGGGACCCAAACTGGTGCTGCACACTTGGGGCACGCGGGAGCTACTGGGATTTTGGGGAAATGTTTGAAAGCTTTGATGCCTGCCCTGATCCTTGCATCTGAGGTGGCTTTATTGGCTCATTATTATGGCTTATTATTCTTCCTCCTGGACCGCCCCTGGATGCTCAGCCAATTACTTGGTGTATTTATAACTTGGAGCAGACACCAGCTATGTGTGAACCTGCTTATCAGGTTTCGTCGTGTAGTTCCAAAGGAGATGATATGAGTGTTTAATCCATTTTTTCTCATCTTAATTTAACAGTATTTCTGCTGAATAATAGCATCATTTAGAAGATGATTTATCCTGTGAAAAGGAGTTGGCTTTACATTTCAAAATTAAAATGATTCCTATTCAATATAGACATAGATAACTTAGTAATTGCAGTGATAATTACAAAAGTTATGTTTTTATAATCACAGTGACTTAGATATTTTTCTGAAAGTGATGAGCTTTTTTAAATTTTCTTTAACACCAGAAGTGGATCATTCTGTTGGTCTCTGATGGTGTCAGCTTGCTGTGAAAATCCTAATTATGACAATTGCACTGGCAGTTTTGGGAGGAATCTGCTCACATCCTGATGCGAATAATGCTTTTATAAAGGGATGGAGAATGAGGGAAAAAGTTAGCTCTTTTAATCTAGCTTCTGGGTTTATTTATTCCTACTATACAAAGAAGAGGTGCTGAAGGGAAAGTGCTGAAAATGCTGCACTGTACATTTTTTCTGCGTTCCCATCAACAAGTGTGAAGCATTAGAAGTTTAATCTTAATGCTTTGTAAGCACAGTTTTATATCAGATTAAAGGAAGGAAATGGAGCTGGGGGTAGAGTGTGTGTGAGGAAACAAAACTGGTTGACAAGTTCTTGAATTTGGTGAGACCTGGAGGCCAGACTGAGATGGCAGACAGAGATTGACAATAAAAAGGGTCTTTGCCTTACCTAGCAGGAAAGATGACCGCTTGCTAGACCCAGTACAGCCTCTTAGACCAGAGTTTAACTGCGGGGAGGTGAAAGCAGAATCGTAACAGCAAGCTGGGGAAGGTCACGTGCATTGTTTGTGTTTTGTGCTCTCTGGAGGGCTCTGCATTGAGCTGGTGGCCTGCAGGGTTTGGGACAGAGGCATCCCCACATGCCAGCGTGCTCAGTGTTTGACTTGACCTGCTGAATTCCCATCACTCACTTGGCATGTTGCAATCTGGCTCAAATGGCTTAGAAAATACGCTGGAAAATAATCACATTTATTTTGCATAGTGAAGTACTTCTCCCATATGTCTGAAGGCAGCTTTCACTGGTAGCTGAGAGAGAAGAAAGGGAATTAGGAAGTCTGTTTTCTGCAGCTGACTCCTCCAGTGACCCCAAATCTGTGCCTCTGGTAAAGTCACCAAATAATGTATTTTTTTGTTTCATTCCACACACACAGGGTGATATCACTGTATATAGTAGCATTTAGTTTTCCTCTCCTCCCCTAGCCTTAGGTCCTTCAGCACACGGAAGCACATCACTGACCCCAAGTAAATGCTGCTGAGGTTCCCGGGGCCTTGCAGAGCCACACTCTGCTCTTGCTGAGGCTCTGACCTGAGCCTGGAGCTTGGTGTGCCGTGGGTGCCACCACCGAACAGCCCCAGCTCTGGTGCATGGGCTCAGGAGCTGCTCCTCCATCCAGGCAGTGGCTTTGCTCAGAGCCAGCCTCCTCATCCTCTGCTCCGGCTTCAGAAACAAGTGAAAACCCAAGGTTGGGCTCCTCCTCTGCTTGGGTCTCAGCCCTTCATTTTGGGCTGGTAGTTTCCCTTCCTTAACCTGAATTAACTTTAAAGGGTTGGCAATGCCCGCTGCATAAGAAAAGTTGTTTGGCCCATTTCTGTTGGTTATTTCCCAATCACAGAAATTCCCGGTGTTTCATTAACTAGCTCCTAAAAACTTTTAAGGCACCTAAGATAGAGAGATCACTGGAAGTACGAGCTTTCTAACTACGGTTTAAGCAAACACAGACGATATCTGAAGTCCTTTCCTTTTTTACTTTTGTGGTGAGCTGTTTGATAGTGAAGCTGCAAACCAGTTCTCTGCTTGTTACTGTAGGATGTGAAAAGATTCTTTGTCAGCAGTGTGCTGCAGCAGCATGAGCTTTATCTTTTGTACATAACGAGGAGCTCGGAGCCAAAAAAAAAAAAAAAAGACCTAATTAGAGCCTGGAACACCTGCAGAAGACTTAGAGCATATGTGGAAAATGTGTTTATTGGTCTCCTCCCAGCCCTGTTGCTCAGCCTTTCAGGAACAGCATCTCTATAATTTGACGTGAGGGAGTTCCCTGGGTTTCCTCTTTGAAAGAGCAAAGTAAGCGTGATTGCTGCTTGTATACTGGATTCTCTGTGGATCTGCAGTGTAAGACAGGGCGTAGGCTTCGATTCTGGACTACCAGTGGTGCTCAAGTGTGCCCCATGAATCAGGCTGTCGGTTGCTCTGCTCCCGTGGTGCGGTCACCTTGGTGCTTCTGCAGATGCCTGTTTGGAGACTGCCCAAAAGCTGTCCACCACACGTCATTTAGAGCAGCTCCATTGTCACTTCACTCTGGATGAGTCTTCACTGGCACTGCGCGTGGACAAAAGCTGCAGTGGATGTGCTCCAAACCTTCTACTCTGCATTGCCTATTGCAAACACAGTTCTGCCTGTCCTGTGGGAGCTGTGGGACTGCGCACACCAGAGCCTGGCTGTGCGTGCAGGTAGCACAGGTAGGGGAGCACGGCAGAGCTGGGGTACAGCTGCCAGTTGGTGCATTTCACTGGGTGCACTGCTCATGCTGCACTGTGTTGCTCTGCATCCATCCTGTGTGTGTCTATGGACAGAAGCATGTTATTAATTAATTAAAAAAGCGCATCAGTTTGTCTCCTTATGAGGTGTGTCTCAAAAGCACATAGCTGATTTGGGGATTGCAACAGCAGTATAAAAATCGTGGCTGTGCTAAGTCGGCGTTACCCCGCGGTTACGTGAGAGTGAAAAGCAGCCCTGGCACATTGCAGAGATGCTCCTGCCATGACTAACCCCACACTCTCACTGGAGAGGAATTTGTCAGTGCCCAGCACAGACAAACACTGAAATTGCAGGTTTGCAGAAGTTTTCACATCTTTCACAGCTGGCAGCAAATATAGGAATTGCAAGTATTTGTTGGTTAAAGGGAAAAAAAACCCTCAAAGCTATAAAATTTGACAATGCAGATTTTTTTTGTGTGGATTCTTTCTTTATGGCTCTGTGAGCTGAGCGTATTGAAGCTCAGCAAAGGAAGAGGATTTAATCTACAAACTCTGTTTCTTGCTTGATGGTTTCCTGTTTCTAAAAATGTCTCCCAGTTCTGTGGAATTGGGGCTGAAACTATTTGCCGCTTTTAGTTTGTGGGTGCCTACCTTACCACTTCAGCAAACTGGATTTTCAAGGGTGTGGGGGAGTAAATGTGCTGTTAGAAGTTTCTTACCTTGGGTGCCAAAAATCAATTTGCCATTATAAAAAATACTTAGAACTTAAATCCTTGAATTCAGTCCTTGCTCCAGGACTCCACTTAGGGAAAGTGTAGGTGCTGCTGATGCTGAAATTTTGCTTCAGTCTTTCCTTCCCTGTCCTTGCTGGTGGATTTTGAGGAGAACAAGCTGGGGGCAAGTTGTGCTTGTGGCCCCTTCGCTTTATTTTTTTTTTTTTTTTTTAAGGTCTGGAATAATTGTGCTAGCATGTGTTGAATGGTCCTCTGTTTATTACTTCAAGATGTTTCATGGTACTTTCCATTGACTAAAGCATCACAGCAATTAGTCTCAGGGTATAACTTGTCCTTAACATGACTTTTGCTTTTGCTGTGAATGACTATTTGCAGTTGCTGATTTAGCGTGCCCAGGAAGTACTGGCTGTCCAGCCAAACACTCACTGTGCTGCTTCAGATTGTCCCTACGAAGAACCAGTGAAATACCACCAGATGCAATATTGCTACAACCAGGAAGGCAAGGATGTCAGCTTTGCTACCGAATCCCTTGTACTACATTGCAGGGCTCTGCGGAGGTGTCGACAGGCTGTTTTCGTGGGCTCCCATCTGCTGAGCAGTGTGATGTGGATTAATATTGAGGAACTCGTAGTGAAATTTGCCTCATGCCACTAAAATGTAAAGCCTCCGAAGCTGGCTGGCATCCCAAGGCTGCGAGAGGCCCTGGGAGGGGGCCTTTCACTAAAGGTGTCAGGATGTGCAACACACCAAATGCCCCTGTATATGAGCAGAAAGGGTTTGTAATTAAGTTTAAATCTCCAAAGCAGCCTGCTTGCTGACTTCAGGTTGCAGAAGAGCGCTGCAACCCAGAAAACACCTGCCATGTGGTCAGATTGCTGCGGAGGTGTCAAGTTGTGCTGGCAGGTGAGGGCTTCTGGAAGTGTTTAGTGGAAGTCACAGCAGGGATGAGCTGCCTCCTGCTCCAGGAAGTAGCACCCATGTGGTGTTGGCATTTGGGGCCAAGTGGAAGTCATGGTTTATTGTAAAAACCTAACTGCAGTGCCTTGGCACGAGGCACTGAATTGGAGGGGTGACGGCTGGACTGGCAGTGTTGGTGTTGCTTGTGGGCTGTGGCCAGTTCCAAGGAAGAGTCCTTCAACCTCTGCCATTTTATGTGGTTATCTAGGAGGATGTGAGCTGAGGCTCCCTAAAGCTCAGGAGAAGTCAACTGGTTGGACTTTGGGGCACATGGCAAGGCCATGTGTCCTGCCCCTGGGACCAGCAGTGAGATTCCTGCTTGTGGGGTCCGGGACCCTCACCTGAAGCTGGGCTTACCCCAAAAAAGAGGGGCATCCCAGCAGGATCTGCTGGGACTCCTGGTCCTGCAGTGTGAAACCCCATTCAGAAACACAAAGTACCGTTTTGTAATTTTTTTTTTTTATGAAACATAAATGAATTTGACTGGTCAGTTCAGGCAGGACAGAAGCCTCACACCCATCTTCCTGGTTATCCCAGCAACTTTTTGAAGATCCTGAACCTTCACCAATTCTGCTTTGCAGGAAGCAATCATTGCACTGCCTCCTTTTTACATTAGTTTTTACATTAGCAATTTCAAAGCCATCAGGTCAAATCCCAGCCTGTGCGAGCTTTTTCTTTCTGAGGCCTTTCGGCTCAGCTCCCCAGCATGCAGTGCCAGCATCGTGGTGGCGAATCGATGCTCAAGTACCATCACTGCTGGCACCGTCCCTTGTTTTCCACTCAGCCTTTTGCAGAGAGAAACTCCTTCAGCTGTGCTCCCTGCGCTGTTTATCTCATGCTGAGCAGTGCTGTGTTCTCCTCAGGTGGGTTTTGTTTGACCTTTGCCCTGCTTAAAAATTAAATAGCAAAGTACTAGGAAAAGAAATAATCTCCCTGATAAGCATTTTTTTGCTACTCGTCCTGTAATTCACGTGGGAGCCAGCTTTCTCTGCCTTTGGATGACTAAGGAGGAAATTCTTTTTTGGTTAGGGCAATGCTGAGAGTTCTCTGGAATTTTTTTTATCATAGGTTTATCACTTCCTCCCTTGAAATTGGTAACTGTTACAGTGTGAGGCAGAAAAATATGATGGTGACTGCAAGTTATGGCATTTGTCTTCCATGGAAGGATGCAGATAGCTAAAAGGCTTTTCCCAGGTTTGCTCTGTTTCACATGGAGAATTTGCTCCTTATCCAGATATTTTTGTAACGCATAAACAGGCTGGGAATGAGTCCTAAATAATCTAGCAGCTCTCATTTTCAAATGTCTTCTTCTTCTTGTTTAAATTAATTAATGCTCCTATCTTGAATATAGGTGAGTGCAAGCTTGCTCATTGTACAGATAGGTGCTTCTGATTTATCACAGGTCCCTGAGAGATGACAGGGTCAAAATCAAGTTTATGTCTGACGAGTTTCTGGATCATCTTGTTAATCTCAATACCTTCTTATTTTATAGAGGGGATCTGGATGTGTATATCTGGAGGACACAGCTGGGGTTTGGACATACCAGCACCTTTGAGGAGCCTTGCCTGTTGGCTAAACATGTGTTTATTCTAGCAGCATTTGCTTCCCAGCAGTGTTGATGTGATTTCCCTGTTGATCCTTCTGAAAAGGCTGACAGGACTTCTGAAAAGGTTTGACACTGCAAAGCGTTGTTTATTTGTGAAAGTATTATTACGCTTTGAATATCTATTATTCATCTCCTTGTTCTAAAACTGACAATATATCACAAACTTGCTTAGATTTCAGAGCTTTGAGCAAAAGCTGTTTTTGTCTCCAGCTTCCTATGGCAGTGCTGGGAAGTGCCTTACCCTTTGTATCTCTGTAGTCTCCTTTTATGAATCGTGAGTGATGGCGGGGAAGTATAAAAGAGAGCAGAGGAGCTGGTTTGATGTTCATAAAAGGCTTTGATAAAAGATGCAGCACATAGACTCGATATGGTATCCTATTTTTAACTTCTTAAGAGCACGAAGCGCTCAGATCCAATATTTATGTAAACGCAAAGGGGGGGGGTGAATCTTTTTATTTTTTTTTATTTTTAGGATGAGCTCAAATAAAACAGCAAAATCTCCATTTTGCATTGCAGTAGAACTTGGTGTCTTCCATGGAGCGCCTGTGTCCGGCAGAGCCTAAGTGATGGGGTTAGTGGCACGGCTGATGCTGGAAGAGTGGCTCGATGCCCACTGGCAGCACCCAGAGCGAGCAGCCACGGGATGCAGGGGTGATGTTTTTCCCATGTTTCCAGCCCCACATTTCCCACAATTGATCTCTCCCCCGAGAAGCAGAAAAATAAAGCATTTGAAAGCGAGGGCAGCTCCTCTCGTTTCTATACAAGTCAGATTACGGTAAAGGCATCTCTGTAATAAGCAGCTTTGCTTGCTCGGTAGGAGATGAGAGGCTGTGTGCAGACGGGGTAATTTGGGTTTTACTGATGAAAGTGCTTGTCATTATTTCCAACCTCCTACATGTTTCGGTGTTCTCTTTAATCTCTTCTATCAGCCTTGCTTGCAGTGTGCCTGCGTACCCATGCATATTCATGCGCAGAGCTGTGATTCAGGAATGCACATACGAGCACACACATAAAGCTCATTAAGGTGCTTTCCTGTCTGCGTGTGCATACACATGCAGGGATGGAAATTGTCTGCAAGGAGAAGGGCGTGTAGTGCAGTGGCACGGTTGTTTGCGTGATTGGGTTATTCATCCGTACGCAGGCTTTCACTCTGGGTCTCAAGAATCCCAGTGGTGACAGCAGCGTACAGATCTGATTTTGATGTCGCCGTGGTGCCTGATCACAAGCATCTTTCTTTTATTTTGTTGGGGAGAGTTGTCTTGAGCCAGGGAAGCCCAGAATGGGGAGATGGTGCTGAATACCCCATGCTGCAGCGTTGAGAAAGATTTTTATCTTGAGCGTAGCCAAGTAGCTGCTGGTGGTGGTTTTGAGTTCTTCATCAGCGCACACGCTCCTCTGAGGGGCTGCTCAAATCAGGAGCTGGGCTAGAAGTAGCTGGATTTGGGCAAAGATGTCCCAGTCTGCCACCTGTCTTAGGTGCATATACCATCTTCTGCTCAGGTCCTCTTGTGGAACTTTCTGAAGGGAAATACCAGCCTTGGGCAGTCATCAGGAGATGCTGAGAAGATGCTTGGGTGTTGCTGGCAGTCCTCTCCTGCCTTTGCTGTCAGCCTGGCAGCTGGCAAAGCTGAAACTGAATCTGCAGGATGAAACTCTCTGTCCACGTACCTGGGCTTGTAGCAGACCTGTGTGGTGCTGCTCGATAGCCCCACGCTTCATCTTCACCTTCCTCCCGGCTGTGTCGCAGCAGAGGTGAGTCCCAAGTATGTAAGTCACTTGAATCCCAAGCCTTTTCATGTACCCACACACAACTTTATGGGATGAATGAGTTGAATTTACCTTGTCTAAAGAGTGGTTAACTTCTTAGGGTTCATCTATAACACTGCAGCACTGGGTGCAAGGAGGTGCTGTAAGGCTTGGCAGTGTGACTTGGCAGGCACCTGTGGCAGATGGTCAGTTACCCAAAGCTTTGGGCATCCGTGGGTACTCTACAAGCCATTGGAGAACTTTTTGGCATCAGAGTGGACACTGGTTAATTGGAAAAGCTGATCCTTAATCCGGTAAAGAGACAAGGGACAGTTCAGTGTAGGACTTACTGACCAGCACTTAAATCCAGGGTGGGATGCAAGCCACTTGTGGTGGGCTGCTTGCTCAGGCTCAGGTGTTCTGAGGTGTTTGTGCCTTGCCTTGCTACATGCTCTAAAACAGCTCAGGTGCTTAAATTGCAGTGAAACATCTGAATTGCTCCTGAAAACACAAGTCACAGAGGACAAGGCTCTGAAGTGAACCAGGGGCTCCCCAAAACCGGGCTGCATCAAGCACAGCTCTGCCAATGCATTTGATGCTTGGCTTTCCTTTGAAGCATCCTTGGTCTGTGCCTGTCATGTTATTCAAGCCAGATTTTACAGGCTTTATTATTAAAAGAGAACTTTTGCGTAGCTGTGCTGAAGCAGGATCCTGGCAGGAGGAGCGCTGCCAGCTGTGACACGCAAACCAAAACAACAACAAGAGAAAGTGTCCAGATGAAAGGTCTGGCAAGTGTCAGGGTCTTCTCTGCCTTGTTTTCAGGCTCTTCTGTAATCAGCTGTCATTTCAGAGTCTGGGCATAGTGCAGCTCAGCAAGTACAGATTGAAACTTAAACAAACAGTGACTCTTCTATAAATATTTAGCTCACACTGTTTAGGAACTGCTGGGAGCAGGAGACAAAATAAATTTGAAGTTCATGACTGTCTGAAAAAGCTATTGGAGGATGGCACTTGGTCACTGGACCAACTGGCATGTAGGTTTTGAGTAGCTCTTCCTCTATTTTTCCTGAAGGAAAGGGCATATTTAAGCATCCTTTGAAGAGAAAGGAGACTGCACTCTGCCAGTGTTTGCACATATTGTTTTTCCAAAAATACACCAGTGGGAAGAGCAAGGGTAAGGCTGAGTTCCTTGACCCCTGCTGCAATTAAGCCTGCCCTGCAAGTCACTGACAGCAGGGCTTGCCTCAGAACAGTTGCCACTTGTCTGGTGGATAACTAATTTTGTCTTTGTTTTCACTGCAATGGGCAGAAGCAACCTCAAGGGCCGTGTCCTCTGAGGTTCACTGAGGTTTGTGGGGTTTCAGAGCACAGTTGTGCTGCAGCAGAGGTTCAATGCGAGGCAAAGATCTGTAGCTCAGCTGCTCCAGCTCGGTGTCCAAGAACTGGGGCTCCTTGCTGAGTGCTGAGAGATGGAGTAGAAGGATGGCCCTACATAGCTTTCTCTGCAAATATGCATCTCCGTGGAAGTCGAGGATGGTTCTGTGGTACATGGAGATGTCTCTGAGCTTTTGGCTGCTGCCTTGGGACCAGCACAGTTGCTGACCGCGGGGCCTGTGCTAAATCTTGGGCTGCCACATTGTTCCTGCTCTTGCAAAAACCTAGATAGCAAGGTGGGCCTATCCCTGTCAGCCTTTGTTTGCCTCTTAAATATGAAGATAATATCCTTCTTTTACCTTGCAGGGCTCTTGCAAGAAAGGGAGAGAATGAAATGTGCTGATAAGAAGCCATATCAGCAGCTGAGACAGGCAGATGCACACATGCTTTGTGTAAGGAGAGGACTTTGCCACACACAGAAGTCTGGGGTTGTTGATTAAAAAGAAAGAAAAAGATCAATTATTGATTATTTTCTTTCTTCTCTTGCTATTCTAATATGAAGCAGGTTCGTTTTTTTTTTTTTTTAAAAGAAAAGCAACTCTTTTTTATTAACTTTCTGCTCAGTGTCTGCAGTGCTGCTTTGTACCAGTGCTGTCTTTGTCACCAATTGCCCCACCACCCAGTGTGCTGCTGTCCTGTGCCCAAAATGACTTTTTTTGATGATGAAAATTCCCAAATGTCCCAGAGAGAAAAAACAAAAACAAAAACATTCTGAATGCAGGGGGGATGTAGTAGTCGCCTTGTGGAGTGTCTCCACATGCTGCTACTTGATCCTTTGAAGGACTGGAGGAAGGTAGCACTGGCACAGATTGCCCAGAGTGGCTGTGGGGTCTCCTCCTTGGAGATCTTCACAAGGTGCCTGGACGTGGTGCTGGGCACCGTGCTCTGGGTGTCCCTGCTGGAGCAGGGTGGGTCCAGGTGGACCCCAGAGGGCCCTGCCAGCCTCAGCCCTTCTGGGATTCTGTGAAGATGAGGATCCCATAGATACACACTGACAGCTGGGCAATGTGGTGGAAAACCATAGACAGATTCTTAATTGCTTAATTGAACCTCTTTGCCATCATCCTTCAGCCTGAAGCATTTGATTGACCTTATCTCATTTTGCAAAGTTAAAAAAAAAAAAAAAAAAAAAAAGAACTAACAGAAAACACAACCCCTGATGACTTGCTTGAGGAGGAGAGCGAGTACAGTGAAATATTTTGCATGCCCTGCAAGACGTTCTGTGCTTGCTTGCACCGCCTCTGCCCCTAGCTCTGCTCGACTTTCTGGAGAGCTGAAGGTGTGGGGAGGATACAGCACAAGGGCGAGCGGTGCCTGGGTGCTCAGCATGCAGCACCCTCCAGTTGGGGTGCTTGGAGTATGATATGAAGGGAGAGTGGCCAAGGAGACGACACGGGGGAAGGAGGAGCGAGGAAAAGGTAAATTCCTTGGGTGCCAGCTCATTGAAACCACTTCTGGGGTTGAGAGAAAATACCAGTGTTTGAGTTGGATGCAGTGGCGGGCTTGATGGTTTTTCTCTTTCAATAGTTTCTTTTAATGCTCTTCCTAATTTAAAAGGATGGATTAAAATAATTAATATTCTACCTCCTAAGCAAAGGGATTCCAAGGGCCTTTGCAAAGCTCTGCTAAAGCATCTCACGTAGAAAATAGCCTCATGATTTTTTCCCAACTTCATCCTTGACAGAAGCCACTCCTTGTCTTCACCTGGAATCTGCAGAAGTGGAGAAAGTGGAGGTTGATTTCTCTGAAAGGTAAATTTCTTAAATGGTATTTGGCCAGAAAGCATAAAGATGATAATGGTATATATATTATGCATACAGTGATATATATGATATAGATATATAATGATATATACATATGTACACATTATCTATATATATGTGTGTGTATATATATATTTTGGCATAGCCTTTCCAGATTTCTGTGTTTCTGATCATTGATGAGACCATGCTTTTTGCCAGGGGTGTTGGTGCTCAGTCTGGGACACCCAAGGGGAGGGTGCCTCGTGCCCACAGCATCCTGGCAAGGGAGACAGGGAGGACAGCTGAGGCTGCAGGCATCAATCTGTGCAAAAGCTGGAGTTAGAGCCAGAGCCTCCCATTAAATTTACGATGCATTTGCCCACTGAACCTCCCCATTCACTTTGGGTATTTATCCTGATTTTGTACCAAATCTCCTTCTTGCTACTTGAACTGATCCGCAGACGAGCAGAAAGAATAAGGTAGTATAACTTTGGCTCGGGGCAGCTGTCCAAGGGATATATTGGGATACACTTGGCCTTTGAAAGAGGGACTTCAGTCTCCAGTCCCGTCGGTCCCTCTGGCTCCTGGAAGTTTTCCTTCCAAATGGTTACTTCTAACCTCAGAGAAGAAGTTCGTGTTTTTCGGAGCTATGATTAATACTGTTTTTACGCTTCGTTGCAAAATGCCGCACAATAAATGAGACCAGCAGGGTGGTGTTTTACAGGGGTGGTGTTGGGGAAATCAAACAAATGCTTTCAGACACTGTTTTGGAACAGTGGTGTGTGTGTGTGTGTGTGTGTTGTATAATCTCTTGCAAACTGTGAGGTTTTGTTCCTGTTAAAAGGAAAAAAAAAAAAAGGTTTAATCCTCATCTATGGAAAGAATGTCAGAAATAGTTGAAAAATTGAGTAATTATGGTCTTTTTTGCACGAGGTCAGTGAGAGCTGAGTTAAGGTGCAGAATTACAATGTGACACATTTTGAAATGAGGTGAAGAGCGCTGTATTTTGTCTCAGGTCCGTGAGACATTTGTAGGTTCCTGCTTGTTCCTGATCATTTTCCTTGGGAAGTTTGTAGGTGTGACTGTGCATGGAAGAGGTGCCTGACATGCAGCCGAGCTCAGCAGCTGGAGCAATGGGAGAAGGTGCTTGGTTCGGGCTTTGGAGCCACTCACGCTTGGTGCACGGTGCCAGAAATGGTCTCCTTGCTGCTGTGCAAGGCTTGCCGTGTGAAGGCAGGCTGCCTGACAGCTTGTGGTCCTCTGGGGACTCTGCATCACGCAAGAAGCAGCAGCAGATGGCCCCATGCAGAGGTTGCTGGTTGCCTCCTGCTTGACCTTCCCCAGTATCTGCCTTGGGATCAGGAAGCCCCCAGGGGCACGTGCTGTGCTGTGCGGGGCTGATGGCAGCACCCGGCCCTTTTCCATCCCAGGAATGCCACCCCAGCCCCGGTCTTCCACCACCATTTAGTGCTGCTGGATCCATCAGGATCCATCCGTACGCACCAGTCCCTCTCTGGCCCGCAGGCTCCGCAGTTCTTGAACTGGAAGTGATCTGGTTCTGGGGTTGTGCCTCCAGCTAGCTCCGCTGACTTTTGCTTTCCCTCCCATGGACACTGTGTGCTACTCCCAGTCAGCCCGAGGGCCTGAGTCATTCACCACAGGAATCTGAGACTCATTATCGACATCAAATGCGGCTCGTAAGACCTTTGAAGTGTTTGGGCGTCAATCCTGATGGAGCTGCAGCGTGAGGTGCTGGTCCCATCACACTCCTCAGCTGCCCCAGACAGCTCAGTCTCAGTGACAGACACCAGAGAAGAGAGGCTGAGAGGCTGTTGCATGCCCAGATTCCTCATCTTGTAGATTCAGAGGATGCTCACATGCATGGGAGATGCTGCCCTGCATTCCGTTGGGGTCACTGAGATTGTCACGGGTTTGCTTCCTGATAGCACCTTGGCTGGCAGAACTTATGGCCTGGTTCCTTTTCTTGGTCTATAGTGTTCCCTCCTGTTCTCCCTCCCTGGAAACTAGCAGCCTTATTTGTTGTCCTGGGTGTTTTTTTTTGTTTGTTTGTTTGTTTTTTCTTCCCTCCAAGCTGCTTGTTTTCCATGCTCTTGCGGTCCCTGATAAGCAGTGGGATTGACAGGAATGAGGCCACCAGCGAGCGCTCCCGCTGTCCACAGACTCACCCCATCAGCATGCTCAGCCCTCATGCCAGTGACATGGGTGTTTGCTCATTAAAAATAGACCACAGACAATGCCACTTCCTGAGGACTGTGATTTATCATTTAATAACAAGTGGTTACTCATTTTCCTTTGGAAAACTTTCTGGAAGTGTTATTTTGCTTTCTCCCCTTGCTTCCTTTTTACTTTTTTTAAATTTTCTTCTGAGTGCTTCATTACCCTTCCCAACCACTGTTCTTTTTAAATGAAGTATTCCTTTCTCAAGTGGAAATCATTTTTGCAAGATTGGGAAAAAATCTGTTAACCCTTTGGATGTGAGCTTTTCTTTGCAAGCTCCTGCAGCACTGGAGCTTGGCCATGGGAAATAACAGTGAGGAGATCAGTGAAACCCAGCTCGCAAAGTAAGACTTGAGGAAAAACGGTGATCCTTTGCCTAGTCTGGATAATCTGCTTGATCTGACCTCCTAGAAAACTTGAAATAACTGCAGAGCTCTTCCATTTTCGCTCATATTGTCTGAATTACCAGCTCTGGCGGGATGGAGGGCATCCAGAGCTACGAGGAAAACTCATGCCAGTGCTGACATTTTAGTGGCTGCACCAAAAAAAGGTGCTGAAAGCTGTTGAGTAGCTCTTGAGGAAACACTGACAGTTTGATAAACAAACTTGGGAAATACGACCAAGATGAAATAGTCATAATTGGGTACTTAAGAAGCTATGCTAAAAAAAAAAAAAAAAAGGTTTGTTCTTGGATCAGGAGGGCATTTTGAGGAGTCTGCCTAGGGTCTAGTTTCTGTAGTAGGTTATATGGTAGACTGCAAAGGATAGAGAAGATGAAAAGCAACCAGAGACACTGCAGGTGCTTCAGGCAATAGTATCCTCGCTTGTAGTTGTCTGAAGCTACAGGAGTGGTTTGAAGACAAGAAAAATAAATTCAGTAAAGGCAAGTGCAAATTAGTGCAGTTGGAAATGGGATGCATGTACCCAGAATGAACAATAACTGTAGAAAGGGGTCTGGGAGCCACAGTGAATCACAGCCTGGTTGTGCATTAGGAGGAGTGTTACAAGAAAGACAAATCCTGAATAGTCCACAGGAAAACGGCAAGGGTAACAATTCTGTCTTGGTTGTCTCATGAAACCACGCTGAAAGCACAGCATCCAGTCTCAGCCCCTCTATTTTTAATATGAAAGCAGGCAGCTTGGGAAGATGGAAATGCTGTTTGGGAAACTTGGGAAACGAGGAATAGCAAGAAGATTTGCATATGCTAAACCTAGGAAAAAAACAACCACAGGTGTTAAGCATGGCTTGATGGGATGCTCTCTTTAGCAGTGATTTTGGAGCCAGGTATCTTTGCTCTCCTGGCGTTCCCTGAGCCTCAGCTCATCATCTGGGCAGTGGTGTACCCACAATGTCTATATGCTGACACTGTGAGCTGTGCCAAGGAACTTCTATTTGTATAGAGAAACAAAGCCCCAAAGTGTCCCTGAAGTTATTTCACATTGTGGCTGCACAGTTTTGCTTGGCCAGTGGATAGGCTGCAAGAGGAAGGGAGAGGAGAGAAGAGGTGGTTGAACACCTAGTTTGAAACAAGACTCAAAAGGAAAGTAAGTCATAGGTTTGGGACACTCAAGAAGGTGGCGTGAGGAGCACAGCATCTCTCCCTGGCTGAGGACAGGACCAGAGGAAGGTTGTCCATAAAGCAGTGCTTTCCTGGTCACTGCCTTGCAGTGCCTCAGCTTGGATGCATGTGCCTAGTGTTGATGGCACCGGCTGGTATTTCTCAAAGTATAGGTTCTGGTGGTGGTGGCGAGGGATGAACGAACGATTCTGGAGCTGGCCCAAAAGGAATTAGAAAACGCTTTGTTAGCATCGCAGCAGCCCTTCCTGGATGGCGGGGTGAATGCTGCTGGTGGCTGGGAGCTGCAGCGGAGCCTTGGCAGAACCTTGGCTTCCTTCAAGGCAACACCGGAGCAGAGCCGGTGTTGCCTTGGAGAGCAGCACGGAGACAAACGAGCCAAGAGGGCTTCAGGGTTGGATGGCTGCTGGACGTCCCTCCTGGCCCAGTGTTTCTGCAGTTCTTGCATCCAGATTTTGGCATGCTTCTGGCTGCTGTCCTTCGGTCCTGCTGAGCCTGCGTGTCCCAGCGCCGAGGAGTTGTCTCCTGGCAGTCCGAGTCCAGATTTCCGACATGACTGCATTTTTGGCTCCTGGGAGCTGTTCCGCTGACCACAAATTGGTCATCCTGTGCCGTGATGCAAGCTGATGATTTCCTTCTCTGTGAATGCTAAACCAAACACCCCTGCCACTGCCGTCTTGCCTGGTGTTCACAGCCGCTGGGAACGTTCTCCGGCCCCCCGTGCCCAGATGATTCAAGCTGATATTGTGCTTATGATTAAATGCTAAATGCCTTGTCTCTTCTGCCCTCCCAGCTGTACCCCCGAGGGAAAAGAGGGGTTTTACTTTAAGAAGAGTTTTCTGATATCAGTTTGTTGGTATTAAGAATGCGTAGCATCAAAGCTAAAACAGCGTGCGCTGGCTTTTAAAATCACAGTAGGACAAAGAAGTGCCTCGACGAGGAAGATGATAGATAGGCAGAGCTACTGGGTACGCCTGCTCTTTTTCAGAGGCTGCAGCGGTTTACCCATGGTGTTCAGGGCTCCCTTACCATGCTGCGACCCTGTGCTGTGCTGAGCACGGTGTCTCAGGGGATGCAGATCTGAGCCTTGCTACCCAGCCCTGGGTTTCAGTTCTAGGTCAGTCACTGCTAAAATTTCCCTTATAAAAAAAAAAAAAAAAAGAAAAGAAAAAGCTTGATCTTGACACAGGCTACATGTGATGTGATGGCACTGATTCTGACTTGTGTTGATTTAGGTTGTTCAGAAAATAATGGTAATTTGCCTTAAAAAGGTTATTGAGAAGGTGAAGAAGAAAATAAGCAATTTGCTGTTCGTTGCCTCCCCACAGCTCACAGGCTGGGGCTTACACTGGAAAGAAGTCAAATGCAATTGTAAACTTGCACTGCAGAGAGGTGAGTGACTGGCAATTGAGTTGGACAGGCTGCAGAAGAGTTACACTGTGTGTAAATAAAAAAAAAAATGAGAACAAGAGAATTTCAAGCACAAAGCATGGAGCAAAGAGCTCCCATGGAGCAGGGGACTATGTTACAGCATGTGCGAGTTTTGTTGGGTAGTAACATGACCTAAGGAGGATTGATTTTTTTTTTTTTTTTTTTTCCCCAGCAGAAAAGCTGAAGGTTCCCCAGGTGGTTCCTCCACACAACGTTGTATTGGAGGAAATGTCCACCAAGTGAACTTTACTGGGAAGTGAGCTTGTGGCAGGGCTGCTGAGAGCAGTGTAAGAGGAGCAGCATCATGAGGATGCTTCCTGGGGCATGTAAAAAGCACCCAGAGCTGCCCAAACCCACCCTGATTTTGCAAACCATGGTGGTTGTTTTGGGCAATGCTGAAGGTTTTTATATCTCAAATGCTTGGTAGGGGCAGGGTGAGAACCCAGCCTGTCTCACAGATGGATGAGTGAGGTGTTGAGCTAGCGCTGTGCAACCCAGCCCCGACAGCAGCAAAGTGGGCATGGGGAGCATGTGCTGCCTTCCCTTGATGGCACTGAGACCGGCTTGGAGGCTGCTCCGGGGAGCGTGTTCCCTTGATCATTTGTTCATGTTCAGGCATGATTATTTGCTGGCATCACCCTTTGGCCTGCATTTCTGAGGTGTCTCTCTGTACAGTAACACGTGCGTCATTAAAAAAAAAAAAAGGGACTGGGAGGGGCTGTGAGGCTTCCAGGTTAGGTCAGGTCACTGCATCTGCCTGACCATCATGTCCTGTCCAGCAAGGCGAGATGAAACTCCTCCTGCAGCGATGGAGACCTGCAGACAGCCAGCGAGGAGACCTCCCCCGAGCCTTCGGGGTAGCATCAGCTCCAAGTTTTGCAACAGCAAACTTCTTGTCCCAGAAGGAAACTGCAGCTCCTAGGGTCAGGAAATTCAATGCACTTTCCACCTGCCTGGTCAAAGGTCACTGTGCTGGTGCTGGATAGCATGGAGAAGCACCTGTAAGGTGCCAGTGCTGCTCCGTGCCCTTGACTTACTTTGCATCATTACAGCCCCGAGTCCTGCTGCAGATGCTCCTGCAGGGACCTCATTTGGACACATCACTGGTGGATGGGGTCATTCTGCCCTTGGTGTATATTTGTGCTTGTAATAATGAGTTTATTGAGGTAGTCCAAGTGTGGTTGTAGCTACTCAAGTATTTGGCCACATACAGCTCTTTTGTTTGGCTCTTGCAAGTGTCCGGATTATCGCTGCCTCTCCCAAACCTGTTGGTGACTTTTGTCACCTCCCTGTTGTTTGACTCCCTTCTTCCATAGCTTTTCACCCCAAAATCATTTTTAAGAAGGCGCTCTCAAGGCTGGCGTGCCTTAGCAGGGCTCTGCTGATGTGCTTGCTCTTTATTTCCATTTTCAGGCTGCCAGGGCAGGCCTGGCGTTGCAGCTCTGCGGGCACCCAGAGCGAGTCACTGCACTCCTGGTATGCGGCACATCTGCAGCAGAAGGAGAAGAGCCTGTAACATTTTGCTGCCTCCAGCCTCGGATTGGCAGCAAACATGGCAATTTGGCATGGTTGCGTTGAGAAAGCGTGTGTGCTGGGAGCACCAGCAGCGGGGAGCTGTGGCAGAGTGCCCTCGGAGCATCCTGGCTCCTCGGAGGCAGGATTTGGCAGCCTTGACTTAGCCATGATCCCACTGGCCCAAATCTGAGAAAGCTGGACTCTCCCATCCGCTTCAGGAGGCTCTGAATCAGGCCTTTATTAAGCAACCGGTGAGAGCTTCTCTTTGTGCTTGCATGCAAACATTTCCCAACCCCGCAGGCCAGCTGCCGCACAGCAGCTTGTGTGCTGCAGAGCAGGCGGTGGAGAAAGTTGCTGGTGAAGGCAACATTTGATGCTTCAATATGGAAAAAAGAGGGGATCTTTTTTAACTGATAAATCACATATTTTGTGAGCATGAAAAGGGCTGGTTGTTGTATGAGCTGCATGTATCGCAGCCTCCATCGCTGGGCACAAGGTTGGTTTCTGTTACGTTGTTCATCACTTTAGCAATGTTCAAGGATAAAAGTAGCAGTGTCTCCTTGGCTGCTGCAACCAGGCACTTGATTTTATGGCATTTTGGTTTGTTCCTGATATTTGATCTGGGGCAGCACCCTTTGCCACACAGCATCGTGCCTCTGACTGTCTGCTCCATGTCAATCCCAAAGGCTGGTCTAGAGGCACATTGGGGGCAGTATGAGGGATCCCCCCCCTTAGGGAGGGATGATGGATTTGATGGCCAGGAGCTGCCAGCACAGGGATGTGTGGAGGAGCTGGAGGTGGGAAGTTGGGCACAGGACCCTGGGGTGGGACCTTGAGAATACCTGCCCGGAGATGTTTGATGACTTCGTTCTCCCCTCAGTGTGCTTGTCCTGGAGCTGTTGGTGCTGCAGGGCGTACTGAGCAGGTGGATACCAAACACCATTTCTACCCAAGTGGGTAATCCATCATCCGGCTGTTTCTGCTGGGAAAGCATCTCCTGGGCAGGTCCAGTGCCTTGCCAGGGTGGTACCCACATGGGGCATCCTCCCAGTAGGACTTCTGTCTCCCTCCCTGTGGACATAATTTCTGCTTGGAACTGTCTCAGCAGAGCATCTGATCTGGGTGCTGGGAGGAGCATCCAGGTGAGCTGCTTCTTCCCTGGAGCAGGGGAGGGAGGAGGAGGAGGAGGAGGTCACCTTGCAGGGGACCTGTGCTAAGCTGCCACCCGTGGCAAGGACAGCTGGCTGCTGAGCCTGGCGAGGTGGGTGCCCATGGGGATTTACCCTTATCTCCTGGTGTGCTCACGCTGGAGAGCAAGGAACATCTGCCAGCAGCTTTTCCCTTTGCCATTCCCATTTTTCCTCTGGCTCTGTCCAGCTCTGCAGCTCGGGAGATTGTCAGCACAAGGAGTGTTGCCCATCGCCTCCCTGTGCTCATCCCCTTGGCTTTTTCCTCCTGCTCCTGGTGCCGAGTGGCTCTGACAGACTTTGGCAGGCGTCCCAGAAACAACCTCTGAACACACACAAATGGGGAAGGCTAAAATAACATTTTAAAATTGTTAAATAAATAGCAATCGGTCTCTGTTAAATGGGAAATGCGGCTTAATTTGTTAGATTTTTTTTGTCCTCCCTCAGTCAGGGAATTCATGTGTGTGTGCAGAGTGTTTCTTGTAGCTCGTAATTTCTGTGCTGTAGTCCCAAGTGGGCAGAGAAGGGTTATGAGACTGTGAGTTACTAAACACTTACAGTAAAAGTGTAGTCATCCTGAACCTCATCCAAAGAGCCGTAGTTTTTTTTTTTTTTGGATTTTTTTTCTACTTTTTTTTCCTCTCTCCCGCCAGGATGCTGCTGCGTCACTTGCATTCTTCACCCCTACCGCCTTGTTGGGAAGGAGAAATCCTCTGAAATCGCCAGTAACTCTTTCCAGGCTCTTCACAGCAGTGCCTGGGGCTCCTCGGTGCCGCTCTGCTCTGCTCTAAGGCACTTGGAGAGCACAGGGTACTGCCGAGGGCTCGCTCTGCAGCAGGCAATGGTGCCGGGCCTTCCCGTGCCCAGTCTCTGCCAGCAGCCACCCGAAAAGGACTCACTTCTTTCTCCCTGGCGCGTTTTCAGATCTCGAGCAGAAATAGCATAACAATTATCGTAGTGTGAGAGAGCGGGGAGCGCTGCGGGAAGCATTTGGGAAATGTCTGCTGCGAACGGCTGCCAGCAAAGGCTCTGCTGAGCAGGAAGAGGGATTGACATAGATACCAAAATCTGTGTGTCAGTGTGAGAAAGTGCACTTCTCATCCTTCCTGGGTCTCTTGCTAGCAAGCGTGTCCCTCCCAGAGCTTTCCTGGAGGACCCAGGAATTAACGCAGCATGGGGCTGGAAGGGAGGCAGCGGTGCTGGGGCTGGTTAGCTTCTGTGCCTTGCTGCTGAATGGCCCTGCCAGTTGCTGTGTTTTATTGTTTCTGTCATCTCTCAGAAGATGCTTTGCTGCCAGTGTATGCCTATTCTTCTGGGTGTTGTGCCTGTATCTCTGCTGCCCACATGCAGAACACATCAGCGTGTCTTTCCCAGACAACTCCAAAGATATCCTGGGGCTCAGTTCATTGGAAAGCAAGATGCTCTCAGGACTCTGCTGGCAATCACCTCTCATAAGCATCAAAAGGCACCCCGCTACATTCTTCTAGCAGGAGAGGAATGCAGAAATCGCTCTTCTGGCTGGGACCGGTGGTCGTTTCTGCCAGAGGTGCTGGGGATGGCATGGTGCCTGTAGTGGGGAGTTCACACCGTGTGGGCAGGTAGAGCAGCAAGGATCAGGTTCTGCTGCTGCCTGCACTGCTGGCATCTTTGCAAGTCAAAAAAGAGTAATAGGATGTGGGTTTCTATATAGGTCATTAATTGTCCAGTCAGCTCTGCCCTGGCTATGTCACTGGGTCGGAGCCATGAGAGCCTTTCCCTACCAGGGCAAGCTGTGGTCACGCTGGGCACAGGAGCACCCACACTGGCTCCAGACAGAGCTATAGGGGTCAGCTTTTGGGTTTTCTGGGTTACAGCTTCCCTCCTGCCCTCCCTCGCCCACAGTGGGGTGTATGGACTGTATCAGGGCTCACCTCTTGCATTGCCCCTCACTGCAGCACGGAGAGTTGGGTGAGGGATGCAGGGGATGTACCCCTACACCCAGACCTGCTCCTGTTTCAGGCTGCTCTCCAGGTGTTTTTACACATGAATTACCCCAGTCTGGTGTTTTGAATAGTAGAAACTTGTCTGTGTGTTGGCCACATGGGAGACAATTGTTTCTTGCAAACTAGCTGAATGGCAATAACTAATTAATAATAATTACCCTTACCTCCCTACAGTGACAAAATTGAACATTTCATTGCTCAGCTTCCCAAAATTGTTCATGGCGGGGGCAAGCTGTGGGGCAGGGGGGCTTTGTGCTCCTGCCACATGAGCTGCAAGAGCTCAGGGACTCAAGGTCTTTCTCTTTGAATGAGAGCAGAGTAAAACTGCAGCAGTGGCCTGAGCAGGGATACCCAAAATTGACTTCAAAAGGACAGGAAGTGTGTGTCTAAATACAACCTTCAAGCCTTTAGTTCTTTATGACCTGATGGTCTGAGCCTGGTTATCTTGAGCATCGGTGTAGCTGCAGCGATGGAAACAGCTGATTTTTTTTTATTATTATTTTTAATGTGGGCCTTCCTCTCAGATGGGGTAGTCATGTTTCTTTGGTATGTACAATAAATCTCAGTGTCCAGTGAAGCAAAGTGTCTCTACTTCAGCCTTCCAAAGAGACATGCAAGAACAAAGCAAGAAGATTCACTGTGTGCTAAAATGCTCCACATATTAAAAAAAAAAAAAAGAACAATCTAACAAACAATAAAAAACACCTCCTCTGTGAATGTACTGTTTCAGCTTTGCTGTAAAACTCACTGGTCAGTGAATGGTGGATCTCCTGTTCCCATGGAGAAAGACTGGTGCAGACCTAAGAGCTTGCTGTGGGAAAGAAAAAAAATAAATAAATCAAAAAGATCCACTCTTGGTCTTGCAAACAAAGGTTGCCTTGGATTGTGGTCACATGTTCAGCTGATCTGCCTCGTGCCAAAAGGGGAAAGATTTCTAGTACTTGCCTGAACCCTACTGAACTGGTTTAGGGAATTAATTAGAAGCAAACTTTTTTTTTTTTTTTTTCTTTTTTTTTTTTTTTTTCTCCTCTCTCTGGTTTTCTCGTAGACTCATGGCCCTGGGTTGGCTTTACCTGCCCTGCTGCTGCGGGAGAGGCAGGGGCCTGGGGCACTGGGGACAGAGCCACCTCCTCAATGACTTGTGGCCACCGAGTGAATTTGACTGTGATTTAAATTGCACCCCCAGCAAAGGGATTTGGGCTTTTTCCCTGCTGAAGGTGAAGGAGACTGCCAAGGAGCTTTGTAAATCATACCCGGCTATTCTCAGTGGCCAAGTTGCATCAAGGATATCAGGAGCAGAAACTCCTGCAAGTTCTTCTGGAGGTGAATTGCAACCCCCACCTATGTGAAAGGTATCAATAATGGGGTGGTGCTGGAAACTGACAGTCCTCCTGTCCTGACCCAATGTTTTGTCTGTGTTCAGTAAACACCAGTCAGGTCAAGCTCCTTGCTCTGGGCACATTGCATGGTCCATGCTGAGGGAGATGTTCAGGAGACCCTCCTAAGGCTGGAGATCAGAGGTTGTGGGAACACGCACGAGATCTTTGGCTTCAGAGTTGGTATTTAGCTACGTATGTGTGTTGCTTGCATTACACATGGTTTTGGGGCAAACCCAGTGCAACAGGTTTAGCTCTCATCCCAGGCAGTTTTCTCAGGGCTTGCTTCTAATTTTACCAAAGCTCACCAGGTCCCTGGTTCAGAGGGTGCTTCCTCTGAGGGGTATGGTCTCAGCAGAGCCAGGTTGTGAATTGATTTCCAGGATTTTGCCACCTTGCTGTGTCATGGGGCTTTCTGGGGGTGGAGGCTGTAAGTGCAGCCTCCATCACATGCTGTCCCCGTTGTCTTTTCCCCCAGCTGATGAGCTCTGGGTTCCCAGCTGGCACCTTCACCTGGGGGAGTTGGTCAAGTACTTGCAGGGCGCCCAGACCTGTTAGTGTGGAATGGGCTAGTGGTTGTTTTCCCTTTTTATTAGCATTATTATTTGTTAGTCAAGGTAGTAAGGATTAGGGTCTGCTGAAGACAAAAGGAATAAAACCCATTTTGTTTATACCTGCCTGCTTGTGAACTGGAAACGCCCAGTAAAGAGCCTGAGTGTGCCAGAGAGGATACTGAAAATCTTGGCTATAGACCTCTTTGATTGTTTTCTTTTTTTTTTTTTTAATATTATTATTATTATGCAGTAAAAAACATATCTCTGTTTTTTTTTTTGGGTGAGGTGGAGTTAAATACTTGCTTCTTCCCAAGTTTATTGTACTTCCCTGTGGCATTGCATGCTTTGTTCATAGCATCCTGTATGGGAGATGAAAAGGTTTTGTGCATACTCCCTTCGGGGCAATGTGGATTTCTCCTCAAAAACGCAGATTCTAGTGACTAGTTTTAAATGCCTAAAAAATGAGGCTTGTACTTTATCTCTTGGGAGATCATTGATGGATCCATTTCTCAGAAAGATATTTTATTCATTCGAACTATTCAGTTCTTTAATTCAGCACCACTCCCTTCATTCGGATGCCTGGAGTCTTTTATCATGTCTCCTCTTACTCATTGCTTAGCCAAGTTAGACGTATTTAGCTCTTTTAATCTTTCCTCGTAACTCAGTGTCTTTAATCATCGTTCTTGATGTCAGAGTGTTTGATGCCCACTTTTACAGAAAGTAAGCCTGGATTTGGTGTGTGTGCGAATCATTTGGGAAGTGATCCAGGAGAGCAGCAGTAGCTGAGGTGCTGCAGCTGGTTGCACGGGCTCCCTCATGGATTCCTCAAAAGCACGCTCAAACCTCTCAGTGTGGGTGCTGGGGAAGATTTCTGGCTCACATTGTATGCCAGCAGACTTGGCATGCTCTGGGATTAATTAAAGTATTTGTTGGATGTGGGCAGCAACCCCCCCAAAGATGTCTTACGGCTTGGTTTTCCAGAGGCAGATTTGTCTGGACTTCCACATAGCTAACTGAAGATATAGGTGTTGATCATGTTTGTAGAAAACAAGCCTAAGAAGGTTACTGCAACCTGTATTTCCTTCCCTTACCCATCGTCAACAAGAGCAACATAGCTATTTATTTTCCTCTACTATCTCTGAAGCAAATCCTGGTGATCACTTGTTTTTTGGTACCTGCATTGCAGGTCCGGGTGATTTTGCTGTGTTGCTTGTGCTGGTCATCCATTCTTGCTGAAGGTATTACTACTGTTTTTCCCAACTGGTTCATATATTTGCACCCTAAAATAGTCATTCACAATTTTCTCAGAGCAGCTTGAATGTAAGAACTCTTGCTGGCTGTTACTGAGCTAAGCAGTGCATCCCCTTAGGACGGTGCCTTCAGACTGGGCTGTCTGACTCCTTCCCTGCATTGAGATAGGGGTACCTCCTGGAAACCTCTTATTTCAGTGGGAGCTGCAGGTATTTCTCTGCTTTGGAAAGCCTGACTTGATCATTTTCTTAGAATAGCCAAGCCTAGATGCTGAATCAAACGGGTTAATGCAGAGCATCTCCAGGTTTGCTGGCATCCCCACTAAGGCAGCTTGGGGTGGCACCTCTGCCTTGCAGGAGGAGCGGGGGCTCTGAATTGCAGAATGCTTGGCAGGGAATTAAAAGAGGCCAGAGACTGCCTGTCTCTCCCCCACATCCCATTCTGCGGGAATGCTTCTCATACTCGCCCAAATTTAGCAGTGCAAATGTCACTCGGTTAAGTACGCTGAATGACAAAGCTATTCTGATCTTAACAGAGTCCCACTGCCCTGCCTTGGTTCAAGCTCGGGCTACCAAAGAAACTGTGTGATAAGTGGCTGCCCTGACAAATGGTCCCATGGCTTGGGAGGGAGAAGAGAAGGGAGCCCTGGCTTGTGGGAGAAAGCAGACCCCCAGCACCACTGTCCAGCAGTGCTGGCTGTGAGAGCAACAGCCCGGTGCGCTCCAGGTGTCCTTTGCAATCCTTGTGCGATCAGGGTGTAGTGGGGGACATCCATGAGACCTGGAGATGGCTACTAGGAAAAGCCCGTGCCCTCTTGGCAATGCTTTGGGATCACACAGCAGGGGTCCTCTGCCCCCAGCCCTTGACCTTGCAGCTCTCCATCCCTTCACCATCCAGAGCTCCTGGCTGAGCTTCCTCAGGAGTGTTTGGGGGATTGCTGTGGAGCTGACCTGAATGTCTCCAGAGGACCTTCAGGCTAGTTTTGGTGCCCTGTTGCTGGATCTCTGTGGGTGTTCGCCATCGGGTGGGCACAGCACCACAAGGCTCCATCCCCAGGCTGCTAGCTGGGGGCCCCATCCCCACCCCGTGAGGGGCACGTCACACCCTGCGTGCAATTACACTCATATAGCTGGGGGATTTTCACTCCCTGCCTCTTTGATTGCAACCTTGGGGGCCGGAGCGATTGCTTTTATACAAAATTGCTTTACTTTGCAGCGTTATTTTGAAGAAGAGAGGAAATGAAGCTTTTTTGGTTGGAGGGAGGGAGCAGGGTTTAGCTTGCTGACATTTCTTTTGTTGTGATGTTGTGTAGGTCTCGCTTGACTGCGAAAAGGAGAAAGGAATAGTGTGTGCAGGGAAGTCAGGTCCTGCCAGAGCTTCCTGGGAAATGAGGTGAGTGGTGACAGCTTTCAGCACTGGTGAGCTCAGAGGTACAAACCCTCCAGTGCTCCCCTGCAGCCCTTGGGTGAGAGCTCTTCTGTCGAGCCTCCAGACTTCTTTTTGTTACAGGTTTCTAGGTGTATGTGCCTTTATAGGGACAGGGCTGATGGGACGACTTTAGACTGCTGAAGTTCTTGGGGTCGCAGGGGCTGGAGACTAACCCGAGCATGCCAACGTCTGTGGCTCACACAAACCTTGTTTCTGGCTGTGGCCTGACTGTATTTGGGATTCACAGCGTGGGCCGTGCTCCTCTGGATCGATGCTGCAATTACATGCAGCTGAACAAGTCTCCTCCAGCCTCCTTTAACAGTCAGTGGAGGGAAATGGTAATTTTAGGAAGTGCCTGCCCCTGACCTGTTGTAGGTGTCTGTGGAATGAATCATTCCCTACAACGCCTGCTGCTCTGTACTGCAGGCACAGCGGGGACGCCTTGTCTGGATGAAAGGTCTGCATTTGGCTGGAGGAATTGCAAGTGTAGTCTCTGCACCGTGCACAGGATGACCTGAGACAAGGCTGTTTGCAGTAGCTTTGTATATCCGAACCCACTGGCTGATGAGAGCCTGGGCCTCTGCTAAACTACCAAGCGCCCTTGAATTTTCTTCTCTTTTGAGAGTAGTTTGGACACAGCCTAAATCTGTGAGCTTGTCTGAGCCTGCTCTCTGTGTTTATACACTCTGATTGACAGTGTAAGCACCTTCCTGAAGCATCACCCAGGCAGCTGCAGTCCAACTGGGTCACCTCATGCCAGCTGCAGCGGTCCCAGTAGGGACCAGCAAGGCACCTCCTGCGGTGGCGCAGAGAGCACGGCCCCGTGGCACTTCCCTTGTGGGAACCAGCCCTGGAGTGGCTCTCTGCAGTCCTTGAGCTTCTTGAGTAGGGTGTCTTGTGGCTTTGCCGTGGCAGCAAGGGTTGGATTGAAGCTTACGCTGTGCCTATGGAAGACTGACACGGGTAGTGGGAGGGTAGCGCTGAAATATGCAGCATCTCTGTAACTCAGACACAGCCCGCAGGTGTGAAAATGTGAAGAAATGAGTCCTACATGTCAAGGCTCTCTTGGTTAGTATTTCCCTTGAGAGCTTTTGTGCACTTTGCTGCATCTCCCGTGCACAGGAAATTCCCTCCAGATATCCACCTGCCTTTGCTGAGCTGCCTCCTCCCCTGCACCTCCTCACCATAAGCTTTTCTGGGACAGGGACTTTTTCTGCGTGTGTTTGCAGAATGCTCAGCATGTGCTGGCCAGTCTGTGTTGCAATGTGACTATATGTTTTGTAGTAAAGGTTAAAATTTAGCTGCACAAGCTGTTTTTTCCGAACAGCTGCAGCTGTGGAAGATCTTTTGTATGCTTCTGTCTCCATGGATGCCCTAGGTGTGCTCTCAGCAGTGCAGCCCATTGCCCTGTGTTGATAAAGTGGGATTGATGTTGATGTGTTCTCTAGATTTTTACCTTAAGTGAAGGAAGAAATACAATTTTCTGCAGTGCATCACTGTTGTTGAGTATTAAGTGACAAAGAGAGAGACAGTGTGTGTGTATGTGAATGTGTGCATATATATTTTATTTTGCAATTTGCCGATAGCTTTTCTGTGTTACTGGTCATTCCAGTATTTTCACTGCAGCACTGGAGAGGCAAAAATGCATCCTTATATAGAGAGGGAAATGCCGGCACAGTGACACTGTATGGTCGCTGCCTGTCGGCTGAGCTCTGGCCATGTCCAAATCAGGGATATGTACATCTTCTTCCATTCATCTGCCCTGGGGACCAGATGACATTGCAGGGGCTCATGGTGCCCTTGGGTTCGGTGCTTGCTTCTGCCACTGGTCTCTTTGCTCTCAAGCTGAGCTTCAATTCTCTATCCAGAGATAGGGATAAACTGAATATTTGGAGTTGTGGTAATTATGTTAATGAAGAGGGATGCAACAGCAGGTCCTGGTTGCGTGTCTATGCAGAGCTGGATGCTATCTGCAGTATCAGTGGTTCCCAGTCACAAACCTTATTTTCACTTGGCTGCTCTCAGTCTGGCTGGCTTTTCCCAGATAAAATTCATCCAACACAACAGCTGCCTTTACTCCTTTTTCCTTCCTTTTTTGGAAACATTCTTCTGCTGGGCCAACACCTCTGACATCAGCATCTTGGGGCTTGGAGTTTCAGACTGGGGCCTCTTTGGTCTCTTGCCCTCTCCATGCTGCAGGGCCACCAAGCCCATGGCCTTGTGCAAGGCTCTGTGCTCTCCTTGGGTCTTGTCTGCTGAGGTGGGTGGGAGCCAGGGTTTGATGAGCCTTTGGGATTCTTTAGGCACTTAAACAGGAGAATGTACTCCTTGATAAAATGTGTCTCCTCCTTGACAAAATGAGTAGCCTGCCTGCCATGGTCGGGTGGGGAGGATTTTGCAAGTGACACCAGCTAAATATTAGGAAGGGCCTTGAATTGGGCTGGGTGGAGAAGGAGGTTTTTTATCTGCTTTCCTGCAGCTAAAAACAGGTGTTCAGTTGACTGGGAGTTGCCCTGAAGGCAGAGAAGAAGGATGCAAATGACCTGTGAAACATAAAAGGAACCATCCGAGTGCCCTGTTCTGCCATGAAGTTTGCCTCCACCCTGAGTGATTTGCATGGTGTAAGTTGTTCATTGGCAGCCCCGAGAGAAGGTGGGTGAGTCCAGCCTGAGGAGACTCTTTCGAACCTGAAGATCTTTCCAAGAGACAAAAACAGGCTAAGCCCAGAGGCCAGGGCATTTGCAGAGATAGGTCAGAGATAGGTCTTTCACAACAGGGTGGGCTGTGTCTGTGTGTTCCTGGCTGGGAGCTGGGTCCCTGAAGAGGCTGGGTGCTCAGCTTTGGGCGTTTTTGGTGCTGAGTAACTGCTAATGATAACTGTTTGGCCCTTGGAGGTCCCTGGATGAAGCCTCCCTCAGGTTTTGCAATAGTTCAGATAAATCAGTGCCAGTTCCTGATGTGCATAACAGCTTAAAACCTTCTTTTGTCAATTCAGTCTGAGGGCTGAAGGCCTGGTGCTTGGTTCCCCGAGCTACTTGCAGCACACTGCTGTGAACACAAAACACCAGATAGTTTTTACCAACCTGCATGAGATTTTAGGCTGTGCTTTCCTCATTCCTGAGGGAATTGGGGTTTTAGTCTGGAGAAGAGGAGGCTAAGGGGAGTCCTCATCACTCTCTACAACTACCTGAAAGGAAGTTGTACCAGAGAAGGTGTTGGTCTCTTCTCAGGTGACAAGTGGTAGGATGTGAGGAAATGGTCTCAAGATGCACCAGGGAAGGTTTAGATTGGACATTAGGAAGAATTTCTTCATGGAGAGTGTTCCAATTTCTTCATTGGAATGGGCTGCCTGGGGAAACGGTGGAGTCCCCATAGTTGGAGGTATTTAAGAGGTATGTGGACATGGCACTAAGGGGGACTTGGTAGGTCAGGTTGGTGGTTGGACTTGGTGATCTTGAAGGTCTTTACCAACCTAGACAGTGTTGTGATTCTCCATTTTATGCAGTAGCAGGACACAAATCTAGTATTACGTGGCCCAACAAAGTGGTAACTCATTAAGGGGTGGCATCCCATTGGTGACCCTAGGGTCTAAACTACAGCATGGCTGGGAGCCCTCTTGGATAGCACAGTGATGCTGAGCACAGTAGGGAGTGGAGCTTAGCTCTTCCTATGCTGCCCTTATTCTGCCCTTGCCAAATTTTACACCCAAACCCCATCCCTGTGCATTTAATGAAGTTGATGTTTTTGCTGTGATTTGGGTATGCGTCTCTTCTGGAAAACATTTTTGGTTAAACCTTCACCCACGGATTCTCCCTCTTGCTTGCTCTCCCTGCTGTATTTCTATTGCACTGCACTCTGCAGTCATGTGTGCTGTCCAGTGGTATGATGTGTCCCACCTCAGCTCAGTGATGTTTTTATTATGCTGCAGTCTTGTTTTTCCCCTGCTAACAGGTACTTCCCCAACCCCCTCGTAAGCCAAGACACTGCCTCTTCACAGCAACATTTTAATGTTTGTTTATTCTGTAGGTTAGTCCTCCCCCTTTCTGATTTCATTGCATATGGGCAGGATGTAATGATTAAAAAAAAAAAAAAAAAAAACATTTGGGCTGTCTCCTATTTCAGAAATTTCTACCTCTCTAGAGTAGCCATATGGGGTTATAAATGTGTGCGTGGATTTCCAGATCAGAGCCTGAGAAGGGAGCAGCAGGTTACATAGCCCTACGACCACACCACTTCATCCCTGTGCATGTGGGCACCACCAAGTCTTTTGATCAAAGATTTCAAGGCCTTACATCCTCTCAGAACAGTTGCTAACATAAATCTGGAAAAAATAAATGGTGATATTGTTCTGTCATGTCATCCCTCAGCTCATTGAGTCTTCCTGCTCACATTCAGCTGCTCCTCATCGGTGGCTCCCACCATCATCTGGGCCAGGCAGTGACTCACCACACTCACCAGTTACACATGGTGGTGCTTGGAGGGAGCACAGCCTCAAAACAAACTGGTCCAGTCTTCTTTGTGAACTGGTTCATGTGTGACCCATGTGGGTCTCGTGTGTGGGGTCTGGCAGCGGGCTGTGGGAATGCCTGGTGTAGGTATTGTTTTTCTGATAGGTGGGTGATTTGTATTTTTAGTTGATGCTATGCATATGTTACTTTTCAAAGGTAGAAGGTGAAGTACTGAAATGTATATGTATTTTATGTGCATTTATGGTCAGGGCTAACTGCATATTGCTTATGTAGCATCACAGAAATGTCATATTTATGTGTTTCATAGTCATTCGAGCATTTTGACCATGTCTTCTAACCAGACATAGCAGTTAAACACTACAATACTGCGATGATAAACCTGACCCACCTCATGACCTCAGCCTAGTACATTTATGATGATAACATCCAGGGGAAAGCAAACGTACGCAGATCATGTGTACGCACAAGGGTAGTGGAGGGTGGACATCTGACTGGTGGAAGCTGCTTATGGAATTGTCAAGATGTTGAGTATGGAGAAGCCAGATGTTATCTGGTCTTTTATTTACAGAATCACAGAATCATTTAGGTTTTGCATCAGTGGTTTGTTCAATATTGCTGCTTCCTACTAAAGGTAATGGTGTCTAATAAAAATTAAGTGTCTTATTGAAATGAACGGTGTCTTATTAAAATTAACACTGTCTACGGCTCCTTAAATCATATGTGTACAAAAAGCTGCTCTCACAGGTGGTGTGTATCAGACTGTGTGTCTTTCCTGCATGAGCTCATCCCCCCCCATGCCTTTACCTTCCTTGCCATTCACAGAGCTGCCCCCCTGACCTTTACATCTTCCTAGGGTCTTCACTGCCTTTTCCTGGAAAGCCTGGGGACAGGACCAGGAAGGACTTGTTGGGGAAGTGAATGAGATCATCCAGACCTTGTCCATGGTGAGGAGCTGTGGGAAATGGAGCTGGGGATGAGGTGGGGAAGTTGTAAAGGATCAGATGAAATGTCGGGGTCTGCTACAGCACAGCAGGAGACAGGGAAGGCCCCTGAAACACTGCCCAGAAGGGGCAAGAGACTCAGGAGGTCTCTTGTGCTGCCAGCACTAGAGGGAAGCAACCAGGGCCAAGTCTTCAGAACGTTCAGGGATGGAGATGTTACCATCTCTCTGGGTGACCCCTTCCAGCACTACACTGTCCTGCTCACAGGTAAGCTTTCCCTGGCGTCCTACACAATCCTTCAAGAGGAGTTTGTGGATGTTGCACTTCTTTATGTTGTCTTGGCTGAGATGAGGTGTTCAAGAGTTAGGGAGGAAGCAGTGGGAGGCCTTCTATGGGACACTTGTAGGAATCAAATGATGGCACCAGTGGACACTGAATTCATCTGCAGACATCTCCTTAAGACTGTGCAACTTTGTAGGCTTGGATAGCAACCCCTTATGGGGATAACATCCCCTAGTAAATTTGACCCTTTTCCAGAGAACCACATATATTTTCCGAATTATGAAGTTGTGTATTGAAAAACTGTGGAGCTAGAGTAAAGGGGTGGAGGTCAAGAAGGATTCATTATTAAATCTGTGGTGTATTGGGCTAATATCCGAGTGTTCTGGGGGTGATGTTTTGTAACCATCATACTGATTCATACCTACAACTCTATTGAAGCCTGTGGCCAGATCAGTATCAGCTCACTTGAACCAACAGGGCTCCATGTGACGTGGCTCACAGGCAAGTCATACCAAAATCACTCGGACACAGTGCAGTTTCATTAAAGGGGGGAATAACAAACAGGTGGCAAAACATATGAACCAGCAGCACTGCCAAATGGCTGCGTGTGTTGTTTTTGGCTTCAGATTTTGTTACTTTTGCCTGAAATTATCAACTGGATTCCTGAAACAAGAGGATCTGAGAGGCCTTCAACACCAATAGGTGGAGCTCAATTGTGGAGGAGATGGTCACCCTTGTGAGGAGGGTTTTTCTGCTCTGAGTGGGCCTGATAGGAGCTGTTGGCATGGAATGAGATGAATGGGGATTTTGTAACTTGTCATTCCCTGGGGTCACGACAGGGAGAGCTGATGTTCCTGCAGATTGGCCATGCATAATGACATACCAAAAATACCTGTTTATTGGGTTGTGTCCTTCTGTGGGAAGATGTCAGATACACATTGTGATGGGGATTAATTCCTTAGGCCATACCATAAAGATAATGCTTTACAGATGATCTTTTCCTGGAAAGATTTCCTATCCTAATGTAGGCCCAAAGAACACAAAGCTGATGGTTTGGGCTATTCTATATTACTCCTGAAAACCTGAACGTGTGTTTGGTATTTTGGACAAACAGCCACCCCTTGCAACCCCTTCCTTGTGAGCTTGCCCGTGGGGGTGCCCCTGGTGCAGGCAGGGTTGCCAAGTGGTTCAGTAGAACCAGATGGAATGAGCTTTCATCACATCCAATTGCTGGAGAGTCACTTACCTTGCAGCTTATCCTGGAAGGAGATGTCTTGGTGATGGGGAAGAATGGGTTATCTTGTTGAACTGAATTTTCATATTTCTTTAGTGATTGTGCTAAAAAAAAAAAAAAAAAGACCTTGATGCTTGTTCAATTTTTGTGTATTTTTTGAGAGCACAAGAAGATATAGGACCTAGTTTTCTTGAGGGAGTAGTGGTTGTCCATGCTTTAATCTTTTGTTGTCTAATTGTAGGCTTTTAAAGCATTTCATTTTCCAAAAGTGGGCAGGAGCCCAAGCTTGAGATGGTGGGCCTTGGTTCTTTTGTTGCCACAAACTTCCTGTGTGACCTCAGGAAGGTGACACAGCTGGACACGTTCACAAGTGTGACTTGTCAGCCTGAACTCTGGCCCACTTGGACGTGTTTGACCTGTGTGACTGTGCCAGTTAGAGCCAACGCTTGGTGAACTTCATTACTGTAAATGACTGAGGGGTAGAGGTTAGGTGAGAAATTTAAAAAAAACAACAACAAAGCAACAAAACAAAACAACAACAAAAACTGATTTCTAACCTAATTCATTGGCAAGGGAGGGAACAAGTGATGCTCTATAGCAGCCTTTTCCTCCATGGACTTGGAAAGCTTCCAGACAGTTGGCTTAGATGAGGAACAGCTAAGGGTAATCAAATGGTTTAGACTGGAGAAAAGGAGGCTGAAGGGAGACCTCATCACTCAGTACAACTACCTGAAAGAAGGTTGTATTGAGGAAGGTGTTGGTCTCTTTTCTCAGATGACAAGTGATAGTACTTGCAGAGTCATAGAATATCCTGAGTTGGAAAGGACCCGCAAGGATGATCAAGTTCAACCCCTGGCTCTACACAGGACCACCCAAAAGTCAGACTGTGTGTCTGAGAGCATTGTCCAAATGCTTCTTGAACTCTGACAGCTTGGTGCTGTGACCACTACCCTGGGGAGCCTGTCCCAGTGCCCGACCACCTCTGGGTGCAGAACCTTTCCCTAACCCCCAGCCTGACCCTCCCCTGTCCCAGCTCCATTCCCTCCGGTCCTGTTGCTGTCCCCAGAGAGCAGAGCTCAGCGCCTGCCCCTCCACTCCACTTGTGAGGGAGCTGCAGGCCGCCATGAGGCCTCCCCTCAGCCTGCTCTACTCTAGGCTGAGCAAACCGAGGCACCCTAGACACTCCTCATATATCTTGCCCTTAGACCTTTCATCATCTTTGCCCTCCTTTAGACTCTCCCTAACAGGTTTATTTCCTTCTCACACTGTGGCACCCCACCCTGCAAAAAGTGCCCTAATTGAGGCTTCACAGCGCAGAGCAGAGCACGACAATCCCTCCCCTCACCCAGCTGGCGGTGCTGGGCCTGAGGCACCCAGGGTAGGGTTGGTCCTTTGGGTTGCCAGGGCCCAGTGCTGGCTTATCTTCAACTTGCCATGGACCAAAACTCCCAGATCCCTTTCTAGTATACTAGAAAATGATCTCAAGTTGCACTAGGGGAGGTTTAGATTGGATATCAGGAAGAATTTATTAGTGGAGAGCATGACTGAAGATGGGAACAGGATGCCCAGGGAGGAAGTGGAATCCCCATCCCTGGACATATTTAAGAGGCATGTGAATATAGCACTTAGGGATATGGTTTAGTGATGGACTTTACAATACTTAGTTGATGGTTGGATTTGATCGTCTCTTCCAACTTTAGAGATTCTGTGTTGCTAGATGAGACGCCTAATTTCTTGATCGATAAGATTAGGGAGAGAGCTGTCCCTCCTGTTAATTCCTTGTTGTTGTTTTTATGTCAAATGAGTTTAATGATAGGTCCTAGCTTCTTTGAAATGGAGGATAAATACAAAATGTGGAGCTGCTGCATGGCTACAGCAATGGGTGGGTCACTGTGTTTGAGATCAGAGGCTGTGCTGATCATTGCCACGGGCAGCATTTTAAAAATGCCAGCATGCCAAGGGTTAATGCACATGCTTGGGTATCTTGTAATGAACTGAGGAGTTCAGGCTTTGAAAGCAATTTTACTGCTGCATGCCACCACAAACCTTTTTATTTAAGATGTTCCTTTCATGAAGCTTCAAATAGCACCCACGTCGGACTGAAATCGAAATCTGCAGGAGAGATTAGGACAATTTCACTTGAGGTTTTTGTTGTGGTTTCTTGCAGGAGAAATGAAGAGGGTAAGATAACCAAGGTCAGCACCTCACTTCAAGCTGCCAGTTGGGCTCCTCGTGGGGAAGAGGTATTGAGTTACCACGTGTGTGTAATTTATCCATTGTGCTGCTGACCAAGTAATCCAGTAAAATGGCAGCAAAAAGGATGGGAAAATTATGAAAACTTTTTGCTGTAAACTGAGCTGACAAATTGCACCGAGATCTGTGTTTGTGTATCAAGTGAAGCGTTCTCTTCAGAAAGTGCTGGAGAGATTTTACCCAGAGTTTTGCAAGAAAAGTCACAGTGCCCATGAGGTGTGAAGCAGAGCATGTCTCTTCACATGGCGTCATGTTGATCTGGGTCTTGTTGATCTTAGTGTTTTGGGCACACTGATTCTGGTTTGCATTTATTACTGCTCAATATAATTATTGTCATTAAATTCAATTAATTAGTGTTTAATATTACAATATATTTTATAACAGCCACTACTACCTTATATTTATTAGCCTTACTTGTCTAGTAAAGTTGCTAAATGACTTCCTAGCCCTGGGATGCACATGTGCCTGCTTTTATGTCCTTGGGCATGTTATCCAAGTGCAGATTACAGGTGCTGACAACCCTCTGACCCATTTTCTTTTGTTTGCAACCTCATTTTGCACCTTAACTTGATTTTTATGAAATAATTGAACTAAGTACAGTATTATTTTAGTCTAATTTATACACATTTGACATTATTGGCTTTCTTGCTTTATCTGGGTTAAGTCTCAAGGATAACATTCTGGCTTTCTCTGCCAACATTGCTTTTTGTCTAGTTAATATAGAATTAGCCTTAAAGGAGTGCATTTTGAAAAGTTATTTCTGACCTTCTGCTTGTTTTTTGCCATGTCAGAACTGTGTGTTTTTAAGAAAATCTCACTTCAGCAGAAGGCTGCCTTCAACAACACTCTAGAGCACTGTATTATGCCAAGGAAATCATTTGCTGCAGAGCCCCAATATTGCAATCCTTGTTTTTCCTGGGATATCTCCCATGGACCTTCTGGCTGATTTTTCTCATGAGATCCAACTTGATCATCGTCTGTTGTGGTATGTGGGGCTTCAAGCCAAGAATATCCATTATTTTTGAAACATGATTATTACTGTTCAAAATAGGCTTTTTTCCATGATTTTATAAGATTTTACCACTTCTCTAATAAGCTAATTTTATCTCTGCTTTGGCATCTGTACTCCTTGATGTTATTTTGGTGTGTACTTTATATATATCATATATACAGCTCTGTGCATGCATGCATCGCTATACATGATTTATATACAGCCTGCCTTGCCTGTGCTGTCACAGGGAAATCATTCTCACTTTTGTGGTGGCAGTCTTGGGTCTGATGTGTCAAGGCCATTGCCAGACCTCTCTGTGAACTGTCCCAGTTCACTTCCCTTCATCCCCAAATGAGACTGCTGCTCCTCCTGGGCAAGAGAAGACATGAACCAGCTGCTGCTTTAGCTATGGGCAGGTGAGGGCTTTGTAGCTGCAAGGTGGAAGCCCCCAAATCTCTAAGTTACAGGTGCCTACAGACCTTGGTCTGCAAATGCCTTCCTGAAGTCAAAGCAGATATGGGGAAAATAGCTTCAAAAACTGGGATAAAACTGCACAGAAAGATGAAGGGAAATGTGATGGACTGTGCCTTGGGTACCTGCTCTAGCACAGGTCTGGGTGAAGGCTGAAGGCAGTGGTGGAGTGGTGGTGGGTGGAGGAGAAAATTGGCGGGGAGGAGCTCTGCATTGGATGAGAGACTTGAAAGGAAAATCCTGATTTGGGTGTTGAGATGGTTAATTGTGGAAGGTGGCTCCCCCATTGCTTCTTACATTCCTTACTTTGCTACATTTTCATTAATTCACACTGGGTAAAACCAGGGATCTGCAGCCCAGTAGAAAGACTTAAGTTATGACAGTCTGAAATGGGGTGCAACTATCTCCTCTTCCCTCTTGGCCTCCATCTCCAGGTCATTTAGGATGGGGAATTTTGAATGGGTTTGTGTAGAGAAGGAATTTTACAGAATCACAGAATTTTCCAGGTTGGAAGAGACCTCAAGGTCATCGAGTCCAACCTCCAACCTAACGCTAACAGCCCACCACTAAACCATATCCCTAAGCTCTACATCTAAGCGTCTTTTGAAGACTTCCAGGGATGGTGACTCCACCACTTTTGCCTTGCTTTGAGTTGGAAACAATTGAGTAACAAAAATTTCCACACGAGGGAAGAGGTAAGGATGTATTTTGATGGTGTATGTGCTAGGGTCACATGCACAAACGTAATAACAAAGGAGGAGTAATCCAACAAACCAATGTGATTTGGGGGCAGAAATGGAACCAGATTTAACCATGGGGTCAAGCTATGGGAGAAAAGTGGACCCTAATGTTCAGCTCCAACCCAAAGGAACGCATGAAACAAGATGGCCACTTAATTGACCTATCTTTTGGTCATGTTTGGAAGAGGATGCTCTCATTGCATGAACATTTCTTGAAGGTCTCAATGCACTCTCAGCATCATGTCTGCAAATGAGATGGAGACCTTGTCTGCCGTGACCATGTCAGTTTTACGTATTTGCATAATGTAAACCCCAGTCAAGCTGAATAGTGACAGGTGTCTTTGTAATAGGCAAATAAAGGTTTACAAGAAGCTCTGGAGTTTCTAGACTGATAATGTGAAAACAGACACTTAAAATGTGTGTGGTGTAGTGTGTGGAGGAGGGTTTGTTCCTTTGTGACAGTTCAGTTTTGGGAAGAAGATAAGAAGGTGAAGTTATTACAGTAAATTTGCCATGTATCTTGATGACCAGTTTCAAGGTTGTCAGATGAGGCAGGTATTATACCCAACCTAGGGGTCTTGGTGGGCTTCAGTTTTAGCTGGATTTTACATCAAATTTCTGGACTGCAGAAAGATGTAGCTCTTGCTTTGAGGAGTACTGCAGCTTGCCCCTAGTTAATCAGAGTAGTACTGGTGGACCTCTGTCCTCAGTACTGGGGCTTTTACTCTTGATTTGATGAAAATACCATTTTTCTGGGAAAAAAAAAAAAAAGACCTTACAGTTTGATACAGGCCACAAAAGCGTTAAAACATTGAGCCTGAGTTTTGTCACTTACTGTCACCTTCTTCAGTGAGAGCTCTGCTGATGATAAAAAGGTTTCATCAGTGTGAAATTGCTGAAGGAAATAAAACACTCAGAAGTTCCAGCTTAATAGTCACTCAAGCCATAGCTTGTTCTGGAAGGGTCGGTGTATGTGTGGACATGAGTAAGCCTTCAGAGATCAGCGTGGGCTGTATCAGCCGGAGTGGGGCTTTCCCAGGTTAGACCTGAAGCTCTCCAGTCAAGAGTTCAATGTCATTGCAGCTGCCTCTACAGGAAGGCTTTGGCTAATGCTATGCGGCAACAGCTGTCAAAAATGAGTATTATTCCCTCAGCAGACAAAGCTATAACAGGAAAAATGCCTTGTGTCAACCTGGCCTTTGAAATTCAAATGAGTAAGAGCAACCTCACTTTTAAATGTCATCATGTGCTTTGTGTGCTTTCTTCATAATTTGGTTGCTTGCTTTTCTGCGGTTACTGCATTGCAAAGCTTTTGCTTCAAATGATTCTTCAACCAAGGGAAAGGAGAGGAGAAAGTGTTGTGTGGGGAGTCCTGCAGGGCTGCTGCCCAGCTGGAGGTTGTGCTGACCCTGGATTTACTCTGAAGCATCAGAATAAGCATTTTGTTCCTCTAAAAGCCCAGCTGATGGTGGAAATACCTGCAGCATCATTTTCTTATGTCATACAACTTGGGAAGAAGGTGTGTGAAGGAGCATTGTCAACTTTGCTGTGCAGCATTGCTTTTTTCTATACATCACGGGTCTGACTTAGAGTCTTTTTGTGCCCGGTGTGCCAGGTGGGCTCCAGTGCTGTTGAAATACCTTGAGGCTGGCTCGTACCTGTGTTCACTGCCTTCTGCACAGTACAGCTTCAGGGTTTGCACCTCCATGCAGCTCCACAGTAGACGTCCATCCCTCCAAACTGAATCCTGAGGCGTGTGCTGAGCCATGACTGGAAGTGGGGACGTCCTTCTGCGGGAAGCCGGTTACGGAAATGAACTGCGTTATTTTGGGCTACACCACGACAGGCTGACTGGTAGTGAGGTTTCTGCTCTGTCTGTGATTAACCCTATGGTGACAATAAAAACAGAAAAAAAAAAAAATCATTAAAAGTGAACAAAAAAAAAACAGAAGGATATTTTGGATGCCAGAGGATGCTCGTCTGCAGATTTTAATTGTTTTAAACTAATTCAGTGATTAGTTCAAGTTGGTTTTACAGAATCCTGTCAGAGCAATGGACATTTCAGTGGAATTAATCAGAAAGTACTGCAGTTCCTTTTACCATGTGCAAAAATAGCCCTCAGACTGAGGACAATGTGTAATAGCAATGACTGTAGCTGTTGACTTAGCCAGAAATATGCAGCCAGAAAAAAAAAATAATAAAAAAATCATCTGGAAATATCTCACGGGCCTCTGAATCTCTGCTGAAAACCACTTGGAGCTTTATTGCGATGGGTGGGTAAGGGAGCTGAAAAGAGTAGTGGGAATTTTGGGGCAAGGTGCTGAGGTCGGATGCATGCTGGAAGATGGGACGATGGGACGGGATGGGATAGGGTGGGATGGGATGGGGTGGGATGGGATGGGATGGGATGGCTGTGTGCATGCAGGGGAGCAGCAGATCTGCAGTGCATCCATCCTGGGCTTCAGGAGTGATTTGCAGAGCTGGGGATGGTGCTTGGTCAGTCAGCATACTATTGCTGCTGTTTTATTTTGACAGGGTGGAGGATCAGTTTGGAACAAAAATAATAGAGAGAGAGATTGTGGGCACTTTTTCCTCCCTTTATTGATGTTGAAATGCTGTGTATCCTGTGTTTTAGGAGACTTAAATCTGCCTCAAGGGTTGATGCATGGTGGTTAAATGAAGCACCCTGGCCTTCTGCAGAGGATGAGGCGTTGCTAACCCAAACCGTGTGGGCTTGGCTCAATACCGGGGTCACTGCTTGGGGTGGATGGGGCAGCTGCTGTACACATCTCCCCTGGTTGCTCACTCACGGTTGATGGCAGAGCCAATGCAAAATGCAGCAGCTGGGATCTGTACAGCAGCGCTCATGTGACTGAGGAGACCGAATTTATCTTGTTAGGTGTCTAGGAAGGGGTGAAGTGAGCAGCACTGTGTTCCCACCTCATCTCAGCACCCATCGCCTTGCAGACCTTATATTTTGACACTTTTCAAATCGGTGATGTGCAGAGGGCTTTCAGCTCTAAGCAGAGTTTTGCTAATTTTCAGCAAAGTTTTTTCCCCTCCCCCTGCTTTCAGCATATTACTTTTTCTAAGGCCATAAACAGCCTGGTGTTGCAGGGCAGGCTGCTGGTGCTGATCCCTGTAGCGCTTAAAGGATGTGGGGGCACAAGCATGGGGGGATGCTGCAGCAAACACCACAGAGGATGGAGTGGGAGCTTCCCCGGGCTGAGGTGAGCTTCACCCTCCCGTGATGATCTCAGCTTCCTGCAACCCCCTGCTTGTATGGGTTATTGTCTTTCCAGGGCCACACAATGGCACCCTACAATATCCTCTGCGGGGTGAAGTCCCAGTCATGCTGGTCCCCACAGTCTCTTTCTGCAAGGAGCCTGCCCACAGACTGCTTTTATTTAGCGTGGCAAACCACAAGTTTGTAAAAGGGCTTAGGTACTGCGAGTCCGTGTCAACTCATGTATTGTGTTAGTAAAATAATTGTTGTCATCTTCTGAAGGAAGGCATTGAAAGGTCCTGTAGCCCGTTACAAACAGCTGGTGTGTTGGGTGAAGAGCTACCGTCCCCGTTTTCCATTTCCTTCTCCACTTCTCTTTCCGTTTCCTTTTCTGTTTCTATTAATAATGTTAAGTTTTTCTGCTTCATGCTTCTTTAACTTTTTGTTCACCTAAACCTTTCAAGGTGTCTGTTAACTTGACTGAGTTTAAATGCTTTGCCTTTGCTTTGTTGAGAATCACACGTTGTTTGAATGATTGCTGTTATCTCAGTTTCCCTGTGTCTTCTGGATGGCTGCTTTTGATTTCAAAAGTTGCACCTCTGACTCTTTCACATGGGGTTCCTGTTGAGCAGCTGGAGTTGGAGGCTCATTAAAGGAGCAGGAAACCTAATTTCATGTATTTCTGCTGCATGCGTCTGAATTTGGGTTTGCTCTGCAGGGAAAATGTGTGCTTAATGCGGCAGAGTCACCTCCTTTGTAAATGGAGAATTGATCCAAATTTACCACTGGGTTTTCTTTAAGCTCTTTGAGAACATTTGGTAAAGGAACTTACTTAAATCCACACTTCTGCTTTGGTTACTTTTACCCTGGGGGTGAAGTGCATCCAGTGTGGTCCTTCAGGGGTTGAGGTGGGGATGAGAGGGGTCCTGGGACCCTCATGATGTCTTTGGATGTCGTGTGTTTTTTTGCATTGGGTGTCACTTCTGCCTCAGTATTTTCACCCTTCCCTCCTTCCTTACACTGGGGCAGCTCACTTTCCAGTTGAGGCTGCACATCTCCTCTCTGTGGGTGCCTGGATGGAGAACTTCCCACGCACTGCAGGTGCTCCTGAGCTCTCCTATGTCTCCTCCAAGAGGTTGCATCTGTTCTCCCTCAGCGCTTTCCTCCCCTCCACCCATATTTCTTTCAGTTTCCGAGCTCTGCAAACGGTGTGGCCGGGGTAGGAGCGCCAGTGTAACATATCAGCACATCACAGCCTCGGACTGCCACACCAACTTCTGCAGGGATTCAATCAGCAGATCCCAGTCCAACCCTTGCCTGCTGCCTGTGTTGCCCTCAATGCATGCAGATGGCAAGCAGGCTGCTTCAAAGCCTCAGCATCACTTCTTCCATGTGGGGGAGCAGGAGCCTTTTTTGGACATGAATTTGCAAATGAAGGTTGGTGGAGGTGAGGTCTGAGGCTTTTCTACCTGCATCCTGCTTCATGGAGGCTGCGGGGAGCTAGGGGAAGCTCAAAGGCTGCTTTGGTGGGCAAGGGCCAAATGCGGACAGTGGGAGCAGTCCTGAGTCTGGTGGAGCTGGCTGACAATAAACTTCCTCCTTCACTTGCTTTCCTTGTTAAATTCAGCGAATGGTCCAGTTGGAGAGGAGACGTGGTTTTGCTGGGCACTCTAGGCACTTCCCATTGCATCAGTACCTGTGCATCCTGCAGGCACAGCCTTTGTCCCGTCCCTGCTGGCTGGAGAGGCACCAGGCTGGCTGCTCCCATCTAATAGCTGGAAATTAAGGCTGGGAGCGAGTGAGAACTGCTTGGCAGCAATGTAGAGGACTTGTGTGATGGAGCAAAGGCTGAAACTCAGGTGAGAAGATATTCCTACAGATCAGGAGCTGAGCACTGCAGAATGCAGTGGGGCACCTGCATAGCCTTGCATAGTACTTGCGTACTTTTTCAAATGGATGAAGCTGTGACGCCACCAAAACAATTTCCAAAGAAAACAGTGTTAAAAAAATAAAAATCAAAGGTTGGAGTGTTTTGAGGTCTTTACAGCTGCTGCAGACCCTGCCTGGGGACTGGCCTCGGGCAGGCTGCAATGCTTACAGGGCAGGGGGCTGGGGAGAGGAGGAGTTAGAGTGGGTTAAATTCCAGAGAGGGATGCTGAAATACAAGAGTTATCCTTGGGAAAGGTGGATCTGCAGGCATTCGGTGAAAGAGCCGAGAGGAGGAGGTGGAGTAAGTGTGGGCGTGGATTCCAGGAAAGGGTTTATTTCTTAGATTGCAGATGCTTAATGTTATTAGCATCCAAATGGCTCCAGCTGGGCTTTGAAGTCAGCATCTCATTGAGAAGTAAAGAGCAAAAGAGGTGTGGGGAATAATTTATTTAATATGGGGCTGGTGAATGTATTTCTCTGTAAGACCTCTGCAAAAATGTATTTTTGCTGCAAGAATTAGCAGCAAGACTGTACATGGTTTGTTTTGGGAGCGTTGTTTCAGTGAAACACAAAGCATTTATCACTTTTGCTGTTTGTTTATTTGTTTTTTTTTGGTCTTTTCTTTCTCAATACTCAAACTTGATTTATGCAGAAGACAGCAGAAAGCCACAAAACTGGAGCCTCAGTGATTTCTTTACACCCACCATTTCCCAGCGTTCTGGATTGGAAACCAACCTCAGCAACTGCTGACTGTTTCGTCCTTCCTCCGTGTGAACCTGCTTCCAGGGAGCCATCCAGGAGCTGCAACACTTACCCCTTCCATCTCCTTCGCAGATCTGGCTTTCACAACCATTACAACCAGTCCCTGCCCACAGGATGGCCCAGCAGCCTGCCTTTGATCCAGATCATACGTGGGCTTCTCCGTGGGATGTATGCCCATCAAGTCCAACCATCAACCTGACCTACCAAGTTCCCCACTAGCAGCATGCCCTGACTCATCCCTGCTGAAACTGCCCCACTCCCTGCCCTGGGGCTCTGCTTTTCTGGGTGTTTGTTTGGGGGCATTGCTGATTCCCGGTAAAGTCTTTCCATCAATTCTGTCATGCTCCCCACATCCCCACATTTGTGCCCTACAGCTGCAGCCACTACATTGTCCCTTTGAGACGTGGTCCACAGCAGCTCGGCTGGGACGGGACGTATGGCACAGCAAGATGAGATCGGCACTGGTGCTGGTGAAGCATGGCACAAGAGAGGAGCTGGGAGCTGTCCCTAATTTTGGTTGTCATTTGGGCCATGTCAGAGCCCTTTCTGGCAAACCTCCTCAAAGCATATTTCAGGGTTTTAACAAACAGAAGGGGGAGGGGAACGTAGAGCAGAGAAGGAGTCTCCTGCTGCGCATGAAGGAGTGATGGGTGCTCCTGGCTGCTGTGACATGAAGGGGATGAGAGCAGCTCTCCTGTCTGTTCACTCGCTTTTCTTTCCCACTTGTGCAATTTTGAAAGCATTTTGCGTGTATGCTTTTCCTCTTCTAAGTGGTTTCCTTCTCTTTTTGTCTTAGCTGATTCATTCATGCAGAAGTAGGGAATAGTGAAATATTATTTTTTCTTTCTGAAAAGAGATAAATGTGTTTGATAGTGAGAACAGTTTTGCTAGTTGTCTGAGGCAGCATGAAATTCTCAAGGAAAATCGTAATTGTTCCATTAGGACAAGCAGCTTGCAAGCATCTTGCTGAACAGGCCAAGAAGCCCCAGACAAAACCAAAATAGAGACAAGCACCATTCTTTCCAGCTATGGAATTTGCATCTGATTTGGAGTTTTGGTTATAAGCAGTTTCCCAGAAAAACAAAACGAGCCTTTTATGCATACATGATTGCCTTCCCTTCCTCCTCATTCTCCTCCTCCTGCTGCTCATCGCCTGTGTGCTGGGCTTTCACCCTCTTGCCACCAACAGGGATAGCACCACTGGTGTTCCCAACCCTCCTCTGTCCTTGCGCTGGCTGCAGCACTCATCCAGCAACAGCTCACTATGCTGTTAAAAAGGGGAGATGGGGAGAGGCTACCAGTTTTTTGGCTGTGTTGAGCTGCTAGACTCATGCCGTGTTGTGGAACTGAACTGAGAGTTTCAGTCCATTCCGCCTCACCCTTTGGGATTGCATCCATGTGATTTATAGGATGTAAAAGTGTTTTTTGTTTGTTTGTTTTTTCCCTCTCCAACGGCTACAAGAGTGCCAAGGTGTAGAAGGTCATTGATTTTCTTATTTTCTCCCTCAAACTGTATTGAAACTAATTCAAGGCCTCCATAAATAAATACAGCATAGGGCATAATTTTATTTCAACAGAAGGAAAAAGTCCAGTACACCATCAGATCCTTTTATTTCAGCACACGGTTGTCTTGTCACCCACCTACATCTAGAAATATGCTTTCTTCTCATGTGTTTACGGAGGCATTCGAGCTCAACATGATCGAGCCTGGTGGTTGCTGGGATGGTTCGTCAGGCACTTCCAGGTGCCATCTGTACACAAGGACGTTGGTGAGGCAGCAAATGGCTGTTTTCACATGGCTGTTGGACTTGCCTTTTGATGATCACTTAGGATCTTAAAGCCTTTGTACATTCACATTTATCTTTGTGTTGGCTGCATTTCAACTCACTTTCTTACCTGTGAACAAGTTCTATTCTGTTGAATAAACTGTTCCTTGCAAACCATAGCAGTGAGGTCATTGCTGTTGTGGGGGTTTTGTTTGGGTTGGGTTCGGTTGAGTTTTTAGCAGCTGTTGCCACCCAAGGGTGGATTTCCCTTCATTATACACCTTCTAACTGGTTTTCCACCATTCTCACCTTGTGGATTCCTAAATATTTCTGTTTATTTTGTGGAGGTGTGGGATCCTTTCGAGGAACTTTAAGTCTCCTGACAATAGGCTTGTGTTTCTTAATTGTTTTTCCACTAAGAAACCAAGCTGTATGGTACACAGGTCCCCAAATTATTTCCAAAGCAATTGGCTTGAAAGCCACCATTCAAACAAGGCAGTGTTGTACACTTGTTTGCTTAAATCTATTCTTTCTAGAAGTTATTATCTATGGTTATTAAGAATTTTCTGGATCATAGTGAATTTGTGACCCTTCCATTCTCATGTGACTCTTGTGGAGGACTGAATCAAAGGTCTGCTGGGCATCCACTCGGGCATATGAGCTTGGACAGAGCACTGTGGCTCCTTGGCTTTTGTCTTAAACTGGATTGAGTCCAGTTGACCTTAGTATGAGTCGAGCAAGCCCAAGTCTGTTTGCACATGTGTAGGTAGACATGTTCCTCTAGGATCCTGTGAAATCCCTGCTTCATCTGCTCATTGGAGCTGTACAGGGACCTATTTGCCTTTGGCTGTACCTGTGGACTGTCTAGAACTGGATATACAGAACCTGCATGTCTGTAATCAAAGTGAGCCTGAAGATGCCTGTAATGTCAATTTTTTGTGTTAATAAAGCAAATGGAATATTTTTTGTTTAAGTGAGCAGAATCTTGCTGTTTCTCAGTAGCCAGTGTTTTCATCTTTGGAGAAATCCTGACCAAAGGCTCTGGTAGCTGACTTAAAGAACAAGTGAAAAGCACAGGCTCTTGCCCAAGAAACATTTTCATGTGCGTTTGTAAACCTTCTGATATGAGCCAGGAGAAATGCTTCCTGCTGGGGGCTGTTGTTGGCTGCAATGTGGGCTTGGGGGAAGGCAGAGAAACCCCTGCATGGCTCAGGTTGGTCTCAAGTCTGCAGAGATGGGGCTGAGTCCCAGTGATGAGCACAAAAAGTGACAAGAGAGCTCTCACTTCATTTCTAAGGTCTACTGTGTCTGTGGTTTGTGCAGGGCTTCTCTTGTTACAGTGTCGGTTCAGGCCAAGTTCAAATGAAGGATGAGTGAGGAGGAAAAGGAGAAAAAAAAAACAACCCTGCTGATCGTGCATCTCATTTTTGTGCAACAGGACACTGGTCTCATGTGGCTATCAGATTGTCACCAGGCAGTGATCTGGTGGCACCAGGTGCAGCACTCAGGGCTCCAGCACTGGCTGTGGTGTGGGGCAGGATCTGCCCCAATGGTCTTGTGAATGAACTGGCCATGCAAGCCTCTGGAAAGCCACAGCCAAGGGAAAGTCATGTCCATGTGGACTATTTTTTTTTTTGTTTGTTTTAAATGTCTACATATCTGCTGAGTAGCGTCCTCAGAGACTTGCAAGGCTGGTTTGCTGTGAATGCCAATGTGAGAGCTGTCCGGCGTATGTTCCTGGCCAGCTGGGTATCTCCTCCTCTCCCTGCTCTTGGCCAGACTCCTCCAGCCACGTCTTGCTCTGCAGGTTTGACAGATGCCTGCCAAGCAGTGTCACTTACTGGTCAGAACTCCTGACATGACTATTCAGGGGCATTTTGAGTGTTCTGCCATGTGAATGCAGAGAGGAGCAAATGCTGTGTTTGGATAAAAACCCTGATGTGTTTGCAGATGCTGCAGCTTGGCATGCTCATGCAGCATGCTCTCTCCTCCTTGATGAATGTGTATCTCTGTTTGCTTGTTTACCTCTGCACTGGGTCACATCTGAGCTCCTGCTTTTCCAGGGTTTGATAGCAAGGATAATATTTTGTTCTTCCACATGTACAGAAAATAGGCATGGGATGCCTTCTGCACTACCAAGAGCGATGTGTCAAGAGGTGCTTATAGCAACAGGTAGGAATCTGTGTGCTGTGATTTAATTGAGAACAGATACTTGGTACTTTTTTTGTACCCAGATGCAACCACAGGGCACCAAAGTAGAAGTCAGTTTTGTAAGAGTGAGCAGCAGGCTGTGGGCAATGTAGGGCACGGGTTATGTCTTGAAAGTTAGGGAACTCTCAAGTATTGAGGTAAGGAAAGAGGGGGGCCTTGAGAAGGTGAAATGAGGTAGAGAAAATGACCTTTGTGGTCAATGTACTTCTTGCTCAGAAGAATTTACATTTCTCAAGGAAGGGTAGTTGTGTTGGCTGCAATTTGAGAAATAAGAGCTTTGATTGCAGTGGGAGATTTGGGTGCTGGATGAGTGAGCATCCAAAGGATGTCCCAAGACTGTTTTGAACATACGGAGACCAGTCTGGAGTGGAGAGAAAAGTCTGAGTCGTGTGTGAGAAGAGCTGGATTTTAATGGAGGTGAAGGAGAGGTGAAGAAAAATGGAACTGTGGCTGAAGCCCACAGGAGGGAAGCCTGACATGGGAATGGGGGATGATGAAGAGGTAGGATGGGAGCAAGGCAGGGAGGGAGAGTTTCTGAAGAGATGAGAGGTGGTGGTGTCAGAGGCAGGTTTGAGGAGCCAAGGTTGGGCAAAGCAACATGGGGAGTCTCACCTTTGGCTAAGGAGCCACTGAGTTTTTCAGTAAAACCATGAACAAATACTATTATTGCTTCCAGACCCAGACAGGATCCTGTGCAGATAGACCTGCACAGGTGAAAGGTGAAAAGGTTTGGGTGTAACACGATCAGCATCGGCTCTGTGTGTGCCAGGGGCCCGTGCTGCACCCGTGCCCAGCGAGGTGCCGCCACGCATTTTTGTCCCATCCCTGCACACTTGCGGTGGGATCCTGTTCCCATAAAATAGGCATGTGCTGACGTCTCCGCCTGGTTACACGAGCTGGCTCTGGAAAACCTCAGCTCCTAGATTACAAACATAGCAGGGCTCTGTCTGCAAAGGTGTAAGGTTACAAAACACACACACTCACGCAGCTTAACCAAAACCGCCTCGTTTTTTTAGCAGTTGTGAGGGTTTATTCACTGCACAGCGGCAGAGGAATGCAGGAATGCGAGTAGCGTTAAACCTATTCATTTGGCTGGGGAGGCATCTCCTCTCCCCTGCTCCAGCCTGCTGAGCTTTCATGATAATTGCACCTCCTGGCTGGCTGAGCTGGCTTGCTGCTGCCTGCCCTGCCCCTGCTGATGCGGATGGCACAGCTGGGACCAGGGGGGAGAGGAGGTGGTTATGTTGGTGTGGGGCTCTCCTTCACCCCACTCTTCACCCTGCTCACCCCCATCCCTGGTTCCTCTCCTTGGGGAACCACCTCCTGCCTCCTGTGTTTTTTCCAGGGAGGGGAAATCCGCCTCCCCTGCAGCCCTACAAGTGGCCTCAGCTCGGGTTCGGATGTCTCCTGCAGAGCATGGGGTGACGGAGCCCTCCTTGCCAAAGAGCCCGTCCTGAAAGCCCACGGCCACCCTGCTTTTACAGCGCTGCCCCAGTGCCTGGGTGAAGTCAGGGCTGGGAGGAGGTGGAGAGCCATCTGCTAGCTCCCCTGTATCCTGCTGGGGAACTTGTGTTGCTTTTACTTATTTATTCAGTGCTTCTGATTAACCACCCCCAAATGCATCTAATGATATCCTGGCATTTAAACATTCAATATCAATCCCCAAAGCTTTGTCACTTTAAAAATGAAACGGGAGGAAGAAGAAAAAAAATAATTTAAAAAAAAAAAACAGTAATTTTTGTTGGCTTGTTAAGAATTCGAAAGATGCCATAAAATCAGCTTTTCGGTTTATTCGTGCTGCCCGTTCCCAGGGGAGGAATGTGGTGCTCTGCACCACCCTCCTGCTCATGGCAGCTGCTGCCGTCGCAGCTTCCAGCCCTGCTGCTGAAGTTTCTGGTGAAGCCAAAGGGCCTGGGAAGTTTGGGAAACCGGTAATGCCAGGTCGGTGCTGCGAAAGTGGATGCTGCACGTCAGCTGCATGCATGCAGGCGGGGCGGCTGGGGACCTTGCTGCCAGAAGTGAGCTGCCCTGGGGACAGTCAAGTTGTCGGTGTAACAGCAGCAGCTTGATTTGAGCCCCAGAGCCATGTGGAGGTTTTTATTTAAGGTCTGTGTTTAAAAGACACTGCTTTGAACAGTCTTGGAAGTCAGTCAAGCGACCAGCCGCTAGCAGGTGACACCAAGGTCCTCGGCACTGCACAGTGCCCACGGGACAGTTGTGCTTGAAGGATGGTGTTAAATGAATGGTGCTTCCCCAGCTGGTGGGCAGCCACAACGCAGCATTTACACTTCTTATTCCTACTGGGAAATTTTACTTAAACTCTCTTTCCCAGTGTGATGGGAAATAGAGGTGGTGTACTGGCCCTGGATTTGGGAAGCTCAGCGCTTCTGTATACAGTGTCTGGATTTTGCTGCTTCATGCCCATGCTCCATGTCCATATAGCAAGAGTTGGGGCAGAGGTGGTCCTCATGTTCTGTATCAGCCACACATTCGTTTTTGGTGTCACTGGGAGTGAGCTCCTGTCTGGTTTATTCTCGGTTAAGTTGGTGGACTTCTCTGGAGGTGTGACCTTTGGACATGTCATCCTTGGTTGCTGTGATTTTGAACATATCATCTATGACTTTGGAGATAATCGAGAGGTTGGACAGTGCTAACAGAATAGTGAAGACAAAAGAAAAAAAGTCAATATTCAATCTGTCATTTTAGCGGGGACAGGGGCCACAGGTTTCAGCTGGTGGGACAGCGATGGCAGTGCTGTGCAGTGCAACCCTCTGGGGTTTCCTGCAGGAAGGCAGCGTGGTGGATAGAGGTGGTGGATCCATGTGCCAGTACCCGTGTGCAGCCAGTCCAGTCTCCTCTGCTCTCAGCGGGCAGCTGGGTAGTGTTGGATGGGTTCCCAACCCCCCCAGATTGCAGCTTCAGGATCCGGAGAAAGAGGCTGAATTTGGCTTTCAAAGTGCTTTGAGGTCTCTGGAGGAGACTTAAAGAGACACAGGAGAGGGGTGAAGGAAGGGAGAGGATGCAAGTGTCAGGAGTGTAACCGGGAAATCTTTTTTCATCATATCACCTTTATATGTATTCTGATCCCATTGCTACTGCTGGCTTCCTAGAGCTAGATCAAGACTGCGGTTAATGCAAGGCCCTGAACCTTGCTGTTGCTGCTGGCTGATGCCTGACATCATTACTGTGCTAACAGCAGTGACAATACCGATAAAAAATACTAGTGTCTCCCGGAACATAACTTCTTCAGGATGAGAAGGGCACCTTCTGAGTCCTGGCACTGCACTCTGCCCGGATTTAGCTGTCGATAATGGTTTTCAGTTTCCTGCGCATGTGTCTTTTGTTTTCTTTTGTAATAAGCCCTGCACCCAAGTAACCCTTCAGAACAACTTGCCTCTGTGCAGCACCGCAATACGAGGAGGAGCTTGCCAGGAAATAAAACACAGCTCGAGACCGTGTGCCTGGAAAAACCTCTTTCTCCGGATCCTGAATTTGCCGATGTGACAGTTGAGGTACCGATTCTGCTGAGTTAAAAAACAAACGGAGCCAGACTGTGTCTCTCATATAGGCGTTTTAGGGTGATACACGGCTATGCGATGCAGTCTGTTAGTGGCTGATGGTGCCAGCCCTACTTGCTGGCTGCCGTTTCGGAGCCCTGGTCCTGCTCAGCATCTGTGCCAGGCACGATGGGGCTGCGGGGAGCAGAGGAGCCGGGTTACGCAAGGCATGGCTTCAGCTGGGGCTGCCGAAATGGCTGGGCACTTGCTCAGCAGTGACGCTGCAGGTGCTGCCGCTCCCTCCCGTCATCTTCACCTGCCGCTGAGCTCAGCCCCGCGTGTCTGCACAGGCAGGTGCCTGCACGGAGGCATGGGGGTGAGCACTGGCAGCCTTTCCTTCCTATTCTTCCTTCTCCTCTCCTATTCCTCTTCCTCCTCCACCTCCTCCACACTGCTGGGCTTTGCTGCGTGCACGGAGCAGCGGAGCATCAAAGCAAAAATTTCCAATTTGCTCCTCTTTCCTTGCAGGTCCTGGTGCAGGCTCTCCGTGGCACTGAGCCTTCCTTGGAATGGGTGCAATTGCTGCATGCCCGGCCACCCTGTGCATCACCTGTCATCTGGCAGGGCATGCATGGAGCAGGAGCTTAGCTCCCATTCTCCCCATGATTTGCCACACAGCAGACAGGCTGCAAACCCAGGGCAGAGCTGTAGTTCTTCCCCAGGGCTTGTTCTCACCAGGTCTCACCCTGGCTGTCAGCCCCGGGTCGTGCCCAGCGGCGAGGAACCCGTTACAGCTGCCGCGTGTCGGGGCACGAAGAATGGCGAAACCTTTCCTCCCTGTGCGGGGTGACTCAGCCCAACTGCTGGGGCGAGTTCCTTGCTGGAATCTTCCTATGGGTCAGGACTGAGATTTCAGCCTCCTCCCTGCGCTTCTCGTTAACAGTCCCATTTTAAGAGGTGCCTGGCTGGAAGCAGAGGCTGGGGTTATTTATTTATACATGTTCCCATCAGCACCATCTCCCAGCTTGGTGTAGGCAACTCAGGATGCTTGGGCTGCAGAGGTCACTGAACAGCACCCTGAATGTTCCCTGATTCCCTCTTTTGACTTCTTGTCAATATTTAATCCCACTCTGCTTTGGTAAATGACAACAGCAGGGCAGGAGTTGAGACTCCCCTTTCTGGTGCTGCTTCTCTCTTGGACCCTTCAAAATCTGGTGGCCTCATCATGGGGCATCAGGAGCTGCTAGAGAGAAATAACATGGGTCAGGGCTGGGGGCTGAACCAGGATGGTTTTTGGGGGGTCCGACCTGCTCTCACTGCTTGCAGGGCTGAAGCTGTGGGGCAGGGAGCCTGCATCCTTCCCTTTGTTATCCTCATGAATCTCTAAAGAACATATATATATATATATTTCATATATATGTTTATATATTTATATATATATATGGAGAGCAACTTGCTGGGCAGCAAGGGGCGTTTGTGTGTGTGTGGAGGGGAAGCGGAGCACTTACTCAATTACTCCTACTCTCAATTATGAACAGATTACTCCCAGACGGATGTCTCCAGGACCCTTTCTAAAGGCCATCACTATCTGATTCAGATACATCCTGTGCCTGCTTGGATGTTTTTTGCTAGTGACATGTATCAGTCTCAGAAAACCACTTTTTTTTTGGCGTCTTTCCATGGGAAGCTCCTTTCTGGGCAGCAGAGGACATCTTTGCATTTTCTGGGACGTAGCTTAAATGCTTTCAGAAAATAATAACATAAATAGGGATATCTGTTCCACATGAGTATAAGCAAGGCTATACAAGATAGCTTCACCTGAAGAGGTCAGTGTCCTGTTGTTCAGGCCACACTTGGAGTAAAGTGCCCAGTTCTTGTCCCCTCAGTACCAGAGGGACACAGGCATACTGGGAAGAGTCTGATGGAGGACTTCCAGGATGATGAAGGAATGTCAGCACCTCACCTATTGGAGAATGGAGTCCAGCTCCCATTGGGGTTGGACCAGATGGACCCCAGAGGGCCCTGCCAACCTCAGCCCTTCTGGGATTCATCCATTGCTTGTTGGTCTGGGAAAGTGGTAGGGCTGTCCTGCCTGTGGATGAAGCTGGACCTTGTGCATGTGTTGTCCCCAGTGCACGCTGACCTTCACAGCCAGGTGTTTCACTCCTTGGCACCTGGTCAGAAGCAACTGCGCTTGTGTTTCCAGCCCGTGGTTGTGGGTGGTTTCTTGGGTGCTGTGGGATCGCACAGAAAGGCAGTCAGCTGAAAAACGCCATCACTTGGTCGTGAAGCTGAATTCTGCACAGCTTTTGAATAGCCCCAATAAATGCAGTTGCTCACTAAAAATAAAAGCTCATGGCCACATTCGCTTGCTTTTACCTTGGGTGGCCGAGCAGCATTAACACACAACCTGCAAATGACCTCAGACTCCTGAGAGCCAAGGACGTCCCTGAGGTATCCCAGGGGGCACAGAGGCTCCCTCAGCCTTCTCCCGCAGCCAGCTGCAAGCACAAGGGAGGGAGCTCACCAGGCACTTCTACAGCTCATACAACTCTATTTTTTTTCTTCCCTGGGTTATTACTCCGTAGAATTGGTTCCCTACTGCAGTGCATGGTTTTACATCACAAACTGGCTTGCATGACCGAATGGGAAAGATGGGTGGGAACAGTATCACGGGTTGGACCTGGTGCCAGAAAACTTTTGTGGGGGAGAGTCATGGGTACAACCTCATGGAAAGCTCGGGAGCTGCAGCTGAACCATGAACCTCCCTCAGGCTTTCTGCCTCTCCGCTCTGGTTTGTTGGTGAGGGTGAAGGGGAAGTCTCTGCACCCGAGTACCTGCCTGTGCAGCCTGTTCCTTGGGAGAATTTTTAATGATAGGTTCACATCCTCATGTTTTGCCTTATTTGCTTCCCGTATGGTGCCCTCCATCAGCATCAGCCCAGGGCAAGACCAGACCAGAGAGGTGTGAGGTCAGGAAGAGCTGGGCCAGCATCACAATGGGATTCCCACAGTGTTCTTTCTTGTCCTTCTTAGAATCACAGAACCACTCAGGTTGGAAGAGACCTTCAAGATCACCAAGTCCAGCCACCAACCTGACGTACCGAGTCCCATCACTAACCCACAGCCCTTAGTGCCGTATTAAGAGGTGTCTCTCTTAAATACCTCCAGGTCTGGGGACACCACTATGTCCCTGGGCAGTCCATTCCAACACTTGACCAAACCTTGACCCTTGGCTCATCTTGTCCCAGATTAGCTGAGGTCTTGCTCCCAAGCAGCCACTTTTCTGTATGGTTTTTGTGGCAGGTCTGTGCTCACTGAGTGGCCCCACAGATGATGCCGTGAAGGATCTGGGTACCGAGCCTTCTGCTGATGCTCAGCCGTGGGTCATCATCGCTGCGGCGTGGAGATGGAGCCACTCATCCCCTGCAGCCTCCTGCAGCGTGTGGCATTTCTGCGATGTGCCGGCCCCCAGGCTCAGTGTGTGGTAACACCAAACCTCCTCTCTTTCTTTGATCCACGGCTTTTAGCAGCACAGCAAGGAGCTCCTGCGCTGGCCAAATGGCTTTGATTCTGCCACGCAATGTGGCGTGCATGTGTCCAAGCTGACAGGGGTTATGAGCTCCCATTTCCTCACAAACTTTCCCCAGTCTAGTATTGCAAAAGTTGAGAGTAAATTCACAGTTTGCTATTGCAGATTTTTTATTTTTTTTCCCCTAATAGCACATATATTTTTAACACTTCCTAACGGATGCAGCGGGATCCTGTGTCAGCGTGTACCTGCTGTGTCCCTTGCTAGTTCACAGCTCTCATCTCAGGTTCAAAACACGATGGTAACAACCATTAGGTCCCCAAAAGGTGTTTTCCTGTAAGCCCCGGGAATGAATCACCGTAATGGGAGGCAACTCGATGCAAACTTGTGGCCGGAGAAAGACGGATGGTTCTGAGCAGGGATTTTGTGACCCGAAACTTAAGCCTGTGGCTGGGTCACTGCCCTTCTTTCAAGTTGTTTTCTCTAGGCTGGAAGCTTTCTTGTTAGGCACTGAGTTGCATCCAGGGAGGATCTGAAAGGTCGCTTAACCCTTTGCTGTGCACTGAAAGCAGAAAGAAATGATAATACAATAAATCCAGGGCAAGCCAACTATCTAGAAAAAAGACCCTGAAAGGCTGAAAGAGGGAGCATGCTGACTTTGTACTGCAAAAGCAATGTGTTAGTGGCCAGCCTGCAGCTGAGTTTGGGTTGCATCAAAGATTGTGCCTAAATTTCAGTGCTGTTTTGGATGTAACACAGGTAACAGCACTTTTTTTTTTTTTTTTTTTTTTTTTTGCTTTCCTCTCCTCCTTCATCTTTGTTCTAGTGTTTGACTCAATTACAGTGCGAATCCGTGGCTGTATAAATACCAAGTGGGAAAAAAAAAAAAAAAAAAAAAAAAAAAAACGACCGAAACCACAGGCATTGTTTAGGTGGTTCTTTGATGTAGTTCACCCATAAATAAAAACTCTGTGAGCCTTGTGGGATGGTTTTGGGCTAGAATTCTGAAAAGGGGCTGGAGACTGCTTTGTTCGGTGCCCTATAAAAACACTTCACAGAACTTTCCCTTCCCATCTTTTGTCTCTTCGTGTGGGCACGGATGGAGCCATGTCAAAAAAGCACTTTCACTCATGGCTTCCAAAATTAAATCCGCTCTTGCTGCACCAGTCCTGCTGGAGATCTGGCATTTGCATGCACAGCAAGTCCCTCTTACGTTGGGGGTTTCCATACAGAAGGAGATAAACACAGGTGTAGGCTCCTCCAGAACACCTTGGTGCATCCCAGGACTGATGGACTTGGAGCAGGGCTCATGGCAGCACAGGGTGGGTTGGCAGCCGTGCTCCTCGGTCTTCTGGGAGTGCCTGGGGACTCCAGCTTGCTGATAGTGGGGAATAAATCTGGCCTGCTGCTTAAGTACCAGCTCCCAGGAAATTGCCATTGGACTAATTAGCCTGCGCTGACTTATTTGTACAGTGATAATAGCAGGAAAGTATTGAAGCAGGAAAAGCAAACACATTATTCATCTGAACCTTCAATCCAGAGCCCTTACCTGACAGTTCACTATTTACAATATGCAGGTCTATTTTTAGGCTTCCCCATCAAGCGGGCTCTTTTTTCTTTGTTTGTTTTGTGTTTTTGTTTTTATTTTGCTGACAGAAATTGGAAATTAATCTGTGCTTAGAGATAAACAAACATATTTCTTAGATAAATTCTTTTGAATACTGAGGGTTGTTTTCTGTGGAAATGCTGAAGCGTTGGTACGATGCCTTAAAAACATGTGCCCTTGCAGGTGGGATGAGGATGCTGCAGGCAGGAGGAGCTCGCTGTACTTGGTGTGCTTGAGTGAGACCCCTGTTTCTGTTGGAAGTACGTTGTGTGGCCACAAGCATTTTCTTTAGCCCAGGTTTCCCCACTTTGTGGTGAGCGCGGCTTAGCTAGCCTGGTTAAAACTGCCCTTGGAGATGTGAGCACCAAGGGGAAGGTTTCGTAACTTGGGTAATTATTGTTAACGAGAGGCCAAGGGAGGACGAGTGGTGCAGGGTCATGAGAGCTTGTAGTCATGAGGCCTCTGTGGAGGATGTTTGGGGAAGGGCATCTTTATGCATCTGGAGGAGCTAGTGCAGAGCATGTGTTTGGAAATGGGAAAGAAAGGTGGAGTGGAGAAATGGGTTGATTCACCTTGGGATGGAAAAAATGGGGATGAAAGTGTTTGTGCTGCCCTTCCTTTTGGTCCCTCCCTGCTCCTTTTTATGGCAGTGTCATCTTGGAGCAGCCCTTCCCTCTCAGACACTTGTGTTAAACCCTTTGAAAGCTGCTCTTCTCCTTCTGCAATTAGAAATAAATAAAAAGGGTGGGGGCAGAAGACAGGCTGTCTGCATGGGAGGAGAGCTGGGGGCCCCCATGGTTTCTCCTGGAGATGTGTTTTGTGACCAGCAAGGAAATCACCAGGCAAAGCACCTCCCACAGCCAGCAGCTGTATCACAGGAACCCGTATCTGCAAATGAAATAGAGATAAATCAGCATTAAAGTGCCTTTTTTAAATACCAAAGGCTTTTAAGTATTTGAGCCAGCCATCAAAAAGGTGTGTTACCTTCTCCCTATCAGGAAATCTCTGCATGGAGCCTGCATGCCTCTCTGGAAGGTGGGGCTTGGGCAAACACTAACCATGGGGCTCAAATCAAAGGTGAAGGAGTGAAGCTTGAGACCTCTGTTATGCAAGAGTGAGACCTGCTGACCCGATGGTCCCTTCAGGGGCTTTAGGAAGCCACAAGGCTTGCCTGGGTCTTTGCTCTTCCCCAGGTCTTGCCTCTTGCTGTCCAGCCTTCTTAAGAGCAGCTGGGTGCCAACAGCCCTACCACCTTGTCCTCCTCTGCTGAGCGGAGTATCCACCACTGTGCCCTGCCAAGGTTTGCAGTAGCTGCTAAGCAACGCTTGATCCAAATGGTGATGAAAAACTCATTTGCTTTTCTTTGGCAGGAAGGACTCGGTGGGGCATTTGCATCCTTAGGGCTCTTCAGCCCTGTCTAAGCAAGGATCCAGGGAGGGACCATGTCCTGGGACACTGTCTTTGGTGGCTTAGAGAAACCTGGGAGATGTGGAAATCCTGGAGTCCAGAGGCACAAAAGGAACCTGGAGGTCCAGTTATAATTCATGTCAAGGGGTGTTTTGGTGCATCAGGGTTGAGAACTTCATACCCTGAACTCTTAGTGCCTGTAGTCCATGGATGTGGACATCCTTTTTCACACTCAGCCTGTGCTGGCAGAAGAATTAAGGTGTGACAATAACACAAGCAAAACAAAATCATCAGTAAGGTATAAAAAGACAACATTAAAAAAAAGTGTGCATGCATAATATGCTTATGCACACATACATATTCAATACTCCTTTCATATATCTGTGACTTTCGAATGCTTTTTGTGATCTACAAGCACTTCCCAATCCATAAAATTTAGATAAGCTCTCCCCATTTAGAAAGAAAGGCAAGATTTTGAGATTTTTGTTTTCACACAGCTCTAGAAACTGCTGCTTTTCAGAAGCACGTCTGATCTTGAGCGGCTGAGTGTACTGGATGAAGCTGCATGGTCTAGACCTGTGTAATTTGGAAAGACAGAAACACAGAGGGCTTGTTTGTTTGTTTGTTTGTTTGTCAAGACAGCACAGACACAGAGCTGGGCAGCAGTTGGCTCCTCCTAATGGCACAGTGATGCTGGGTGATGTTACTGCCTCCAGATGCCTGCTGTCCTCTTGGGTTTTGCCCTTCTCCTCCATGCAGCCAGTGAAACTCTGTGTGCTGTGCCTTGTGCTCACAACCACTTTTTTACAGCCATATCCTTGCTTCAAGGGATGGGTGGGTACTTCTCTTCGAAAATGGTGGTGGAGGATCAGGTCAGCACGATTGTCTGCATTGTTCAGATCCCGAGTTGGCCTTGGCCTCCCACCAGCCTTATCATAACACTGATGGGGGTTGTGATGATTTGCCTTTTGCTGGTGGTGTTTCGTTATTGCTACTGCTGGAGATAGTTTTGGCAGGCCTCCATTTTTCATATTGGTTAATTAGCCCTCCCACTTCCACCTTTTCTTTCCTACCCTCTTCGTAAGCCATTAAGACCAAGTGTGGTCAGAAGTAATCCTTATTAAAATATTTAGAGCCTTTCTAATGCAGATGCCAGAGAGAGAGTGCCTGTAATCCTGTAGGCCTCACATTGTTTGAGCTCAATGACTTCAAAACACCTGTATTAACGCAAGGTAGAAGTAGCTTTGAGGATCATGGATCAGCAGGAATTAATAGGTTTCCTTTGCCACCTGCTGCGAGAAATGCACCCAGCTCTGATTTGTGTCTCGGTCATGGCTGGCACCACTCCCTTGACTCACCACATGGCCCCCATGGCCACATCCCTGTAGCTGAAAGCAGAAGAGGGTTGGAGAGTCTGTAGGCATCAGAGGTGGTTGCTTAGGAGGGCACCTGGGGAACACGTACCTGCAAACTTCCTGTTGACATCCCTGAGTTTTAAAGGCCACAGATTTGCTGAGCATATGTTCTGCTAAGCAGCTTTTGAGCAATGGGCAGTCTGTTCTTTTGTGCACTGTGTGGGGTGTGCTCTTCTGCATGACCCTGCCAAACATCATCTCTGTCTTGGAGGCATGACTTGATATTTATCCTCGTGTCTGCTGTGTTAGAGAGCAAGCCATTCACAGATGGAGCACTGGGGCATGGGCTACTTGAATTGCTATTGCCATGAGCTGGACCACAGGGAAGGTGAGAAGAGGGCTTCTGGTCCAGTTTGCTGTACATGAGGCACGTGGCCAGACTGCAGGCATCGCAGCTCGGGGCTGAACCCAAACTGTGACTGGGAAAACACTCAGCTGTGCCTTGAGCAGAGAAGCCCAGCAGCACTCAGGCAACTTGTCCTGAAAAACTAACAATCATAGACTCATAGAATGGTTCAGGTTGGAAGGGACCTTAAAGATCACCAAGTTCCAACCTCCCTGTACCATCCACCAGTCCAGGTTGCCCAAAACCCCATCCAGCCTGGCCTTGAACACCTCAAGGGATGGGGTGTCCACAGCTTCTCTGGTCAACCTGTGCCAGGGCCTCAGCACCCTCAGAGTAAAGAATTTCTTCCTAATATCTAATCTAAATCTACCCCCTTTTATTTAAAACCATCACCCCTTGCTCTATAACTACAGGCCATAGTAAAAAGTCTCTCCCCATCTTTCCTATAAGCTCCCTTAAAGTATCAAGAGGCTGCTATAAGGTCTCCCCAGAGCCTTCTCTTCTGCAGGCTAACAATACAACAGTTACTGGTGATATCTCAAAATGAGGAATTACAGAACGGTGTCAAAACACAGCTGGTCTCCACTGGTTTTAAATGCTTCTCTGAGAAGCTCAGAAAACCCAACAAGCTCTGTTAAATGTTTGTCCTCTTCCCCACTGTGGTGTAACACCTGCAGAGCTGGCTTACTGTGCCACCCAAGACAGCTGGGTTGGGCTCTGGGATGGGGGTTGTGACGTGAGCAGCTGGGCAGGGGGATTCCTGGCTCGATTTTCTTTGCTTTTCCACATCCACTGGTAAATCTGGAGTCAATTCTGCCAAAAAGGGAGGGACAGCCCTCCAAAGGACAGTCAGCACTAGAAAGCCACATTTGTCCCATCACCTCACCTCCCAGGAGGTGGAGGGAATTGCCTTCTGGGAAACCACTCCAGAAGAAATCCGACTGTGAGAGACAATTTTCTTCCTGTACTCACCTCCAAATGCCCTTCTCTCACAGCTTAGAAAATAAAAATAGGGTGTTTGTTTTGTGTGCCTTTCACCGTGCTTTGTTTCTGCTTGGTCAGCGCAATTTTTTTGACTACATTTTGTCTGGCTGTGGTTTTTCCCAATTCTTTGGGAAATTTAGAGCTGGAAAAAATTGCTGTGGTTTTCTTGGTTTAACTGCAGCTCACTTTGTCACTTGTGTTGAGGATCTGGCACTTCTGGTGCTCTTTGGTGAAATCCACGCCTTGGTGCCGGAGGGGATGCAGAGGACCTGCAAGTGGGGTGGGGATTCCTGGGGGCTGGTGGGGTCCAACCTCTTGATAACTGGGCTTCTTGTTCTTTGTATCCATTCTAGGTTTTAAGATCATTGTGCATGTCTGGTCTGACCTCCTGTACAGCAGAGATGCTAGTGTTTGCCTAGATTAATTTCCACTCTGGGTTCAGAGGGTGTGGATGGACCCAGAAATGCACTTTTGGGGGAGGAAGAGAGGTGAAGGTGGAATCCTATCTTCATTTAGTAATTGCCAGTGCTAGAGCCTTTATTGGATGACTTTTCCGTCTGTTAATTCACAGCAGTATTGAAAGTTTGTATCGTCGTTTCTGGTTTGTTTTCCGTCCGGCTTCAACTTTCAACCTTTGCTCTCATTCTGCCTTTGTCTGGTAGGCTGGAGCGCACTCTTACTGACAGATACTTACAGGCTGCCAGGCACCTTTTAACTTTCCCTTTGATTGACTTCCTTGAGCTCCTTGGTACAAGCCCGGTTTTGTTCTTGCAGCTTTTCTCTGAACTCTCTCCAGTTTTTCCAGCATTATTCTCAAAGTGTGGGTACAAGTATGAAACCCTGCACTCCATCGACTGTGCCAACCCATGGCCCAAAGATAACAGGGCCTCTCTGCTGGTACGTGACATCCCTCATTTGTGCATCCAAGCATTATGGACCTGCCTTGTGAGCTCACATTGGGCTAATTATGCCTCTTGCCTCAGCCAGTCCTGTAGGTCTCATACGTTTGAAAAGTTTCCATATGGCCATTTCTTTAATACATTAAGCATCTCATTAGTCTTTTTGATGTTTTTTTTTTTTTTTTTTTTTTTTTTTTTTTTTTTTTTTCCCTCGATTAGTATTCTGAAAGGAGTTTTAGTCCAGCCATTCTGGCTGTACCAGCCGCATGTGAAAAAAAAAATAAAAAAAAATATATGGCTGAGAACAGCTAGGTATGTATTTTACAGAACTGAGGGAAGGAAGGTTATTCATGGGAGGACTTAACACTGAGTTACATCACCAGGAGATGCATGGTGGGACAGTGCAGACCACATACCACTGGGCCCCATAGTCCAGCATTTTTTTTGACTTCATCAGATCTTGATGAACCTCTTTCTCCCATGAAGATTCACTGTAGAGAGGGTTAACCTGTAAGCCCTGTGCCAGCACAACTTGTCATTGTAGCACCAAGATTCTCACCTGGGAGTCATGGGTTGACTGCCCCCATTGAGGGTGTAAGGTCAGTGCTAGCAGATTTCTAGACATTAGACATAGAGGACTGACTATATTCCTAACTAGGGTGCTTTTATTTTCACTTTTATGTTGTTTCTTACATATATTAACTCAGAGGAAACAAGAGTGTTGAGCTGATGGGTATCCTAGAAAGCCTTCTGGTAATAATATCCAGATGTTTCCTTAGCATATCTGCTAAGTTGGTTGAAGTCAATGCATTCAGCAGCCCTGCCAGTGCCTTTTACTGCCTGCTGCTGGGTGTAACACTAATTTATTAGTGATGCAGAAACGGAGGAGGTAATTTAGACAAAAGTGGGGACAGCCAGCTTCTGAGGAAACATGGGAGAGGAAGGCAATACAGAATGTAACCCAAATTATTCTTGCTTTCACCATTCAGGTTGCGTGTTTGAAGGCAGTCTTGCATGTGATTGTCCCGTCATAAGTGCTGTGCCCAGCGGGTTTGGCTGGTGGCAGTGGCTGTGTACCTGTGCTCCTGCAGCTCAGCAGTGTGGGCAAGGCATTTGTCTGTCTCAGCTGGTGGTAGTTATTTAACTTCAGCTGAGAACAGGCCAAACTCCACCTACACAGATATTCCCGTCTATCCCTTTATCTATGGGAAACTGTTTTGCTCCCTGGTTGTATCAGTGTTTAGCACTTCAACACTGCATTGCTCATCCCCTTGCCAGGATCGTCAGTATGCAATGTTCCTCCCAGGGAGGGTCGGCTCTGGGACAGCTCGGCTGCCCCCTGGCAGAGGCTCGTGCAGGGGTACTGCTGGAAGCTGTGCTTTTCATGTCACTGTGTCAGCGCCGTGCCCTGCCAGCAGGAATAGTTCTGGCAGACAGAGAATAACGCTCCGTAATCCCAGATGTCCAGAGCCACATGGTCTCTTTATAGGCTGCACATTGCAAACCCTCAGTTTACAGTCACATTTCTTTTGACATACAGCCGGCTGCCCTTTCTCTGTCTTCCTCAATGACTTTACTGGTAGCAAGTTTTCAATGTCACAGCACATCTCCAGAGCAGACCAGTTTGTGGAGCTCATCGGAAAGCACTGATGTGGACACCCAATCTTGAAAGGTGCTTGGCAGCCACAAGTGTTTGAATAAACAATGAATCTCCATCACCCCAAATTAAGCTAGTGTGTCATGTCCTTCCAGGGATGGCAAGGTGACATTGGAGGTTGTCCAGGTTAAATGGGGGGAAGAATGTGGAAGCTTGCGGTTGGGGTGTAACAAAACACTTCAGTGGGGAGGAGTTGTTCATGTGGCAGATGCATGTGAGATGGATGGCCTGAAGGTGTAGATCTCATCCTATTCATGATCCTTACCCTATAATGTGTGACACAGCATCGTGACCTGGCCAAGGGTGGGCCATCTGGTGGGTTTGGTTGCATGGCAGGAGCAGGCCTGGCCCAGTGATTCACAGGATGGAGACAGACACAATGAATAGCCTTGTACAACTCAAGAGGAGCCTGCCGTGGCGTGGCATGGCATGGCAGGTGGCGGCAGGGGCCATTAGGGAGCCAGGTCCCCAAACAGCCTAGCAGTTCTTGGAGCAGATGAGACCGGGTGGCATGAAAATGCTTTACACGTAAACACAGGCATCAGGAAGAGATGGTGAGAGAGACACATCCCTCTGGAGCTGTTGGTTGTATTGCCACCCTTGAGGCTTGGGCCCTTTTTCCAGCTCCTATCTTCCTAGCTGTCTTCCCTGTGCTCCCAGTGAGTGCTAGAGCCATCTGCTTCCGCCACGCCAGTCATGACCTTGTTTCGTTTGTCAGTGAGGCCATCCGCCTCTCTGAGCTTCCCTGGTCCTCCTCACACTTCCCTATCAAAAATGAGTGTGAGCCTTGGTGTCTTTGTACCTCCTTTGCCACATTCTGCACCCAAGGGAGAGATCTTTGCCAGCATAGACCAGCTTCTCCTGCTAGCCTGTCATCTCACTGTGGTCTCCCTTTAAGCAGAAATCAAAATTGTGGCTAGAGAAATACCCTTCCTGTGACTGGATTTTGACATTTTTGTTGCAAGGTGTTTCCTTCAGTAGCTCTGTGGAAGCACTAGGTGAGGATGTGCATATGTTGCTGTACAAGAGAAGGAGTTAGTGGCAGCATGTGTGTTCCCCCAATGATGTGGCAGTAGAGGCTTGTCTTCCCTCAATGCCACATCTCAAGTCTGGAAAATTAGGTGAGGGTCAGAGCACTTCGAACTCATCAAGGTGTTAATGTTTCACAGCTGGCTCCACCTTGGGGAAGGCTCTTAAGCACACAAGAGAATGAAAGAAACCAGCTGCCAAAAGAAGGATGATGTTAAGGGGCTCTGTGCTACAAATATGAGGATAGACAGTAAGATGAATCAAGGCTTGGGTCTCTGTGGACAAAAGGCATGTCCACCCCAGAAGCCTCCCTTTCAAGTTACAGAAAGTGGGAGTGTGGAAATGTTGTTCTTCTCAGGAGCTCCCAGCCATGACTACTGGCACTGGGAAAGATGGGTTTGGTGATGATTTGGAGCCTTTCTATATGGTTTGATTTCTGCTCTGCTGCTTCCAACTCTGCTGCAGCAGTGTGGCGGCTGGGTTGTTTCAAGCCACTCCTGGTGCTCCTTCAAAGTCTACTAAGCACAGAACCAAGCTGATTGGTGCTGCTCTTTACTTGCTGCTATTGATGTAAAGGACATTGTTTAGTGATGGGACTCAGTAGGTCAGGATAATGGTAGGACTTGATCTTTAAGGTCTTTTACAACCTAAATGATTCTATGAAAGAGATCTTTTATGAGGATAAATTATGGGTTATTCTCAACTGCCTCCTACACCTGAATTCTGTGTCTCTCACCCTGGTGGTCCTCCTTGTTCGGTAGAAGTTTGTTTACTGTCCATTCCCAGTGAGATGGGGCTTCCTGTTCCTTGTTCTGTACCTCTTGCAATCCAAAGCAACCTTTCCATTGTTTTGATTCTCCATCCGTTTCAAATGTCCTGTTAAAGCAGATGGAGGTTTGTTGTTTCTTTCTCAGGACTGTGTTTCTTACATCTGTCTGGCTACTGTCAGCAGGAGGAGTTCCTGGAGTTTCCTAAAATTCCCACTGAAGTATCTAGACGTTGTAGTTCTGTTTCTGTCTGGCCTGTGCTCTGTACACAGACAAGCAACTGCTGTGTTTGATAAAACTTAGAATTTAATCTAGATCTGATCTGGGGAGATTTTTCTGCCTTCTCATGGGATGATTATATTATACCCAATGGAACAATTTTGCCTTAGTATTAACCAACATACAGTGTTGTCTTTTTGCTAGTCTATATGAATGTGTAGTTTAGCACAGAAATTCTTTTAGAGTAAAATTTTCATGGAAAACTAATTCTACTGCATTGTATGTTAAAACATATTTAATTTGATTAAAGCAGATAGATATTTCTTTTGCCAGCATTTGAGCTGACTGGGAATTTTTCACTAATGTGCCACCATGTTCAAATTGAATGCACCCTCTGGAGAGAGTTGGTTTCAATAAATACTCCTTCTGGGGAAAAGAACAGTAATCTTTTGGAGAGGGTTGCTAGTGATTTGTCCACCTACATTTTTGGACTTTGTATTTTGTTTTGAATTTGAACTGACTCTTTGCAAGTTGAAATGAAAAAATGTAGAATTTATGACACTGAAGGCAAAATTTTAGCTGTTGAAATAAAGTGCTTCCAATCAAAATGAGTTAGAATTTTAGCAACTTTCAAAATGTCAAAATTTTTATCTTTTTTTTTTTTTTCACTCATTTAGAGTGTGAAAAAAAATCAAGATCTTGAAACCCTCCAAGGATGATAGAATTACTTTGTTTTGTTTTGTTTTTCCAGCTTCATTTGACATCCTGTTTTCATCTCAGCTTGACTAGTACCTTCTGTTGGCTACTGTAAGGTCATGGTATCCCTTGAAGGGTGAACCAGACATTACTCTTCCATGGTGGTAAACATTACAGTGCTTTTAACACTAGCAAAAATCATGTATGAAATCTGAAAGTTTGTCAGTCTGTCCCAATCCAGATATCATAATTGTGTTTTCTTTATAGGTTCATCCACTATTTGCATGATGAAGTTTGACAAGCTGAGATTTGGCCTGGATTACAGTATTTGGAAAGACATTCTGAACTCTCCACATATACCCCACCACAGACCTTGGGAAAGGGGTGGTGTTAAGTTTGTATCACCAGTACCACATGAGGAGAAAGGATGGAACTGACTGCTTCACACAAGTAACTAAAATCAGTGCTGTGTTGCTGTCATAATCGCTTGAAGGGAGAAAAGCCTAGAGTGTAGCTCTTATTTTGGAGAAATGGATTTTGCCCAGGAGAAGAGTACACAAGAGAAGATATGGGAGGAAAGAGGAGAGGTGATCCTACAGACCAACTTCCTGACCTCCGGAGTGGGACTGATGGTTTACAACAAGGTAAAAATATGTTTTCCCACCTTCCAGCCTCACTCCAATATCCATCAGGCAAGAAGGGGATGAGTGCAGGCATTGGTTTCTGGTTGAGTGTTTGTCCTACTGCCTCCAGCCTCCCCCCAGCTCCCTTGCCCACTTCCCAGGCTTTGTGTCATCTGTGCCTGCCTCTTCAGAACCCATCGCAACAGCCAGCAGACCCTTCAGTAGGCTTTATGTAAAAATGATCACCAAATCTATACAGTATTACTTGTCCACATATCCAAGACTTCAAGCGTCCCTGCTTACACACACAATAAAATATATCACTACTGGAGGAAGCTTTGTACCTTTATTTTATGCCAGAGGAACTAGCTGCTTTATTTTTGGAAGTGAGGATGACAAGTCCCTCACACCCAGCTGCACTGTTTGCAGCTCCAACTCCAGAGCACAGCAGTAATGTATTTTCCAAACTGATGAGATACAGTGAGAGCTGAAATAACTGGGCTTAACGCATTGCCTCTTCCGAAGCCACAAAAGGAGAAATGTGGGAGCTAGGAAAAATAGAGCAAAATTACCTGATTTCGATTTATCACCTTTGGAGAACTGAAAAAAAGTTGGTTGCAGAAAATAAAGTTAAATTCTTGATTTTTTTTTTTTTTTAATTCACTCCTGCTGCAAGCATTGCTCCTTGTAAACAGACATAGAATCATAGAATCATAGAATATCCTGAGTTGGAAGGGACCCTTAAGGATCATCAAGTCCAACTCTTGACACCGCACAGGTCCATCCAAAAGTTCAAACCATGTGACTAAGTGCACAGTCCAATCTCCTCTTAAATTCAGTCAGGCTTGGTGCAGTGACCACTTCCCTGGGGAGCCTGTTCCAGTGTGCAACCACCCTCTCTGTGAAGAATCTCCTCCTGATGTCAAGCCTAAATTTCCCCTGCCTCAGCTTAACCCCGTTCCCACGGGTCCTGTCACTGGTGTTAATGGAGAAAAGGTCTCCTGCCTCTCGACACCCCCTTACGAGGAAGTTGTAGACTGTGATGAGGTCTCCTCTCAGCCTCCTCTTCTCCAGGCTGAACAGGCCCAGTGAGCTCAGCCGTTCTTCGTACGTCTTCCCCTCCAGGCCTTTCACCATCTTCGTAGCCCTCCTCTGGACACTCTCCAACAGTTTCATGTCCTTTTTATACTGTGGTGCCCAGAACTGCACACAGTACTCGAGGTGAGGCCGCACCAGCGCAGAGTAGAGCGGGACAATCACCTCCCTTGACCTACTAGCGATGCCGTGCTTGATGCACCCCAGGACACGGTTGGCCCTCCTGGCTGCCAGGGCACACTGCTGGCTCATATTCAACTTGCCGTCTACCACGACCCCCAGATCCCTCTCTTCTAGGCTGCTCTCCAGCGTCTCATCGCCCAGTCTGTACATGCAGCCAGGGTTTCCTCGTCCCAGGTGCAGGACCCGGCACTTGCTCTTACTGAACTTCATGCGGTTGGCGATCGCCCAGCTCTCCAACCTGTCCAGATCCCTCTGCAAGGCCTTTCCACCCTCATTCGAGTCCACAACTCCTCCAAGTTTGGTGTCATCAGCAAACTTGCTCAAAATACCTTCTATTCCTACATCCAGATCGTTTATAAAAATATTGAAAAGTACCGGCCCTAAAATGGAGCCTTGAGGGACCCCACTGGTGACCGCCTGCCAGCCTGACGCAGCCCCATTTACCATAACCCTTTGGGCCCTGCCCGTTAGCCAATTGCTCACCCATCGGATGATGTTTTTATTTAGCTGTATGGTGGACATTTTGTCCAGTAGGATCCTATGGGAAACCGTGTCAAATGCCTTGCTGAAGTCCAAAAAAATCACATCAGCTGGTTTCCCTTGGTCCACCATACGGGTGATCTTATCATAAAAGGAAATCAGGACATGGCTCATTTTTGTTATAGGCTCTGGTGTGTTGGAAGGGTTCTTGGTTCTTTGTAGGGGAAAGGTGGCTGGGACTGCAGGGGCAGTGACTTGGGCTTGCTCTGTCCTGCTGATAGAGCTCAATGGCTCTGATGGGCACTTGACTATCCTCTGATGGGCATCGTGTGGTCCAGCTGGTTCACATGAAGGCTGCGTGGCATTAAGGGTGGAAAGACAATAACACTCAAAGTGACAATGTAATCCACAAATAATAAAAAGGTGAATCATGCTTTTCATTGGACTCATCCTTTGAGGTTGCAGTGTATGATGTTGCAGTGAAAGCCCTGCCAGCACACACATCTAGACCTGTATTGTCATGTTAACAGTGTCTGATAAATTTGACAGTGATGAAGGATGCTGGATTGAACACCCCTGAGATGGCAATCCCCTTGTTCTTTGCAGATCAGAGTTTTCCTGCTCCCCCTCACCACTGTGCCTCAGCACTGAGCTGGAAGGCCCATCTTTTAGTATTAGTGAGAAATTTCTAATCTCCATGACTCATTCAGTCTCTGGTTTAACTGCTGATATTTCTAGTGAAAATGTTGATGACATTGGTAGATCTGGCAATGGAAAGATACTGCTGGTCAGGATGCACCACTGATTTCACATCAATGAATAGACTGTCCGTGACCAAGTATGTAGCCACTGTGTTTCTGCAGTGGGTTTGAATCAGAGAGAGGAAGGACACTTTCAAAGTCTAGGGCCACTCAGCTCCTTGGAAGTACCAACTCAAAATGTTTGCAGGTTAATGTTGAGTTTCTGTTTTGGAATGGAAGTTCATGTGTTAATCTTCAGTCTGAGAGTGAAATTCCCCCTTTTGAAGGTGATGGTGAGGGAGTATATGATACATGTTGAGTAACAGGCATGCCAATGAAGATGAGAGGGAACAGAAGTGGCTGTACAGAGTTGTTCACTATCTCCTTGATGGTAACCAACGGAGTATTTGAGGAAAGAGTGTAAGAACTGAGGCACTTGAAGGATGAGCCTTCTCCAGCACATCCTACCCACAATCAGCAAATACATGAAGTGCTTCTGAGGAGTGTCCTTGCTTCGCCCCTGTGGCTCAGGTGCAACGGCCACAGCTCAGCTTAGGCAGTTTGTTGCTCTCCTAGTAGCTAATTGCCAAGGCTGGCAATGCCTTGGCCCAATATCGTGTTTCTGTGGATTAGCCCAAGTCGCCTAAATCATAGGTGCTAAGTTGAACTTGGCACTGGAGGATCGTAGCACCGACTGCAGTGATAGTGCTTCAGGCCATTAATTTTAAACTGCTCTAACAACCGGGGCTGGTCTCCAGAGACTGGAGTTCAGCCCCTGGCTCTGCCAGTGCTGCGTGATTCTGTCACTTAACCCCTCAGCTTCCTCCCCTGCGTAGCATTTACTGACACTTCGTACCAGCAGCCGGCACGTCTGTGGGTGTAAGTTCCTGTGTAATGAGTAGGATTTAATGAGAGGAACAGACCTTAGAAAATCCCATGCAGCCCCACGTTCGTTGATTGTATGGTGGTGGTGTTGCTTTGGTAGCTTGATGCTCAGAAGGGATGCTGTTGGCCAGCATAGATGAGCTCCTTGTATCTCTCAGGAGCCTCTTTCAGGTCTCCAAAGAAGAATGGAGTGTAATTTGGCAGTTATTATTTCATTGCATCAGCTTTTCTCAGCCTGGAAGTGCTCTTAGCACAAGCAAATAAATTACCCATCTCATTTTGCTGCGTGCTCTGCAGCCAGCCATATGTTTGAGCCTGATAGAGATTCTTATCTCTCAGGCTAAAATTACTCAATGGATGATGACATTTCTTATCAAGGGCTTTGCTGAATCAGAGAGTGGCCCTGGCACCCAGCTCAGAGACACCGCTCCTCTGTGTCCGGCCTCCTGGCTGGCAATAAATGGATTTGTGTCTGTAGGTCAGAGGAGCTTGCGTCAAGGTTTGGTTGCAAATGGATGCTCTGAGGATTGTCTGTTTGCCTCAGGGGTTGTGGATAATCATCCTCTTCTACCAGCAGGAGAAGCTTTTCTCCATACTTAAAGCTTGCATACAGCTTTGTTTGTCCATCCACCTGCCTCCTCATCCTCATCATCCCTTTCTCTCTTGTGTTATTCTGAGTTCATCTGGTAGTTTTATGTGGTTCAAGGTATTCTCCAGGTGTATAGCAGGTAGGGGAGAGACAGAGAGAAACAACTGCTCTTCCCTGCAGCTTCTTCCCTTACAGCATCTTCTCTTCGCCTTCTCTTTGCCTGGCCCAAGGTGTTGCGGTGCAGGACTGGCAGTATGGGGCATTTGGCTTCTGCAGTGCATCTGCGCAAGGCTCTGACAGGGGCACCTGTTGATGTGTTGTACTTTCCTCAAGCTGCTTTCTGCCTGGGGAGGCTGATTTATCCCTATGAGCCTTCCTGAGCAGTACGTGAAACCATCCACACAAGTGTGGCCAAAGTCCCCGTAATGGGTTTCAGGAAAAGGCAGCTCTGAATCAGCATCTTTGTTTTCTCCTCGCAGGACTGTACCATCACCAGGCAAATGCTTCTGCAGTGCTGTTCAGAGCACATGGTGGGTTGCTTTCTTAGCTCTAGAATAAATCTCTCCTATGTATTGAGAGAGAACATTTGAATGTGCACAATGGATTTCTTCTGCTAAGTGGTCTGACAATGTTTTTCGCATTTTATCTGACCATAAAAAGTTATTTCACTCACCCTTTAATTACAACCATCTTTAAGCTGGCCTGTGGTGACCTTCTAACAGTGCACAGCAGGAAGTCAAGTTCCACGAGTCCAGGACAAGACAATATTTGGGTCGATACAAGGCTGAAAAAGATGCAGTGTGTAGTGAGGGCACTGAGGCTGAAGGCCTCAGCGTGAGCATCCTCCACACTTCAGCCCTCAGGATGGGTCTTCAGCGCATGCAGTGGGTCTGTGCCTGGCACTGGTGAGAAGACTGCTTTGTTTCAAAGGCTGAAACCACCACCACAGCTTCTGCAGCATCCTGTGAGATGTGTAGAGATACTGGACCTCCATGGTGTGGTGGCAGGCCAGCATCGCATTGTGGAGGCCTCCACAAAGAGGTTATTCTGCCATTGTCATCCGCCTGCCTTTTTCCAACCAGTGCTGTGGTAGATGGAGCCTGGCCTTCCCAGAGAGCAGGGTGGGCTCATCTGTGTGAGAGCACTGGGGATCAGACTGGGACCCCAGCTACAGAAAACAGCATGGGCTCCCAGCTCCTCAGTGCCACCACCCGCTGGCTTGGTCACCCTCCTTGCAGTGCCTCTCTTCCCCATTTTCCTCCTCGAATTGTGCTGAGTCACCCAGCCCTACCGCAGCGACCTCACCCAGGCCTGTCACCCCTCGGCCTTTTGCCACCGGTTGAGCAACCGCTGCCCGTCCCCTGGGGTCACAGCAGGATGGAAGGCTTTGCAGCGGTGGATGACCAGCCGGACCTCGGACTTTGCTCCTGGCCAGATCCACATGACATGCTGCTGTCAGATTTTGCCCTATTACCCGGCTCCTTGCCTCCTGTGGTGAATATCAGTTCCCTCAGATGGAGGTGGTGGGGTTGTCATAGGGAAGCAGCACACCCCATGGGGATCCTGGCTGGGGCAACCCACCAGCATGGCCACCTCACCTGCTGCTCAGTTGCTGTGGCAGTCAAATTGGTTTTGTTACAAGCAATATCCATGGCATACATGCCCCACACCCATGGCATGTAGTCCCCGTGCCCACAGAAATCACCTCACATACTCACAGCATGTGTCCAGTGTACCCATAACTTGAGCATCTCAAGCATTTATGGATTAATTTTAAGGGTTGTCCAGGGAGGTGGTGGCGTCACCATACCTGCGGGTGTTCAAGGAAAGGTCGGACGTGGTGCTTAGGGGCATGGTTTAGTTGGTGACATTGGCGGTAGGGGGATGGTTGGACCAGATGATCTTGGAGGTCTTTTCCAACCTTAGTGATTCTATGACTTTCCACGTGAGTTTCTGGCAATGGTGCTGGAGGTGATGAGCAGAGCTCCCCTCTTTGCTTTCAGGTCCCAGCCTGAGTCTGCAGGCCCAACAGTTGGAAAAGAAACAACAAAATTATTCTTGTATTTGTCAACTGAGGTGGTTTTTCTCTGGAAGTCGCTAAAGCACAGTCAACCCGGGACCCACGGTGCTCTTGCTAAAAGCCCTTGGCTGGGCTTGACTTGTGTGCTCCCAGGGGGATGATGGAAAGCACTTTCAGCTTGTGGCCAGGGTGTTACCAGCACGAGGAGGACAAGCCAGAACTGTTACTCCCCAGGGCAGAAGCAGACCTGCTCGGTCCCTCTTATTTTGAGTGGGTCAGGAAATGGTGCCTGTCAGAGGGGAATCTTCAGTAAAAGGTGATGTTGTGCTGCTCACAAGTGCTGTGCTGGGTGCTTGGTGCTGGCTGGGACACCGTGGGCTCCAGGGTTAACAAACGGCGAGTTTCTCTCCTCACATCAGTCTGTACCTGATCACCTTCCCACCCAATTCGTTACAAGTCAGGCAAGCAGTGATGAGCAACTAATTTAGGTAATTGCTGTTCAGTTTTAATTAAGATTCTCAATGCCTTTTCATCCTAAAAAAAAGAAGTTGAATTTTGATTGCTTCAGGGTGACGCACCGCGTGCAACTATGCGTCAGTGACTTCATCAGTCATTTAAGCACACGTGTGTAAGTGCTTTCCTAATGTGAACCAAAATGACAGAAAGTCTTGATGGCTCTCAGCATCAGCCTTTCATCTGCACAAAGCTGTGTAATCGAGGAAATTATTGACAACTCCAGCAGCCAACAGAAAGACCATGTCAGTTCTGGTGAGGAGGTGAGTTATGGTGGAGTTCAAAGCCTGACAAACTTTTCGTACTCTATCTCAGGTGCCAGGAAGGAGTTGGCTCTTAAAACATGATACCAGGGTTGGAGGGCTTTTTTTGTGCCTCTGAGCTTTTGTGAGTGCCCTGGAATTTAGGGCTGCCCACTACCACGAATTGCAGCTGGTGGAGCATCGCAGGATGAAGGATGGAGCTGAGCTAAAGTCACTTGTTTCCTTTTGTGCCACAAGAGTAGCTTTGCATAGTGGTCAGACCCTAGCACAGGAAATGTCTGTGTGCTGACCACATCACCAGCCAGCTATTACCCTCCCCTTCTGGGGGCAAAGGCAGGAAGACTGAGCTTCTAGCAAAAGGTCTTCGATTTTCAAAATCAGCCTGATTTGTTTTTTAATACTGGATCTTTGTATTATTCTTTAAGATGTCTTTCACTGGGGTTTGCAGAATGATTCATTTCTTTTGAAACCCTTAGACCAGAATTTTGAAGAGGGAAGCATGTCAGCAGTGCTCTGTGATTCCAGAGGATGCAGGCAGAAGGTGGTAATGACAGGCAGAAGGGATTAGGGGTTAAAACAAATGCAATTTATGCAAAATTATCATAAAGAAATTCAGCCTGGGAGGGGCATGGGGCAACAAAACATCTTCCCAAGGAGAGACCGAGCATCACTGCCTTGCTAGTGTGGCACAGGGATGGATCCAGCTCCCTTCCCCAGGGGAAGGAGTAGTGCATCTTTTCCATCCCTAATGTCTCCGATTCCACATATCTGACTTAAATAATTTATAAGATTGAAACACTATCACAGGCCGTCTGTGCAGCAGGCAGACTAGAGCCCGGCTGCTGGAGGTGCCAGGGAGCTGGCACCTGATGCAATACCTGCCCCTTAGCAGGCAGTGTGCCAGGTGACCAGCACCAGCGGACTGGATTGGTGCCTCAGCCTCACTATAATGTCACCCCATGCTGTCTATTTGCTCTTTTCATCCTTGGTCAGTGTCTTCATTTTTTTTCTCCCCTTCTTTTCCTTTTTCATCTTTTTTCCTTTCTCCCTCCACCCTTTTATTTTCTTCTATTTTCTCCCTTTCTCCATGTTTATCACTGCCCCTGAAAAAACTGCAGCTCTATTTGCCGGCTCAGCTGTAACGTGAGCCACAGCTATTTTGGCCATGTAAGAACCCCGCAGTGTGGGCTCTCTCTCACCTCTGCACAGGTCTGTGTTCAACTTGGGGGACAAACTGCAGGATCAGTGCACAATGCTAAGGCGTGTACAAGTGTCAGAGTGTCAGTGAACCTACAGAAATGCTCCCTTGGAATATCCCTGGGATATTTACCAGGTCCCTGGGAAACAGCTCTGCTTGCCAAATGAGATGGGAGTCGAGCATTGTTACATAGGGAAATGACGTTTGCTGGCTTTTTTTTTTTTTTTTTTTTTTTTTTGTGGGCTTTCTCTTGGCGTCTGTCACTGTGTTTGTTCAGAGCTCATTTAAATAGGTGGTAGCTTGTCCTTGTGCCTGGGCAGCTGGTCTTCAGTCCTCCTGGTGTCACTCATGAAAATAAATTGCAAAGATGTTTATTATTAAACTCAGCACTTTCATTACATCAGGTACAGTGGCACAGTCTCCTTTTAGTACTGTCTCAAATTTATCCCTTACAGCACTGTTTCAAAATAGTGTAATAATCTCGTTGTAGACTCGAGTCTTACTCTTAAGAGCAAGATGTTCACTATTTCCTCAGACTCTACATTACTTCTCCTTTTTGCTTCTCTTTGAAAATCATGTAAACCACTCTTTATTTTGTAGTAAAACATCCATTTTAGCAAGTGACTGGAGCTGTGGCCTTTCTTTTCCATGTCCTTGGAGCCAGAGGTGCTTCCCAATTATATTGTCCTTTTCTTAAAGGGACTTGGCAGCATCTGAACCCCCCACTTCCCACCTCCCTTGTAAGCTGCTCCTGGCAGCACAAAGTTGTTAAATGCTTCCTAGCACTGCGTTTCCCAATTCTTAATTAAATTTTATTTTATTTATGAGTTAGGTCATTATTACTATTTTTAAATGACCTTTTAAATAGTTTCACTGCGTTTTTCGTGAGTGGTTTGCTTTGAAGGGCCTTGATCTACCTTCAAATAGATAAAAGTCCTTTGGTCCATCAGATGCATTGGGCATCAGCCTCAGAGAGCATTTCCATCGCAGTGAATTGTTTTAGCCTGACAAAAAGGAACTTGGGGATATTGTAGAAAGATTTAGGACATGGGTTTGAAGATGTTGCATGTGATCGAAAAAGAAGAAAAAAGCATGCATCAGGCATGCTCCTGCTCCTTCCTGGGCCATAACTCAGTGCTGCTTTCTTTTTGCATTCCCTAAGCCCTGATCAATAGCAAAGACCTGAGTGCTTTGCTGTGCTGTCCCCATGCACCCCAGAGCTGAATTACAATCAACAAGGTGCAGAGGAGAGGAAATACCTCCCTTCCTGCTGAAGAGCCCTAAGAGAGGTTAAACAGCCCACCCAGAATCCAGGAGGATAACTGCACAGCCAAGCCAGGTATTGTATCCTCATCCCAGCTCCCCAGCCACGAGCTGGGTCTTCTCTTGGGACCTGGGGCTCAGCTGGGATCTGGGACTGCCTCTGGCCACCCAGGGTTCTTAAAGCCTTTGGGTGTCTCAGAGTTGATGATGGACAGATAATCACAAAATTGCCAATTGTTGGAGGCTGGCAGGGCTCTCTGGGGTCCACCTGGTCCCACCCTGCTCAAGCAGGGACACCCAGAGCAGAGTGCCCAGCACCACGTCCAGGTAGCTCTTAAAGGTCTTCAAGGAGGGAAGCTCCAGCTGGACATAATGTTTTTTTTCAGCAGCATGGCTGTGGTCCTAGGAACCTTACTAATGAGCTCTTCTCTGCCTCTTCCAGTCTTTTATTTTATTTTGTAAGTTTTGCCATAAGGAATGACCTGTTTTGGTTATTACAAAGGCCTCCTTCTGCAAGCACTAGTGTCTCCAGTCATGCAGCTGAACACTATAATGGACAGCTGATGACTGGTCTGGCTCCCAGCTGCTGCTAAAGACTCCTTGTGGGGCCTCAGCACTGCATCCCTGGTTGTGTCAGTGATGCAGGATGGGAATTTGGAAACCTGCTGAGCCATGCATTGGATTCACGTCTGCAAACCGCCACCTGCGTACTGATATCCTGGGACATGGCATTTTGCTCATATGCTAGAAAACACCACAGGCATCAGGAGCATTTGGTGCCCTTGCACTGCTAGTGGGGCAAGGAGGGGAAGCACTGTGCAAGAAAGAGGCTGCTCTCTTCATGTCCCATCCATCTCTCCCTCCTGCCTTCACGCCTGCCCATCCCATCCTCATCCTCCCAGATGGGGAGGATCTCAGCACCACTCCTTGTGGCTTGTGTGGCTTTCTTTCAACGTATGTTGACTTTTTGAAGCCCTGCTTGGTGTTTCAGTTTACTCCTCTGAGAGGTGAACAGTTGCAGCCTGAGAGGATGATAGCTGACAGTTGCATCTAACAAATAACTTCAATTTTTTGTTATCTTCGTGCAGCTATTTTCACAAATACTCATATGAATGGTCTGCTTATCTCACTCCTGTCATGGTAAAAATGGCTAAAGAAAACATCCCTGTTTGTTTGTATTGAAACTGGTATGGTTTGTGGTTTTCATGGCTTCTATGTTTTCTTGCCCTTTTTTTCTAGTATCTTGAACTCTTGAGAAGAAGGTAACAAAACACTCAAGGGCAGATTCTTATCTCTTTTATATCAGTGCAAAGGTAGGATAACTTCCCTCATTTACTGTGGCTTTGCATCATCTCATTTTCAGACACAGCCTCTCTATTTTTAAGATAAATAAACAACATGCTCTGCAGATGATGGAGCACATGAATTTTCTGCCCCTTTTCTCACTCATGAAGGCATATTGCACTAGGGTTGTTAAGAGACTAGTCTCCTAGTGCAGCAGTTGTGTTGTCATTAAAGACAATTTTTAAATGCTGTTGTGCAGCCTTCACATCAGGGAGGAGAAAGCAAGGTTGCTCCTGGGCATCCTGGGGCAGTGCCAGGGTTGTGGCCATTCAACTGCTGCTTGCATGTGTACTGGGTCTGGCTGGGATGTTAACTTTCCCTCAGCAGCCCAAACAGTGCTGCGCTCTGCAGTTGTAGCTATGACAGCAGTGGTACCACACCAGTGTTGTGTCTGCTGCTGAGCAGTGCTGGCACAGCATCAGGACTCTCTCTAACCCTCCTAGGGGGTGGGCAAAAAAGTGAGAAAGAAACATCATCAGGGCAGCTGACCTGAACCAACCAAAGGGATATTCCATACTGTATGGTGTCACACTCAGCAATAAAAGGTGGAAAAAGGAAAAAGAGGGGAGGGGTGGGCTCTCGTTGTGAAAACGTCTGTCCTCCTCCCGAACACCGGCTATGTGCATTGAGGCCCTACTTCAAAGACGTGGTCAAGCATCGCTCATTTGTGGGAAGTAGAGAGTAATTTTTTTTCCTCTGCACTTCCACATTGCCTTTACTTGTTTTGTTTTGTTATTCCCTTTCCCCCTCCCTCTTCCCCTTTCCCTTTTTTCCCTTTAGTTGAATTGTTTAATTAATAATAATATTTCCTTAATAATATATATATATTTCTCTTTAATTAAATTATCCTTATCTCAACCCGTGAGTTGTTCTTTCCTTTACTTCTTCCCCTCCTCATCTGAGGAGGGGGAGTGAGAGAGCGGTGTACTGGGTCTGGCTGGGATGTTAACTTTCCCTGCAGCAGCCCATACAATGCTATGCTCTGTACTAGTAGCTAAAACAGCAGTGGTAACACACTGGTATCACCACCAGCGGTTGTGGTGCTCAGTTGCCTAACACAGTAAAACCACCACAGCATGGGTGGGCAAGATGTTAAGCACGGCTGGCTACCCTGCATGAAGCCACCAGTGGTGTGGATTTTGGAAAAAAAAAAACAAAACTAGTTTGGAAGCTGGGAAGGTGGCAGGGCAGGCTGCGTAGTGCAAGGGTGCAGTAGTACCTCTGCAAATCTTATCAAGGATTGGCCATCAGAGCTTCTCTGGGACACCAGGAATTTGAGACAGAAACTGCGGGTCCTCGTGTTTACTGGGCACCCTGCTCTGGGTGTCTCTGCTTGAGCAGGGTGGGTCTAGGTGGCCTCCAGAGGGCCCTGCCAGCCTCAGCACTTCTGTGGTAATGTGATTCTGTGATGTTCTTGCTCTCTTCTGGCGGTTAGTGTCATCTCCTGTTGCCAGACCTGTGTTCAGGAGAAGTCCATCAGCATGGCAGTGGCATTTGTGAACCAGGAACAGTAGTCAGGGACCTGTTTGCCTTTGCACTTTTACTGAGAGGTTGCAAACTAGGAGAAGAAAGGGCTTGATTTCTCTGTCGTCTCTCAGATGGAGGGCTGAGACCACGCTTGTCTGGTAGGAAGGCAGAATGTTCTGTCTTTAAAAGTCTCAGTGTCTTTGGTCATTAGCTAGATGCAAATCATAAGATTTTTAAATGGACTGGGGTTTGCATGGGGTGAATGACTCAGACATTTCCCCCTTCGCAATGGTCTTCCTGCCTGCAGATCGGTGTGGTGCGACAGCTGGTGCACGAAGGGCTTGCCTGCTGCTCTGCTCCAGCAATGACTGGTCAGATGGAAACCAGCTCCAAAGCCTCTGCTTCTTTGATCTCCGATTACTGAACTTAGCTAGCTGGGGTAAATGTTACAGCTTTCTGGGAACCATCACCTGAGTTGCCACACAAACGAGATGAAATTATTGTCACGGCACCAGTGCAACCACCACTGTCGTGTTTTGCACTTGCGTGGAGATACCGCAGGGGTTTTTCTCAGTGCTCCCAGACGTTGAGGAATCCAGCCTTGCAGCCGTTCAGATAAGTAATTTTTCTGACTGCTTTGTAACCTGTAAAACTGAAACACGCAGATTAAGAGGTTTACCCAAGATCGTGTAGGATATTGCTGCTCCGAGATGAAAATCTTCTTCAGCGTCCCAGTTTTGTGCTCCATCTATTAATACACCAGCTCTATTTTTAACCCTCTTGAGTAGACACATCATTGTAATTTGCTTTCCTAATAACCGCTCTTCCATAGTCTTCGTCTTCCACCAGTACGCTCTTCCGAAACAAACTGTACAAAACAAAAGTCGAGCTAATAAAAGACATCCGTGTTTCAAGTTGGTTGTTGTTGAGCCGACGTGTCCTTGTAGCTCTTGTGTTCAGGCAGCTGCATAAATATAGCTCCTGTACCTTCGTTAGGAACGAGGTGTTACTGCAGGGTTTCCGGGGCGTTACCTTGCTGACCTTTGAAGAAAGTGAACTAGCAGCATCCCTCCCTCCACCATATGCTGAGTCAAGGCTGCTGCTTTCGAAGACAGATAGCATCTCTCATTACCTAGAGCCGGAAATTTAATTAGTGGCTGCAGACATCTTGGATGACGGCTGTATTTACGCCCCTAGTGCACACAAGAATTAGTAGCTGCTGTAGAGGTTGGGTGGTGTGCATGGAGCACCTGGATGAAGCTGGACAGCCAGACCAGATGCCAGGAGTAGATTAACTGTGGAGGTGATGCCAACCTGTAGTTCACTCATACACCACTGTGACTGTCATTTTTCTCTATAAAACCAAACCAAAACAAAACAACAGACATCACTTCACCAATTCCAGGGTAAAGGTGCTATCTAAACAAATGGCCACATAAGGCTTTAGAGGAACGGACTATTTTTGCACTTTTTCTTCTTAAGAATCCGGGCTCCAGACTTCGAAATTAAGGGGCCCAGAATATTCTCTGGCTTGTAGAATCCGAGGAGCTAAGCGACCGCAATGCTGTGTCACCTCACGGCGTGCTTGCTATGTGACTTTGGCACCCAGGGAGTATAAAGCAGAAGTAGTAGGACCAGCCAAGTGAGCTCACCGTTCAGCAGATGCCTACGTCAGGGAGGTTATCAGTGCCGGAGCCCTGACCTCTGGTGAGAGCACCACGCATTTTCCTCCCGATCTTTGAGATCGGTGCAAACGTCACCATGCTTTGCATGCAAGATTTTTTCTTTCCCTCTTTGATATAAATACATATCTTTGATATAAATACATCAAGATAGTTATCTTTAGCTGTGCATACATGCCTGCAAGCCAAGCTGGTTCACTGAAAATCAGCACAAGCCATGTATGCTTACACCCGTCGTCTTTATTCAGGCAGAGCTCCTGTTGGTTTTTCCTTACTTCTGTAAATTCCAGAGCTGCAGTCCGAAGCTAGTCATGCACATTTGTTTGCCTTTGTATCATAATATGGATGGGTAATCCTTGTAATACTACTGCGTTTATTTGCTGGTAGAGCTGTATGTAGCTGTGATAGGTTACTATAGAGATAATCATTGATTTTTTTTTTTTTTTTTTTTCCCTGAAAAACTGACTTGGCTAAATGCTGTATTAGACCAAGATTTCAGTTGATTTGGGTCTGAAAGTCCTTTCATCTTTTTGTTTTAATTAAAAAAAAAAATGCAGCTGAGAAGATGGTCTTATTTTATTTTTCAGGAGTCTCCTAATCTCTGTCTAATTTTGTATCACACGTGCTGCAAAAGCATGGTTGGGGCTAGATTGCAGCTGTGGCCAGTTCAATTCCCACTCAGTGCTTTATTTGCATCTTGACAATAGAATGTCGTGGCTCTTCCTCTCTTCCTCTCTATACTGATTTCCTATGAATTGTGTACTTAGCCATTTAAAAAGCATATGCAATTTTGCACTCTCAGAAAAGAAAAAAAAAAAAAGAAAAAAAAAACGCAATTAAAACCCCAAGTCCAAAAACCAGAGCGAAAGACTTTGCTAGAAAGATCTCAGACGAGCAGATATGTATTTAGAAAATCTGGGGAGTTTTCCTCAAGGGTGGGGGTACAGGTCACACTGCTGAGACAAGCTGTGGACTGCGTCCAGGTCTTGTGACGTCCCAGCAGAACAGGATCATAGCATCATAGGATGATCATAGGATCATTTAGGTTGGAAAAGGCAGTTAAGATTATCAAGCCCAACCATCAACCGACACTGCCAAGTCCTCCACCAAATCATGTCCCTAAACGCCACGTCCACAGTGATCAGATCAGATGGCAAAAGGCAGAAGGGACAGTGAGCAGAGGGTGGCTGGGAAGATGCTCGCTGTCCGAGTGTGTCAGGAAGGGGGTGACCTGTTCATGGAGAAAGACACTGTTGGCTCAGGTCTCACCTGCTGTAACTATGCTTAGGCTGGAAATCAGAAGAAAATTTCTAATTTTAACTGAAGAGAGGTTTTGGAGAAGCTTTCTAATAAAAGTGGTGGGAGCGAGGTGTTCGCTTGCTTTCTGGGCTGGGCTATGTGTTTGCTTGAGGTAGGTGCAGATGGAGTTGGTGCTCCAGGGAAGCCAGAAAAAAAAAAGAGAGAAGAAAATGTATATAATGAAAATGAGTTTGAGGATTCAGGAGAGAATAATCTGGCCTGGTTTTATTTCTAGTTGGCTGTCTGCATACAGAGCCTGCACTCAAACAGAGGAATTGGTTTTAATTCAAGGCTGGTGGTTAAGTGATGAGGTGACTGTCTGAGGCTTGGGGTGCATGGCCATTGTCACCTGGCATGAGGGTGCTGATGCCAAAGAGGCAGGTCCCACTTGTTTGCCTCTCCCAGATTTGTTTCCAGCCCATTCCTTGTGCTGGTGCTTGAGTTCACGTGGCCCTGCTGTGACCTAGATCAAAACACTGACTTGAACAAAATGTAACAGAAGGAAAAAAATCATCCAAGCTCGTTCCCAGGTTGGTTAATTTGTGTCCCTGGCTTATGAGAGGTGTCAGCATGGGGACAGGTAGGGAGCAGGGGGTAGCCCAGCTGGTGGGGGCAGTGTGAGACTGGCTCCCCTGGTGGCACACGGCGTCGCCCAGTGGCAATCAATGGTTCCAGTGCAGGTCCCCATTATGGTCCCAGTGCAGGTCCCCATTATGCATCCCCATTAACCCCCTCCTAGCCCCGCATTTCCTGCAGCCCTGCAGACAGTGGGGTTCTCTTTAGCTCTGTGCATCTGGTCATAACTAGATCAACCACAGGAGACTATCTGAGTTGTAAGCCCATGCCCATGATATGAACTGGGAGACAGAAGGAAGTGAGAACCTTCCAGACCATCTTTTCCAGCAAATAAATAAATAAATACAATTTGGAAGCAAAGCCGGAGCCAATTGTCTGAATTAGGTGTATAAATGAAAATCTCTCATTGTCAGGAGAGATGTAAATGACTGGGCCAGCTTGGCTAGATGGAGGTGTTACCAGCATGACCCAGGACCTACTGCATGTGGTCTAAACTGGCATCACATGATGATGATGATTGAAGTCTAGGTTGTAGCGGTAGGCCCTCCTAAAGATCCTTATAGAAAAGAAGATCCTTGGATCCAAGAGTCTGAAGTTCATCCCATCAATATTATCTCCTGGTGAAAGCAAACCTAAACTGTGTTGACATTGCTGCCCATTACATTTTATTGGTACATTCAGGCTGGAAATGAGGAGAAATTTCTTCTCAGAAAGAGCAGTCAGGCACTGGGACAGGTTGCCCAGGGAGGTGGTGGTGTCACCATCCCTAGGGGTGTTCAAGGAAAGGTTGGATGTGGTTCTTAGGGACATGCTTCAGTGGGTGACATTGGTGGTAGGGGATGGTTGGCCGAGATGATTTTGGAGGTCTTTTCCAACCTTAATGACTCTATGATTCCATGATTGTGAAGGAGGTGGGTCAGGGAAATGCCATCTTGTAAGTCATAGCCATGGCAGAGCTTTTGTGTTCCAGTCCTGGCAGGTAGGAGGAGATGGAAGTGGCCATCTAGAACTTCATGCTTGGGCATAAAGGTCTCAGGGCTTGGAGCTGAGTGCTGCATTGGTCCCCATGCCATGGGCAGGAGCAATGCAGGCTGTCAACAAGCTTCAGTCATGGGAAAAGGGAGACCCTAACCTGCATTGCCACCCGTGCTGGGTAGGTGGAAGATTTGTGACTATGTTTGCACATGCAGAGTTCTACTTGGTAGAAATGCATTTTTTCCACCTTTGAAGCTCCTCACCCTGCAAAACCATGCAGGCTGTGAGACCAGCGAGCCAGGAGACCTGGTGGCAACCCATGTGACACGCTTTGGTGGCTCTTAGATAGAGATGTCAGGGCAGGGCGCAAAGACAGCACGGCGCGAGTGATTCATGGCTGGGGTTTTCTCTTCCTTTCTGTCATGTGAAGCTGCGGAGGTGTTGGGAGTTTTCTCCCCTGTGCCCCCCCCCCACTCCATCATCAGCTACCCCTCTGAAATTGCTGTGCGAGGCCTGTGTGATGACTCAGCCCCCTCAGGATACCCGTGGGGTATTTCCCCCGCCTCCCCACCAGCAATTTCCCCAGTGAGAAAGTCCTCCAAGGCTTTGCCCTGGCTCTTGTAGCTCACCAGAGCGCAAAGGTCACGTCCTGCTGGGTGCGATCGAGCAGGCGTGCTTGTTCAGGATTGTTTTGATCAAGCGGAGACCTGAAGCAAGATGATTTGTCTTTTTCTTTCATTATCTGCACAATGAAAATGTTTGCAGTTTAGCTGCTATCTGAGCTTTCCTGAAAACAGGTTTAGAAGGGAAAGCATGGCTGTTGTTTGGGATCTCTCCACACCCTGCACAGGACTGGATGGGGATTTTATAGGCACTGACCCCAGAGTGCTGCAGTGACCCCAGAAGCAATGGGCATCATCCCCCAGATGCCATAGCTTGTGTTAAATTCGAGTCCCAATCTCCAAACAATGCTGCATCACGTACAAGCTCTGCCATCCATGTTAGCTGTAGTATTCACCAACAGGAAGAGGCACGATGTGATGTGGATTGTTGATGGTACATCAATGGTACCCAGATGGGCTCTTAGAGTTCTCTTGCTCCTCATGATATCGATTTCTTCAGCCCAACCTGAACTGCATCCCTCTCTTCTGCTTTGTGTGCTGTCTTGCTGCATGCGTTCCATCCCAGGTGTGCTCCCAGTGCCCTTTTACTTTTTTACCATCATGTTCTGATATTTTCTTCCCATTTGTTTTCTTGCAGATACATCTGGAAAATATGAGCAGCAGGAGCAGCTTACTCACCATTAGATAAGTATTACAGATGACTCATGCTAGAATACTGATGGCTGTGCATCTGAGAGGGTCATGTTGTTTTCTAATAGCCCTACTTCTGTACCACAAGCCAGGAACCATAATCCCCCTGTGCTTTCCCACTGACACTCTTTGGTTCTCTGGGACCTTTTACCCCTTGGTTTGCCCACCTAAACAGCTCACAGAGATGTTGCTTCCCTTGAGGGGATACAGGCAATGGGGCAGCTCATGTTACTTCAAGCAGGATGTCATCTTAAAATGAAAGCTGGCATCGAAAGGCCACGGTGGTGTAGCTATTCTCCAGGACAACACACAGTTTTTGTCTTTTTAACAGATGTGATTAGTGGCTTTCCTCGATTCTTTGTGGGTTTTATTTTTGTTTTCTTTCTAGAGCCATCACCCCCTTTTCCAGCACAACAGCCACAAAAGTCCAGAACAGGTAAGACAACTGATGCTTCAGGTGGTTGATTTGATTCATTAAGGGTAGGTCAATTTGATTCATTAAGGGTGAAATGCAGACTCCAAAGCAGGCAGCATAAAAATCCCATTGACTCAACTGCAGCAAGAATTGCACCCAACACACTCAGACCCATCAAAGCTTGGGGAGTAAACGTGTTTGGGGCAGAACGAGCAGGCCTGCTGGAGCTGCACCCCTGAGCATAGCCCTGCCTCCAGAAACACCTGGTGTCACCCTCTGGCAGCCTCCCCATGCAGTCACTGCCTGTTACACCGAGGGCTTTTCCATGTCTAGTATGCTCAGTGCAGCACTCGGCACAGGGTCCAGGCAGCAGGCAAGCAGACCAGAGGAGTAACGAACAAAGGGAAAACCTGGGGGAGATGCAGAAGGATCTGGGCTGAGATGAGGAGGGTTGGGTGGGAGCTTATCAATGTCTGTAAATACCTGAAGGGAGGGTGCAATGATGACAGAGCCAGGCTCTTTCCAGTGGTGCCCAGTGCCAGGACAGGAGGTACTGGGCACAAACTGGCACACAGGAGGCTCCCTACAAACTCTTCTGTGCTGTGTTGAGTGCTGGCATGGGTTGCCCAGAGAGGCTGTGGGGTCTGCATCCCTGGAGATCTTCAAAAGCCACCTGGATGTGGCACTGGGCACCCTGGTCTCGGTGTCCCTCCTGGAGCAGGGGACTGGGATTCTGTGAAGGAAGCAGGTGGCTGGAGCTGCACGGCAGGTGCATTAATACAGAAGACATTACTACTGAAGAGAAATCAGGCTTGAGGATCTGTGCCTGTGTCCCAATGGCGTGATTTGGGTCTCCGATGCTTTCCTACAGTCATTGCAAGCACAGATGCAGGATCCACTTTATACAGTGCTTTCTGCTGAGGTCTTTATGGAAACTTTCATCCTTGAGGCTTTTAAGCACGCTGCAGTAACGAGCTGTGTCCTGCGTGTGCAGCAAAAATAAACAGCCTTGCAGCTGGCTCTGGGAACAACTGGTGTAGCAGAAGCCCCTGGATGACAGCTTATCTCACAGGGTCAGTTAGGTCCCTTGCCAGTAAAGCAGAAAATGCCCAGAAGACCTTCTCCCTTTAGACTCTATATCAGATATTTGCGTGGTGTGGACTGATCTCATGACAAAATTGTCCTGAGTGATAACCTGGCATTGCTCTTTGGGGAAGGGATGGGAATTTGGCTCCTGGGGATTGTGTGTCATCTGCCAGCAAGGGTAAGGTCACTGGGAGTTTTACTGGCATGGTCTTGTATTGTAGGCATGTCCTCCTACTATGCTGTGCTTAAAAAGAATCTACAAAAAAAAAAAAAAAAAAAATCCACCCTGATGAATGCTTTTAACCAGGGCTCTGTGGAAATACTTCTGGGGCAGAGAAATGAAAGTGGCAGCCGCTGCCCTGCTCACCTTGCACTCCCTGGGGTGAGGATTGCAGCTCGGAGGCAGGATCTGGTGCATCCCCCCCGACCGTGTGTATTCAAATCGAGCACCCAGGCGTGTCGCAGTGCCGCCTGCGGGGCTGGGAGGCACACAGGGGCTTTCCAGCCGCACAGGCCATTATTAGTAAGTCAGTTCGTGCATGTGCCTCTTGGTTCAGGCTCTGAGCTGCCTACGGGCTCTAAAAACTGCTGCTCTGCCTCGTAAATAATACACTTGCACAAAGTTTCCGAGAAGCGTAATAACTTCCCTAAATATATGTGTGTTTTATATCTCTAGATGCTCAGACGTGTGTGTGCTGAGAATTTGCTGAGCCCAGTAGAGGATGTGTGCCTTTGCTCTTGTTTGGGAAGCTCAAGCAGGAGGTGGATAAGGAGGTTGCTGGGAGGGTTTTGCTTCTCTCTCTCTGCTTGGGAAGGTAGATTTTGGGGCGTGTTTCTGTGGTTTTGGTGGGTAGGTAGAAAGGGCGATTTGAGCAACGTGAATGACTTGTGTGGTAACTTCTAGATCCTGACAGCTGTGCAGCTAGATCAGAGTCTGAATCTCCTCCCATGGCACCCGGAATCCAAATAGGTTTTTAAATTACACAGGTCATTTTACCAAAGATAATTAAGTTCCCGAATTACTCAGTAATGCCTACAAATGTTACTGCAAATGGCTCATGAAGCACTCGCAGTCTGACTTCTGCTGGTGGTGAATGCACTATTAGGAGCAAATTAGCTGTCCATGCAGCATCTTCTTTCTTGGAGTCTCAGGGTGTTTTACTGCAGTGTGCTTGTACAGCTATGCCGAATGGACCATGCCGATTTGTATGCTCTGATAACCCTTCTTGGGTGGAGTCAGTATCCATGGAGTGGTGTGAGATGTTGCTGCCCCCATTTCCAACCCACCCTGCTGCCCAAGGCTGCCACCCTCAGAGGCAGGGGCATTTACACCTTATTCATCATTTTGTATTAGCGTAAAGCTATCTTTGGTTACTGGGAGAGCTGGAGCATGAGGAGGGGATGCCGAAACATGGCACATCTACTCTGCCTCCCCTTGCTGCAGGGATGGGGAATTAACCTCTGGAAACACGGTGGGTGAGGACAGTGACATCTCAGTGTGCTGGATGCATGGCACTGGACCAAAATCCTGGATTAAGGAGAGGCTGGTGGTGGGCTCAGGCTGCCATCGGCTCACGGCTCTGGAGAGATGCTAGGGATCCTCATCAACATTTTCAGTGGGGTTAAGGAGCGATTGATTGGTTGACTGATGAGATGGATTGCACCCTCAGCTTTTCTGGCTATGTTGGCACTCCCTTCCACAGCTGCGAAAGGAGCTATGCTGGCTTGTTCAGATGTAGATCACAATTTTGCATCCACCTTTGTGCCTTCAGCCAGCTAGCTTAGACTAGAGGCTTTGGATGTCTGTAGGATAGGTGGGATGTGTCCTATACCTGCTACAGCAATGATCATACCATGGGCTGTGGAGGGCTGTTTGGGGGTGTTTTTAAAACAAATTTTGTGAGGCTCCCTTACAAAATGACCTCATTTCCATCCATTTCTGAAGAAGGTTATCAGATCAAGCCTGGCTTGGGGAAGGGAAATCTCTTATGGGTTAGCAGCAGTTTGGCAGTGTCTGTGTCACCTTCAGGCTGTGCACCCGCTGCAGCTGTGGTACTTGGAGGTGATGGGGAGGCAAATGGAGGTGTTCAGGGCATGCACAAGGATTCTGGGGGGTGCTTCTAAGGATAGATGTTGCTGGGGAGAGGCAGGAAATAAATACCATCTTCTTTTCCCAAGATTGCTCAAGGTTTCCATGGCTGGTGGCCCTCTAGGTTGAGAAGCAGATCTCAGTACATCTGAATTGTGTCTGCTCACTTCTGTTCCCTCTCATTACAGTCTGTCCAAGGTTTTGGTGTGCTGCTGTCACCATGGCATAGAAATGCTTGTTGGCTACATCACTCACCATGGAAGGGTCCCTGTGGACTTCAGGATATTCCTTGCAATGAAGGAGCACATTGAGAGGGTGCTGTGAGGTTTCTTCTTGAGCAAGGTCATGAGCTCCCCTGCTCCTGTGAACAGGAGGGAAGCATAAATGTGTGCAGTTATGGGGGGAAGGACACCATCAGTTCCACCCTACCTGAGGGAAAGGGGCAGGGAGCTGCCTGGTTTATTTGGGTGAATATGCCCCTTGGTTTCAGCCGGGTAGGGGGATTTCTGCATTCCTGACCAGACATTGCCAACCCTACTCCATGCCAGGATTACCAGCAAGCACCTGAACACTGAGCTGAGCACGAACAGGGTTCTGCTGCTGGACCCTGGAAACGGGGGAGAGCACCCTTAATTCCTTGTCCAGTTCCCCTTGTTGCAAGGAGGCCATGAACACCTCCTTGCCATCTTCGTGTGTCTCAAAGCATGCTGAAGGTGCTAAAGGGCACCTGTGAGTGATCCCACACTGGTGCACAGGGATGGTTTTGCCAACCAGCTCTGGCCAGGTTCCCTTCTGGGTCCCGGAACCCACTGTCCCTTTTTTTTTTTTTTTTTTTTTTTATGGTCCCTGGTGCAGGTGTCCAGGAGCCAGCTCTGCCATCTGCATGGTTTACGGTGGCAGCAGACTTCCCCTGTGCAAGGGGAATTTTGCTTGGCTGCCGCAGAGGTTGAGCAGTTGCAGTGCTAAAGCCTGCCCTTGGTATCGCAACAGGTCTATAGATGTATCACGAGTGAGGAGGAGGGGAAGCACCTGGACACACATCTGCCTCAGGCCCTGCTGCACAACTGTCCCGAGCAGGCACCAGCCCGAGGCAGCAAGTTCATGCACTGCTGGTGTTGTCCTCATGCGCACCTGCCAGCTAGGATTTGGGGTCGGAAGTGGCAGGGATGGGGCTGCTTCCCCCGGTCTGCTCCCTCCTGCCTCCGAGCACTGCAGTGGTGCTGTCCTGGAGAGCAGGGAAATGACAAATCAATGAATACCCTGGGGTTTCCTACTGGGGTTCACAAGCTGTTGTGGGGCTTCAGCAAATCTGTCTGTGGGCAAAGATGGATGTGTCAAATCAGCTTGGTCACCACGCCTTGATCACCAGATTTCTCCCTTCTCTTACCCAGCCTCATATATATTTTTTTGCTTTTGGAGCTGCAGCTTGAAAACACTTGAGCTAAACCCTGTGTCGTAACGGCTGCTCGTTTGAAAGTGTGGAGCCAGTTCTCAGCAGCTGTTAATAGCAGAACTGAAGTGGGGAATGAAAAGTGAGACGGTGATTAAGACCGATTTCCTGTAGCAGCCTCGCATGGCTCCCACTGGCTGCAGAGACGTTGGTGGCGTCGACAGCAGCGGTGTGAAACAGTCCTCGCTACTCTCCTTGAGCTGGCTGAACCGCTGGTGGGCTGTCCTGCTCTGTGCAGTTACTTGGGTCCCTGTGGGAACTGGTGAGCATGTTGTGCCATGCCTGGGGACCAAGGAGCAGTCCCAGATCCAAAGGCTGGAAGGGAGAAGAGGCCATGTGGGGCTGGCACTGGGCATGGTGAAGCCCATTCTAGCCCCAGGATGGGCTGGTGTTTGGTATTTTGTATATCCAGAAGAGAAGAAATAGTGCACAGGATTTGGGGAGTTTGAGCTTCTGGATATTCTTCCATCTCCAGCTAGGACGCGGAAAAGGAATGGGAGAGAAAATATTGCTGAAGGGATGGTGGAACCCCCTATCTGATGCGCGTTTTGTTTGCCTGTCCTACATATCAGCCCCTTGTGCATGTAGTTGGTATAAGAGAGCAAAAGTATCAGAATTAGTTTATCTTTTTTGGCTTGCTGGCACCAGAAGTTCATGGAGAAAACAGCTGGGTGCAGAGGAGATGCTGAGCTGATGGCTGGTCCTCTGAGAATGTTTTTTGGCAGTGCAAGAGGCAGCTTCGTGTTTCCTTCATCACCCTGAATGTGCCAATCACTGCCCTGCTGTGTGTGCTGAAACAACTCCTGGTCTGTTCTGCAGAGGTCTGAACCTCATGTTTCATCAGTCCAGATCACAGCAGCATAAACCATGTACTTTCTGACAGCTAAGGGGGCAGTGACATGCAGTGTGGAGATGGAACTTCCCTACACTACATCATCTCTTGGACAAAGCGTATTGCAAAACCCCCTGCGTGTCTGCAGCTGACAGAAGCCCGTCTGCCTTTGCTGTGTGCTTCACGGTGAACGGCCTAATGTTTCAGCAACAGAGCAGCTGAATGAGTGTGGCGGTGCCGAAGGTGATGGCAGGTTTGTCCACCTTTTCTGACAACCCTGATGATCTTGCATGAACTTTCATACACCTCGGCAAACCACCTCCTATTTCTTTCTGAGTTTGAAAGCCACAGCAGCTCCCCATCAACCCTGGTGCTAAAACCACCAGATTCTCTCACTATCCTTTGCCATGCAAAGGACAGTTACCGCTTAATTCAGCCGTGCAAGGCACCTGCGTGTGAAATTCGGTGCCATGTGGTGCTGGACCTTTTTGGCCTCTCTCAGCTCTTGGGGTCACCAGTGACACCTCTAAGGTTGTGTTCAGGTGACACCCAGTGCCACCAGCACTGCTGGGACAGACTGGCATAGTACGGATAGCACATAAATGCCTGGTCCTATCTGATCAGTTGTTTTTAAAGAAATATAGATAAAAACATAAATGCATTTTTCACAGAGCAGGTCAGCTCATGGGAAAGACTCTGGCAGTGGTGGTTTCAGAGAAGATGTGCTGATTCACAGAAGCCAAGGTAATTGCCCTAAATTGGTGGCCTCTACTCCCATGTCTTCCCTCTGATCCTTATTCCTGTACTGGTGTGCGGCCTGAGGCGTGCATGCAGAAAGATCAGGGGCAGAAGGGAGCAATGACCCCAAGCGTGGTGCCGCATCATCATCAGCACGTGAGGAGAGGGCAGCCTGCTCACAGAGAAATTACTTTCTGCCTTTGCCGAGAGAGTCATTTAACATCCACTGCCATAGGGGAGAGTGATACCCAACACTCCACCGGCGCCTTTCATCCCAGAGGATTTCAAAGTGCTTTTCAGGCTGCTTTCATATTGCTGAGAAAGGGATGAGCAAGAGGTTTTGCATGAACGAAGCGTCCTTCCCTGCCAGCCACCACTGCCGCTGCAGTGCTCCTCAGATGCTCCCGCTTCTGCTGGCAGAGTCAGCAGCAACACAGCCCACCAGGCACTGGGGAGCCTGAAGGGAGAACTGCCTGGGGTTGTTCTGAATGTTTGAGGAAAGATTTCCGGGGGGGTGTTGGGCTAAGAGAGAGGAAATAGCACAGACAGGGAAAGGTAAACAGCTGCTTCTTGAGCAAGGAGGTCAAGGATGTCTTCGAGGTGGTAGTGGAGAACAGGCTGCAGATGTGCAGAGTGCCGTCATCTGGATGTAATGCTCTTCTGTCTGTGCCAGAGAGGTCTTTCATGGCAAACTAAGGAAAAAACAACATTTTGAACATAGCCTCAGTCTGGTGGCACCTGGAGTATTCTCTAGTCCTGGTTCCCCAGCCCAGGAAGGACAAAGAAAACTGAAGGGATTTGGAAATGATTAACAAATTTGGTACAAGGATGAGAATATATGACAAGTGTATTCTTCTGGGACAATCCAAGTGCCTTTCACTAAACTCCTGCAGCCACACATGGGGACAAGCTGCTGGAAGAGGCAGGACCGTCTGTGTTCATGCCCACACAGAATCACAGAATCATTAAGGTTGGAAAAGCCCTTCAGGATCATCTGGTCCAACCACCCCCCTACCACCAATGTCACCCACTAAACCATGTCCCTAAGCATGACATTCAACTTTGCCTTGAACACCCCCAGGGACAGTGACTACACCACCTTCTGGGGCAAGCCATTACAATGCCTGACTGCTCTTTCTGAGAAGAAATGTCTCCTCATTTCCAACCTGAACCTCCCCTGGCGCAACTTGAGCTGATATGCAGAGGAGCTGCACAGGAGAGAAACCAGAGGATACCCTGGCCAGGCAAGACACCCCCTGTGGCTCCCTGGTGCTTTTGCTCCAGGAGGTACTGGAAGCAAAAGGTACTGGAATATTCTGCTAACACCTCGGAGTGTCCGGCACAGCACAGGTGCTGCAGGATGGACTTTGGTGTGCTGCCTGTCACCAGTTGTGTCCTTGGCTTGCTCACTTCTGCCCCATGCTCTGGTGCTTCACAGGACCTGAACTGGGGTATAAAATCCAGTTTAAAAGTAATATATACGGTGAGAGCTGGTCCTGCCACCAAGCGTGTGTGGCCAGGGCTGTCCCCAGGGAGGAGCAGTGCTGGGAAGGGGGACAGGGTGGGCAGCAAAGGCACCAAGCACATGTTCAGGGTGGTGAGTGTCAGCAGCAGAGCCAAAAGCTCACCGGTGGGTCTGTAGCTCTGCAAAGCGACCTTCGCTTTGTCCAGGGGAAGGTGGGCAGGAGGGGGCATAGGCATGGACACCACATGGACTTGTCACATTCCTGCAAAGAAGACAAAGCATCTCTAAGATGATGGGAGAGCAGCAGGGAAACAGCTGAGAGCTGAAACCCAGCTCGCCCCTTAGCAACCCTCACTCATCTCCTCTTGTGTGTCTCTGTCACCAAGAACAGCAAACATAAAAAAAAAAAAACAACACACACAACAACCAACCAACAAAGAAGGAAAAAAAAAAAGCAGTGAGAAGAGTTTTGAACGCAGGCCAAGGTTGATTTAATTAGATGTATTGAATGCGTTAACTTCTGAACGACGTGTCTGCTGTGCAGCACAAATTATCGGTTGCGAGCGGCGACGGCAGCGCAGCACCAGCCTACCAAAAGGCTCAGCTAAGCAGAAAGATTGACCTACTTTCATTGGCTCCGCAGGGAGCGCCGACAAGCACCGTCCTCTCACCGGCACCGGGCCTCCTTTCTGTCTGCCTGCTCTGGGTGCATCCCTCCATGAAGAGCAGCGCTTGCCTCCTGTGTCAGGAGCTGCCAGGGCGCCCTGCGTCACCTGCAGACTCCAGCACAAACACGGGGCTGGGTAAACGTCTGCATGCCCGTGGGGAGCGAGGGCTCTGGCTTCATGTGCTGACCGCTGGCTTCTGGCTGATGCTGATTTTCTGCTTCTCCCACCTATTGCACACTGAAAATACTTGGGTAGTCTCTGATAATAGGCCTCAATGCTGCTGCAGCTGATAAGGGTGATAAAATCACCCATGCACACTGCCATGGCAACCTACGGCAGTTGCTCTGTGCTCTAGATGTCTGTCCTCTGCTCTTTGGGTTGTGCACGGGTGTGTGGTTTTGGCAGGGACTGGCCTTGGAATTACCCATTTCAGCAGGGTGACCGGGGCTGGGAGATTTGGTGCTGGGGAATGAGGTGGATGTGTGGTTACACCACTTGGCATGGGTGCTCCCCCTTGCACCTCACTGCACACCATTGGTAGGTAGTACAGAAAATCTCAAAAGAATTACCAGCACTGGGGAGCGGGCATCTGAAAAAGAAATTGGTTGCCAAATGAATTTCATGATGGTTATGAAGAAGGACCCCTGGGTTTCTGCTGCCAGCCTCACCACGGCACACTCCTGCTTGGTTTCTTGCCAAGTGTGGGGTTCTCCCTGCAGATACCAACCACAGGATCCCCGTGAGACCCAGGTGGTACCTCCTGGCCAGGTGACCTCCGAGCTGGAGAAGTCCAACAACTGAACCGCATCCAAATGTCCTACCTCTGGCAGCAGCCACGAGCTGAACTCCTTCCTTTCGGTTGGTAGTCATCTCCTTCACTCATAGCATCAATGCCAAAAAATGCCCAGTGGTATCGGACCTGTCTGCCAAGTTGAGAAGAGAATCTCCTCTTATGCATCTCCTGAGCTACCAGCCTGGTGGTCTTCATGTAGGGATTGTTTGTTGAGACCTTTGGAGCTAGAAGAGACCAAGAGAGTTGTTTGTAGGTCCTAGGGTATAAAAATGCATGAAACTATGGTCTAGATTGTGCTGGAGAACTCCATGTGACCAAACACAGTGGTGACATACCATCAGTCTCCTCTAATTTTCATTTACATTATCAATCACAGAATCACAGAATCACTGAACTGTAGGGATTGGAAGGGATCTCAAGAGATAATCGGGTCCAAGCCCCCTGCCAAACCAGGTTCCCTAGAGCAGGTTGCTCAGGTAGGCATCCAGACGGGCCTTGAATATCTCCAGAGAAGATGTTAACCCCAGGATGGCAATGCCAGGGCTAACACACATATCCTAATGGTAGTCACCCAGTGTGGTGGGGAACTTGCCATTTCAGTGGGGAAATGAGGCAAAACAGCATTGGGGAACTTTTCTGAGGTCATGCAGAAGAGACAAGTGGGATGTTGTTTTCCACCACTGAACCTCTGGCCTTTTCCTCTTCCTGCCCTGAGCATGGGTTCTGCTTCTTCTGACCCCAGCACATGCCTCAGCTGGCATAGAAAAGGGTTGCTCAAGCGGGGAGGTGAAGGAAGAAATGTTATTTCACTGAGCAACATCAGGAAATTATATGGGAAGGAGAAACACATGACAGACAGAAGGAAACAGAATCACAGAATCATCTAGGTTGGAAGAGACCTCCAAGATCACCTAGTCCAACCTCTGACCTAACATTAACAAGTCCTCCACTAAACAATATCCCTAAGCTCTACATCTAAATGTCTTTTAAAGACCTCCAGGGACAGTGACTGAACCATTTCCCTGGGCAGCCTATCCCAACGCCTAACAACCCTTTCAGTAAAGAAGTTCTTCCTAAGATCCAACCTAAACCTCCCCTGACACAACTGTAGCCCATTCCCCCTCGTTCTGTCACCAGGCACGTGGGAGAATAGACCAACCCCCACCTCGCTACAGCCTCCTTTAAGGTACCTGTAGAGTGTGATAAGGTTGCCCCTGAGCCTCCTCTTCTCCAGGCTGAACAGTCCCAGCTCCCTCAGCTGCTCCTCATCAGACTTGTTCTCCAGACCCCTCACCAGCCTTGTTGCCCTTCTCTGGACTCACTTGAGCACGTCGATGTCCTTCTTGTAGTGAGGGGCCCAAAACTGAACAACGTATCTGTCTGCTTCTGCAGAGGATATCTCTTCGTAGTTTTGAGGCTGCTTTCAGGATTCATGATTCAGCTTTCAGGTTGGTTGTTGATAGTTAGGATGTTTTCATTCTGACTTCATGTGTTGACAAGATGGTAAGAACCCTGAGAGGACTCGTATCTCTCCATCGAGTATGACTAATTGTATTGGGACAGCCGTAGGTGCGATAACAGTTCTGTTTTTCTCTAGAACAGCTCAATTACAGACCGCCTGGTAGCGGAGCCTCAGCGAGTGTTTTTGCAGGAGTTTTGCTGATTGTGCAGCCCAGATAACCTGTGAGTGAGCAAACATGGGAAGCGTTGAATATTCAGCCCAGTGTGAGACACTCAAAAACCAGAAGCAGACTTGTTTTACTGCTTGAACCCAAGTTTTTAACCATGTGTTGTCGGTGCTTTTCAGGAAACTGCCTTGTCCGAGACACGTCACTGGGCAGTGAAGTGATCTGGTTCAGGGAGAGCCACCAGGAGCTCTGTGAGAAGCCAGGGATCAAGTACAGACACTGGCAGGATTTGCTTCTGGTGGCCTCTCAGTGTTTCAGAGCAGTGTGCTCTGCTTTTCCTGTCTTCTCCTTGGAGACCACAAGTCCATCCATCCAAAATAGGTACATTTTCTAAACAAGAGAAAACGGTGATTTCTCTTAGTCTTGTGCTCAAAAAATAATCTTTGAAAATGCCAGCACGTGGTAAGCATGTTAAGTTAAGTAAGCACGGTAAGTTAAACTCTCTAGTTGTCTGCTGCTGTTAGATCCTGTTCTTGCAGGAACCCAAGGCTTTGGTACAAACTAAGAGCTGCATATAAACTTCTCATAGTTAAACTGGTTGCCCATGCTCCTTGGAGTAACATTTGTATGTGCATGAAAGCCAGTTTTATGTTCCCTAAGAAGTGTGTTGGCACAGATGTGCAGCTGACCTCAAGATAATCAGCTCCGTGGTCAGCATCCTTTTGCAGAAAGGGACTTGGTGTACAACTGCTCCACTTGGCAGAGTTAATATATGGATTAAAAAAAAAAAAAAAAAAAAAAAAAAAAAAAACTCTGTACAAGAGGCTACTCAGATTTAGAGTCATGTTGTCTTTGATGGAGATCATTGCTTGCTGTTCAAGAAGTCTTGGAGTCATCTGAAAGCTGCTCTGCAAAGTGGGCATTCCATCACACATACCAAGGTAGTGGAGATTTTCTCAACCCCTTTTCCCCAAGGAGGGAAGGCAGGTTTTTCTGCCTGCACCAAGGGCCCCCCTCTGATTTAGGAGCAGAAGACTGCTCCCATCACAATGCTGCTGTGGGGTTGTAATTTCTAGTTTGGTGTTTGAAGAATTAGTGAGAAGTCAGAAGCCTGCAAGGTGATGCACCAAGAGGTAGTTAGTCAGTGCAGACAAAGGGCATTTCAGTTTTCTCTTCCTCTCCTTGTTATGCTGGCTTTGTTATTTGTGCTTAGAGGATGGAAGTCATCTAAAGAGGTTTAGGCTCTGGGCACCTGAGCAGAGGGGCAGAGCTCGGGATGCGAAACTTGTGCAGACTGTGCCATGGCAGCCGAACATGCAAATAAGGATGCTGCACTTCTGGAAGCGTGAGAAAGCTCTGGACACAGTGAGAGGGCTCAGGTCATCATGGTCTTACAGCCGTGACATGTCTAGAGTGAGGTTGCCACAGATGAGTCACCCCTTGCAGGAGCTGCAGTACCTTAAAATAATGATGTGCGAGCTTGCAGTGGTTTAACCTCCTCGGATATCCACAGCATACAAAAATCGTTCCTTTACCAGAGAAATAGTCTCTTGGATTCCTTGGGACACTTTGAAAATGCTAGTCAAAATGATAAAAATACAGAGGAGGACCTGACCAATGAATATCATTCAAGTAAGTGGTTTTCAGTCTGAAAAGTACAAAATTTGGTGCCTCACTCCCCTCGTCTGCCAGAGCCCTGACCCTTTGCGTTGCGTAGCCCTCTTTCGATGCATATGATGTCATTTGCTGATGTGCCACCATCACAGAGGACAACAGCAGGAGCTGTCAGCATCGAGGGAGAATCCTCTTGCTCCTGCCGGCCAGGCATGAATGCACCGCAGCGGGAAGAGGAGGCGTGCTGGCTGCTAATTACACTCTAAAAACGATGGCTGTGCAAAGTCTGTCCTTGTCTGGACTCCAACAGACTGCTGTGCACAAGGCCTTCACAGAGTTTCCTTAACAGGCTCCTTTTCACTTTTTCCAGGGACTTGCACTGTGCTTCATTTCAGAGGGATCCAGTGAATTAGCATATTGTTGCTGCTGCCTGGGTAATTGCATGCCCAGGGTCTGCTCTGTTCTGACACAGTCTTCCCAGCTTCACAGACAGAAAGCATCCTTCTCCTCCATCAAACAAGGCTGCAAAGTATTGACCTGAGACCTTGCTTGAAGGAAGGAGGAATGGGAGGGCTGAAGGAGGAGGGGGAAGCTGTTTTCAAAGGCATGTCTGGCTCCAAGACCTCACCTATCCAGGAGGAGGAGTAGGTAGGGGTTTTAATCTTACTTCTGTACCAAAGTCCTAATTTTGACTTAAGCTGTGGTTTCTCTTTCTGATTTATACAGATCTCAGTATGGGTGTAGTTGCAGCAATTTAGGCCAGCACAAGTCACTACAGGGGGCTCAATGTGTAGGAAACTGCTTTAAATTAGCTGGTCTGGGTTACACAGGAGCTTCGGCAGAAGTTGAAACTGAGTTATCTGATACCCTTGTCTGTACTAAAAATAAAAATCTATGAACAGATAGGTGTAAAAATGCTTACTGGTCTCACTTCCAAATATAAGAAAACCACATGTGGATAAACCCTTAGAGTCCTCTAAGGCCTTGTGAGAATAGACCACATCTCAAAACACACAAGCAAGTGTATTTTCAAAGTTGGACCAGTTTCTTAATGTGGATGCAGTTTTGCATATTTAAAAGATGTTATTTGGTCATGACTGACTTCTGGTGGGAAGCCGCCATCCATTAGGCTTTGATTGCCAACAAGAAGTGTGGTTATGTGCAATTAGGGCAGCTTTACCCCCTGACACAGGGGACATGAAGAGGGCAAGGAGCATCGAGACACTGGGAGAAATGGGGAGAACTTGGTATGTGGCTTTGCCAGTGACCCCCTGGGTGACCTCAGACAAGCAGATGAACCTCTGCTCTTTCACCTCTTCCTCTCCTGCCCACCCGTTACTTGTGAAGGTTGCCTCATTGTTTGTATGGATTCTTCTAGGAAGTGAGAGCTCAGCATCTCTGTCTGTATGGTCCCTTTGGTTGTGACATTTCCTGTCTCTTTGCCACGTACGTTATTTTGACTGGAAGCAAAGTGTTGCTCCAACACTTTTTACAACACAAGGGCTAGAGGACGGGGGAAGGCCATGCTTGCTCGTCCCACACCAGGGCACTCCACCTTTCAGAGCAGAAGAAAGTGTTTTTGAGGCATCTCAGTTGTGTGGAAAAGAGGTTACAGCCTTGGGTAGTACAGAGAGCCTTTTAACAATTGCTTCTCTAGGCTGGACTTAGGAAGTCCTGTTTGTTCTGTAAATACATATGTGTTTGGGGAGGGAGGAGCTGTGGATGGCCCTCCAGCAATGCTCTTGTATGCACTGCTAATGGGACACGGGCAGAGGTTTCTTGGCCACCACCAAACTGCCCCTTCCAAATAGAGATGGACAGTTTGCCTATGGGTCATGGTGGGACTGGAGGCAGAAGTAAGGTGTATTATGTCCAAAGGGTGCTTAGGATATGCCTTTTGGGCCTTCACAAAGGGAACTTCATCAATCCTGAAGAGCTAAGAGTTTAGATCTAGAGAAAGGGTGAGGAAAAGTCAAACAGGAAGTAATTGTCATGCCCTTTGATTCAGTCTAGCATGGCTGGGCTGTCTTCATGGTGGGCCTCATATGGACTTGAGATGTGATTGTTTTTCTCAACTGTTTTTTTTTTGGGTGATATCATAGTACTTTAGAACTGAGTGATTCCTTTTTTTCCAAAGTCTCTGCACAAGTGGCACTTCAAAGATGGAGCATAGGACTGTAGGATAATTCAGGCTGGAAGGGATCACAGGAGGCCCAACCTGCTCAGAGTAGGGCCAGCTGTGAGATGAGACCAAGTTGCTTGTGACTTCATTCAGTTAAGTGTTGAAGACCTCCAGGGATGGGGAGTCTGCAGCCAGCTGCACTCTTCGTCTGTCGTCACATGAAAAAAGTTTTACCTGACCTCCAGTCTGAACAGCTTTTGGTTAAAATGATGCCCATTGACTCTCATTCTTCTGCCAGATGCCACTATGAAGAGCCTCACACTGCTTTCTCAGTGACCTCCCCAGAAGCACTGGGAGTTGCTGCTGAATCCTTCAAAGCCATCTCTTCCCCTGGCTCAACAAGCCCAGTTCCCTTGGCCTCTCCTCTCCAGACAGGGTCTGCAAACCCTTGCCAGCATGGTTCTTCTCCACTGAACTCACTCTAGTTTGTTGACGTATTTCATCTTCAGTGGGGGGGGGAAGGGGTAGGGGCAAAATTAGATTCAGTATCTAGATGTGGTCTAATGAGTGCCAAGAGCTCTTGCCTTGACCTACAGGCTTTGCAGCCCAGGTCTTTGCTGCAGCTTGTCTCCAAAGGCCCCTGTTGGCCCTAGGTCCCCTCCTAAGGTCCCTGTTGGCCCCTAAGGCCCCATCCCAGCCTTGGAGCGATGGCACATTGGTTGGCAGAGCTGCTCAGCTGGGATGCTGGGCTCTGCCTAGGTGATCTCTTAAATAGGAACTGTCATCACACCTGGAAAGCCTGAGTGCTTCGGAGGGAAGAGGGCCATGGAGGAACCCTGCTTGACAAAAGTGTCTTCTCGCTTCTAATGTTGTGAGCTCCCCCAGGGACAGGAATCTAACCCTGGCAAAGAAAGCGATGAACTGAGTTCTGCAGAAAAATGTAAAGAGGTACAGCGTTATAATTACCACTGTCTCACTTATTCATCTGTAAAGCAAGTTTTTACTCGCCTCCGTGCTTTCCGTGGGGCTGCAACTGGTGATGGTCACGGAGTGCTGAGGTCCTGTGCTACAAATGCAAAGCATGATCAAACAAATCTCTCTTGCTGTGTGCACTGCTCTGGAGGAAGCACCATTCCTGGTAGCAATTTATACAAAAATTGTATGTATTTATGTACATTTACCATGTTAAAACAGAATACACTGCTGTTTCATTTTGTGCTGCCAACAGTTAGTGTGTGAGCTTGAAAGGACAACTGGCAACCTATATTCTTTAAGATATAGCTGCCCTGGGAAAAGATCCATTTTTTATACTGTACTAATTTATTTAAAAAAAAAAAAAAAACTTCCGGGTTTTAATTACAGCATGGAAAAAAAATAGACAAAATGGAGAAAGACAGATCTGTACAGTCATCCTGATGACTGTAGGAAAGGATTTCTGCCTTTCTGTTAGTGCTCTTTTCAGGAAATGAGACTTGACTATATATGGGATAGGAATGAAGCCACGTATCACAAGCCACTGTTAAGTTCATAAAATGACCACATTGAAAAAATAGTGAAAAAATGCGCTCTTGCTAGCGCCTTCCTCACCCATAGGAATCCTGGCTGTGGCTTACAGTCATAGTAGGGTGAAGATTTGCATTTTAAAGTTGGCGGTTTTCCTTTTTACTCTTCCGCTTCCTACCAGCTAATTTGGTGCTGTGTTAATTGTGAATCTGGAATGCAAATACACTCACCTGCTTGTTTTTCTTTCATTTTTCAGGTTTTCTAACTATGGAAGCTCTCCCGAGGAGCTGCACCATGCGCTGCTGACCTTGCGATGGAGGGCAGGGTTGGGAGTGAGGAGGAGCTGCAGTGTGCTGTTGGGAGTTGCTTTAGCGAGGAGAGAGGCTTTCTGGCATGTCATAGGGTGCCAAAAGCCATCCCACCTTTCACAGGAAAAATCCTTATCCTTCATGTGCTTTTCTTTTTTTTTCTTCCAAGACAGCTGATATTTCTGGTCAGAGGTGCTTTGCATACAAATCAAGGTGGTACCACAAAAAAAATCCTGAAAGCAATTGCACAGATAAACTCAGACCACTGGGGAATTCCTGCTTATGTTTTTTCATCTTTCCTTTTTTTTTTTTTTTTTTTTTTTTTAATGTTCTATACAAGATACTTGCTTTCTTGCTATTTCTTACAGTCTTTAATGGTTGTCCCTCTAGACTTCTTGTCTTCTTGCATTCTGTGGAGCTCTCTGTGAATGTCTGTGAATAAAAGGCAGCAAGTACTGGAAATTGGGGGGGAACCATCCCTGTGTTTCAGCTTTTCCCTGCATTGCTTTGGTGCTTTTTAGTGTTCAGGCTAGATCTGAACCTCATACTATAAATTGCTCTGTGCCTGTAGTGATGCTCTGTCTGGGAAGGTGTGTGCAGAAACCTTTAGAAAGCTAAGGAAAGGAAAAAGGGGTGGAAAACAAGAAGCCAGGAAGCGTTTGGCAAGTAACTTAAACAGGAGTAGGATTTGACCTTCCTGAGACACCTCAAGAGATGCTCATCACTGCACTAATACAGTAACATGAGTTGCTCACCTCCTTGTTCCAGTGCAGCAAAGCCCTATAGGTATCCCCATAAGTGCAAGGGGCTGCTCAGAGCCTTGTTCATACCAGGCTCCCACCCTGTTGCCAGCAGCAGTGCATGATGGTACAGCAAATTAAGGGAAAAAAAGAAAAAAAGAAAAAAACTCATAGAAGCAATGCAAAAAAAAAAAAAAAAAAAGAAAAAAAAAAAAAAAAAAAAAACCCCATTAACAGCAGCAAAGAACTGCAGAACTGCAGAGCTGGAAACTTCTCCAGTCCATGTCCAGAGATACACAGTGCAGCCCTGGTCTGGTTGAATCACACTGTGGTTGCTCTGGAATTTGTGTGGGTAATGGTGATAATTGTTTTGTGTGGCAGTGGGTTTTGTTGTTTGGTTTTTCTTCCATGTAAAATTAACAGTCAAATTGCATTGGTAGGGCAGCGAGCCTGGTGTGGCTTTTATCTGCCCAGAACCTGGGGACAAAGGAGGGGAGGAAAATGGCTTGGCCAGTTGGGCGGCCGGGCCTGTAACGGTACGGGAGTTCAAAGCAAAGGACACAGCAGTCAGATAGTCAAACCCGCCTGGGCTTTAGCTGATAAGTCGCATCTCAAAGCGAAAGACAATCTTGAGGGTGCTCTGGAACTGCGGGTGCTGAACCTTCCTTAAGAAGGGTTTTCATAAGGAGCAATATGAACAGAAATGGCTCTTTGGTGGTTCTGCACATTCCAGACATGCCAGGACTGTTTCTGTCAAGGATGAGCAGTCTCTAGAGTTTAGGGTTCTTTTCCTTATTTTATTTTATTTTGTTTTATTTTATTTTATTTTATTTTATTTTATTTATTTTATTTTATTTTATTTTATTTTTCTTGTGAAAAATATTTGTCACAAACGAGCAGCTTAAAGAGTGAAAAATAAATGAGAGTTACAAAATCATTATAGTATCAGTAGTGGAAACTATGAGGCTTATACTTATGCCAGTGGTGGAGTTTCACCCTGTCTGTGCTGCTGCATTACTGGGATTGCAGCAACAGTTTTGCCCATTATGACTGCTTCAGGATGGATGATTTAAAAGCAGATCTGTAACTGTTGGATACCCAGAACCTTGGCAAACAGGGTATTGTAGTTTTTTTTTTTTTTTTTTTTTTTTTTTTTTTCTGTGTACAGAAGAACATCTTTTCAGCTACACCATTCTTCAGTATGAATCCCGTTAGTGCCAGTGCAGTTATGTGGGCATGCAGCACCTTTACACTGTGACAGCAGCCTTCATGTCCACAGATCTGTGAGTAGGGAAATGCTTCAGGTGTTTTGGCTTCAGGCAGGCCTCATCAGGGCAGCTTGCACCTGTACACTTTGACACAATTGGGATTTAAACAGATTTAAGAATTCCCACACTCAATATGACTCTGCCTTAAAGCATGCTTTAAATACACACCTTAAATGCAGCACCTCTGTGAGCTGGAGCTGAACTTCTACCTGCTCTGCAGATGGGGCTGAGCCCTGCAAAATGGAGCAGAAAACAGTAAGGCTCATCCCAGCAGAGGCTGAGCCATCACCCCAAAGACAACCACCCCAGGAATTTGCTTTGCAGCCCAGGTTTGGCCATAGCACGAGCGCAGACAGAGGGTGAGATGCGGAGCGTGAGAAAGTGTCTCTTTGAAAGTGGCAATGAAAGAGACACTGTTGGAATGAGCCATCTGGCTGGATTTTATTAAACATGAATATGGTTATTTAGTGATGAACAGCTCCTTGCAGGAGCAGGAGGGGGATTAGGAAGCGGTACCTAAACTCCCTTCCCTTCTTCAAACACCCACTGGTATTACGGGGTCAGGGGGCATCTCAAGGTTGTCTCCTGGGCTCTTGTGGGTCTGTGGCTGGTGGAACTTCCACCACCAGGGTTGTCATCAAATGATGACTTACAAGATGCAATGAATTACTTGTATTATTAGCTTGGTGCTCAGTGTAAATATTTTCCCCCGGTCTTGCAGCCTTCTTGACATTTCGGGTTTGCTTCCTTAAAAGAAAAAAAAGGTGTCTCCTTTATCTTATCAGTGCTTCCAACCACAAAAATTTGGAAAGAAAAAGTAGGAAGGTGCAATTAGCAGTGAGATGTGTTTTTATTGAGCCTATCTTATGGTAAATGGTTTTGAAGTGGATTTTGCTCTGGCCATTCAAGGTCTCTGCTGTGGAAATTCTCTATCATTGTGAAACTATAGCAAGCTTTACAAGTGGTAGAAAAATACTTTTATAACCAAATAAGTGTGTAAATGTATTTTTCTAGTAAGTCACACAGACAAATAGGTATATGTTTGGAAAATTTCTGTTCCTAACCTAAACAACTTTTCCACTGTGTTACCTAGACTGGGAAAATGAGTGAACATTTAGTTGCATCTTAATGTAAATTTCATCCGTTTAACTGCTGAAAAAGGTTAGTTTGAGATGCTCTGTTTTCTTTCTCTTGGCATATCCTTACCTAATGTTTTGTGCTTCAGAATCCTCATTTTACCTCTTTTCGATGATTTGAGAATTTTGATAGAGAGGGCGAAGCTTTGGTGCCCTCAAGAAGGCTATAGCAAGTTACGCAGTGATGAGGAGATGCTGACAGCCTGTAGAAGAGCCACCTTTTTACGACATGGGAAGTGGTTTGCACCTCATTCGACATCCTCACATCAAAGCGGGTCAGTAGACCAAACGAGATGTTCTGTTTGAACCACAAATTACTGCGCTTCAGGCAGAAATCACTGGATAAAATTCTGTGGTCTTTATTAGGTAGGAGGTCAGGCAAAATCATTTTACTGGTTTCTCTATGCTTTTGGAATTTATGAATCATATAATCAGGATGGTTTTTATTTTGTTTTGTTTTATTTTATTTTATTTTATTTTATTTTGTTTTATTTTATTTCCATGAAGTTTGCCTTCATAGCATGCAGACATCAAAATTGATCTCTTCTGTCACCTTTTCATCATCCTGTGTTGCTTTTGAATTGTCCCAGAAGAAGGATGGTATCAGGCCTGTTATTTATATTTCAGTTTGGGTGTAAAATTAACTCTGCCTTGATTATTACGGGCCTCCCATGTCCACAGGAGTAGGTGATGCCTAATGGCAGCTCTGATTTAACAAACATCTGAGGACCAGCCGATCATGGCAGCATGACTAACAACTGTCTCTTCTGTGTTCCCCTTGGGAATTGCGCACCATGTGATCCTGCAGTGAGGCAAAGAGAGCTCAAAAGGCAGCATATGTGCTCCTGTTAGTGGCGACACTCCATCTGCAAGCTGCCAAACCCAGGGCTGCAGGAACCAGCAGGAAAGTAAGAACCACCTCAGTTGCTTGGCTGTGTAAGTGTCCCTGGACACCAGTCCTGCACCATACCTTGTTGCAACAGGGAAATTTGGGAAAGCCCAAAGCAATGCACTAATTGGAGAAAAAATGATAATGTGGCAGAAACAATTGTTTTGTAGTGAGGCCGTGGGATGCATGATGGGTCACTCTGATGCAACCAAGGCTGCTTTCTTGACCAGGTGACCTCCACAGGCCCCTTTCAACCACAAAATTCTGTGATTCTGTAACTTTGCCAAATGGCAGAGGACAACCTGTACCCATACAGCATAAACTCTCCAGGTTTCTGTATCAGGTGACTGCAGCCAGCTGGTTACTAGCAATGGTTCGTCTTTGCTGCTCTATGTTCAGGAAGGTGCTAGATGTCATGAGCCAAGACAAACAAGAACCACACACTTACAGCAGTTAAATATATTGAGGTGTAGTTGGAAACAAAAAAATCAGGTTCTTTCTTAGCCTGAGTGAGACTATCTATCTTGGTCTGAGACTACCCAGTGTCTGAGAAGTTTAGTGGGTCATCATGGATAATTGCATGTGAACTCTCAATGGAGCAATGTGACAGGAAGGATCTCTGCAATTCTGGAGAGCAAGGAGAAGCCGGGAAGTGACGTCCCTTTGGGGACGTGGTTACAGGTGTCTGTGCTTGAAGAGGGAGGGGGAAAAGCCAGGAACAATTCCAAGGAGAGCCACAAAATTACTGGGATTGCAAAACCAGAATTCCCTGATGCAAGACTTAAGGAGCTCAGTTTATTTGGCTAATTAGGAAGATGGCTGGGAAGGGGGTGACTTGACTTCCATGTCTGATGGAAGGAAGCTTTGATCAGCATTTTGGGGTGCAGAAGGAGCCCTTGAAAGTTTTTTGCCTTTTCAGATTTTAGAGGAAATTTTGATGTCTTTTAGGGTCATCTGTGTGCATTTCAGCTTTAGTCTAAGTATTGGGCTTATTACGTAGAAGTGTTGGCTGAAGAGGAGTGATCTGAGGGATACTGAAGGCAGGGTGGACCATTTGAGTCATTTTGCCTTTACACTCAGAGCCCTGATAATGTCCAGCACCTTCCTTCATCCATCCTAGAGGTAGGGAAGTTCTCCCACAGTACTAAATTATCAAGTCAAGAGAATTTGGAGCCATCTCGTCTTAAGGTAGACATCTCAGACGGTTGAGTTACCCTCTGCTAATGGCTGTTTCTGTCCTGTGACTACGAGGGGAGGCCAGACAGCTGCTTGAGATGTCAACTCCTACACTTTGGATGTCTGAAGTTGAATGAGTTGAGTCCCCCTCACCACTGCATCTGCCCGTGTGAGTCAGAAGGAGCTACCAGAACAAAGCACCTCATGAAACACCTCACGCTGTCCAATTGAGAATAATACAGAAACTTCAATCAGCTCTTACAAGCTGGGCAGTCCCTGGAGGTCCTGTACCAAGTCTTACCCAATTGCTGGGCCGCAGAGGTGCTCCACCTGCCTTGTGGAGAAAATAAATGACAGCAATTTAAAAGCAGACAAGCACAGGGGAAGGCAGTGAGCAGCAGGACTTATGTTAAGAACAAGTTGGGGCATTTTGATCACATTAAATGCACACCCACCTTCTGCAGCTTCTCTTTTTCTTTTGGTAGCTGCTCAGAGTGACATGTTTAGAGAGATTTGTTATCAGCCTGACTGAGTGGCTTTAAGAGAGGGCAAACACAGCCAAACTGTTGGGCTGTGACTTTTGTAAGCCTTTTTGAATGGATCAGTTTGACTGAGTTTCTGTGATGACCCCTGTTTCCCAGTTCCCTCCCTGCATCTCAGTCTCTCCATCCATGTTGTGCTGGGAAGCTGCTGGGAGCGGGCGTCCTTGTGGTTGAGCTCCAGCGTCTTTCCTGGCCTGATGTCAAGGTGTTTCTCCCATCCCAGGATGTTGACTGCTTTTCTGGTGGTGGTGCAGCATGCAGCAGCATGACTCTTCTGCCAAATGTCCCTGTTTGCAAGCAGCAGAGGCTCCCACTGAAGCCATCCCTATGCGCCTTGAAGGAGATGCCCCCACTTTGCAATGTCTTCAGATTGGGACATCAAAGTTGACGAAACAACTGTAGCTTACAGTGGGTAAGAATCAAATCCAAAATCTCTGGGCTTTGAGAAGATGATGGCAGTGGATTATTTACAGCAAACCATAGGCAAAAAAACCTTGCTGGAGATTATGTGTTAAAGGTGAAGCTGCAGGGCTTCAGCAAAGAGAGAGCAAACCAGTCGTTGCTTCTCCTCCCTATGTACAACACACATTGATTTTCTATCTTTTTTCTTTTGTCTGAGTAACAGAAGCATGATCCTCTTTCACCTATTTGTCATTCATTCACTGATGGGTGGCCAAAGTTTTTTTTTTCTTGTTTTTACAGGGTAACAATGTGATAATAAAACTAACAGTCACAGAGTATATACTCAAACCCTCTGAAAAGTTTGAGTCATTATGAAAAACATGAAAATGGTGGGGGTTGTGGGAGAATTTTTTTATTCCTTAATTTTGTTACCATTTTTGAACAAATCAGATATGTTTCATGGGACTGACAAAGATGGGATTTTCCCCCAGTGCTCATTCACGCATGGAGATTTTCAGATCAATGAACATTTTTGGATAAACCAGTTGATGGCAAATGGAAGGAGAGTGTGAGCAGAATCCAAGAGCTGGGTTTTGTTTTTTGCTGATTTTGGTTTTGTTTCCTTTTTATTTAAATTTAAACAAAATGACAAAGGTTTCACTTTGACCCACTTTCAAATCTCATCAGCAATGAGCAGAGAGTGGGAGCTGTAATCATTTGAACTTCAAAAATGCAGCAGGTCAAGAGAGGAGAGACCAGAAGCACTCCTGCTCTGATGGTATGCTCAGGCGTGGGCATCTTGGTGCATTTTAGAGCTTAGGGATATGGTTTAGTGGGGACTGTTAGTGTTAGGTCAGAGATTAGACTCGATGATCTTGAGGTCTCTTCCAACCTAGAAATTCTGTGATTCTGTGATCCTACCATTCTTCTATATTAGCAGTAACAAATTTCCAGCGAGTGGAAAGGGGTGATGAAGAAGGACCCAATAGAGCTCTTTTTTCCTTTTTCCTTGGCTCACTTTCACACAGATGATGGCAGTGTGCATCTCACAATCATCATGGTTGCATCAAGTGCTTTGTTTTTTATACAGGACACATCCATGTAGATAAGTAGGGATGGGCAGACAGGTGCTTGTTGTGGTCCCTGAGCTCTGGAGCCCCCATTTAGTGATGAGACTGAACTGGATAGCCATGCTCAGGGGACTCAAGTTCAACTCCAGTTAGCAGTGTGGTAGCACGGTTGCAAAAGTACCGGGGAAGAGCAAGGTTACCAACATCTTTCTTGGCCTGTGGGAAAATGAACCTCTGGCTGCCTGTGATTCATTCAAGATTTTGCTAGGCCACTCTTCTCCACAGCAGCTCTGCCTTTCTGCTAGCAGTGAAGGCATGCCAGCAGCTTTGGACAGGTTTGGAAAAGTCACCCCCACAGCTTCTGTCTTCTTGAAGAAGCAGCAGGAGAACCCTGTTTTATTTACCTAAAGAAATCGATATAAGTCTGTAGACCGTGATGGGCCTGAGTTGGTTTATGCCAGCCAAGAAGCTGACCCTTGGTGTGTGTTAGAAGCAGCTGGGCACTGACTGCCTGATGCATCTTGCTAGGAGACTTTGTTTTCAGCTGCTTAGAGCTTGGGAAGCCTTAATTGCTTGAAGTGATGTTTTCCAGATGAGGGACCAGAGACTTTCTTGAGCATTTGAATTTGCAACCAGAATATTGTTGCTTTTATTTATCTACAGTGTTATTATTTCATTAGTGCTTATTATAGGCTTAGTATTGCACAGGGTCTTTTTGTAGAAACAAAGATGAACTCCTGCTCTGAGGAGCTCTGTTGCAGTTTGTTCAAAGCTCACACAGGCTGTTTGGTTTGTGTTTGGTCCATGTGTGCTTCAGAAGGGCTTAGTGGCCTTTTGCATCACTGTCAGAACAGTTCACTTTCTGTTGACTTTGGCATTCACAGTTCTGTTCCTACAGCAGAAGCAGAAGCACTTTTCCTTCTCTTTCTCTCTCTCTCTTTTTTTTTTTTTTTTTGTATTCTCAGGCATGGGGAAGGGTTAACCTGGTTGTGCATCCCCTGAAACCTCCCTCACAAACACCCATAGCCAGTGCCTAGGACAGCCTCAACTCTGTCCTGTTGCCCATGAGAAAGGATAGGTTTTTTGTCTGGGAAGTGGGAATGTCCCAGCCTCTACCTCTTCTCCCCATGAGATCAAGACACTTGGTAGTGTTCTGTCCTTGTTTGCATTTTGACGGTAGGAAAGAGGCCAGCTGAGCAGCCTCAGAAAAGGTCTTGGGTGGCAGACCCAAGATGACGCAGGTACTGCTGCCCTGGTGCCCAGAGCAATGCTGCTGTCAGTGCCAGCCTGGGGCCACCATGGCAGTGACACCTCAGGCTGCCTGTCCCCTCCACAGCTGGGATCCTGCAGCCCTGGGACACTGAGATGCTTCTGAAATGCTGCCTCAGCCAGGTCTGCAACCCAAACAGTTACAAGCCCTTTGCTCTGCTTTGCCTAGACTATGTGCCTGACTCCATATCCAAAGCCTCCTCTGCCTTCCCCTGGTGCCTGATCACCAGGTGACAGGCAGAGGTACAAAATCCCTGTCCCCAGACATCTACAGATAGAGAGGAGGCTCCCAGGGGCCAGCCTTGGCACCACACCCTGAAGCTGGTGCAGGTGCTACTGCCTCCAGCTGTCCTGCCTGGTTCCTGCTCCCAGAGCAAGGCAACAGAAAGGAGCAGGCACCTGTGATCAGTCCCTCCCAGCTGTTTTTTTTAGGTTCTGCAGCAGATTGGGACTGGGAATCAAAGGGATAAAACACAGTTTGAGGTCTGCCCAGGTTTCTGGAAACCTGGGGCGGGAAGATAGGAGCAGGGAGGGATGAGAGGTTAAGCCAGTGCAGGTGCTGGGTCAGGGGAGGGTGAGAGAGCCCCTTGCTGCCCACCCAACAGCCGGCAGAGACCTGGGGGAGATTTGCTCCTGCATTTTGGCACCTTCTCCTGCCTCAGTTGGCAGCCATCATTGGATGCATTGCTTCTTGCCAAGCCTATTCCTAGACACCTAATCCCCTGCATCCAGCCGGCTCGGTGTCACAGTCTCCCTCCCAGGAGCCAGATATGTCAGTGCCATTACATGTGTGGCTTCTGAGCAGAAAGCCTGTGGCTGAGCAGCTGTTGAAATCCAGCTTTGGGTTGGAAGCCTTTCCACCAGGAAACCCTTTGTAGAACTGAAAGCAAACCCACCACAACGAATGGGGTAGGAGTGAAGTCTCTCTCTGCCTGCACACACCTTCCAGCCCTTCCTTTCCTCCCCTCACCCTTCCCAAAGGCACCTGCTCCCAAGGAAGAGACATTGAAATAGCTCGGTGTTGTGTTACCTCTGATACCATGTACTGGAGAAAAAGAGGTATGAAACATGCACGGGACAGTTTCAGATAAGGTTCAAGGCAGGTCATGCAAATTTGCAAACTGCCCCTGCACAGCTCCATGGCTGGCTTGGATCTGTGAGAGTCTGTCAGGTGTAGCAGAAGGTTTCTGTGCCACCCCTCACTTCCCCCTCCTTCAAAGCACGAACGTGCTGCCCTGGAACAGGCTGACCTTTGGTGTAATTCTCTTTTTTTTCCCCGAGTCAGGGGCACTTGAGTGAAAACCAAGAAAAGCTACAGCAACCTTAGCTTTTTGTCAGCTCTCCTTGCAGCTGTGACAAGGCTGTTGTTCTGCTCCTGGCATAAGCAATAAATTAATGTTACCGTGGGAGCAAGCTCCCAAACAGGTGGCAATCACACACACATTAACCTGGACTGGAGCAGGAGGTACAACATCCCCCTTGGACCCACTGATGGGAGAGGAGATCTCATCGTGCTTTGTTTGTGCTCAGAGTGCTGCTGTCTGGAGGATGGTGCCCAAATAGATAAAGCTGTGGGCACAGATGTCTGCTTTGATTATTCCTTGCCTTTTGCTACAAACCATATGGCAGTGCGGGCAGCACAGATAGCTGGCAATCAAAATTCCTGGGCTCCCTCCCTGACTTTGCCATTTGCTTATTTAATTTTCAAAGCGGTTTTCATGCATCAGCTAAATTCGCCACCTTGAACCCCCCACACAAACACTTCTAAAACAAGAGCTCTCCCTTGTTACTGGAGGCACTTTCAAAAATATATTAACCACATCTTGCTCTGCTATCACAAAATTAGATGCACTTAATGCTTGTAAACTACTTTGGCACCAACAGATAAAAGGCACTACAGACATGCTGCTAATCAGTTTGATTAAGTAAAGCACCTAAAGTTTGCCACGGCTGCAGGAGAATTGCAGGCTGATCCATCTATAACCCGGAGGAGTAAGATGAATTAGGTACGATAAGGATTGTTTGGTTTCTGGTCTGTCAACCAGTGAATGAAATGACTCCGTGTTTATATGCCAGGTCACAGAGAAAAGTTTCTTGTGATTGGAAATGATTAGGCACACTGGTGATTAATGTTTTCAGTGCTCTTTGATCCAGAGCTGCCAGTTGGAATGAGCCTGGCTGCACAGAGACATCCCGACTGCCTTGTAGCGAAAGTGCACAGGGTAGAAAATTGAATGAAAAGAGGAGGGTAGGGATGGGAAGGCTCTGTCATGAGATATGCTGCTTTTCCATCAGGGACTCCAGGGTTGCATTCTCTGAACCATCATCTTATTCCTGGAAGTCAAGGCAGTTTGTAACTTGTTTTGTGCTTGTCAGGTTTATTCTTTTTAAAGAAAATGTTCAGGAAGATTGCCAAGTCACCTAAACACGCACTACTGATTAGTTCCTCAGGGTCTGACAAGTTAGGAAGAAAGCATCCCAGTTTAGAGAAAAACTTTTAAATGCAGCCCTTTCTGAGCAGCCCTTTCTGTAGCTCTTGTGAAACAGTTGATGTTTCTCTCAGTGTGGAGGTGCCATCTCTTGCATACCTCCTTGTGATGGATATTCCTTTTTCAGCTGCAGGATTTCCCCTTTTTAACCCTCAGTTAGGGTATGCTCCTTTTATCACTGGAGGGATAGTTGAAATAGTTTCCTAAGACAAGACACAGGAAGGTTTGCTTGCATAAGAAGAATCCAACCACTCATCATTCCCACTGTCTGTCTTCATTACTTGGTGTCTCTGTCATGCGCTGGTCATTATGGCTGGGCCTTGAACCAGCTGAGAGGCCATGAACGTGACTGCATTGCCCACTACCAGTTAACAGGTGGTAAATGAGCACCCTGGAAATGAGCAACTCTGGAAAATTAATGGTGAAGACCCTCAGATGTCTGGATGTACCAAGGAGATAATTCCAAATTCCCACTTCCAAGGATAAAGTTCAGCCAAGCCAAATCACTAGGTGCTAGGTAGGCATTTTAGGAGAACTTCAGAATCTTTAACAATTTATCTCAGAATGCTTCTGCTGCAAACCTGAGTGGTTCAGCAGTTACAGCTGCTTTTGTTCAGGGAAGGGAGGAGGCAGAAGCTGGGGCTGCCCCTTCCTTGGGCAGCCCAATCTCTTCTGTGCTGCTCATGGCCACCTCAGTGCTCTCAGGGTGAGGAGCAGGGCATGGAGTGAGCACTGGGTGTCTTGGTCATCCCACATTTCTCTTTGCTTGTATTTGGTCTGAGGACTCCTGATTTTATGGAACAGGGGAAAATAAATAAATATCAAAAGTTTTAAGGCATTGGGAAACCATTGAATGCAAAATGCTGTCCAGTGAATCCCACTGGGTGTGTTAACATGTATAAGGAGGAAATGAAAATGCCATTTCTGCCAACTTTGCTGTCACTTTGGGTACATCGTTTTTTCCCATGTTTCAGAGACCAGCACTGGGTGATTTTAACATGTACACGGGAGGTCCATGTCCCACTTCCCACTCCTGTCACCTGCCCACTACTGCTTCGCATCCCCAGGCACAGTCTGTGCCTTCCTGGCACTCACAGCCCCGGGCTGCAGCTGGTCCCCATCCAATGCCTCCGATCTCCAGCAGCGTGTGAATGCATCCCCAAGCTGGGCAGGCAGTTTTAGGGTTTCTCTCGTCCGCTCAGCTGCTTTCACACAATGGAGAGAAATCTCATTATCTTCCAGTTCTCTGACATGTTTAATTGCTTTCAGTCACTGCATTCAACAGAGGGAAGACAGACAGACAGTGATCTCCTAGACCTTGTTATGTGGGAAATTGGTGTAAATCCACGTGTACATCAGTTTCCTGCCTTTGTGAAGCTGTACTTCACTCCTGTTCTCAAGCCTTAAGCCCTCTTCCCGTGGGTGGCCTGGAACAGCTAATATCAATTTAATTGCAGATCATTTCTGCAAAAATAGGTGCTTGCTCTGCTCACTTTCTTATTTCCAAATGGCTCCACGGTGGCTGCTTGGCTGCTGCCTGACCCGCTACGAGTGTTCCTGTTTCTCTCCCCGGCTCATGAGGTGTGCTGTTGGGACAAGGAACAGTGATGTACGGTCTGCCGGCAGCCTGCGAACAGGGCCAAGCAAAACACAACCAGGCATCACCCCAAGTACCTCAAGGACTGCTGCACCCAGTGGATTCCCATTGTCTCAGACGTCTCATTGTGTTTTAATAGCTACGGAGGTGTCTGCATCGCTCTCACTTATGGCAAGTTAGGAGCTGGGGCCAGGGAAAGGAGGAGTGTGGGATTGGACACGTCTCCAGATCCTCAGGGTAGGAATCACTGCTTATCTGAAGCAATTTTGGAGAGGTATTTCAGGTGTGGCTTCTTCAGTGGATGTAGTAGAAGTCACCCCAAAGTTATGCCATGATGCTCGGTGGCCCCCGATGTCTCTCCAGGCCATCCTGCCTGTGGCTTCCTTTCCTGGCCACCTCCTGCTCTTGTTTCCTCTTACCCCCATGCACAGGGCAGGAAAGCTTCAGGGCAATTGGTAAATCCACCCTCCTTATCTTGTCCATCTCAGTGTGGATCCCAAGAGGAAAACAGCTCCTTGTTGCCAGGTGGGCTTGTAAGTTTTAAGGCACCCAGCCAAAAATCTCACATCACGATCTGTTTGCTTCGTGCAGGCATTATTGCTAGCATGATTAACCCTGCAGCTGCTGACTCAGGGAATTTTATCTATGATGGTCTATTCATCTCTTGAGCTTGTAGCTCATGCCACGAGGGTGGCTTCTGATGGGCTGAGACCTTTGGCTGTAGAAATTTTTGCTTCTACCAGTGAGCTGCCTCTTTTCCCTGCTTCTGTGGGAGATTGCTGCACCCGCTTGGCAGCTAGGCCCTGCATGCCCACTCATGTCAAGGAGATGGAAGGGCAGGGCTTGTGCTCTGTGCTGGCATATGGTGTGGAGCATTAAACAAGTCAGCAGTTGGGAGAAACATGGACAGCGGTGAGCAGGAGACTCACCACCCCTCTGGGCAGGGTTAGACTGGGCAGAAACCTGGCACAGAGGCTGTCTACCAGGTGTCCAGGTGAGGGTGCAGCCCAGGATGTTAAAAGTCTGGGTATGTGGGAGCTGGAGATGCTGTCTGAGCTAGCGAGATGACTTTAACTCTTTCCATGTTGGACACTCGTGGGAAACAAGTCCCGTTGCATCCTTGCTGCTTTCTGCTGCAAATTCAAAAGCTCAGAAAAATATTCCCCCAGCCTCATAAATACATAGCAAAGTTTATATTAAGAAGAAATGAAAAGGAAACACGGAAACACAAAGTCTAGGTTGGAAGGGACCTCCCAGGATCATCTGGTCCAACTTTCTGTTGAAAGCAGAGCCACAGATTAGATTATCCAAGGCCCAGTCAAGCCAAGCCTTTATTATTTCTTGTGAGGGAGATTCCACCCTTCTCCAGGCAACTGATCCTGCTCTTTAATTGTTCTCACAGCAAAAAGTTTCTTTTATTATTTTTTTTTTTTTTTTTTTTTAAATATCTGGGTGGAATTTCCCTTGGAGCCACTTGGTCCTGTTGTTTCTTGTCCTGTCACTGTAGAGAGAATACCTTTCTACTGTGTCTTGAGAATACATGAGAACACTCCACAAGTACCCCTTAGGTATTGAAAGGCAGTGATTTGATTCCCCCAATCTGAGCTTTCAGTTCCAGAGGCTGAACAAGCACAGTTCATTCAGCATTTCCTCAGCTGTGAAGTTCTCCAGTTTTGATGGTCCCTTCTGGATCATCTCAGTATATCCATGGGATATCTTCAATGCCTTTCTTTATCTAGGGGAAGAAAAACTGGGTAGTGTGTTCCAGGTGTGACTTATCAAATGCCAAACAGAGCAGGAAAATCGCATCCTTTGATCTGCCAACTATAGCCTTACTAATCCAGCCCAGGAAGCTGCTGGCCAGGACACATGGCTGGCTCATGTTCTTTTTGTTGTCTGCCAAGACACCCAGGATCTTTTCAGCTGAGCTATTGCCCAGTCAGCCACTGCCCAGCTGGCACTGCTGTTTGGGATTATTGCATCCCAGGTTCAGGACTTGACATTTGTCTTTGCTGAACCTAATGTTAAACCTCATTCTTGTTGGCCAGATCTCAACAGCCTGTTGAAATCTGCCTCCATGGTGGATTTTCTTTCCAGAATATCTACCTACCCTCCCAGTTTGGGCACATGCTCAAACGTGGGGAGGGTACATTTCTCACCGCACAGATCATCTGTAAAGCTGGGTCACATTGACCTGAGGAACTTCACTTGTGACCAGCTTCCAGCTTGATGTCGAACATTTAACCACCAGCTTCTGAGCTAAACCATTTAGTCAGCTTTTCAACAATCACAGATTTTTCAATCCAGTCTCAGCAGCTTGTCAAAGAGGATTTTGTAGGAGACTGTGTCAAACACCTTGCTAAAATCAAGGTAGATGATACCCACAGTTTTCCCCTTGTCCACTGAGGAAATTGTTTGGTCAGGCATGATTTACCCTTCAGTAAATTCATGTTGGCTTTTCACAGTCAGTTTTTTGTCATTGTGTGCCTGGAAATTGCTTTTGCAAAGACCCGTTCCCAGGGACTGAAATGAGGCTGACTAGTTTGCAGTTCCCTAGATCTTCCCTTTTTCCATCCTTCTTTTTCCTTTTCTTTCCTTCGTTCCTTCTCTGGAATCTTTCTTTCCATCTATGAAAAGAGCAATTGTAGATTGAGTAGATGGCGTTAGCACTGGTTCCAGTCTTCAGCCTGGAATACTATTCTCCTGGTAAAATGGTTCACTCTTTGTTTTTCAGCTCCCCTGCAAGGGAGAAATAATTTGACCAACACCAGACAAATTGCTTAAAGCAATGTGGGTGACAACAGGCAAAGAGCAAAAGGTCATTGCATGTATTGATACTGGTCCAAATTAGTTAAACAGGACAAATTCATGTCTGGAATTATCAGAGGTCCATGGCGACATCTAGTCATAACCTAAGTTCTAGAGATGCTCCCGTTCATGGTGTAATAATCCTGTCTGCAGATCTAGGTTAAGTAAAAACCAGTTCTGTGTAGCATGGAATATCATTAATATTGTTCTTCTAGGATTTCTTTATCAGGGACTATTTTTTGGTCTGGGATGCATTCAACAGTCAAGATTTTGGCCTCTTTGCCAGTACATGTAAGCCAAATATCTACAAAAAGGATGATCTTGGTTTCATGGGATGCTTGCCTGTTGTGATATTGAATGCCGGTATCTGGAACCAAGCTGGGGGTCATTAGGTTGTGTTATCAGTTCCTGAGAGGCAGCTGGAGTTCTTGTAAAGGTCACTTGGTAACTGAATGATCTGTATCAGTTTGCACAGAAAAAGAACTGTGTAGAAAGTGGCCTATTTTTGGACTGATGTTGGTATCAGTAACTATGGGTATCAACATATGGTTAGTCAATGTAGTTAGGACAATTACATCAGCTATACAGCAATGCTCACTCTCAAACATGTATGTTTCTTTCACATTACAAATCAAGCTAAACATCTGTAGTCTAGATTTTCCAGCTTTGAAATATCAGGGATTATCCCATGATACCATTATAACTGCATTGGAATGTTCTTTAAAAAAATTTAATAACCATCACATTGACTAAGACTAGGAAGTAGCCTGTGCTCTCTACTGCCAAAGGGTAGATTATTTATTTATTTATTTATTTATTTATTTATTTATTTATGTTATTATGCTCCCGTTCAACAGGTGACCATGTCCTTTATATATCAGCTGTTGGTGGCTCATTATGACATCATTATGGCTTCTGAGAAAAGCCAGCGGAAAGTAGTAGGAGCTGAATGCAAAATTATAGGAATACCAGGGAGGTTCACATGAGACCTCTGAATGGTACTGTCCTCCTAGGCAAGTGATTTGCCAATGCACAGCTGCACATGGGTGCTCTTTTTTCTACACTTATGTATTCAAACTGTAAGGAGTAATTGTAATTACAATTGTAAGGCGATTGACATGACATCACTTAACATTGTTATTAATAAAACAGAGTGGGAAGCTGTGTTAGGCTTCTTAAATCTCTTCTAATGAAGCATATCCTCAAGCCTTCCACCCTCTAGGAGGTGGAAACCTGGCATCCACCCAGGCTCTGTTAATACAAACCCTAAGTTATTCCTAGATGGAGAGAAGGAAGGTGGTCTTTTTACCTCCCTATTTCACTATTTAAAAAAACAAGAACAAACAAACAAACAAAAAAAGGAAGGTTAATGGGAAACAAGATCTCACTGAAACATGTCATTGCTGCACCCATGGTCAGTATTACATGTGTATACTTTAAGTCAGCTGAGTTTAAATACATATGTAGAACTTCTGTTTTTGGCTGAGCAAAAAAGTGGCAGCTGTTTGCTGTGGTGTTTCACTCATTTGTGGGCTGCATGCTGGCATTGCAGAGGTAGAACTGTTTGGGGTGTCATTTACTTCAAACACTTTATCACAGCTCCCCACAAGCCCTCCCTCAGTCTGGCTGCTTACATGTTTTCAATGAAAGGCCCTGTTCACGCCTGTGGCAACTCGAATTATCTCTAAATAAACCAGTATATGTGGAGAGTAATTCATGAACACTTCCAGAGTGATGATAAATGGCAGGCAGAGCCAGCGTGTACGTGGTGGCCCCTCAGGGATGTGTCTCCATCAAGTTGTGCAAAGATACTGTAGAAGGGTGTGGAAACATGACCTTAAAATAAGAGCTATGTCTTTTGGAGTTTTAGAGGCCAGGTTGTAAGTGGCAGACATGCAGTATTTGATCTGTCTCTTCTTGTTAATATTGGTGCTTCCAGAACTTGACACTTTTGGTTTTACCTTCAATTCTACCATATGTGACTACCAGCCTGCTTCCAGAAAAACAACAGTTGTCTTAGCCTTCTAAGGATACCTTAAGCAGTCAATTCTCATATGTAAGAATGATAAAATCTAAGGATTTCTGTACTTTAATGCTATTTTCTGTCCCTTGTTGATGTGATTCTTCAACTGCAGTTGAGCTTTGGCTTAATAGAAGCCATTCTACCACAAAGACAAAGAGAGAGGAAATACCCACAAAAACAAGAGCCTTAGGATGTTACGGCCACATCTGTCCTAACAGGTTAAACAGGGACAAGGCATAGCCCTGAGTACTGGTGTGTACCTGTCCATACTGTAAAACTGTTAGCACAGCTCCAGCCCACATCTGCTAGCACTTCTCCAGACAGCGCCTGGGCACTGTCTGGGGACTCATGCTGGCCAGTGGCCATCCCCAGTAGGTAATTTGGCCACAGGCACCTTGTTCTGGGGAGGTGAAAGAGCTTAGCTGTCTGGATATGGGCTGCTGGGCAGTTGGCTCCAGTGCCGAGGCACAGTCCCCGACTTGTTTTATTTACTTGAATGGACAAGATGAAGGTTTGGGGATCCAGAAGCCTCAGCAGTGAGGTACAACATATGTGAATTTTGCAGTTCTGTGTGTATTTTTGAAATATATATTTCTGATGGATTTTCAAGTACTGTTTTTCATATTGTCTTGAAAACCCTGTGCTTATTGTATTTCTATTATTGTTCCCATACAGCAATACAGGAAGGTAAAAAAACCCGCACCTTCAGATAGCAGACATACAATAATATGAAAAAATCTGAAGTGGCTGGGGAGAAGTTTTGTTCTCATCTATAGAGAAATCATAGATGATTCATAGCTTGGTGCTAATAAAACTACAAGAAAAATTGGTGTCTTCCTATTTGAGAAGAGAGAGGAGAAATAGAAGGCAAGACAGCTCAAAAGCATTGATATCCCAAACAAAAATGGTAGATAATCCAACATACAGGTGCTTACTCTTCCACATAATAGTGTGTAGGCTTTATCTGTAGATAAATAGTGTCTACATTTTATTAGGCATAACCTCATCATAAAAGGCATCAACTGTAGTTAAACTGGTCATACTTACAGTTTCTGCTGAAAAAGCACTCATTTTTCTGCCCTTAAAATCCCAGCTGGATTTTATACAACTAAATAAGTAGCCTTGCCTGATGTTTCTGGGGAAAAACCTGTACAGTGATCTGAATCAGTGCTGCAAAGCTTATTCCCTATAAACCATTAGTCCTGGAATCCAGCATACCTGAATTATAGATGAAATGCATTTTTGGTCCAGTACATCAATGCACTGCTTATTCTGTGGAACACAAGACTGGACAAATTGCTCTGAATGCAATCTTACAAATGTCAGATAAATGGGAGTAATCAATTTCAAGTTACACAGTTGTCTCACTATAGAAGGTAGCCGGCTTGGTCAGCTATATCAGCAGTCCTCTGCCTAAGCTATAACAGGGTACCTTCAGAAGGGTTAGCATGCCTTTGTCTAAGGCATTAAGGCTAGAAATGTGTCACACTTGAAAATTTGATAGTGGACCTGAGCCCTGTTTTATATGTTGGTGCACCTTCATGACTTGTTAAAATGGGGTCCTATGAGTATAGGTCACCTAGTCAAGAGAAAGCCTGTGACAAGATCTAGAGGCAGGTGGGATTTATCTGGTATCTCAGAGGGTTTAGGGCATGTGATGGTCCTGAATGTTCTTCACACATTATTCTGTATTGATCAAGTCTTTGGAACTTGTGCTTTTTAACAAAAATAACCCTGCAGGAAGGGACATAAGACTTGGCTCAGACATTTAGCTGTGGCTGAACCTCTCTAGGTAGCAGATCTGCCCAAGGTTTTTCAACATGCTTAAGCTAAAGCAAATAATAATAATAAATACATAAATAAATAAATAAAATACATTGGTAGCTTTAAAGTACCCAAGTAGAAAACTTCAGGATCAGCTGTGGAGGTAGGGAAAAATGTCCACTCTCCTTGCCCTTCATCCTCCCACGTCCCTTCTTTTGACTACTGACTGCAAAAAAAGGAGAAAGGATAAAGGAGGTTATAAACCTCCTTGTCATATTTCCGTGCTCTGAACATCAGTTCGCAAAATGTATGCAGCCACAGAGCAACCTGGGAGCCTGTCTTCACAGGCTGGGAGGTCTGAGCACTGCCAAAGGCTTTTGGCCCCCTCTCCCAGCCTGAAGCTTTGAAAGAATATCATTTGGCTCCATGACAGTGTGGGTCTGTTGACTTGTGTATGTGTTAGTTGTTGGACGTGTGCACAACTCAAAAACAGGTCTGAGTTTAAGTAAAGCCCTTTGGCTGGATGGGGAACCTTGATCAACATATCACAGAAAGTGACAACTTCCATAATGGTTTTTAAAATATGCACAGAGAATGAGCTGCCAACTTTCAAGGGAGGGATGTGTGGTCGCTGCTTGAAATATCTAACTTCTGGGCTCTGCCCTCACCTCCACAGCAGTTTTGAAATTATTTGATTTCTCTATGCCAGCCAGTTGATCTGTAATACTTCACTGTCTCTCTGACATCTTTGAGTGTTGTGTGGCTTATTTAAGGACAATTTGTGTCAGAGACTTAATTTAGATTAGTGTTTTTTGTTGTTGTTGTTGTTGTTATTCAAATTGAAAAAAGGTGGGTTTGTTTGTTTGTTTGTTTTGTTTTTTCCTTCTCTCTCTCTTTATGGGCATATGTTTAGGACTTCTGAAAATCTGCTCTTTTTAATGTGTCTCAATTCAGGAACCTAAAACCATGGCCCATTTTTAATTTAGGCCAAATACCCCTGCCATGGCATGACACAGTTTTGTCTTGGTTGGGCACATAACCTAACTCAGCACAGATCAATGTGAAGGTGAGAGTAATAACAAGATAGGATATTGTCTGTCTTGGCTGCAAGGATATAAGAAAGTTTTATTTGATAGCTATAACACTCTCATCTGTTCCTCCAAGACTGTGGGTTTTGTTCTTTATGAAAGACTCGTGTAAGCATGAAATAAAAAGAAAGGCCAGTGCGGACCTGCTTTTCATTTCTGATAATAACCAAGTGCTGGGATTTTTTACGTGGAAAGAAGAATACTTATGATGAATATCAAAACATCTTATTAGGTAGGCAGAAACCCAGAGTTATGCAATGTCCTGCTTACCACCTTCTAAGGACAACTCTTCTGCCAACTTTTCAGTCATTTGCAAACAATCCCATTTACTACATACTTTTCTGTAACATAACATCTGCTACAAACCTTGAAAGGTTTAGAGTTTATGTAAAACTGGTTCTCCCATCCCCATCGGAGTTCAGCGAGGATGAGAATGAGAATCAGGTAAAAGGCTTATGAAAACAACTATTTTTGGCTCAGCCCTGATAGGACAACAGCTCCATTGTTCCGCTCTGATATTCAGTCATTGTGACTCATCTGTAGAGGACTCTCTGGCCCAATTTCTTTAAAATGTGCTCTGTCCAGAGAACTTTCTGGGGCTTTCTAAAACTGGAAATACCTAAAAGAACAGCTTACCCTTCTGTCGGGTGTTGATTGACCTTTTCTACACCACCTCAGCTCAAGAAGTGGAGCACATGCTGTCTTACTTAGCAAGGTGTTTTAACTCAATAGACTGTGTTTGTGGATTTTTTTTTTCTTTTGAAGGAAGGGGATTAGAGGGGAAAGTGTAGGTTTCAGGCCTTTCAAGCCTCTATGAAGAATAAAGTCAGGTGTCCTCAGAGACCAATCCACCAGTGACAGCCGCTTCAGAATGGAAAGAGTTAGCAAGACTGGAAAAGGCCACTCTGAAGCTTACCTCAGCTTCCAGTCATACCTGTTAGCCTCTGGTTTCAAAGAATTTCCAAAACATTTGTGACTTCCGAAGCATGAGATCTCCTGCCAAGCCCTGTGGGTATCTCAGGTAATAGAAATACAACACTGAGCAGAGAACTTGGAAACATTTCCTACATAAGTTCCACCATTATCTAGGATCCATGAACACCATTTTTCCTGAAATGATGAAAATTAAAAATGTTTTCTGCAGTCACTCATATACCTCAAAGAAACATATATTTTAGAGCAAGGGTTAGGGGGAACTCAGACCTGTCATTTTCCTGGTGAGGACATTCTTTCCTTTCCATCTGTGTATTTTCCCTGAAGACAGTAATCTTATGCCACAGTTGGACAAGATAAGCACTTAGAGTAAAGCTGTGAATAATCTCTCTCTCAAGGGATTTAAGTACCAAGTTGAATTAGGACTTTAGAAAGGTAAGTGAAAGCTCCCTTTATAAAAAGCATCTACCATGCATGAAATCTGGAAGTGAAAATTGGTGATCTGCTCTGTTAGCTATATGTGAAATCTTGCTCTGTTGAAACCAGTGGCAAAATTGCCATTGATTTTAAGACATCCAAATTTCATCCCTGGTAGTTTTTTTCTGCATTACTTTTTTTCCTGCACTTTTTCCTATTACTTTTGCTATGTAGGCATGGAAGACCTCTGAAAAATATTGATATGATCAAAGACACCCTCACCATTGTAGTGAGAGGTGGACAGATGCCACTGTGGGAAAACCCATTTAGAGATTTTTTTTTTTTTTTTTTTTTTTTTCTGGCACCTTTCTTTTTCATTCTTTCTACCTAACCTGCTTCAGCTTTCCAGGTTAAACTTGTGCACAAAAGACAGGTCTTATTATTTTGGACTTCTGTTGTTGTTGTTATTATTATTAATTTAGATACCAAACTTGCAAAACATTCCTCTTAGCAGGGCAATTCATCTTCAACTGGAAGTTAATGAGACCAGTACTCCTTCCTGGGAAAGTATGTGCCTCTGGTTAGTGAAGCCCACCTTTCAGAAACCACAGCTAAAATCTGTTTTTTCAGTGAAACACAAAGTACACAGCCACTCGCAAATGTCAGTTTTTCTTAGCATGAGGCAAATATGCATTTTGTAAATGTGGGATATAAACATATTTTGATGTGGATCTTGAACAGGACTTCAATATAGGGATAGTTCTTCTTTAATTTATAGTTATACTCAATCAAGCCATTCCAGGAAAATACATTTTGTGGTTCTTGGGCAAGGGAAGAAGGAATGAAACTTTCTACCCTACACAGTAACAGTTACAATGTGCAGTGCAGACCTATATTCCCTAAATGAAAACTTAGTGTAAAAAACTTATGATGTTTTCCACAATTAAAATCACTGAGCTATTGGTGCTATAACTCCCTCTTTGCAAATACACTGTTCTTTTTCTGGGAAAAACAGAAACACTCTTGTTTGTTTGCTATCTCTGTTGCCACAAGCTATAACCAGGTGTTTTAATCTGATTATGAGAACTGCTACAGGAAATACTCTGGCCTCTGTTGTGCCCAGGGTTGACTTAGTTGATCAAAATGGCATTTCTGGCCTGAAAGTTCATCAATCATTGGAACCCAATGGAAAGCTTATGATAGTGTGGTATGTTTATAGAGGGACTTCTAGTCTTTTAGGAGCCGAAAGCATTTTATAAACAGTAATTGATTCATTCGTCCCTTGCACACAAATGCAACCACCACCAAGGAGATCTGTCTTGTTTTTGCAGGGGAAAGCAATGGGGAAGATGTAGGTAGGCAGCGTATAATTATCAAAACAGGAATTTTGTCTGAATACTGTGTTCATGCTTGTAAAAGGATTATGGGATTTTTCAAGGGTTTATACAGGTTGGGTTGTAGAGCACCAGCAGTAAGGTCACCTGTGGATTGTGGTGGGGTTATTGCCTGTGTACCAATGGTGGGAATGTATTGCCAACTGGATTATCACTGGTCTGGAATATCTCATTGTCCTTTGCTCAGCATTAGGGCAAGAGAAATTTCATTGTACTTCCTATTTGGTACTGCAGGTAAATGTGTACTGCAAACAAAACTGAGTGTCTCACAGTGCATTGCCTGTGTGCCTGCCTCTTGGTCATGACCAGCTGGCTGGTCTCCTTGCTACATAAATGCTGTTACCTCAGACAGCAGCGCTGCTCTGCAGTGTGGTGTATTCACCCTTTGCTGATGCTCCATGCAGTTCTCTTGGAAGGAAAATGGACACTTGCTAATCTGTCAGAAACCACCATATCCTAAAACACAGGAACAAAGAAAAGCTTAAAAGGAATTTCTGCTGTGCTATCTTTATCAGCCAGCCTTTCCTTATTTCCATTACATGCAGCCTTGCTTATGTCTCTGACACTTGGGAAATGCTCTAATTCTGCCCTTCTATTTTTCAGACCAGCTAGCTTTGGGTCTGATCCAAGTTCTCTTCAGTTTGAGGGGAGTCTTTTTAATGCTGTCAGCCAGCTTTGGATTGTCTCCCTGACTCACATCCCTTTCTGAAATGAGAAGGCACAGGTTTAAGTTATTCCTAGAAGGCTGGTGTCAGGAAGTTAGAAATCAAATAAGTTCAATGTATCACCTGGATGCTCTGCTTGAAACAGAATTGTTAGAGGGTTGCTGATTCTGGAAGAAAGAGACAATGAAGATTTTCTCTGGGATATAGCAGGATTTCTAGTCTTTTCTATTAAATACATTTCAATATAGAAGCACAGGAAATAAAGCAGTCTTTTTCATGCAACTTGCTCTCTTTCTTTGCCCCATGGTCAGATTCCAGAATGATGGTGGTCTAGCTTCTTATACCCTTACTTTAGCCATCTTTGCTGCAATAAAAGACCTAAAAAACTAGTCAGGCCTCAATATTTAATATATGCTAGGAAGGCTATATGGGCCAAGAGTCTGAATCACTATTAGCAAATATCTGTAGGAATCCTGATATTGCCAGCTAAGGAAAAAGGTTTCAGATCTTTCTCTAGAAGTAGCGATGACTGATTTTGTTTTCATTTTTATTGAAAAAAATGTATTTTTATGGAAAAATAACTTTTTTATTATTTCTGGCCTGCAGGCCAGTAGTATAAATTAAAAGAGCAGCTGCTCTTGAGAATTCCCAAAGGCATGGAAAAGGATAAAGGCAGCAGGTCCTTGTTGGCTTTATGGGGAACAGGGAATAAGAAGGGAAGCTTGTGGGTGACCAAATACCAAGCTCAATGGTGCCTCCTCCATGTCAAGGTTTATGTACAGATCACATGTGCCATTGTATTTCCACTATGGAGAAAAGCATTGCTGGAGCAACTAACAAAGAGGAGAGCTTGTGAGAACTCCTGGCCAAGTTTGGCTGGCAGAAGTAGTGGCTACTTCTAATTGCTCCAGGAGGATGGTCTCAGCTGCTGAGGGATAGCTCGAACTTCAGCTGTTCTCTGTCCAAGCTGTACCTCTTGGTGCCAGATGGGTCTTGCATGGAGGGTGGTTCTGATTCAAGGATTAGCAGGAACTTCTGGAGCATTCTGGCCACACAGGAATTCCTATGGTTGAGGGAAAGCTGGGAAAGCTGCAAACTCAGCTTCTGCTTGGGCTGAAAAAAATGTATAAAGGGGCAACCATAAGGAGGGGACAACAGATTTGAGCGGTAGCATTGTGAGGAATGTGGCTATATATTGTTTCCCTCTTCATGTTTTTAATCCAGTACTTGCTAAAAAGAATATTGCTTGTGCCAGGGATAATCTCAGCTATTCTTCTAGGCATCTTTGCTTGGACTGGCCTTTGAAGACTAAACCTTGCCTTTTCAAGACTTGATAGAGGAGTTACCTGTGGACTTTTTAAAGCTCTCAAAGGCCTTGACTTCTGAGTGGAGTCTCCAGATGCTACTGAAGTGCTGATGCATAAGAACAGAGATTTCTTTTCACTTCTGCTGAGTAGGATGTTAGTTTGGGGATGGCATCTTTGTTTGCCTGGAGAGCAATGGGTCTAACTAACATGGAGGAGTTTTGGGGAATCTGGAACAAAGCTTTTCAGGCTCCTGTCCTTTTCCTGGGAAAAAAAAAAAAAAAAAAAAAAGGAAAAAAAAAAAGAAATCTATTTAAAATGCTTGTTTATTTATTTATTAATTTATTTATTTTGGCTCACTCTCTTAGCCCTTATTATGTTACAGCTACAGATTTATTAAGTAAGCAGAATACTGAATGTGATCAACTTTATGCACACTAAAGGTGTTATAAAAAACAATGACTACTGTAAAAGACTTTAAATAGTTCCATCAGTCTCCCTGTGAAAGAGGAAACGGGCTGTTTTCTAACCACTATTTTCCTATCATAGAATTGGATTGGGGGATTTTAGAGGATGTCAAATTCTCTATGACTCAGTGAGACACCACAGTGCTAAAGGAAGCTGCTCCTCTGGGCTACAGAAAGTGCAGAGTGTATTTCAAAAACTACTACTACTAATAATAATAATAAAAAGTACCTAATCACTTAATTTTCTGCTTTCCTCAGCAGTGGCTGGACCACAGGGTTCAGACTGGGGCTTCGTGTTATGGACTGGGGCTTTGTGCCCTTCCATCTGGAGAGGAGACCACAACAGCATGTGGAAAATTAGAATCAGTATTTTTGCAGAGGAGGGGTGCTGGACTGATAGGAAGAGAAGTGAGTAAGGACAACTCATGACAATTACACACAGAAACACTCAGACTCTGCAACAAGGCACCTGATCATCAGAGATGCTTTGTCTCCAGGGCCCTGCTCTGTGTTGGATGAGAACTGCTAAACTACAGTGAATATACAAGGCTGTATCCATCAAGAAATGGAGTCCCAGCTGCTTGGTTCCATTCATTATCTTGGTTTTGTTTCTCATCCAAATTATAAGAGGACTGATACTGATTCATATGTAGCCAAATACAGACAGAAAACATCATGGGTGGTTTAAGACCAAACTCCTTAGGGAAGAATTAATCCAGAGGGAGGATTTTTATTGTCTTGACTGGCCAACAACTGATCTGACAAGATGTCTGTGCTAGTGCTGAAAGCTCACAAAAATATTTCAGAAGCATCTTAATCCAAGGCTCATATCTCAGTTGGTGTCTCAGCAGAACTGGTCACTCTACAGTAAATCTTTCAACATTTGAGCCCAGCTGCCACTGCTCTCTTTGAGCAATAAAGACAAGGGTCAATTCTTCTCATTAGTCAATAAAAGCTGAATTTAAAAATAACATGCTGATGTGGCTGTACAGAAATGTTTAAGTTGTATTAAATATGAGGGAGAAATAAATCAGGGAAGAGCAAGCTACAAAGAGAATTGCAGATTCACTTTCCAGACTGAAAGATTTTTAGGGCAGGGGCTGTCAATTATTTTGTTTGCACAACAGCCTCAGCTTAAATGGGGCCTCTAGCTGCTTCCAGGATGTAAATTATTGATGCTGTTAGGATCCACAAAAGACAAGTGCTTAGCTTTAAGCACAGGGGTAATAAAACTGGAGTCTAGAGGAATCCTTTCAATCAAAGTTAAATATGTGCTTGTGCACTTTGGATCTGAAGCTTGTGGCTGCTTTAGGTTATTTTTTAACTAATATGATCTTGAAATAAAGCATTGAAACCAGTCATACTATGATAGAGGACAGAAGTCTGCGTAGACACACTTGGAGCTTCCAGATAAATCTCTTGACCTGTTGGAGAAAAGCAGCCCTGTTGACTTCACAGAAAACCACTTGAAATGGATAGTCCTTATCTGAAGTGACAGCAGGTGTACGATGGCAGTGCAAGCAACATCGACACATTGGCCATCACCCTGTCATCACATCCCTTTGTTTGACAGAGGAAGGGCTGGGGGAGAAAGCTGAGGTACCACAACATGATGGCTCAAGTGAGAGTAAGGAGCTGGGCCAGAGCAGCGCAAGGCCCTGGCGTGACATTTTGGAGCTGTTTTGTGTCGTCTAGCCCATGTTTGCACTCCCAGGACCAGGTGGGAGTTCGTGAGATGCCAAGCTGAGCCTTGGCTAAGCAGGAATAACAATAAAAATAAAAGGTTGATATTCCTCTGGCAGTGGGGCCTTTCTGGCTTGTCATGCTTCATCCTGGCCTTCACAGAACCTGCACTACAGCAGATTGCAGACTTTTACAGATTTGCCAGCTTTTGGAAAAAGCCTTTCTTTGTTTTTTTTTTTGCTCTGTTTATGCTCCTTTTCAGCCATCCCTCCTTCACTGGGAAGTGGGAGTTTGCAATGTATTATGCATGATGTTATTTAAACCTCTATTTTGATCATAGCGCTGCTATGAGGCTTTTTTTTTTTTCTTTTCTTTTTTTTTTAAATTTCTTTTTTTTTTTTTTTTTCCTCCCACACATCACCTGTTTTGGGGAGTTGTTTTGTCACTTTGGGGAGATGTATAGCAGGACCTGATGAGAGATCTACATCTGATGAAGCTCCTGAACCCAGAGTCCAAGGAGATGGGCTCTGACTGTTGCAAGGAGCAGCAATGCCGTATACTCTACTCACCATTGTGCCAGTGTGCCTCCTGGTCCCTCTCAGCAGGAGATGATGCCTCCAAAAAAAGCAAGATCTTGCCACGGTGAGAAGCAGAAGGTCCCAGATTTGCAGAGTTCTCAGGAGGAGGTTTGGCTTTGCAGAGAGAGAGGCAGTCTTAGGTGCAAGGTGGCAACTCCTTCTCCTCGGGCTTGGAAGAAGATCCTTGGCTGTGGCAGACCCCATGCTGAGCTCTGGTGGTTCAGGAGACCCTGCAGTGAATCAATGAACTAAAGACCACTCACAGCTTTGAGCTGTCTCTGTCCAAACTCTTTGAGCACTGTCACCTGAGAGGAGATTTCCCTTCTTCCAGCTCCCGTCTGCTTCCTCAAAGCCTTTCCCTTCAGGAAGGGCCTGTTTCTGAGGATTGGTGTGAATATGTCCTCTCCTATGGAGCCGCCTTTGGATCTGTGTTTGTAAGGTGCTATGCAATGGGCAGAGCAAAAATGATACTTGAATAGAAATTGAGAGGAAAAAAAAAAAAAAAGACAGTAAGGGAGTAATGAAGATCAGGAAGCCTTAGATGATCAAATTACACTTTTGCCTCTCCTCTGAGTTGTGCATGGAGGTATGTGATTTGGTGTATCAAATCAACCCCACCTAGGGCAGAGTGACTTGAACAAGATAGATCTGGCAACCACGCTAGTCCGTGTGCTTCACAAAGAACTGTTGGGGACCTCAGGGATGGTTACATGCTTCCACAAGGCAGTACTACTGCATCTTCAGGACTTCTCCATTCCCAAGCCCCATGTGCTGCAGTATCATACTGCCTGATAGCAGTTAGAGGTTGTCTCTCAAATACAGAAAACCACATCAATGCTCTGGTGTGCTGAGCAGCCATGGCTTCTGCTGTAAGGCCATCACCCACCTTTTGATGACCAGATGCTGTGTGAAACCTGATAGGTTTCAACTTTGGAAATCAGGTTGGGTTCATCAAGTTTTACAAATATTTTGGCAAATCACTGGTTGAATAACTTCTTAGATGTACTGGGACTACATCTGAGCTTATATAAGCCAATTAATTTAGAATAGAGAACCTGAGAAACTTGAAGCTCAGACTGGAGGTTTTCCTTCTTTTTTATTTATTTTTTTTTTTTATTTTTCCTCCTAATTTTTGAGAGAATCATTTCTTGCTCCTCTAGAACAAATTTGGGGCTGACCCTCCCTTTATGATGCTTCTGTGGCCCAGGCAAGGGTTAACATCTCAATGTCACCCACCCCACTGCCCACCCTGCAACAGGCTTAGCTTGCCCTGCCATTGTTTGGACTAAACCTTCCCAGATTTACTTACTTCCTTTTGATGTCTGGCAATGTTTGTTTATTAGCGCCAGTGGCCTGTGTTAACTCTGAGTAAGTCTTTGACTAAATCCCATTCTCTGCCTTTCCTCCTCCCTTCACGGGCCTGTGAGCTGATAAACTTCAGTGTTGGCTTTCAAACCCAGTGAGGTTAAACATGAACTTCTTTTACACCTGCCTGCTTTCCCAGCTAATGGACTCTGGTGGCTGCTGAGCAAGGAGTCCTTTTATGGCAAAGAGAAGGCTGCAAAGGCTGAATAGATTTCTGGTTCATATGTTCAAGAAGAGGGTTTTTAACTCATGGAGAGGAAAACATTATTTCAGTGAATTCCCTGCCATCGTGAGATCACCTGCTAGCCACAGAAACAAAATAATAACAGGACAGGTATTAGTCGGTAAGTCACATAGCGTTACTTATACTCCACCAAGCACTACTTTATTAGCTTCTTTATTGTAATGATACTTATGTACATTTTGGGGACTAAGAGTTTAGTCAACTTCAATCTAAAGTATGAATCAAGAGAAAGAAGATGAGGGCTATTTGGAAAATGATAAGGACTTCCTATGAAAACATTTGCAACTGTTCTGTTTTTCCTTTAATCATGGGAAAGTTCCATTAAAAAGAACAAAGCCCACCAAAAAAAAATCCCCATCTTTTTCACATTTTTAATATTTGAAAAATTTTGCTTTGCCATAGGTCTACATCGGGGGGGAGGTACTGAAAACCCCCCTACAACTCTTTGTGCCTTTTTCACTTGAGACACAAAATTTACTGGCTCAGTTTTACTCACGTTACTTAATTACAAATGTAAACCCTACTTTCAAATTCCATACTGGTAAAGTGCTCCATGTTACTATGATCATGAAATAGGACTACATAATAATAATTTTAAAGGAAAAAAAATGGATTTTTATTACTCCATTATTTTGTCTTCTAAAATGTTCTCCATCAGTGATAATTAATTCTTAAGTCATCAACGTCTAAGAATTCTAGAAAGTCTTGTGGCTGCTGAAGTGTTCTTTTTACAACATTTACAAACCCATTGATTTTAAAACTGTGTTTCAGTGTAAATAGGCATTCCATTTGAGGCCGTAATTCTGTTGTGGCAGGTCTGCACTTTCCTATGTAGTAAATTTGTCTTTGCAAAAAAAAGAACTCATATTCAAAACAGATGTGAATGACAGGTGGCAAAGAGTAAGAATTATAGAATATGAATTGCAGAGTGAATCCAGATTGCATTGAAAGGATCAAAGTGCCTAGGGAAAGTTTGTGGTGTTCAAAATCTGAATTTACCATGACATTCAGATGACATAATAACAATACTCCTTGTTCTCTCTACTTCAATATTTTGTCTGAATATGTTTTGCCAAACTATAACATTTGAAGGAAAGGATTTTACCTCATTTGGGCAATGACTCTGGGCAATATCCTCTGGTCTCTTTTCGTGCAGTGATTGAAAGGACCCTGCTGAGTGTTTCTGGGATGATTTAAGCAATAGTCATCCAGTCCCAGCCCAGCCCCAGCAGACCAGGCACAGGGGATTAGGTACCAGAATTTCTGCTCCTCCATTTCCCAGTCCATATTCCTTTTCTCAAGTCCAGCTTCACAACAGCTTCTCCATCAGTGGAGAAGCTCCAGCCCTGAGCAGGAGCTGGACCATATACTTAATGCATACTCAGAAAGGCCAAGGATGGGACATTTATGTGCCGTCATGTGGCATGTGGGACTTCCACTGATCTCTTGGCATTTGGGGCCAAGTCATCAAGCCTGTAAACCAGGCTTCTCAGGATATCTGGACAAAGAGAAGAGGAGCAGTCTGCAGTTAACTCTACAGATCAAAGCCTGACACTGTCTTCCTGTAAGCAGATATTTCTATTTATTTAGAAACTTCAGTTTCAGGACATCTCTGGTGTACAGAGTCATGGCTTTCTTTGTCCCTTTCTTCACCCGGCATAATGACTAGATGTGAACATAAGTATTCTGCAGAAGCCTGGAAACAGCTCACTGCTTATGATGAGCCTCAGGGCACTATTTTCCAATGGGTCCATATTTCTTAGATTGTTATGATAAGTGATGACAAAAAACCTGTTTACATGGAAAATAGTATTGACGGTAGTTAATGCAGTTGCAAATCTCAAGTGCATTTCAGTGCAAATCTGCATATAGACACAATTCTTTGTGAATGAAAACCCTATTTCCATAGGAGGCTTCTTTCAGAATAAGGCACAGATTTGCCTTGTCTTTAACTAGGGTTGTGAGTCACAGAGAGGTTTTGTTTCTCATTTCTGCATGGACAAACCCCAGGCTCTTTTATGTTCCAAATATCTTCCTTTAAACATTTATTTGCTTGTTGCGGTGCCGGACTGCTTGTGCCCTTTGCCTGAGCAGTCAGCCAATTCCCTTTGAAGATGTTTACTAATTAAATTAGAACAAAGATGGAATGAATGTTAAGCACCTTCAAACACTTGTTGCGTTCTTCAGTCCCATGACCATACCTCACTAGCTGCTGTAAAATCCATGCATTTTGGAATACACCAACACAGCAATACCTTTAATGGATTTTCTCTTTAATCAGGTTAAGGAAAAAATCACACAGAATCACACACAGAATTTCCAGGTTGGAAGAGACCTCAAGGTCATCGAGTCCAACCTCCAACCTAACGCTAACAGCCCACCACTAAACCATATCCCTAAGCTCTACATCTAAGCGTCTTTTGAAGACTTCCAGGGATGGTGACTCCACCACTTCCCTGGGCAGCCTGTTCCAGTGCCTCACAACCCTTTCAGTGAAGAAGTTCTTCCTAACATCTAACCTAAAACTCCCCTGGCTCAACTTAAACCCATTCCCCCTCGTCCTGTCACCAGGCACGTGGGAGAACAGGCCAACCCCCACCTCGCTACAGCCTCCCTTGAGGTACCTAAAAAGAGCGATAAGGTCACCCCTGAGCCTCCTCTTCTCCAGGCTGAACAAGCCCAGCTCCCTCAGCCGCTCCTCGTAGGACTTGTTCTCCAGGCCCCTCACCAGCTTCGTAGCCCTTCTCTGGACCCGCTCAAGCACCTCGATGTCCTTCTTGTAGTGAGGGGCCCAAAACTGAACACAGTACTCGAGGTGCGGCCTCACCAGAGCTGAGTACAGGGGGACGATCACCTCCCTAGCCCTGCTGGTCACGCTGTTCCTGATACAAGCCAGGATGCCGTTGGCCTTCTTGGCCACCTGAGCACACTGCTGGCTCATATTCAGCCGACTATCCACCAGCACTCCCAGGTCCTTCTCTGCCTGGCAGCTTTCCAACCATTCCTCTCCCAGCCTGTAGCTCTGCTTGGGGTTATTGCGCCCCAGGTGCAGGACCCGACACTTGGCCTTGTTAAACTTCATGCAGTTGACCTCAGCCCATCGGTGCAGCCTATCCAGATCCTCCTGCAGAGCCTTCCCACCCTCAAGCAGATCGACACACGCACCTACCTTGGTGTCATCTGCGAACTTACTGAGGGTGCACTCGATGCCCTCGTCCAGATCATCGATGAAGATATTAAAGAGGACCGGCCCCAGCACCGAGCCCTAAATAAAACATCAAAAAATAAAATAAAAATCTGTCTTGCTGCATAGTCTTTTCAATCTGCAAATACTACAGTAGGAAATGTGCACGGTCTGTTGGACCTGGGGCTCGGCACCAGGAACCCCAGATCCTGCTGTGGCTTTAGGAAATGTTCTCTGCTCCTTTTCCTTACCTGCCAAACATAGGCTAGTACCTAGAGAGATGAGAGTGAACTAAAAATCCAGTTACAGGCACTGCCACCTTCAGGGGTATCCAAATTCTGAATAACCCTTATTTTTAGAATCTGGGGTAAAGTTGCTTTCTCACTCATTTGGGTGTGACACAATTGTGCTGATCTCAATAGCTGGAGATCTTTTTAATTAAAGAACAATGATAAAAAGCCACATAAAATGGGTTGCCTCAAAGCATCATCATGCTGCAAATGCTAATTATTATAATTATATAAGATTGCTCACGTTTATTTTCTAGGTGGGAAGGCACACCAGCTGACTGGGTTTAAATATGTGGCTTTTTCAGCAAGATTTTAAGGAGTCAGATTGCTTGCATAGGAGTTGTCCTTTGCAAACTGCATAGCTATGGCCAGTCTCTCACCTAATGAAAACATCTTACTCAGGGCAGGAAAAACAATACAAGGGACTTTCTTTGAGCAAGTTTCAGTCTTATCTAACAACACAAACTTGGTCTTCTTGGCTTGTGGACATTTGGCCTCTCCCTATCCCAGACTGACGAATGCTGATATCTTTGGGAGGCAATGGAAGTACAGTTAGTGCAGACTGTCCTAGAAGTCTGCTGACATTTTTGCAGCATGTTGTGTAACCATCCTTGTTTATCCATCCCAACGGGATTGTACCAGGATTTCAGGGGTTGTCTCTTCTGGAACAGTAATAAACCCAGCATGTTGTGGTCCTGCATTAGCTCTGGTCAGGATCTGGGTTATGGTGTGCAATAGCAGCAGACACTTTTTTCCTCCCTTAGAGGAGGCTTTCTGGGAGAGGAAATCTGGAGCCTTATCAGAGGCTGTTGAGTTGCTCCAGGTGCATTACTTGGGTGAGCTTTGTCAGAAAGCTGGGAGGACACAGCCTAGCAGTTTCTTTGGTGAAATGGCCAAGGTGGGGAGAAGGACCTCTGGCAAGCTGGAGGTCAAGAGGCACAGGGGAAACACAAGCTCCTCAGGGCATAAGAAGAACCACTTCTGGGAAGAACATTTGTTTCAAACTGACTAAAATTATGTTAATCTGCATTTTTTGTGAACTGACAAGGAACCTCCAACAAACACCTTAAAAGACTGCAATCCTCCTTGCAATATAAACAAACTTTGGGAGAGGGCTAAAACCATCTTGTTAGGTCCAAACAAATGAAAGAAAGTAATTTTGAATCATTCTCAATTAAAAATAATTAAAGGCTGTTGAAAATTTTGTCTAAATATGAAGTCTTTTCTCAATAAAAATGCCTAAATTAAATGGTTCCAGAGTGGGGATCCTTTTTTTAAACTAAACAAATTCAGTGTAACAGCTTTCTTTTTTTAAAAAAAGAAAAAAAAAAGAAAAAGAAAAAAAAGAAAAAGAAAAAGAAAAAAGAAAAGTTCCCAATCCAAAGTTATATTTTTGTTGTTAACAAAATAAATAAATAAAAAGAAAAAGAAAACTTGAATTTTTTATTATTATTTTTTTTCCTTTGAGGCTGCTAAATGCAGGGAGATTTGCAGGACAAATAGATTGTCATGAGCTGAGTGTTTTTAAGGTTCTCAAATATCTGAATGATCATAAGACAATTCAAGTTTGAAGGGACTTCAGGAGGTCTCAGGACCAGACTCTTGCTGAAAGCAGGGGGAACACTGTGGTCAAATGGGGTTTCTTGGGGTTTTATTGAGGTAGCTTTTGAAATCTCCCTAAGACTGTGACCCTGTTCTTTCTAGATTTATGAGATTTTGGATACTACAACAGAGCCCACAAGCTGCTAAGTGCCATTGTTTTCACTTGGAAGTGCCAAGGGTTTTTATTCAAAACTGGTGCAAACTTTTCTGGAGCAAAATAAATATAATAGAGTTTGTCCAGAGCCAGTTATGGCATCACATTTCAGATTACCTAAAGCTAAGGGCAATGTTTTCAGAGGGGTAACTGAGGCAGTGGGCCCATCTGATGAGACAGAGAGAGGAAAAACTATTCTGAGCATGGATTCCTGGCAATGTCTGATACCTTGCTGTTATGGTGTTTCCTTTTCTCCACTGGAAGTAGAGGGACACACTTAGTTTTCCATAGGCTTGCACTAGTGTCCCCAGGACTCAAAGCTGTACAGTAAAGATCCTTTCATCTTTTAAGCAACAGAATTTCAGTATGATAAAAGATGCTTTTTCTTTTTCTGTCTATTGAAGAGAAATCTGAACACATATTTCCATTCTTTATTTTCCACACTACTGCTTTAATACAACTTCCTCTTAATAAAGGCAAACCAAGAGAAAACCACTGCAGAACAGCTCAGATAGTTCCATGAGTAGCAAAGCCAAGGAAGTTTCATTTCCTTTAGACTTTTATCTTGAGGCTGAATTTTTGTGTGGACTCTCGTGTCTAACAAGAGCTGACTCCTAGGATAGTTTAGGTGGGAAGGGTTCTCTGGAGGTTTCTAGTCTAACATCTTGATCAGAGATGGACTAATTCTAGATTTAGTTCAGGTTCCTTGGGACCTCAGCCAGCCAACTTTGGAAATCTTTAAATACATACAGTCCCCACCTTCTCAGGGCTTTTGTTCCAGCACTGAAGTCCACTGAAATTATTTTATATTGTCCAGATGAAGTAGTCGTTGTCAGATATTGCAATTGCTGTAGCTTGTCCTTTCACTGCACATCTCTCAGAAGGGTCTGGATCCATTTCTCCTATTTTCCTTTCATCAGTCAATAGAAAACAGCAACTTGATCCTCCTGCCCTTGGCTTTCTCCTCTCCAAGCTGAACAAATCTAGCTGTCCCAGGCTCTCCTTGTACATTATGAGTCTCAGTGAGCTCACCATCTTAGTGCTCCTAGCTTGGACTCTCTTCAGTTTATCTACCTCTTACAAGACGGTGTAGTCTCAAATAAGTGCACAATATAGCTTTTTTTCCCTTTATGTGACCTTCATCTTTCTTCCTCATCCTCCTATGTGTATGACCTTTGTGTCTTTGAGGCTTCCACCTGTGTATCAAAGTATTTTTATCCATATTTGAATTGACTAATGAGTTTAAGTTATTGCTGAGATGGGAAGGCCAACATTCAGATATATCCAACCTTATACAATGTGATTAAATAGGCCTAATATTCTTGGGAAAATGGACTAAAAGAAAATGACAATATGCTGGCCTGACATGGAAAGAAAAAGGAAAACTTGGTAAGGACTGAACAGATAACCTCTTAGATCAGTTGTGTCTGTAGAAGTTACTTTTCTGAGGTATTTGTCATGGGTTTTTGCTAAAATCATCTGGATTAATCTACCCAGAATTGAAGCAGCTTCATCTGTCCTGACACAGAAGGTCCTGCAGAATGCTAGCAGATCTGGGGGGATGCCATGCTTGGCACTCAGCCCTGTTTGAAGGCCTTGAGCCTGCAAACCTGCCACCTAAGCTCACTTCTGGCTGACCTGAGAAGGTGGAGGACAGGAACTGAAGACATAGGTCATCGCCCTGCACACAGAGATCAAAAGGATATGCCTCCACAACTCTGTATGATATGGTTTTTTATATTGACACTGGAGGGCAAATGTAGCCTATACTAGTCAAAAAGTGTTTTACACCAGAATAAGGTCAAGTCTTTTCAAGGCCATATTGCTGACATGGAAAAGGGGGTGCAGATAATATGGGCAAAACTTATATTTCAACTATGCAACTTAGTGGAGTATGCTGTGCAGGTTAAATCACAGCCATCTGGAAACCAATCTAGGCTGAGCACTCCTGCCAACTCAGTTATGTCTGTCACACGTTGCAGCTCAGCACACCCATAACTGATGCCTTCCAAACTCCTTGATGTAGACATGGCTTAAACAGCAGTATTAAAAATAATTTTGCTCTAGTATAGCTGTATTGATTCTTGGAGGGTCAATAGTTCTGCTTTGCTTATATGATTACAGCTACGCTGGCAAACCTTCCCAAGAAGTCATCTCTGTTCAATGGCAATTCATTTTCAGTTTCTAAGAGGTTATTGTGAACATGGAAAACATCCGACAAATGGATTGTTCCTGCAGAAGCAATGAATGCAGATTGAATGACCCTTGAGTATGGCTAAGTTTTCAGCCAGCAACAGAGCACCGTGCCTGTGTTATATTAGTTTTGCATATTTATAAGCTAGTGAGTGTTACACATTTGAGATGGTAAGTCGATCAGGTTCCAAGGACTTTCCAAGACAAACAGGCACTTTTGTAAAATCCACAGAACACACTGTTTAGAGGAAGAAGCTGGAGGTAGAAGTTGGAAACATATATTTCAAGTAGATAAAGCCAGGGATTTTTTTTTTTGACTTAATGTGTTTGGTTTTTGTTTCTTTACACCAGCTAATTTGTTTCTTTCTCATGCCATTCCATGTCCTCGGTACATGAAGAAAACTCAGTTTTTCCTTCTTCCAGGCCTCATCCAATATTGAAAGAGCACCTCAAGATGGCAAAAAGTAATGCATTTGGCCCTTTAAAAGGTCTATAGATAGCAAAATGATTTTGCATTAAGCTGTGGGTTTTATTTCCCACCAGGCCATACAGAAAATAGCATAAGCTCTTCACATTTTCCAATGTCCTGTAGATATTCTTTTCCATTTTTTCCACTGAAATTTAGCATTTAGAGCCCTCTAAGGAAAACATCCTTTCTTCCTGCACAAGGATCCAAATCAAAACCTCTCTTTTTACCAAGCAGATTTTTTCTTTCCTGCCTGGTCTCACAGGCTAACTTCTGCTAAGCTACTGAGTCATCTGGTTCCTCTCTACCTCCCAAACTTCCTTTGTTGCTGAATACTCTTCCTTCACCAGTTCAAGTTTTTGTTTTTCTGCTCGGGGACTTTTCCACTTTTCAGCTCTTCCTTCTTTTAGACAGTGTGTATAGGTTGTCTTTTCCTATTCATAGACTTTCTTTTCTTGTCTATCATTCAGGAAGAGCCTTGTCATAAAGAAAAGACTCCTTTGTTTGTGTAACTTCTTCTGGGCAATGTGTGCTCAAGGCCCTGTAGTCAATTGAATTGCCCTGCATTGAGCATTTCAGAAACTTTTAGTGGTGTTTAACAAACTACAATCATCAGATGTCCCAAGTTGTCTTATGAAGCTCTTTCATATTCATCTACTTGCACACACACAAACTTTAATAGTATGGAGTGCTCAGTGTCAAAATAAGCACTAGAAACATAAATCCTGATGAAATCTACATTTCAGTGGTAGTCAAGCAGCTATTACTTTCCCTCTGGTCATGTCTCTTACAAGGGAGAAGTTACTGTCAATTAAGTTTTTATTTATGAAGGCTGTGCATCCAAAAGTGTAGTAGAAATTCTTATGTTTCAGATTTGCAGATTTTCACTGTCATTTGTTAACAAGGGGTAAAAACAGGGCCAAGTTTGAGACAGCAATCATAATGGCTCAGACCAGAAGCCATCTGCCCACCAGCAGGACTGCTGCATTGTCTGTGGTGGAATTAGCACTTTAGCATCACATCACATCACATCACATCACATCACATCACATCACATCACA
>CM021732.1:148839267-148855332 GCA_011075105.1 Heteronetta atricapilla
CATCACATCACATCACATCACATCACATCACATCACATCACATCACATCACATCATAACACTAATGCAGTAGAAAACTACAGTGACTTCACTGGACACTTATGTTTCATCACCTGCACACCCACTTACTGGAAAAAAAAAAAAAAAAGAAAAAAATGTATCTTCATTGCTTTTATGAAGCTTTTATGGAGCTTTTATGAGGAAGAAATTAAATGGGCAGTGAGAACCCATGGGATTCTGTAGGTAGCAAGTTTTAGGCAGGTCTTTCTCTAACATGGCTTGCCACAGTTTTAAGTACAACTTTGTCATGCAGTTGAGAAGACCTATTGTGGTAGCAGTGTATTGCCCTGTTCCTAGCTTTTAAGAGATGACTAATGTGCCTTAATTAGTTCCTGTGTGAAAAAAAAACAAAAACAAAAACAAAAACAAAAAAAACATATTTTGTAGTCAACACAGAGAAGACCAAAACTGTGAGGAAGTTAACAGAGAAGAACAAAATGTGGGCAAGTTATTGGGATCTACAGCTTGATGAGTTTGTTTATACCAGGGAGATGTTGCCCACATAAGGAGGCCAACACTAACTGTGCTGTTTGATCAAAACCAATTTGTTGATAGATATGAAAACCTGAACTTAGCTCAAGAAAAAGCATCTTCATAAGCAGAAAAATATCATCGAAAATTAAAATTAACCAGAAAGTTGTGAAGGAGAACACAATGGCAATAAAGTGCAGTGATGACAGAATGTGACAAAAGTGCAGTGAGTTTTGGTGTGCTGTTCTCTATAATCTAGGCATGATATCTACATGCACTGTAAGTACACTCATGATTTTTTTTCTCTCTTTTTTTTTTTTCTTTTTTGTTCTCAGTAATAAAGTTAAATCCTGTCTTAAATCAGAGTATTGGTAGTGACAGCAGATACGCACAGTCGCTTTCAGCCACAAAGATCTCAAATCTCTTCATAGACAGATGTTTAAAGGTAATTTTGTCCACAACCCTCTCTTAGAATAATAATAATAATAATAAAAAGTAAAAAAAAAATAATAATAATAATGAAGCAACAAGAAGAAATGTGCAGAAATACCAGGGCTGTAAGAATAGACTTTCTCTTCCAACTGAAAGGCAATGGGATGGTTAAGTGATTAAAATATTAGTCAGGAGACTGACATAACAAAACTGCCTTTTCCAGCATCCTCTGGTCCAGATTGTCTAAATGGAAAGGTTGAGGGTGAAAATGGTTTATATGGAGCCTAAAATGTTACAGGTGCATTGATTATGTACTTGCATGGAGATCTTTATCCTGAATGTGCAGGTGGCGCTTACTGTACCTGCACTGAAGCCACTTAGGGAGGTCAAACACATCTCCCTCCTAACATGCTGTGGATTTGAAGGGAAGGATGGTATGAAGGCATGCATTGAAAATGCATGATTGCTGGGGAGTAGCTTGAGCATAGTGATGGTTGTGAAGGAGTCATTGCTGGGTCTGATCCTCAGCCAGTGGAAAAGTCACCAAGCTGAATGAGACTACTGTGGGCTTGTTGGAATTTGGTCCAGTTTTAATGCTACATATTAGGCCCAGGGTAATGGGCTCTCATAGGTAGGAGCAAAACTAAAAGCTAAAACTAGGTGGGGGAATTTAGGTTTGTTCAAAACTATTTATGGATAGAGGTGAAAACAAGCAAAGGAAATGGAGTGAAACTAGAAAAGCAAGGAGGAGGCTGTGACACACACAGTAGTTTAAGAGCACTTTAAGCTATGGAGAGATAATTCTAGGGAGTAAGCTCTGAGACAGGAAAAACAAATCCTACAGCTCAGGTAAAGCCAACACCTGGATTCCTTTAAAACATTCAGGCCAGATCAGCAGTGGAAGATGTTACCAGCTATGGTGCTTGTGACAGACATCTCTGAACACCATTTATCATGGTGAAGCTCTGCTTTAGCTGGTGATTTAACCCTTTTCTCTCCATCCTCTGATCATTAGCAACATAAATTCTATTTAAAAGAACACTGTTATAGTGGTGCATCTTTGGTTCTGTTGGAGTTAGCACAGCTATGTCAGTCCAAATTTAGTAAAGCTGGGCATGCAAAACTTAGTGACATTAGCCTGAGCTCAGATTACACCCCCTCATCCTCTTTACTTTCTAGGAGGCTGAAATCTCTTGGTTGTAAAGTTAGATGTGAGATTTCAAATGAGAACATGGGCTGGTCCCAGAATTTCCTTGCTGACATGCACACATTTTGTTGCTGTAAGAGGGCTTGTTGTGTGCACTGTAAAATGGTTTTTCACAGCTCTAAGCACAAGGGCAGACCCAAGCTGGCTCATGGGTTTATGTCTTGCACTGGTGGGGCTTGGAGACTACACTCTTCGGTCACTTTTATGCTAAAGTGTGGGAAGTAGTAATGCAAATATCTTCATTTTGTAATCCTTACCCAGCAGGTTCCAACCCTGTTTTTGGAGGGAAAGTGTTTTTTCTGTTTGTTTTTAATACATCATACTTTGTCACTGCTTGAAATCCCCATTTAGACAGGCAGCAAAATTATCAGTTAGCAGCTAATTGGAAATTTACCAAAGTTAGTGTAAATTTTTGTAAAGCCTCCAGTGGGTTCTGCAGCAGACCTAAACTGAATTTCTTTCTGTTAACTGGTGGGTAGCTCTGTGGATGACACCTTGATTTAGGAACTGGACTGATGTGCTCAGACAGAGCCTAACAGCTGCTCCAAAAGTCTATCTGAGTAAGCCCTTATATGTAAAACACCCAGAAGTAGGGTGCTTGCAGCCACTTATAACTTCAACCATGTTATCCCAGTTTTAGTCACTGTAGCCTGTTCCAGTTAGGTGTAAAACCTCTGCTCCTCAGAGGAGAGTTTGTATGGGAACAGAAAGTCTGTATCATAAAACTAGTAGAAAAGTAGTGTTTTTACTCTGCTGGAGGAACAGAAGATGGACAGACATTTCAGGAGGAAAAGTGGTCCATATCCATAAAGATATTTAAGTACTGCCATCCTATTTATTTTCTCATGATCCAGGCAGCATGTAAATACCTGGAATAATTTAGTCATGGATAAGCTTGTTTCCTTATGAAGCTATAGGGAACGTTAAAAGTAACAATGACTCAAAATGCTGAACGGAATGCTAGAAAGTGGGAAAAAAAAAAAAAAAAAAAGGGAAAAAAAAAAAAAAAAAAAAAGGCTGCAGAATTATTTGGAGCTTTGAAAAAAGACCCAAAGAGCAGCCAGCCAAGAACTGCTCTGCAAGATCTGAAGGTATTCTGTGCTGGCAGTTCATCGATGAAGGTTGCTCATTATTTGCTTATTTTGAATGTGTTGTTTGCTGAAGGCCAAAGCCTGTCAGATCTTAGGAAGACTCTTTTTCAAGAGCTTTTGTCGCTTCAGCAAACAGGTCATGAGTCCAACCCACCCACTCCACAAACAAACATTTCTCCAAATTATCAGGGGAATGGAGTTCATTTGACAGAGATGTCAGTTTTGTAGAGATGGATTGCTTAGGGTGGGGGGCTTTATTGTGTGTGTCCAAGTCTTTGCCCTCTACTCCTCAACTTTCTCCTCATGCATCCCATATAATGCCTCTGTATGTGTGTGTGTTTGTTGATTTCTTTCCTTTTTGGAACTTCTTACCTCTAATTATACTCACTAAGCATTCAGTACTCCAGTTGGCTGTGTTCCCAGAACAAAGGCTATAACTGAATACAAATAACCAAATTAAAATAATGTTGGCTTAAAATCAGAGAAGGGCCGGGTGTTGCTTAGGAAGCTTGAGATATCACTAAATGGAAAGGTAATTCTACCTGCTCACATGCAAATTGTATGTCTTTCTGCTTTCCAAACCAGCCTCCATGCTTGCATATCTACAACATTGCTCCTCATGGTAAGATTTGTAGTGGACTAAAGGCAGGTGATTACAATTAGAATACTATATTGGGACAAGAAGAAATTGCAATCAGGTAAGAGCATTTTTCAGAGGCAGAAGAATAACTCACAGAATGCCTGAGCTTGAGTAGAGGTACTTGAACTGTTGAAATGAAAGTAGGGCAGGAATTACTTATAGATTGTATCTAAAAGGCTATTTAGTAGAAGCTTGATACAAAAATGGTCATTCCAGTCTTGCAGTTCAGGAAACTAGTTTGGTTCTTGCAGGGAACTGGGGAGAGATGTGGGTGAGAGCATCTTTCAGAGGCAGTCAAAGAGATTGTTCTTCCAAGAGAAGGGACCACAAAAGTGACATACACAAAGAAGAAGAGAGTTCACCTCTCCGTGCTGATGCTCCATGATTAAAAAAAAATACTGGAAGAGATAGCTTATTGTGGTCTTACATTTAAATTAATCCAAATTGTCAATAGTCATTAGTTAAAATCTATTTTTGTCCAGATTTTAGCCCTTGAGTTTTTTTTCTGACATTATTTATTGGTGTGGGGGGGGGGCGGGGGTAGACTTGTTTTATGTGGCTGGTGGAATTCAGATCCAAAGTATCATATCAAAAACATCAGTTTGTCTTTTTCTTATGGGAGCAATTTTGATGAAAATGTCATCAAAATTCAATGAAGCCATCCTATACTATTATTAAAAGGATATATATATATATATATATATTATTTAAAAATATATATTTTTTTTCTGATGACATTCAATTTTCAGTCTTTATCTCTGTGGTATTTTCAATGGAACACAAAAGTTTTCTATTTATTCTGTCTTTTCCACAGTCTGTCATATATCTGCCTGCATGGAGTATTAAAGCTCAGGATGGCTGCCCATGTAACTTTGAAAAGATTTATGCATAATGTGCCCTTCATCCCAGAAGTCCTGTGTACCCCTTTGGTGTAGATCCCAATCATTATAAGGATATAGGGGCATAAAGCTAGAAGGAAGTCTCAAGGAGAGTTAACCTGCTCCTGCCTGACAGACTCACATAAACATCCCGGGCATGCCTTAAAATATGAGCTTTATGCAGAAAGGATTTGCCAGGGAGAAGGGAAAGGAGGCTTCAGGGATATGTCTTGCCTCCAGGATGCAGCCATGCTTTGAATGTTCTGGATTCTTGCTTTGATTTTATAATGAGTAGGTTCACCCCCAGGGCCTGAAACAGTAAAGGTGCAGCAGCAAACATGGTGGCAGCAGCTCAAAAGAGCTCAAAAAGAATATTTATCAGACGACCCTTAGGCATATCCCCTTCCTTCCATCCTAACTATCCCCCAGCTCTAGGTCTGTGAGGGTCAGAGGGGGAGCTTGTCTTTCTTTTCTACCTTGAAGGCTTTGTACATGCTGGGAAAACCCTGTGGGGAGATGTAGTTAGTTTCCCTTTCCCTTTAGAGCTCCTGGAGTGGATCAGCTGGTGGCAGTAAGGGAAGCCCTTAGGCTGTAAGGGTAATATTTATTTCCTGGAGCCCTCAGGGCTGGCAGGAGCTATGTCCTACAAACACTTGTGTGACCCAGTCACCTGATTCTGGCACAGCCTTCAGCATCAAAACCCCACTGAGGCACCTGCTCTCAAAATTCATCAGAGACAGGTTAGGTGTCTCTGATCCTTCCATGGACTGAGCTGGGTGGTCTCTCGAAGTTTCTGACAGTGCTGTATTTTGGAGGTTATCATTAACAGGAGCCTGCTCTGAGAAATGTTCCTACTAGCTGAAATGGGGAAGAGAAACTGCGAAGCAGACATCAGTTTTATAAAGCAAATTGCACAGATGCATCAAGGCTAACCTTGTGTTTTCTGAACTGCTCATTTTATCCTTCACCAGTGTGAAACATGATGTATCACTTTTCTGGCAACATATGTTTTTTTCCCCGTTTCTGGCTTAGGGTTCTGCTTGTGAAACAGAAATGAGAAAAAAAATATTTCTGGAATAAAAACAGTTTTAGTGGAAAAGGAAGGTTGCACATGAATAAAACTGAAAGCTGTACCTTTCCAGATGAGTTATGCATGAATACAACATCCAGAATGGCAGTTTTCTCCTCGAATGTGCAGTAGGTTTGTGTGATAGTAGAATTTGAACTTTCAGGGGTAGTTTTCACAATTTATTGATCATAATTTGTCCTGTGGTCAAGATGCAATGGGTCTGGCTCATTTAAGGCTCATCTTTGGGAAAAAACTCTGCTCTGAGTCTGGGAGAAAAATAGCACCTGATGGCTGTCCCCTATGAGATGTGTTTGCACTCCATTGTGCTATGAGCAGGACACTTTTTATGCCATCCACTAGGAAGTCCACAAGGGTAAACAAATAATGGAAATTCTTCTGTCATGGTCCTTGCTTCTTACACTTTTCTTTCCCTGTGACAGAAACCATTGCTTTATGTACCAGTATCAACATTTATCTATTTTTATAATTGATTTGGAAGTAGAAACTAGGATTTTCTTTTTCTTTAAGGGAGTGTAAAAGGTAAAGAAGTGGCAAATCAAGCCCTGCTATATATCATTTGGTTCACAGGTTCTTTTAGATCCTTCTTTCTTGTTTAATAGAAATATTTGATCTTATACAGCATCATCCATCGCCTAGTCTTTAGTGATAATATCTAGCCTGTAATGAGCTCTGTTGATCCAGAGAAAAGGAGAGCAAAACAGCAGAGGAATTTAATTGTGAACAGCTCTTCAGTTAAGTAGGCAATGATGTTAAAAAGTCAATGATTGGAAGCTGCAAACAGAAGAATTATACCTCATTTCTAGTGTGATTTGTCTACACAGATTGAAGAGCATTACCCCACTGGAACAAATTTAAGGATGTTTTGGACCCTTGGATCCCTGGACAGGATTTCTCTCACATGGCTTTTGGTGCCTACAATGCCTTTACATCTCAGCTCTGTGTCTATTTTCCTGTGATGAACATTCCAGTCTGCAGAGCAAATGTCATTTAGGGCATGATTCACCCAAAGTCAGGCACCAAATTTAAGGAGCGTATGAAGCTCCAAAATTCCGTTGACTATATTGACCACATTATCCACAACGACTGTAAAGGGACCATCGGGTGACACTGCAGATAGCCACATGCAGGTGGATTATTTCTGTCCCTGAAGGTTTTGAACTCAACCTCATTGACATGCTCCAGAGCAACCAGAGCTGAAAAGCCTGATGTAAAGTGAAGCTTTAGTTGCCTGTCTTGCAGGAAGTCAGATGGGATGATCACCGGTCCCTTCTGACCAGAGAATTTGTGAATCACCAGTGAGTAATTTCTTCAACTACTCTTGAAAACTCTGCTGATAATTTTGGGGTTTTCATTCTGATTTCCCCCATACCCAACCACTCATCTGTACCCTGGTCAGGATTTTAAATGAGAGCCCATGGAGAGCTGCTCTTTTTGTTTTGGATCCTAGCCCACTGCAGGGAACAGTAGGGTACTGAAGTGTGTAAGCAACTTCCTGCTCATCCTGCTTATTTGTGACTGATGCCAGCAGAGATATGGAGCATCAGTGAAATCAGAAGTGTTCTGAGTGTGTCTAGGGGCCTGCCCAGGCAGAACAGCTCAAAACATTAGGGCTTCCTTTCATATGTCACATTCGATAACATTCTTGGACTTGCTTACCCCAATTTATTGATTGTTTCTTCCAGGCTTCTAGGCAATTTCGTATAAGATCTGTTTGCCACCTGCACATCTCTTTGCAATGCTTTCCTGTGTGCCTTGGAACAGTTCCCCTTGCCAATGCACCCTGCCTGTGGTGTCCCAGCTGGTTCCCTTGCTGTGGACATGTACTATTCTCCACCTGCTTTGGACATGAGAGGCTTATCAACATGTGCACAGAGCCATGATGAGACTTCTCAGTTCCCAGGACATTTCTCTCTTACACATGCTCTCAAACCTTTCTTTGCAGATTCGCATTTGCAGGCCACTGTTATCCCTCTATTTTATTTATTTATTTTTTCTTCAGTCTCCTGGGCATTCTCCCTGTTTTTTTTTTTTTTTTTTTTTTTTTTCCTTGCTGTCCTCCCTGTTGATTCCATGACATACTTCTAGCTGAGATTTGGTAGAGTCAGTAAGTCTCAGGACCATTTGCCTTCATTCATTTTCTGTGTTTCTTGGCTTTTAATTATGTTTAATATTTTCACTTATTTCCATGTTAAATGTTGGCCCGATGGTACATTACTCTGTGCCAGATTAAAATACCCTTTGCCTTGCCTTTCCCCCCACCTAATATTGAAGTCAAGGTCATCATGGTGTCCTACTTTCATTACTCTCTCATGACTCATTAATTTATTGTCATTTTTTTTCTTCTTAGAAGTTTGTCATTCTTCTCAATGCTGGCAACAATCCCATCACTACAATGAAGACTCTAGCAGTTTCTATTTCTTGTTCATCTGTTCATGTCTCTTTTCTGACCTTTGCAACCCATGGGAAATGTGTATTTGTTTCCCTGTTGTCCTTTTGTGAACGTTGCAGCAAAATAATCCCCTTTAATTTTAGTTCCACCAGGGACTTTTTAATGTCTTCCCTGTTCTGCCAATAAATTGTGTCACATCCTGGGAGGATTTCAACCTGTCTCCTTCACTGAACTCTTATTTTCTCCCAGACTGTTGTCTAAAACTGAATTTTACCGGTCTTTTCATTTAGCATTTTAAGAAGTTTGCTGTCCTCTGAGTCATTTTGATTCTTCTTCTCTCCATGTGACCTACTGTCTTTATTTTTCATGTCTCTTGCTTTCCTCGCTTTCTTGTTCATTAAGTTGACTTCATGCCCATCAACATGCCACAGGTACCAAGCTGAACTCTGGGACAAAACACACACTTGGATTCACTTAACACTTCTCTCCCCTGTCTCTGTTTCCCATGGGGTCATCAGCTTTTTTGTTCCACATGCCCTCTTTCTGTCCCACATCAGAGTACACTGTACCTCATTTCTTTTTCTCCCCAAGTTGAGGTCACGGTTATCAGTGGTAATTAGTATTTTTGTTACAGCACAGTTACTCTGGGCCATGGGAACCAAGAACACGCAAAACTCTAGCACTCATCCTAATAACTTTTCTCCATTTTTCCTGGACTTCCTGGTTCTCCTTGGTCCAGCACTCACTCCAGTGGCTGTACTTCTGCCCACATCTCAACCCAGCCACACAGTGGATCCTGTCTCTGTGAATTCACAGTTTGCCTCAGTGCTGAACTGCAAATTGTTGCAAATATTCCTCCAGGGAGCTCCATTGCTGATAGGGTCCTAGATGTGAGTCTGACCATGTGAACCCCACTTGTCTCATGTGGGAAGGGGACAAATATCTTCTGGAAGATATCTCCTGCACTGAAACTTGTTGCATAGTGGGGCCTTTGATAAGAAATCTTGTCTTTTAGTCCCCCTCTTGTTTGTCCCTTGGCAGACAAAGGATGCTGTTATCTTCCATCCACTTGGAGGCCACTGTTTACCAAAGGAAGTTTTACTGACTCTTCAAAATCTACAGAAGCCACCAAAATTGGGCAGAGCAGCAGAGTTAAGCCTCTTAGTCTGTGTTGCTCTGTAGCCTGTGAATACTCCTGCTGTTTGCAGGAACAGCAAAATTTGCCACCTCTTGAAATACATAAAGAATGCTTGTAATATATTCAAGAAAAGTAATAAGCTACCTACAAATGAAGCCACACCTGTTTCCTCCAACTAGAGGAGAAAGTGGATTAAGCCCTCACCTCATTGTTCCACAGCCCTTGCAAAACACTGAGCACCGTTTACAGTTGGGAGCATGATTATCGTTCTGCTTCCTTAGCTCAGGGAAAAACAGCTTTTACTGGTGTAGATTATATTTGCATTTATATTTATTCATTTGCATACAGATTTTTATGCCCTACTCTTGAAAGGTACAGAGATTCCAGCTCTTTTAAAGGCAATAACAGTTCATTTTATGCCCTGTTCTCCATAACAATAATTGCTATAACTCTGAAGCTCCCCTGGCATTTTAATGGCAATGAAGAAAGGGGCGGAAGGGAAAAGAGGAGAATGTTCCCCTATTAATTGTTGAGACTCCAGGGTTCAGTTCTGCAGTGCTTTACTCCTGCAAGTAATCTCATTATCCTTGGCAGGGCTAATTGCAAGAGGTGGCAGGATCATGCCCCAGAAGTCCAGCCTTTAATCAAATCTACCTGTTTAAAAGGAACACATGGCTGCCTTTCAGTGGGAGCCTTGAGCTCCGAAATAAGGATGTAAATTAGCTAAAATGCCTCAGAGGGAGGAAAACTCCATCTGCCAGGTTTTCCCTCTGCTCTTGCAGAAATTAATCCTTTGGTTGTGTGTGTGTGCATATGTGTCTGTGTGTGTTTCTTTACTATTTTTCCTTTTGACAGAAGTTCAGATCTCCATTTACAGAAATAAACACAGCCTTTTGCCATGTGTCTGAGAAAAACACATATAAAAGGCAGTTTTGCATGGAAGAGGTAAAAAGCCATATCAATCTTTAGTCAGGAAGGGGTGAGAATTTAATAAAAGTAACAGGCATTTGCCAAGGACTCTCTGAAATGCTGCAGAAGCAGAACAGCTCCATAGAGAGGAATGGGAAAGTCTGAAAGCCAGGCAAGACCTGAAGGAGAGGAGAGAGTCAGCAGAGCAGGGCTGCTTGGCTTAAAGAGGAGGTGAAGATAAATGGATGTAATAAAGGTATATAAAATATTGATTTCTACAGAGAAAGTAAAAAATGGGCTCTGGTATAACATTTCTCCTGATAACTAAATAAAAGTCTAAAGAAATGTAAAAGACCACAGTTAAAGCGGCTTACTAGAGTATTTGTTTATTTTTCTTAACATAATGCATAGCTTCCTATCTCACTGATATTATTAAAAAAAAAAAAAAAAGAAAAAAGAAAACGTAAAGGACTTAAACTACTTGAGTGCAAGTAAATGCACTCAGATGCCCTAAATGTGAATTAGAAGAGCAAGATTTGAGACGATGTCTTCCTCCCACAGTGTGGTTTAGTTCAAATTCCAGATTTGTAACATAATAGGAATAAAAATTACTGTGTTTTTTTGTCACTATGTTTTGTATAAATGCAAACCAGTGTTCCTGAAAACTCTGTAGCTATTAGAAATGAAATTTTAAATAAATAAATAAACAAAAACAGAAAAGAAATACCAGCTCTCCCATGCTAAGGCATGAAACATCAGGTGAAGAACCAGAAAAGATGAAGAAAATCTCTGGTTGTGCTAGATATTTTTAAAATAAAAAACAGTCCTGCTTTTTTTTTTTCTTTTCTTTTTTTTTTTTTTTAATTTTTCCTCTAAGAACAATCACCAACTCAAGTGGAAAACAAATGAGTCACATCAGAACAACAGCTTGGCTCCACTGGCTCCTCCTGCCTGCCACCCCTCCAAGCATCTGAGGCCCTTTCCAGCTCCTGCCACCTCCGTGGTGGCCTTCAGGAGCAGCTCGAGGAGGTCCATCTCCTCTGATGTTCACCTTCCTATCTTTTTTTTTTTTTTTTTTTTTTTTTCCTGCTGCTGTGAGTAAAGCAGCAAGCCTCACAGAAGGCTGTTAATCGCCTGTTGGGGCATTCCTCCCACGGCAGGTCTTGAGACTTATTAAAGCATTTTGCTAAAGCATCGCAATTGATAGCTTGCTGTTAAAGTCAGTGGCAGGAATGGGAATGCTGGTGTCCCAGTACAGGACTGGTCCTGCAGTCAGGAAAGGCAAAGACACTAGGGAGGTTGTCTCTTCTGAACAGGACTTGACAACCACAGCAGCCATTATAATGTGACTTTCAGAGCTTGGCTGCTTCCCCTGACCTGCTCTTTGAGAACAGTTAAAGCCATACTGATTTACATCAAATGAGGATCTACTTTTAGGAAGACTACCAAGCGTGTTTACAAAATATTCGACTTGACTTCCATCCAAAACCTATCATCTTTTCATTTCAGCTTCGGCCAAACTGGGTTCCCTTTATGGTTAGCTCAGGCTTGTATGATAACCATTTGGAAACTGGCAGTGTGGTGTTGCTCAGTGTGAACTTTTTGTTCTGTGGCTGGTTACACAAACCCTAGCACCAGGTCAGTTGAAGAGCTGCTGCTGTGGGACAGTGTTGGTGAAAGTGCGGTGAGCTGGGGTAGCCACACCAGCAGGGCTGATTCATGCTACGGATCCTTGCCTGACACCATGCTGACACTGCCCAGACCCACGTCAGTTGTGGCATCCTATGGAAATAGGTCCCACAACCCTTGTAAGGGAATAAGCAGAGGATTTGGAGGGGCTTGAAAGTGCCAGTGGGTCAAAGCAGGAGAGCTGCGGACAGTGCATTTGTTGGAGGTTGGAGGAGAAGCTGCATGGTTGGCACCATCCACACTCACATTCAGATTAAATTGGAATACATTTAAGCCAATATTTACTTCTTTAATTTTTATTTATTTATTTTACACAACACAGAGACTTTCAATTTTTCCTTTGCATGCTGCATGTGTATGTGTATGTGATTTACATGCATGCTGCAAGGAACCAAACTGTATTTAACACAATTTAATAAATACAGCTTTACCTTCATCCACAAAGTAGTGTCAGTCGCCTGCAGCCCAGAGGGGTACTTGGCTTCTCACTCAGCCTGGAGAGATGACAACTTTCTGAGCAGAGCTAGATGTAGGTTTAGAACAGATTTATTTATTAAAAATGGATGCAGCTTCATGACTGTATTGCTTTAATTTGGATGCAAATATGTAAGGAAATTTATATGGACCAGATGAATGTCTGTAAGGAATTAAGGTGCAAAAAGCTTTGTCTTATGCAGAAGGATGAACTAACTTCCTAAGACTCCTTCTAACTCTGTTTTTGGTAATTATCTATTCCTATAAATTGACAACAATTTTCGCAGATAGGGTATGTGGGGTAACAATGAGAGTGCTGCTTGCCATGGGGCAAATCTGTCATGCAAATGAACTTAATTCTTTCTTCAGTGGTCCAATCTCTCATTTTTTTCAGGTTCAAAACTCAATGCTTTTTCATTAGATACTACATCCTCCCCTCCCTGATCACCCATCCTCCCTGACTTTCACTTCCTTGCTTTGATTTGGTTATGTCCATGATGTTGAAACACTCCTCTCTGTGTAACTCCTGCTGCTACTATTAGTTCCGTATTTGCTTTCTGAAATCTCTTACATTTGTTTACAGATTAAATCCTCTGAACTTCCCCTAAGTCACCTCCTCTGCCCATTTGCATTTTGAGACTTTTTTTTTTTTTTCTCATTAATTCTAAAGCTGCATATTCTATCTCTTTTTGATTTATTTTCACATTATTTCCCTTCACTCTCTGGAGTTTTCCAGTATATATCTCGTATTCTTTTCCTTTCTTCCCATTTTTCTGGAGCTGCCTCCTTTTCTTTCAGCCTATTTCGTGTGATTTTTTGTTCACACATAACTTACTTCCCCATGAAGATCATGTGGGTTGTACAAATGCAATTTGTTTCATCAATCCATAAAAGAAAGTCTTCCCAGACTAGAATCTCCTAGCTGCACTAATTTTTCTACTAGCTCCCCAAGGTTTCAATCTTCTATGCTTTTCACATGAAGACTACATTTGAGGTCATATTATTTAATTAACTAATCTTTCCTTGTCCAGAACAGCCAACAGATTAGTATTTTTAGGACATGGTTGGGACATGGAAAAACCAAGATCCAGCCCAGAACCTGGATCAACAAGGGACTCGAACTCTGGTAATCTTTGTCCATCGTAGAAGTCCTGCACTCTAGATTATTGACCCATCTGGGATGGGTGGCTCCCAGAGGCTTGAGAGAATCTTCTAGAGGTTATAGATTTGTCCTGATGTGAAACAGGAGAAATCTTAAAAGTGGAAGTGGTTTGGGAAGAACATTTCCCACAGAGCTGCCACAGGGCTCATATCCTCTGCTTCATACAATTGTCGCATGTTGGGGATAGGGTTGATTTGCTGTTAGCTTCTACATTCTCCAACTGCTCAATATGAGCAGCAGAACACCCAGACCTCAGGTCCACTAGTGTTAACATGAGGCCTTCCCAGTCTGCTCCCCCCAGTCTGGAACATGGGCACCAGACATTGCTGAGTGCTTTTCCCTTTGATTTTTCTTTAGAAATACATGGTTTTATTTTGTTCCTGCAAAACTGAGGTATGGAGGATCACATCTGCCTTCACCTTCTCTTTTTACAATAGCATGTCTTTATTTCTCCATATTATAAACTTAAGCCAAAATCTTCATCATTTTTTTGCTGTTACTTCTTTAGATGAACATTTCCTTCCTCTTTGTCAGTTTATGCAATGGAGTAAAGTTTCTTTCAGGATCAACATTGTCTCTTTTGGAGGACACATTTAAGTAATTCCACTAAGTCTGTCTCTTAAAAATAAAATAAAATAATAAATAAATGTGTAAGTCCTATTTTGCACCATTCACCAGAAATTATTTGATATTTTAGCTGGAAATATTTTCAGTTAAAGTAAATCATCCTCTTCTTCCTCTTACTTACAAGTGAAGCCATAAGTTTGTCTTGTCAAACAAGTACAACAAATATTATTTTGTCTTTATTTATTTATTTTTTTTCTATATCACTATAATGTTTCAGTTTTGCACTTGTTTGGTACAGGAATAAGGAAAGAAAGGAAAGATAATACTATTAACGTACTGTTTTTTAAAAGATATAAACCACAGTACAAAAAGCCAAGGACAGAACTGTCTTATACATGCAAGACCTGATCTGACATTGTCCCCGTCATAGGCTAAGGTCCATATCCTTAAACTTTTGCATAAACACCTCCTCTGTTACTGGAACTGAAAGGATGAGCAACATCTATCTGCACTGAATTAAAAATCTGTTAAATTTCATTAATGTTATTAACCTGCAATCTAAATACTTCATCTGACATAAAGAGTAACTAGCTCTCACACAAATATCTGACTTTCTGTAAAAATGCACCAGTAGGTAGCTATTTCTTTTTCTTTTTTTTTGTTTTCTTCTCTCACTTGTTTTGCTTTTATTTTCATGACCAGAGAGTTTTAACGCATGCCTGTGTGTAAACAGCTTAGTTGTCTAAGATCGAAACAAGCAGTATTGATTTCAATGAATGTATAACAGACCTTCCAAGTCTCATGTGCTCAAAGCAAGATTGCTTCATCCTGTACTTCAGATTCCTCCTTTGCTGTGGCTGTGACACTCAACAGTGATCAAAAATTGAATGCGTTTCTCTTAGTGGTGTGCTAAGGTGGACTGATTTGGTCCGGAGATGAAGAAGGAGGTGTGGAGTACGTGACCATTGTTACCAAGCTTGGTGCTGTCCAACCGTTGGGAGGATGTCTGAAATGTCAGGAATCTGATTGCCTTAGTCTTCCGTCTCATCCTGTGACATTGAAGATCCTGCAGTTTCCTCTAAGCTGCTCTTTCTGCTTCACCTTTCTCTTCCATAGGAGGGAAAGGGTGTTTTCTTGCTGCGAGGTGGTTTCAAGGTTTGATGTCTCTGAAGACTTCTTCAGTGGAAAGCTCTTGGCATTTGCAATACAGCTTCATCATGGTGCTGAAGTGAGCAAAAAGGTTTCTGCAGAGGATGTTGTGTGTGACATCTGCCGCTTAGATTTAGAGGCATTTGAGGAGATGAAGTAAGCATAATATTAACTGACTAGAAAGCAAATCCCTTCTCTTTAAAGTTCTTGCTAAATGCAAGCTACAGAGGAAGAGGAATGGAAGGCATCAATCCAGATCATTTACTGTTACCCCCAAGGAACAGATTCATTGTCTATTTTCAAAGGATTGCTTTACAGCTATTAGAAAGCATTCTTGGCTTCTTGGGGAGGGGGGAATGTACCCCAGTTGCCATTAATTATTAATAACTGCTGGCATATTTAATGAGTTCAGAAAATGATCTGTTCATTCATAATAACCTCTTCTGCCTGCTCCCTTCCAGATCCTCTAGGAAAAAAAAAAAAAAAAAAAAAAAAAAAAAAAAAAGACAAGAAAATTGAGATACTACATTTCAAAATGATTTCTGTGACTTACATTGCACAAAAAGGGCAGGATAAAGAGAGAGTTTATTAAAGGATGTTTCAGTTTAGAAATGCAGGATATATTTATAAAAGACGAAAGGAAAGGAAAGGAAAGGAAAGGAAAGGAAAGGAAAGGAAAGGAAAGGAAAGGAAAGGAAAGGAAAGGAAAGGAAAGGAAAG
>CM021732.1:148855432-148902983 GCA_011075105.1 Heteronetta atricapilla
AAGGGAAGGGAAGGGAAGGGAAGGAAAGGGAAGGGAAGGGAAGGGACAAAGACAGCCATAAAATAACACATCTACTGAAATGTCATTACTTTAACTTAATTTTGTGTATGCAGATAAAGAAAAAGAATGAGAAAGTAGGAATTCAGAAAGAGGAGGTCGCTGTAAAGGCTAGTTAAAGGCAGTGGCAAGAATTGGGAGGTTGGTCCCATGGGTTAATCCATGTTGAGAGAGAAGGCAATCGCTTAGTCAATGTAGTTAGTCTGCAGCCATTTGGGGTGCAGCCTTTGTGCTGTCTTTACAGTGCCTGGTAAAATAAGGCTCTGGCTTGTGACTAAGAATCTTAATGCTGATCTCCTACGGCAGCAGCCATTGTTAAAATGTCAGCAGGAATGATAAGAGATAGCAGATATTTGGGGGTAGTGGGAAAGGCAACAACTATATTTCTTCTCCTTTATTTGCAAATATGATTCTGGCAGTTACACATCCACCAGGGGTTGCCTTGCTTCTTATGTGTAGAACAGAAAGAAAATATTTTATGAAGTGTGGCAACAGATGGGCTATTAAAAATAACTTGCTGTGTGTCATGCTAGCAAACTGTCATTAATGACATTGTGACTCAGAGTCCACTTCGGTAGAGGTTATAGTCTTGACGAGTCACCCCTGCCTTGCAAAGGTGAGCCTGAAGTGAATGAGCTTCATGCTGTTCTGAGACTCCTGATACCTAAAAGATGTTATCTGAGTCAAGGAAACCTGGATAATTAAAATTCACAGATTTGAGTATTGTGGACTAGGTGCATACTGGAGTTATCCTTTCTTTCTGTGTACAATCACTTCATCACCCTTTCAAGGTATCAAATAGGAGATTTATGCTAAAGGAGGGGGTATGAAATGGGGTAACTTACCCACATATTAAGTAGGGGTAAATGAGGGGAGAAACAGACTTGGCACAAAGATAACAAAAGGCAGTGGTAAAACCAGAGTCATCTACATACATATGAAGGTGGTAAACACTCAGGAAAAAAAAATATATATATATATAGGTGCTCAAGATAAATGAAGGGGAAGTGAGTTGGGATATGGGGCAGTGATGAAGGTTTAACAGAAATGTGGGCTGATCTAGGATAGCCCCCAAATTGTGACTTTCTCCTATGAAGAGAGGTTGAGGGATTTGGAGTTGTTCAACCTGGGGAAGAGAAGGCTCCAGGCAGACCTTACAGCAGCCTTCCAGTACCTAACTGGGCCCTACAGGAAAGCTGGGGAGGGACTCTGTAAGGAGGTATAGTGACAGGACAAGGGGAGATGGCTGTAAACTAAAAAGGGTTTATTTAGATTAGATATTAGGAAGAAATTCTGTACTTTGAGGGTGGTGAAGCACTGGCACAGGTTGCCCAGGAAAGCTGTGGATGCCCCATCCCTGGAAATGTTCAAGACCAGGCTGGATGGGGCTTTGGGCAACCTGGGCTGGGGAGAGGTGTCCCTGCCCATGGTAGGAATTAGGGGTGGAATTAGGTGGGTGGAATTAGGTGGGATTTAAGATCCTTTCCTACCCAAACCATTCTATGATTCTATGAATCAATAGATTGATATTTTAAAATCAGCTAAAAAAAAAAAAAAAAAAAACACAAACAAAAAAACACTGCACCGTGACTGGTTGGGAAGTCTTCTGTAAAAAACAAATGTACAGTCTGATCTAATACTTCTTATCTAACTTAACTTAAATTTCTGTGTTATAGATGGCAATTTTAATCTTTCATCAAATCTTCATGAAGCCCAATGATCAGTTTTAAAACAGCTGAAGAATCATACCATGGGTACAGGAATCTATCAAGGGAAAAGGACTTGCAACTGGTGTCAAATCTCTCTGGTGGTGATTGTATTACAGACCATCTAAATCTTTCATTACAGCTTTTCTGATTGTATTATCTACTGAAACAAACTCCCACAACTGTGGTCCTATAGCTGTTTGTGATATTTCCAGTTCCAGGTTCATTTTATTTTGTTTACAGCTGAAATTGACTTGGTAGTGAAATGTGTAGACCTCTTGACAGAGCTTTGGAGGTTACTTGCTTGCAGAGTAATGAAATTACTATTTTGCTAATTGCTTCATGCTTTATAGAAGAAGATAAAATGGGAACAAACATGAAATAGTTTGTGTCTGACATATTTGGTGTATTATGGCAATCTAATACTTCATCCTGTGGGCTGGAGAAGATATGTTCACTGTCTCAGGGAGGTTGTTTCTGCCTATACTGCTCTGGAGGCTACTGGAGTCAAGAAGAGAAAGCATCATGTCCTCTCTCTTTGTGGCCTCACTTGTATAGCTCACTGAATCCTTAAGGGGAGCCCAGTCTTTGCTGGGGAAGCCCTCCTGGGTGAGTCAGTATGAAGGCACATTTGCTGAAGGAGCAGTGCTGAGATATGTGATGAAGAGTCAGAGAGGTGAGAGAGGTCAGGAGGAAGAGCACCTCTGATTTCTCAGCAATTTGAGGTAGAGGGGAGTTTTCCTGCCCTCCTTAGTCACAACCTGCAGACCTCCAGATTAAAGTAAATAAATAAAAATAGAGCAAATTTCAGCATTTTTGTTTTCAAAACTTACTCCTGCACTGAGTTCAAAGGGAGTCTGAAATATTCTTTAAAATACCTATAGGTATTGTAGACTTCAGATTTCAGTTACCCCACTATGGCCAATATTGTGAAGACTGGCTAGTTTAGGGAAGCTCACATGCCTGCATCTTCCAGATCTTTGCACCAGTTGGATAATTTGACTTGCTGAAGCAAACCAGAGCAATCTCAGCTCAGTGATCCTCAAGGACTTGATGCAGCATCAGGGGATGGTCAGGGCACATTCCCAGTACACTGCTGGAGACAGGGATTATTTGGGATGGTGCACGCTGGGTGTCTTCCTGCTGCTGGGAAATCTCAATAAAGCTTGCCCCACTGTGGTAGCAAAGGCACAAAATGTCACCTACAACATTCTTCAGCCTGATTACTCTTAATGCAACCCAGAAGAACGTGGAGAGGCAGAAGGAAGCAAACAGCTCTGACAAGAAAGAACTGTCGGTCCTTGTGCAATAGCCCTGCACTCATCTGTTCCAAGAGCTTTGTTAGCCACTCCTGCACGAAGCCAAGTTAGCACTGTCTCGGGAGACCTGTCAGTGACCTCTGTGATACATGGCTCCTCATACAGCCTCCTGAGTCTCCTGATGCAGGAGGGCTGCCCATGTAACCCTCACCCTGTGCCTTCAGCCATGTAATCAATATGCAGAAAGAGGTGCTGGGTTTGGCCCTCTGACTGTCTTCATCTGATGGCTCTCTGTGAAGGCGGTGCAAAGCACATTGCTGAGGGAAGTGCAGCAGACACAGCTGGAGGTGATGTCAAGTGGGTGGAAAGAAATCACAAGGGGAAACCAAGGGTGAAACTCTAGCTGAGGCTCTGTAACACACTGTGAAAATATTGTCTCCTCTCTGTAGAATCGGCATTGGAAACTCAGCAAATTTCCTGCCCTGTATCTCAAGCCGTAGGGTGTCACTGCAGCTTTCAGTCCATTTCAGCAGTGATTCCTCTTACTTTTCCATCAGAGTGAGGATCCCTGTGCAGGAAGTTAAAGCCTAGAGGAAATGGGTTTGTTTTCCTCTAGTTTCTTCTACCAACTACTTAGAAATCTGTGGTCCTAATACAACCTCAGCGCTCCCAGGATTACTGATCCAAAATCACTGATGTGTGTGAAGCAGGAAGGCAGCCTGTGCTGCAAGTTCCTGTTTTCCCTCCTCTAAAACAGATTTTGAATGCCACTCACCATCAAGGCCCCAGCAAGGCTCTCTCAGTCTTAATGCAAGCTCCATCACTCAATGAGAGTGCTCACACTCTTCCCCCCTCTTTTTGCAGACAGATACACACTGTCAGGAAAAATAAACCTAAACACACACACACACACAGATTTTTAATTGGGGTTTGAGTGGTTAAAAGGCCATTCTTCCTCAATATCTTCTCTTGAGCCTGTGCTGCTTTCTGCCTCCCCATTAATCCAGTGCTCGTTTATAGACGCCCTCTTACTCTACGAGATGCTGCAGCAGAGCCCTCTCCTGCCGCTGTGTTGAGGTTGCTACTCTGTTACCAGCTGATGGAGCAAAAGAGGCTGGAAGTAACAGGTATGAAACAGCCTGCTCCTTTTCAGCTTTGGACAGGAAGATCTTCATGTCCAAATTCAGCCCCCAGCTGTGGTGAGATAGCTCAAAACCATCTCAGTGGGGGCTGGTGAAGTCTCCCTGCCAGGAGCATAGAAGGGCCTGGCATCAGCATGTTGGTATGGAGAGATGCCAACCTTTCTTATAGCCAAGCTTGGCTTTTTATAGCAACTTGGTCTTGTCTTCATCCCTTGCCATGTCGCCACTTTCTTCCCAGTCCGGTAGTGATGTTGAAACCAGGGCTTTCTCCAGGATTCCCTGTGCATGGAGACCCTGGAGCTCCCAGAGCTTCAAAATACTTGTTCAGAGGGCTAATCCACATCTCATACTTGTAAGGTACTCATATTTCACAGAGCTGTTGGAAACAACAGCTCCATTGTGTTCAGTTCCCACTAAAAACAGGGCCTCAGGGGTAGATATGGTTCCTAGGGGCTGATATTGATGTAGGATCAGGTTGTTACAGAGGAGGCTCTGGCCTGACAGGGTTTAAGAAGCTGAAGGCACACAACCAAATCATAAAGTGTCTGCTAAAGGTGCAGAAATATTTCTCTTGTGAAAATGAAGTTAGTGCAAGGAGGCAGCTTTCCTCAGCATTTACCTTCTGTGAATTTCCACCCTAGTCAGCTGCAATCATGTAAAAGAATGAGTAAGAGGAGCAAAGGGCAGCATTTTTCACTAAATTCCTGTTTCTCTGGAGGTTTCTTCTGGATTGAAAGAACATACGCTGCCATCCATTGCAAACGTTTTCAGATGTGATCAGGTAGGAACAATCTTGAACAAATGCAGCAGAAACCATTTTAAGATGCAAAGTGTGTTCTGACTCAAAAAGAATGATTTCGCAGGGGAAAAAAATCCCAAGTAAAACAGCAAGAACAATACTAATTAAAGATGTGTCGTGTGCTTGGCTCTGGATTAGCATTACACGGGTGTGTGCATTTCAAGGAGAAATCACAGGAAAAAAAAAAAAAAAAAAAAAAACAACAACAACAAAAAAACCCCACAGGGTAGAAGAAGTTGAAATCTCCCCATCCTTTTTCCTTCAGTTAAGTCTTTGGGAACACAGGCTGGAGAATTGAACCATGCTGAAGGCTTGCTAGCCCTAGATAGTGCTCTACCTCCAGCTGGTTTCATTAATGGCTAACTTGATGGAAATGCAACACAGATTGAGAGGGAAAATTAAACTCTGTAGTAAAAAAAAAATAAAAAAAAAATAAAAAAAAAAAAATGAAGGCGATTTTTAACTCTCACAAACCGTTTTCCATCTCAGCTCCAACCAGAGCTGAAAGCAGTGACACTGTGCAAAGAGAATGCTTCTGTCTATGCATCCTGCCTTGCTTCAGCCTGACAAAAAATAAATAAATAAATAAAAATCAAGAGATGTTGAGCTTCGCAACTATACACAGGTCTACTCCCCAGGGTAATTACCTAGCTAATTAGTGCTTGCCCTGCCATGAGCAGTGATCTTTTCAAAGTCCAGCTTGCTTCCTCTGTGACAAACCAAAAGGCTTTTGCAAGCATTGGCATTAGTTGCAGGTGAAAGATTTCTTTTTAATGAAATCAGGACCAGGTTTCTCCCTGAGATTTTGATCAGCTGCCTTTTTATTATTTTTTTTTATTTATTTTATTTTATTTTTTAATTTCTCACAGATGTGCCTTCTCGTGTCTCATCATACTGATACCTCTTCAGCGTTTGCTCCCTGGGTTGGCCTGCTTATGACAAGACCCCTCTCTCATCACTTTCAGTATATATGAGACAGTTCTTCGAGCAGCTGGTTTTGCTGGCAATCTAGTGACATTTGGAAAGCTTTTCCTATATGCTCTGTCTGTGAGAGACAAATGTCAGATGATGTCTGTCTGCACCAGAAGAAAGTCCTTGTGATCAGGAGGCTGTTATTGATCATGCTTGGGTAAGACCCCTAGGGCAGTTTTCTAGGTACAATTTACAATTTTCTCTTGCCTGCTCACTCAGCATTCAGCCATTTGCTTTCATGCTGTTTTGAAGCTGTCAATTGCAGGGGGTTGTTTTCATGTAAATGTTTGGTTGTACCAAATGATAGGACAAAAAGCTTTGGTAAAATGAGACATTTTAAAATAATGAATTGTGTGCATATGCAGAAGTGCACCTCCACCTGAACATCAGTCACTTGATGTATAAGGAGTGGAGATCAGAGGATTAAGAACTAAAAAAGTGTTTTTCTAGATGAATAGCTTTGTACTGACGCTGTGACGGCCATTTACAAGTGGGTCAGCGCCTTCAGTGTACCAATCCTCACCTGTACCTGTTCCTGCTTTCTACCCCTTTTCCCTGCAACCCTCACCTGCAGAAGAGCTTGCTTTGCAGGGAGATGTGGCTGTGTAACCAGGCCACCAGGGGAACCTCTGAGAGGACACAGCTTGGATGACCCAAGCCCTGTCCTAACACCCTGCTTCTGGGTCTTGCCATCTCCTCACCTGACCTGTGCGTGCTTGCTGCCCATACCTGTGAGCAAATGCAAACCTCTCAGCAAAACCTCCCTCTTGCAGTCAAATGCAAGTCTGCTGCCTGCTTATGCTGTCATTTTTGATCTTTCAGGGGATGAGAAAATGCTTGCATGCAAAATTGTAAGCTGCTTGCAGTGTACTTACCTATTTTGATGAATAAAGAGCATATTCTGCTTATGACCTGTCTATATAAGAGGGGAATACTTAGCAGATGAACCAAGGTTGTGAAGTATGAGTACCATTAGAAACACTTGGCAAAGAAAAAAAAATAGTAGGGCAAAATCCCCTGATTTGGGAAAATATTTCCTGACCACCTTACATCAGCCACATACTGGAGAGTCTAATTGTGTTATAATTTCTCCCACATCATTCTACCCTTATAAGAGCATTGAAGTTTATATACTTTTTATGAAAATTTCTCCAACAAATTATACTACCTGCATAAGTACTGTTTTGGGGATATAATAGGTAGGTTTTTTATTATTTTTTATAGAAAGCTCTTTGTACACTGATGGCATTGCAGAGCTGATGAGTAATTTGATTTACATGAAATAAAATAGGGAAAACTGTATGAGTAAGATGAGCTAATGAAGCATTGAAGAAAGAAAATGTTACTATGCTGTCAAAAAAAAAAAAAAAAAAGGCTCTGTAGGCTGACAAGAAACCAGACAAGTAGTCTCTCTGAGTAATAAATTTACCAGCAGAGTAAGACATTTTTAGTTTTGATAACATCTTTACTGGGAATGGTCTGAACCAAACTTCTGTGTTTGAATATCTTAAGATTGAGGGTGTGTGGCTAAATAGGAACTTGCAAGTGTGTCTGTATTGATTTAATTGATTGACTGAAAATCCTGAGCCACGTAAGTCTCAGTATTTGTGTCAGCAGTAGTTTTATTTTTTTCTCCTTTTTAACACTTTCTGTCTCTTAATGGAAGCTTTAGGCTTTTAAGGTGTGATTTCACTTATTCAAGTAGTGAGATGTTAACTGCTCAGGTGTATTTTTCTTCTTCATGAGAAGCAGTGGAGAGTGGGAAATCTATGGACCTTGGCTAAATTTCCCTTGAGTTTAAATGATAATCTTGATTTCCACCCCCCTCCCCCTTCATTCTGCAAAATTTAGCCTGTAGATCATAATGCCTCCAATTTCTTACTGAAGAGATATTGGCACAAAGTCTCTGAAAAACCTGATGTGAGTCACCCCTCAAAAATCACATTTTAAATAATTTGAGCAAGGAGGGTTACAATGCTGGTGCCAAAAAACAGCCTGTAGAGCAAAAAGCAACCACTCTGTGTTTTATAACCTTCAGGGGAGGTTATAAGAAGGTTTTATAACCTTCAGGGGAGGCTGTTGTTGGGTATATAGCAGTTCAGACAGAGGGGACTTGCAGTGGGCACCTAAGTGATATTTCTGTGGTTTGGCCTCTTTGCAGCCCTAGCTATGTTTTTTGGAGGCAGGCTCACACAGTCTGATTCACATCCCTATCTCTGGAGCATTTTTTTTTTTTTCCATTCTGACTCACTGGCTGCACAGTGTTACCTTGCTGGGGAATCAGACAGTGTGGGTCAGGGAAACTTGTCTGTCTGTCCCCGGGTGTCTTATTCCTTCCCCCGTACCTGTGATCCTGTCCCAGGCTGTCTGAGGAGTGGAAGCCTCCATCTGCAGTGTCCTCAAGTGCCTGGACAACAGAAACCTCCCCAGCAGGCCCTGCCCTGTGCCTATTGCCTATATTCACTAAAGTGATACTGAGAATGGACGGAAGTATTACATGAATTGTTTAAGGCTGAAAAGTCATCAGCACAGGAGGGACGAGCCCCCAGTAATGACATGCTTCATGTCACTGAGAGTGCTTCTTCATCTAAAACGTTCCATACAACATCTCTGAAATGCTCATAAATGTTCAGTAATGCTTGGATAGACATAGGGTACTCATCCCAAATTCTTTTTCATACCAGTGATTTTACAAGTCAGAGTCAGCCCTTAACAGAGGTGCCAGCACTGAGGCTAGCTCATCTGATCCATTCCTTTGAACTGGGGAGTGAGCAATTTAGTAGGATCGGTGTTATTGCAGGTTTGTGTTAGTATACTCACACCATTAATCCACTTTTTTTTTTTTTTTAGATTTTTTTTTTTTTATTGACCAGTAAGAGAAGGGCCAAATTTGTTCTCCCTATTGAAAGTCATTCCCTTTCTCTTACTCCAATCACTGACACGATCTGGTGCTTTCTGTATGACTTCCCCATCCTTCTCCTCGGTAATACCAGATATTTTAAGTTTCTCAACAGCAAATTCCTTTTACATCTGTCCTTTTTTTTTTTTTTTTTTTTTTTTTTGTGGTAATTAATGAAATTATTAAGTCACATCAGTCTTGAGACCAATCCTTGAGGAACTCCAAAAATACTCTCTGCAGCCCATCAGTTCCCCTTTGTGCACAGGCTGCTGTCATCTCCCCGTTAGTCAGTTCCTTCTCTGCAGCTTTGGCCAGTGCCTCTCGCTTCAGATCTGCACTGTCACTGCATCCCAGCCACAGGCACTTGTCACAGCTCAAGTATGGTGAGGGCAGCTGATTTTTGAGCCAGACTTGTGTGTGTTCAGTACTTTCTGGCTGTTCTCTGGATGCAAGCCCTTCCCCACACATTGTAGACTTTGGTGCCTCATTGCCTAAATCTCAAATCTGTTTGGTGGTCCTCAGTGAAGGCATATCCATTTCATTCATCTGTTCAGGTCATTCCATCAGCTGGCTCCCTGCCCACTGCTTTTGGTTTGAGGAAAAAAAAAAAAAATTAAAGAAAAGTTTCCTTTTCTTTCATCCTCCAAGAATGTTCCTTTTACAAAGGATTGCTGATCAAACTGATGCTAAGATATTCATGTGAACTGAGTGACGAGCTGGTCTTTGCATCTTTGGTCAAAGACTCAGGTCTTTGCCAAGAAGGAATTGCATTATATCCTTGTGAAACATTGGTGTGCATTGGTTTCATCTTGCCTTTTACATATAACTTTTTTTTCTATCCTGAACCCATTAAGTGGTTGAACTTGATGACAAATCATTGCCTGACTGAAATAATTCTCAATACTAAAACTTTATACCAGGAGAGATTCACTTCTGTGACCTAATTCTTACCCAAAGGAAAATGATACAGCACTTGATCTCAGTGAAACTTTGTTAATTCATACCATCTGAAATTCTAGCTCATAATTTGGTTTTCTTTTCTTCTCTCTCACCTCCCCTCCCCTTTAAAATTTCCAGTAAGTCCTCTCCCTGAAATCCCACATGGATCTGGTAGGCCACAGGATTTTATAGTGGTTTGCTGAGATACATGGCTGGGAGTAAGCCAAGAGAAAGGCTAGTCAAATATTTGTCAGTGGAATGTTGTATCTCCTTTGTAGAGTAACTGATTGGCATCAAGAGCCTTATCTCCCCCCATATCACCAGAAGAGTGGCACCAGGATAAATTGTCAATAAAAGACATATACAAGGAAGACATAGCATCTCTGAGCACATGAGAGCCTGTTCTGAGACACAAAAATAAGGAAGAACAGAAAAAAGTCCTGTGATAGAAATGGAAAGCAAGACATGGTGGATTGTGGAATGAAAAAAAAAAAAAGTGTAAGATTAGGAAGGCGAATGAATTTAGGATGAGTTAAACACTGATCAATTCCTTCATGCTGGTGAGCTCCTGAGTGGGACACATCTGCTCCCAGCACAGGAAATGCACCACAACAAATCTAGACTTAGATTTACTCCAACCAAGATGTTGACTAGATATAGGTCAAGAAAGCAAAGTAAATTAAGTTATATGAGAAAAATGACAAACACAACTGGGGTGGAGGGACAGAGGAAGAACATGTGGGTGTGTGAATTTCTAAACCTACCATATACTTCCTCCTATGATTATTTTCCCTGCTGATGGCAACTTTTTTGTAAGTAAAGCCTTTTACAGTGCAGCGTATTGTGTTAAATGCATTCATATGAGTACAATCTTCAAATGAAAACTGTTCTGGTTTTGTTTTCCTACTTGAATTGCTATTTCTCTTTCTTTGTATCTGGTATTGAAAACCTTTCTCAGACTGCTTTTCAAGTTTGCTTTCCACTGCTTGCATTTAAAGAAAATATATAGTTTTAAGGAAAAACAATCTTATTTTATTTTTCTTCTGAAATATTGCTTCTGTTTTTAACTGTAAATGTAATATTAACAAAAACAACAAAAAACTTTTGTTTCTCCTGGAACATTTTGTTGTTGTTTTTTTTTTTGAAATAGAAAGTGTTTTCCTATTTTATTTAAATTAGATTTGATTCATTTTCAATACTTGGACCCTTTTCAACTGAAAACATTGTAATAATTGATGTCTGACAAGAACATGCAGCCGAAATGAGGGAGTCATCAACAAGTTAATGAAAATCAGCGTGATGTGTTGTTTTATAATCCCATATGCAACTGGGTCATTTTTAATTACGAGACAGGGACCCTGTTCTTCATTTACAACATTTTACATGATGGTATCAAAGCTTCTAGGTTCTACAACAACATTAATGATGTTCATGGGAACAGGGTCTTCTGTTTCCCGTGAATATATGATAAAATATTCAAAATTGCACTCTCGTTAGATCAAAACAATGTTGGCAAACAGAAAGCTATTCAAGAGTGAATTTGAGTCAAGATAAAGAGAAGATCTGAAGGGTGCAGTGGATTAACTTAATCAAATAAATCATGTGAGGTTACCATAGCTGGAGGTACATCGGAGACTGCCCTTGACTCCTGTAGCTTCTGTTCATGTGTAGCTCTGTGGATGGGAAGAAGACATTGATACTTGTCCAGAGTAGAAATCTATGTATCTATTGTATTCACGTGAGCTTGAATTCACATCTCCAGCTTTGCATCAAGACATTCTAAGTTCATTGCCTTCACAGTCTTCCACCAAAGGTTTAAGAACTGTCATCTATAACAATTAAGTGAGGCTCATATATAAGTGCTTGCTTGAAGGCCCTAAAATGAAGGAGACATTGTTCACTTACCAAAGAGGTGATTGTAGCAACATAATACTGTGGAAAGAATAACAGGGCAAATACCAAGGAATTCTTCCTGAGAGGAAGATCTATTATTAGAAAAGTTCCCAAAAGAGCTGGTATAACCCCCACAGCATGAGACTTTTAAAAAGAGACTGGACAAAATGCTCAAAAGACACTCTGGAAAGTGTGTCTTCTCTGATGGACTGGATGACCTTGCTGATTCTTTGTTCTGTTTGCCTTAATCTTTGAACAATAGTGCACTGAACCAGTCACTGCTTTTCAGTCACACGTCTAAGGATACAAAAGTCCAAGAGTGTCTGCTTGCTTTATGGTTCTTATTCCTATTCTGTTAAGCAAGGCTTCTACCAAACAATACACATTTCTTGACCATTGCAGATTCAGTTACTGGGGAACATCCATTTGGAATAAGGATTTGTTCCTCTCTTGAATGTGTTAAAGACTAATGATTTTCTTATAGATTAAAGAAATAGCCCTGCCATATGTATGGACATTATTCAGTGAAGCACAGAGGTGATACCCTCTTTATTCCTGTGTGATCTGGTATATTCTAACCTTGGCAGAAAACATGAAATTGGAGCAATAACCCAAGCAAAATGACATGCTGTGAATTATTTCTGAATACTGCAGATGCAAAATGCATATAAGAGGTTTGTATCTGAGAACCTAAGCTGCGTAAAAGCCAGGCATTTTAAGCAACCTAGAAGTTCCAATCTATGTCATCAAGAGAAAGAGCTGTCTCAGTGGGTTGCTGATCCTGCCAATACTGGGTATTGCCTTCAATCTTCATGGAGCATAAAGCTTAGAAAACTGTCTGAGATTAGATGCTAGGCTTTTGGATGGCTAATCTCAGATAAAATTAATTCTAGCCACAATGATTAGTTTTTCTGCTATGCGACTGACCTTCTCCTCTTGAATTCTATAGACAGCAATGAATAAAATTTTGTCAGTTTGAAAATGCCTCTAAATTATTTTTTTTCTTTTTCTTGTACTTCTTTGAGCTAAAACTGAAATTTGCATATTTTCTTTCCTACCTTAATCAGACTTGTATCTGTGCCACACAAGCATGTGTGAGGTACACAGGTATTAAATATTCACAGAGAAATGCCACAAGCATATTCAAAATTATATAGTTAGGATATAGATGTATATGTAAATAGCAAACCTATTATTTGTGTGATGGCACAAGCAAAATCCCAAGGAAGAAAGAAAATGCTGCAGTACATTTCTGTAGAATATAAAGAAAGTAAAATGTTGTACAGGGGTTACAGCAAGTCTCTAGCCACCCTTCATCAGATTAGAGGACCCAATTATTAGCTGTCCCACAGGGAGCATCACCTGTTCTTGGTGCAATCCTGCTGTATCTGGTCTGTGCTGTTTGCAGACCTCCAAAAGCTGCAGGTCTGATCTCCAGGGTATGTCAAGTCTGTATAGTTTTTGTGCCACTTGAGCTAGACATGGGAAGCTGAATGTTTTGGTGAGTATTCTCTATAATATTTTTTTTCACAGAAAACTTCAGTAAATCAAAATTATCAGCCTGTATATCTCACCTTTGCCAAATGTCCTGAATCAAGGGATAGTGTTAACTATTCAGTATCCAGCCTATGCTCTACACTTGATGCAGGAGTCATCATAATTCTTTACACCTTCTGTATTCTGTGGGTAGTCACTGTCACCTTGAACAATCCTGTCATGTTCATGTGTGGTGAGATCCTGTGCTTTGAAGAATAACTTTGAAATGTTTATTAACAAATTTCATTGCTCAAAGTTCTAGCCTGGATCACGGGGAAAGTGTGACTGTGAACTATAGTGCCAAGCTGTTGATACAGGCATAGAGATCATCTTTGTAAAGCTTTGCAACAGCTGACTGTGGACAGGTGAATGGAAGCTATTTGTGATTCTTCTGCGTTGGGCAGCAGCGATTTCTGCAGCCGTTGCAATTCTCTCTTGCCTCCGTGTGGAGATTTCAGTTTCTGTATGTGTGACCATTTGTTTGATATCGTGTGCATGGGAGCAGAAGTTATTTAGCAAAGCAGTCAATTCACCAATATCCATGGGTAGGTTTTGCCCATAAACTGTGCAGTAGGTGCTGAGAGATCCAGCCCCAAACTACTCATGTCATCATTTATTAGTGTAGGCCCAGTGCCAAGTATACGTATGTGTGCTGCTCTCACTGCCAGTCTCAAAGCAGTGGAGCTGTATTTATGTGGCACTGAGTTCACATTTATAAGCCCAATTAGTTTAAGTCAGCTCTTGAGGTCCTTCTGCAGTGCAGGTTCGGAAGTGGCTCAGGTATATGGAAATCATCGGTTGTTCGTCAGAGGCTTTATATGCCTCTGAAGGTGGGGTTGCTTCTGCAAGGTCATTGTGGGGGCTTTGTCCATCATCTCCACTGGGTCTCAAAGTGGCTGGTTTTGGCTCTGTGCTCTTTGTTGTATCTCCAGTCTGGGTGGTGCTGTTCTTTTGCACCAATTTGCATTGGAGAACTCCAAAATGTTTAAGGATTTAACCCTACTCAAACCACTTCTGCCACCAGGATTATCCAGGGTTTCCTTTTTCCCAGGACATCCCAGCCCCATCATTACAGTTCCAATTTATCATAATCCTCCTAAATGTTACATTACTGAATGTGTTGTAAGATGGGAATGGATACACAGCTGAAGCACTTAACATTTAAAATATGCCTCCCATACTTGGACAAATCTCTGAAGGGTCCTTACCATCGACTGATCTCTTATCCTTAAGATATATTCTACAGTTAAGGAGTGCAGGCCTGGAAGGGGTCTCTTGTGTGCAGGCAATCACATTATATAATTCCTTTTATGAACTGATTAAACTCAGTCTTGTAGCTAATATGTCTTATATCCAAATGGTCTTGAAGCTTTTTCTGATAAACTCAGTAGTTTATCAGAAACCCTGATAAACTTTACCCTGGTGTTTATAGGTGCTGCATATTAACATGAGTTTATACTATTTTTTTACTGGAAAAACAAGCATATTTTGAAAGCATATTTTGACTGGACATTGTGCAAGCCATTGGGTCCACAGGGATCAGGCTTGAAACAGTTGGGATGTTGAGGTTGCAGGGGTACATTTTTTTTTTTTTTTTTTTCCCCCGGTTGAGCAAGCACAAGAAGACCTGAATATGAATTCAGCTCTTCAGATTATATTGGCTTTTCAGGTCTTAACAGAAGAAAAAACACAATCCTTTTTATTTATTTTTATTTATTTTTATTTTTATTTCATGAAATTAAGGCAGTACTCAAGAAAGTAGATCTGCTGAGTAAGGTGGTGTCGTGGTGTCATTTTCAGGTACACAGTTTTCAGAATGGAAATGGCCTTCAAGGGACTTTCCAAATATCAGACATCAGCTTGTGGCAAAGCTGGAAATTTAACCCAGACTTTGAGTGATTTGCTGCAGCAACCGAAAATCTCTGTCAGTCATCTCCTTATGTCTCTGTTATGTCTCTGTTTTGTTCGTTTTGTTCATTCTTTTTCTGTTTATTTGTTCTGGGTTGATCACCAAATTACCTGTTTACCTTGCAAATTATAGAGAAAATGAAGCATGTCCTGCAGTTTTTTTTTTTCTATTTTTTTCTCCTTTTTTTCCTTTTTTTTTTTTTTTTTTTAACCCTGAATGAGGGCCTGACTGTTACTGTAAGTAGGGTTCTTTGTGAATGGAAGTGAGTACAAGGTAGAGGTTTCAATTATTCAGATTTCAGTTTGTATGTGATTAATGAATTTCCCCCAAATAGACTCCACTACTTCACGTAGCAAGGTCTTATTTCAAGCTATTACTGCAAAAGACTGGGGAGATGTACTGCAAAACCCTGCCCAGTTGTGGGGGTACCAAGCATGATGTAAAATCTGTAATAAAGGAGTAATGATGGTGGCAGATACTAAACAATCTCCAGATGAAATTCATGTGATTGGTTATATTTAAGCCTAAGGAAAGGGGTGAAAGATGCAGTAAAGTAAACTTAGGTGATGATATGACCACATGAAGATCAGCCATGCCTGTCTGTTCTGCTTTGGAGGTCTGCTTCTATCACGGTGGTGACACAACCATGAGATCCAGTTCCAAGGACATAGCTACATGGATTTGTTCAGTGAAATCCTAAAGCTGCTCAGTTCTTTAGATAAACAAATCTACTGATGTTTCTAAGCTTTCATATCATCCAACTAAAACATACAGGTAGAAGAAAATGTAGATGAGCATTAGGAATGGAGCTGGTTTCGAAACCTTGTTTCTGAAATTGCAAAGGACGCTGATAGATTAATAGCTGTACAACAAGCACAATATAGCAGGGTTTAGATACAAGTGATCGAAGAGCATGTCTTCTGTTCACTTATGGGTGGAGGATAGTTCCTGATGGCTATTGCCTTTATATAATTTCACTTCAAAATATCCCAACATGGAGCTTTTTTTATTGTTTCTTTTTTTATTATTTATTTATTTCCTATTTTTTTTTTCCCTTTTAGTCATACAGTTACCAATCACAGTGACAACTTTTATCTTGCTAAGTGATAGGCAATATATTTTTCTCCCTTGGGATTCTCCATTTTCTCCCTTCCTACACACTTCCATTTATCAGAATTTCACCCATTCATTAATATATAGACTGGATCCTGAAATATTATAAGCAGGTTTAGCTTCAGTGATTTCAGGGAAGGCACACCCATAGATTCCCACTCACAAGCCAGTCTTTATATGTGAGAAATGGGCCATTCTTTTAAGATAGAAAGGGCCATTGTCCTGCCTTTGAAATATCTCCTGTTTGGTACTCAGTGAAGATAAATTTGAGTCTTTCCTTAAATTACTTTTCACCCTGAACTGATGTGACATTTATCTCTGCTAGAGTGTTGACTATATGAAAAGTTGAAGCTTGTTTAAAGAATGCTGCCAAACTAGAAAGATTGTAATCCATCTAATTACTAAGCTAGGATGTGCCAGTGCTGCAAACTTCAATTACCACCATTAAAGCATCAATTGAAAACTTCAGCTGATTCCCAGAGAGTCAGACACTTTCAGACATTTCATGCATTATACAGATGTTTTGCTGCTCCATCAGCCACTAATGGTTGAACATTTGTGACTTCTGTAACATGAGAAGTAAGCTCCAGATGTAGAGGGATTTCAAGTGAATTCTGCCTCTTTAAACTACATCTTGCCAATTGTTTCGCCAGTAGGAAGTGATGACCTCATGCTAGATGCCTTTTATTTTTCCCAAGTGTTGTAAGATAAATGTGCCCACAGGTTTGCTTACAATTCCTGGGAATCCACATTTCCAAGGATATCAAAGGACCAGTGCTACAGTGAATTTGCTGGGACAGAATTCTGCAGGGATACAGCTTTCTTTGTAGGCTCAGTTGCTAATTCTTAATATGTCAGTATTGCTGTCCACACATTTAAAGAATAGTTTCAAAATGTGCAAAAATGACCCTGTGATTTGAGCAAAGCTCTGGAAATTTTGTGGGCAACACCTTTTGTGATAAGCTCACCCTTATTTCACTTTGACACGACTGTTAACAACTCAGTTTGATTGATTCCCTTCTGGCAATTTGCTCTTAACTCAGAGCTGGCTGAAAAATCAAAAGACAAAAAATAAGTCCTTCTGGAGTTTAACCTTTAAAAAAGCCCAGGACTTTAATACCTGAACATTGAATGAAGTTTCAGAATTAAAAGTCAATTTGAATCTAAAAGTCAAATAATTTTATTTTCAAGACATTGAGACAAAACTGTTCTGTTTCCAAAAATGTCTCTCTTCAGATGCAAATGATCTGAGAGGGGTCACCAAAGTCATTGCTTCTGTCTCTGTTATGTTGTTTGTATTTGCCAAGGGCAAATTTTGCACCTGTGCAGAACAGCCAGCTCCAGAGTTAAATCAGCATTTATGGGTCATTCCCAGGGACTTTGGGCACTGCTGACTTGTACCCAGCTCTCCAGAGAATAAGCTACAGAAAGATTGCACTGCCTGGGAGAGGGATGTGACTGCAGGCTGAAGCCTTCACTCCACAGTATTGTGTGGACCTTTGTAATTATATTTTCTCCTTGAAGAGGAAAAATTACCTTCACTGGCAGCCAAAATGCAACTATTCTCTATACCTCTGCAGTTAGTACCCTTTTCTGAATTATTCTTTATCTGTTTGTGCTTTCATTAGGTAGACATGTGAAGTTGATGCTTACCCTCAAATTGCTATTTCTTTTTGAACAAATGAAAAGCTTGGAGAAGATTTTTCCAATCTGTCCCCTACATGAAGAGCAGAGTTCCTGGGGACATCCCAAGAGGAATGTTCACCTTTATCTTTGTCAGGGGTTGGAAGTTGAGAGTTTGTGTCTGCAGTTATCACATCTCTCTACCAGCGTGTCTTCCTGTCAGTCCCAGGTACTGCTGGAACAGTTTTGGAAAATAAAAGGAAAAGCCAATCCATTCTGAGGACAGATTTCAAGTGTAAGAAGCTTCATATCAGGGACAGCTTTTACTCCCCAGCCATATTCTGATGCAACAATAAATGATAAAATTCACAAGGCTGCTTGAAATATTTGCCATTGGTCTTTTGCAGGAAGTCATGTCATGAGGTGTTTCTATGAGACAATTAGGAGCAACTGCAAGGGTGGATACTTTGGTATCCTTCATGTAGTGCAATAACTAACTAACTAAATAAATAAAATAAAAGCATCTTAGCACCAGAAGAACACAGGCTGAGCAATATTATAGAAATGACTTTTAAAGGTGCTTTTTGTAAGGTATGTTACACCATAAAGGAAATCCAGACTCTATCTCCTGGAACTTTGATTAAGCTGTTCATTTGAATTTCCCTGAAACCACCTTGACATGACTATGGAAGTGGAAAACCAATAGCTTCACTAATACTGTATATAGTTAGCTACATTCCATAGACACTGGAAGGCCACACTGTCACGACCACATATATTCAGTCAAAAATTTTAACTCATGTGTAAGTGTTACAATAAGAAATTGTATAGGGCAAGCGTGCTCAACAGCTCTGTAAGATGTCTATTGATATCTAAACTAAACATGAAATGGCAGCCACTTCTGGCAATTAGGAGATTGCTAGCAACTGAAGTTACAGCATGTAAGAAACAAATAGTAACCCTAGCCTAGTAATTATGACAGCAGGAACTTGCTAGTTGTAAAGACAAGGTGCTGGAAGAACTGGCTCAAGAAGAAACTGGGTTGCCAGTACTTGAGGAATGGTAATACCATTTAAGAACAGAAGTGGAAGAAGAACAGATCTAGATTTAAGATCCAGGTACCACAGGATTTCTGCTTCTGGCATTGCTTTGCTGTGATGTTCAAGGACAAGGAATAAAAACAAGTCCAGCCTCCAGTTTCACTTCCCCCAGCATCTCTTCCCAGCAGCTTCTGGTAAAGGAAGGAGTTGTGTATTTATTTTTCATTATCATTAATAGTTTTTCACTCCACAAATTTGTTTAAGTGCTTTTTGAATTCATCTAAACTCCTGGCACCTACAACATCCTTCACCAACAGGCTCCATTTGTTTAAGTACGAATTGCGTGAAAAGGTACTTTCTTTGGTTTAGATCTTCTACCTGACAGTTCATTGCTACCCTTCTAGTTCTGGTTTTAGGGGAAAGAATGAATAATTGTTTCCTAGTCATCTACTATTTGCCACTCATGGTTTCATACGCTGACTTAATCATATAGAGAACTAAAAACATTCAGCCAGCCTAGGAGATCTATATATGGGAAGAAATTCTATTGGTTATTGTAATTCTTTCTTCTGCTGAAGGATGAAAGTAAGAAATCCCTTATCAGACTCTGAAAAGAGTAATACATAGTTTTGTATGCTCAGCAGCATGTAGCAATAATGAAGACAGGCAGCTTACGACGTTTTCTGGAAATCCTCCTTGCTATTGATATGCACGCAAAAGCACTGCAACTGCTAGAGGTTTCAAAACTTGAAATCAAGCAAAGCAGCAATACAAAGAGTTACAAGTCCTTCCAGAAGGCTTGGTGGTCAAATCCACACCTCTTGAGGCCACATTTCTCTTCCCTGTGCTGTGAAAACCAAGACTAAAATTATGCTGAGCTTGTTGTGTTTAACTCAAGAGCACTTACTCTCCAGTGGGGAAAAAAGTGGATCTCATTAGTAAGACAGAATTTAATATGAACGCTCTAGGAAGCTACTTGTTTCTCAGCTGTATCTTGTTGGCATCTCTGAGTTAGCTTGAACAAAGCTAGCTCGTGTGCTCTGAGTTAAGTCAGTATTGCAACAAGTGTCTTTGTGCGGACTAATTGCATGGGTATTTACTTTGCTTGGGCCAGTCTGAATCCTTAAATGAATCCTATGCTGTGCATCTGAACTACCAGTAATGACTACAGATTAGACATACCTCGTGAGTAATCCAGGAACCACATTCTTACTTATGGAAGAGAAAGTGCAAGTGCTGGCAAGAGAAAAAAGGCCTGTGGAGGAAGAAGGTGGTTCTTTTTGTGGGTGTGTCTGACAAATGCTAAGTTGTAAGTCCTTGGATAGGCATCACCTCAAAAGGTCTATTGGTAATGCAAAAAATGATCTAAGCTATACTCATCTTGTGACTTTTCATCTAAAGGACAGGGTGATGTTCAAAACTAACAACTCGTGCTAGGACCAGAGAAAAGCAAAGCAAAGTGTGGTGGGGTGAAAATAGAGACAGGAGAGAAAATAATGTGATAATGTCAATAAAGGTGGTCTGTTTGCACAATCAAGTGGCCCCACACCTCTAGTCATCTGCAGACATATAGACCCCATCAGACTCTGTTGACAGGAAGGATCTGATATCCCCTCCAAAAATTTTTATCTTCTGTTAATAAAAAGAAAAATGTTGAAATTATAAACTGTAAATACTGGAATAATAAGTACTGATAATCAGAAAATACTTTGAAGTGTGAAATGTTTATTCGTGTTCATCCTTTGACTTGCAGAAATCACATCCTTAGTGTCTTTGGACAGGTACAATTCAATAAACTGATCTCAGAGGCTTGTCTCTATGCCCTACATTGTGGCACACTGTCAGGACCTAGATGGGGGAAGCTTCACATCTTCTGTGGGTTTATTCAAAGAATACATATATATACATATATATATATATATATATATATATACATATATATATATATATACTGCTGCTAGGTGTAACCTGAGGATCACAGGATTTTTTCCCCTCCTATTCCCAGTCTTCAAGACAACATATCATCTACAGAGAACAATAGGCATTTTAGGATCACATTCATAGCTGAGGCCCTGCTGCCTCTGATCTCAATTTTATTAGTGTTGACTTTGTTGGAGAAGAAAGGAAGGTGAATATTCATAAATCAGTCATAATAGGCAAAATGACTATTTTCAGTAACACTTGTAACAGATGGGAAGGACCCCAGAAATTTGTTTGCTTCTAAAAACCCTGGATGGTCGCCGCTATTGCTGTGTGCTTCCTAACTTTATCACAAGATAACTTCCCTTGGCTGTGGAATGAATTTCCTGCACTGAACAAGGGGGATGGCTTTCTTCAAGTCTCATAACTAGTAGGAGCTTTTAGGAATCTATTGCTTTGTATTAGGTTCTTCTGTTTAAGTACAACAAAAGTATGGTGAGCAATTTCTGCCTCTTAGTCCATGTAGGGTTTGTGTTAGCAGGTTTACTCCTTTTGCTCTATCACTTCTAAGACATGAATATCTCTTTTAGGGGCTGTAATCTCTTTGCTTGGGGTTCATAGCAGAGCATTCATACTTCTGCAAAATGTGTGTAGACTACTATAAAGTTATTATTAACAATGAAAGTTAAAAAAAAAAAAAAAAACCTCACTGCAAGTCATTAAGAAAACCAACTCATTGAGTAAAAAAAAAAAAAAAAATTATCTTTGGAAAAGGAAACAGCCAATATAACTGCAAACTACCGGTCTGACCACTCATTTTTCATTCTTACAACCACAGAACATACAAGCAAAAAAATCCCCTATCACAGAGATTAAAGGGAACTCAGGCTGGCCGCTTATTTAAATGAAGTTGCTCAAGTTGTTTTAGGCTGAAATTCACACCTGTGCTGGCGGCGAGGCACAGAGACGAGGGGCCGGGTCTGATAGCAGGTTCAGAGCTCTGCAATTCCCTGTTTTTAGCCCTTGGAATAGAATTTAAAACTGTTCAACCATTTACCTCTCAGGACGTGTTGTGCATGCTTTGAATGTACCCACAGACCTGAGCACCGGGCTGTGGCTAGAGAACAGCCCTGACCCTGCAGGGCATGAGTCAAGGCTGGGACAGTGTTGAGTACCCACAGATCTTTTGAAGAAATTTCACATATGGATGGTGCTGCTCTCCTTTTGAGATCTCAGTACCTAAGCTCCGCTTCAGTCCCATTCTAGATTCCTAAATATTGAACTGCTTCTAGCTTGCCAGTGATGATTCAAAGCTGGTGCTGAAATCATTAAAAAATGTGTGAGGTTTAAGCTTCTGTCCTTGGCTGTCCTTCTGAGGTGTTGCTCCTGGCGTGTTTTGGTGACTAACAGCATGGTCCTGGCTCTCTGTCCAGAGCTGAGCAACTCCCTGCTTACGGTAATAAACACTGACCACAGAAGACTGAAATCTGCTGGCTCATACACCCATGTAAGTCAGGAGAAACCTCACAAGCTTCATCTGAGGCTGCTCCTGATTTGCATTGGTTTAACTGAATAACAGACTTTGGCTGGAAATGGATGTGAACAGCAGCAAATCAGCCCCAACAAAATGAAAGATGAGATGAAGGAAAGCTTAGGAAAGCCTTTTTTCATGTTAAAGCACAATATAAAGGCCTTTTTCTGCTGCAGTCTGGGAGTCACAGTGCATGATTGTCTTATATCCTTCTGTGTTATTATCATTGATTTTAACTTGGAGAGAGAATCAGGCCCAGGATGAAGTTTCCCGAAGCTCTTTGTTCCAAACCAGCCTTTGCTGCATGAGCACACTGGAAACTGATGCTATGTGGTAATAACTTGTGCAACTAATAGCAAGAAGCAGCCCTTTCATCCACTGGTACCAAGTTCTGCTCATTTCAGGCCATTCCAGTCATCCATCTTAGCCACCTCCTATTAATTACTGATGCTGTCCCTGCGTCAGCTAGCCAGGAAGACTGTGTCCTGAAGATAATACTCAGCTGTGCCTTGCTGCTGGATGAACGTGCCTAAGAAACATTTCTCTCAGCTCAACATACCCTGAACTGCCAGTGATGAATTCAGTCCTTTGCTAATACTGTACGAAGCTGCATTTCATACAGCCACTGCCATTTACATAATGCAATACCCATATGGTGACTGTTTTATTTATGTTTCTCTCACTTCAAGGCAGAGGAAGCCAGCAGCTGGAGCTGTGAGATAGAGGCGCCCACCAGTTACTGGGCTGTGTTGTTCACGGGGGAGATAAGCTTTTATCACCCACTGGGAGTTAGGATCTTTTCTGAGTGATAGCATCCATCCCTTGAAAACAGAACAGAGCTCTCACTGTTTGCCTGTCTGAAAGAGTTTACAACCCCAGACTTTATAGTGACTGTGAGCTAAAACATGACATAGCCTGATTGTCTTATTTTCTTGACTCATTCTGTTGCAAGTCACAATATGAGCATTTACTTCCTTTGCATCAAAAGAGTTATAATTGTGTTTGCATTACCCCTTTGCCTGTATTTGCCACGGGAAGTCTTAAAAAAAAAAATATCTTCCACTCCTATCTGACATTGATTCTGCTAAATCCTACCCATCTGTACAACTTTTAAATCAATTAAAGGGCTGTTCATGGTTTGTAAAGAAAAAAAAAAAAAAGTGTAAATGAGATGCAATTCCTTTGGCTGTAATGTGCGCAACTACAGGACATTTGAAACACAAAACAGGAAAAAGGATTACTTCACTGGATTGTTTCTTTTGCACTCTGGATTTCATACCAAGGGAGACAAAGGGTAGCTGTTGAAGCTGTGTTTTGATAATTAAAATAACATCATGGTCTTAGCTATACCACGGCTGGATGTGCTCTGCATGGAAAGTTCTGAAGTTAAAAAGGAAACGAGAATTTCAGAAAGTTTATTTTTAATTAATCTACAGAATTATCTTGTTGTCTTATTTTTGCATGTGAATTCTCAGTGACTTTAAAGGAATTTCATCCTCTACAGAAAAGGAAATTTGTCCCCTTTTCTTATGTTAGACAAAAACAAAACAAAACAAAACATAATAAAAAACCTACAGGGTCTGGTTTTACAGTTTTGTTGCTGTGATTGTACATCTTTGTGATCCCATCTAGTGATTGTGGTTTATTGTGGCTTAAAATTCATGAAAAGGAGTAAGAACTCATATAAAGGGGTCAGGACCCTTTGCAGCAAACCCAAGGCTATAAAATCTGTATAAAGCATGATGCTGTCAATTCATAAGGGAGACAGTTGCCATTTGCTTTAGTGGCTCTTGTTGTTTTCTGTGTCTCCATAACCACAGTGAGGCTTCGGCTGCAAAAGCAAATGCGACCCCAGCTGTAACCAAACCCCAGCAGGCACAAATGGGCTCTACAGTCCACTTTATCTGCAAGCATAAGCATTGTTTCTTGGGGGAGGTTGTCTGCTTTGGTGCAGTTTTTGTTTTATTTTGTGTAGCTATTCCCCTTGAAGTATATTCTGCACAGGTATAAGGGCTAGTTTTACAACAGCAGTGACGTAGTAAAAGCAGGTGTGACATAAATGACACGTCCTCATGTCTGCAGTTAGGCTCAGGTTGTTGCACAAACATCCTACATCCTTAGCCTTTACATTCATACTAAACTATGGCTGGATATAACTGTTTAAACTGTCATTAGGTCTTCATGTGTTTAGATATCTCTAAATGTCTTCACAACACAAAAGATTTAACAACAATGATTTAAAAACCTCTATCTCATCCTCAGCCTAACTTCCAGCACTCAGTAATTGAATTCCTATGGAACTTCATAAATTGCCCTCAGAAGACTATTTATTACTATACATTTTCAGTCTGAAGTGGAGTATCCCGCTTTTTTTTTTTTCCAAGGAATTGCTTGTGACGTATCAAAGAAAATATTTTTATTTCCAGAGTACAGCAGAAAGGGAAAGCATAATGCTTTTTCTAATTTGATTTTACAGTGGAATTTTCATAAGTGCTTATCACTGAGCTAACTGCACTCTTACTTGATGAATGGCTTATGGGCTTTTGAGGGATTCAGCACAGAGTGCCTGTTATGTGCCACAGTGGTTCTTCTAAATTGGTTAATTTTCTCTACTTCTGCTATTGCAACACTTTTAACAGTTGAGGTGGAGAGGAAGAATGGGATGGGAAGGAAGTGGTGTGGACGCTTGAGTCCTATCTGTGCTCTTCTGTGAATTAATGTATAGTTTGGCAAATTTGACCAGGGATGTATTCTGATGGTGTTTATTCCGTATATGTCTATTCCGTATGTTCCCATTGAACGGCTGTCTTTGTAGTATAGGACAAGTCAGTAGGCTATAGTAGATCCAAAATTCTTGATGGGGTTTAGGAGGCTTGAATCAAGAGACTCTCAGTTTTCATCTATAAAAAGAGAGGCTTCTCTAATGTTGTGAAGTCTTGTGATGGTAAATCCATTGGTAGTGAGATGATGAGGGTGCTACAGATGCTTAGATTTAAAATGTGAAAGGATGGGGCCATCAGGCATATGTCTGATGACTGGGTAGCCAGCTGTCTGACCAGCAGCACACCAAAGTGAGCCTTGCTTTGATCTTGGTCTTGAAGGTCTCTTTGACCTCTGATGTTTTCCTTAGGATGAGGAAAGCAAGGAGCAGAGGCAGCAGTGGCAGGGAGGGCAGGCAGGACTGACAGGCAACACTGCTCGCCACAGTGGGGAAGCTCAATCAAGGAGGAAGGTGAAACAATAATGCCCCCTCTCTGCAAAGCAGGGTGACCTCCAAGGAGGAGTCACGCCTCCAGCTGCCTCTCACGGCGCTATCTGCTTCTGATACAGCCAGATCTGCAGTGAAAGAAACATCCTTCCACAGCAATGAAAGGGGGATGAACAATGGCAAGAGTTAAGGTGCAACACAGGCAATGGGAACTAAAAAGCTCCCCCTAGACGGTGGCCAAACCCAAGCAGCTCTCTTTGTGAACTCATTGATCCAGAAACAGAAGAACCATGATCAGCCAGGGATGTGGGGGATACAACTGTAGGGGCAACATTCACTTTTGCACCTCATGTCAGTCTCCTCTATGCACATTGACTTAAAAATTCTGAATATTGGGTTTTGTCTGACATGCAAACCCAGGGAAAGCCCTCTGCAAAAGGTTGAATTTCATTCAATTGAATGGATAGCAGGCTGGAGACCAAGCAGTCCTGTAGAGTTGGGTACCCAGCACTTCTCTGGCACATAGAGATGAGCAGGCAGCACCTCTCAGGCACATAGGATGTATGCACACAAAAGAAACAGAAGGCACTTCAACTTAGATGCAAGACTGACTTACCCAGGGTCAGGTTCATACACACATTTGTTATTGACATTTATGAATTTACCTTGAGGTAAAACTGAAATACTTAGACTGTGACGTGTTTTTACATCATGCTGCCTTGTATGCACTTCCCTAAAGAAAAGCACAAACTGTTATTAGCCACAGAGATAAGAAGATAAGCCCAGTATTGTCCTCAACAAAAGAAGAAACAGAGAAGCGAGTGTGTTGGAGATAAGATACAAGTTTAGTTTACAGAAAGTTTTTAAATTTCTCTCACGCTGATCACAAGAAATGACAATGGGTGGGGGAAAAAAACATTTTTCTTGTTGTAGGAACACAATTGAAAGATATTTTTGATGATCATAATTGTAACAAGTAGAAGTAAACATGAATGTCTCCCACATATGAACAGACAGATGTGACTGTGACTGCCTTTAATTATGGTATGTATTCACAGGCTTCAAACACACTGGTTATTTCTCAGAGGTCACAAATAATGTATTTTTGTTTGTTTATTTTTCTTTTTTCAGTAAACCATCATTATACAATTAAATGCTAGGTGTGGAGTGTCTTAAGGGTTAACCCAATAAAACATGTTTTCCTATGGGATTTGAGATATCAGCTTGTACTTCAGAGGCCCATAAAAAGGCTGGAAAGCTGTAATCTCTGGATATTTCCCATCTCTTCTCTCGCTTGGACAGTCACTAATATTAAAAGTGATCAAGGTTAATTGTGAGTTTATTCTTAAAAAGTAAATATTTTCTTAATGCTTTCACAGTACTGGAAGTAACTCCTCTCCATGCAATCAAACAGTTCCTGAGTTATGTCCAAGACTTTCCCCAGATAGATATTGTCACCTACCTCCTGAGGGACAACAGAATCTGGAGCCCTTTGGGACAATAATTTTTATGGTACAGATATTTATTAACAAAAATCACTCTTTTAGTCCTATTGGTGCAATTTGCATAAAGCAATGTAAAAGCATCAGTAAACAGGAAGATTCTTTTGACAGAAACCCTACCCTGCCCCTGAGGCAGCTGTCCTGATTCCACTGCTGCTCCAAGTGTCACAGACTCAGTGATGAGCTCAGCTTTCTCCTCTGCAGCATCACGTTCGAGCTGCTAGCGCTGTCTTTCATACCATCTAATCCCCAGTCCTATAGGTCTGTGTGGCCTTCTCTGGGCACCAGATGTTCATTTCCACCACTGCTGTGGAGCCTATATGATGTCAGATGCAGTTTTGAAATCAGCTCGCGCACCTTCAACCTGGGCTCTGCTTAGGTGCTGCACCATCTGCCTGATGGTAAACTTCAGTCTCTTCTGGGTTCGGGGTTGGTCTTTATGGGATTAATCTTACATTCATCCTTAGTCCTACTAAGCAAGAAAATAAATAAATAAATAAATAATAATAAATATATATATATTTATTGAAAAAGATGCCCTCTCATCATTAAAATGTGTAGTTGGGGGGGGGGGGGGGGTGGTGGGAAGGTGCGAGAGGCAAGAAAATAATCTTTACAAGAAATTATTTTCCTTGTTGGTTAAACAAGAAAAACTGATTTTTCAAAAGTGAAGGGGAAGGGCTGGGTGGTGTTGTAATTGTAAACAGAGAAGGGTCATATTTGTGGTTACTTTTCAAAATCAATCCCAAAATGACTGATTTCTGTCAGCAACTCCGGAAGAGGAGTAGGAAAATAGACTGTGATCATTTTATTTTGGTAGAATTTGGCAATTATGTTATGGTCTGCAAACCTTATTTCTAACTCAGCTTCTCCAAATCAAGAGAATTTCAAGTGTCTGTGTTGGGCCCATCATTATAAAAATAAAAATGAAGAAATTCCAGAAGCTTCTGGTATTTCCACTGCAAGACCAATTTTTTTACATGTTTGAAGAGGTACGTTTCAGTTCTGGTTAGCAATGAGAACCATAAACAAGAAAACCAGAAGAAAGTTCAGTCTTAGAAAACCATAAAATTATCTTGTGAAGTTTCAGGTGAACAGAATAAACAATAGAAACATGAGATCAGGACAAGCAGGGAAATGTGCTCCCTTGCTTTCCTGTACTCATCTGAAACACATTTCCAACCTTTCTGAGGTTCATCCTTGCCAACGAAAGAAAAATACACATCTGTTGAGGCTGCTATTGCTCTGGATGGGAAACTGGAGAAGCCGTAGTTGCTATTTTTATAAGTTTGCTTCCTTCAGGGGAGAGATAACTTAGGGTGGAGGGGGAGGTAATGTGATCTCTTTTTCTATTTTTATAAAGGGCCTGGGGATGCATGGGGAAGCTGTAGATCTGTGCAGTTGAAAGTCTTCAGCTCCTCTTTTGAGATACTAAGGGAGGAACAGTTAGAAAAGCATGGCCTAATTAAGGATATCTAATATGGTTTCAGGAAGGGAAGGGCATGCCTCATTAACTGGCTGGAACACTTTGAGGATATTGCTGCTGAGGGAGACAAAAAAAAAAAAAAAAAAAAAAGGCACCTCACTGTGAGCATTGTGCACCTTGGTGGGCTGGGGGAGAATAAACCAGTTAGGAAAGTCTGAGTTTGATATCTACATTTCAGAGTGGGTAAAGTATAAGATGGAATTACCTGTTAGTTAAACCTGCAGGGAGTGTAGCTATTCCTCAGTTCTTGAAATCCTGGGTGCATTCTTGCTTTTTAACCTTTTCTTTAAAATAAATTAAATTATTTTTATTGATATAATTGGCTTTTGTGATTCAGCCGAATCCAATGCTACAGCATTTGCAGATAATATTGTGCTAAATTTGGAAGGCAATGAGGAAAATTACAATTAGATACAGATGGAGTAAAATGCTTTTTAAAGTTTCTAGCACAGCAGATGGCATATCCAATAAAGGTCAGATAAATGTTACATTACAACAATAAGCCAACAACCCCAGAACCAGGAAAGGGATAAGGCAGGGTGGGTGGAGGGTTTCTCTGTGAATTGACAGCTTTAATGTGGGAGTTGTGGGAGATGTAGTTCCCAGGTCTCTGCAGAAACTGAGTCTAAAATGCCTTGTTATCCTTATGAGAGAAAAGTGACTTGAAAAGGAGAAAAGTGTATATTTTGTCTAGGGAAGAGTAGAGTTTCAAGTGAAAGCTTCTCAGTGCAGCAGGAGAAGGGCTTGGAGTAAAGGGAGTGATAGAGCTTGTGGTGGAGGCAGGGCTGGGGTGTGGGACTAGGGTTGGTGGGGATGTGGAGGCAAAGAGGTTTTCTGAACTCTTTTTTTCTTTTTACCCAGGGGATGGCACAAGACCAGTTTGGCTGCTCACCTGGCTGCTTGGCCACCCCAAGGGCTGCAGGACCAGCTGAGTGCAGTGCTGCAGTGCTCTCCACCTGCAATCCCTGGGAACCACACTGCATGCTCATCTGCTGGGAGGAAGGGTATTGTTCTTACAAGATCTCAGCCACCTGGAAATTGCTTCACAGCCAGCAAAAATGCATGTTTTTGACCTATCTGTGCTCTTCAGAGCTTGCAAAAACATTTGGTCCCTTTATTTTCTATATGACTAGTAATTCCATGTTGCTTGCTTGGTAAAACAAGGTATAGCCCTGCAGTTACAAGAAATAATCTGGACACTGAAAGCTCATATGAGGGGATTGAGAAACAGTCCCATAATTCACAAGAGGTTTTGTTCCCTTCTGAGCAAAGAGACATGTATTGGAAGAGGAAAGCAGGTACCAGAGGGGAAGAAAATAGGGAAATCCTTGCTTTTCTATTAATATGTATGAAATTTGATGAGCTTTGAAGCTATCTCTCTAGTATGTCTCTTTCAACAACATCTCTTTGCAGTTTGGCTTGAGGCTGGGCACACATCACTCTTCAGTCAAAAGATGGGCACTTGGAGGTAAAAACATGCCTGTGAAGCACCAGGCAGAAACCCGGCAAAGCAACCTAGCAGTGCTGCATGTAGGCTGATCATGGAAGAGGGCTGGGTCAAACCCATCTTGAGCATCTTTCCATCTCCTCAGCCCTGCAGAGCCAGCTCCAAGCCTGGACCCAGGCCATCCCTAGGGCTGCCCCTGCCCCTCAAGGTCTGGCAAGGGTCTCTTGCTGCTATTCTGCTCCCTCAAACCATGTGCCAGCACAAGTTTAGAAAAGCCACTTTTTTTTTTTTTTTTTTTTCCCTCTCCTTTTTCTTCCTTGTCTGCACATAAAAACACCAAAACAACATGAATGTCATTGCTTGCAAAAGGTGCCAGACTGATGCTCCTGTTTGCAGCTGTGGGCTGGTTATAGCAAGTGCAGTGTAAGGGAGATGTAGCCAAGTGTCTTCCTGAAAGTTTGTCCTTGGTTTCTAATTTGTGCCATGGAAAGGGCCTTTTTCAATGACCAGACTCTCCCCATGACTCTAAGGGCTATACAAACTCTGAAAACAGAGAGACTCTTCCTGCAGAACCTCAGATGTGGGCTTGAGAAGGGAGCAAGAAACAACAATGCTGGCCAGAAAAAGGAGGGAGAAAAGTGTGGAGAACCACGAGACGGATCTGGTGACCATGACAGGCCATGTTCTGGGATGACTACTCACCTGTCAATCACATATTTAGTCTTGCAGAGCTAAAGCATTTACCTCCAGGACATGAAGCATAATTTAGTCTCCAGAGGTTATTTAGTTCTTGATCTCAGGCTTAATGAAACCACTGGGAATATTACCCCTGATTTCTGTTCTGTAAGGAACACATCTGGCTTTGGAGAGCTGGAATATTAAAGTCATTTTGCCTAAATCAGCAGCTAATCTTCTGCAGGGAGGAATTAGGGCAAATTTCATGTCAAGTGAGCTCTGAGGTGGAGGAGCTTGAACTCTTGTATGCATCTACAGATGTGCATCAGTGCCCCTTAAACACTGTCCTCCTAACACCAAACTGTCCATGGAGAAAACCCTAAATTATAAGTGACTGAGCCAGTCACTTACAAGCAAAAAGCTTCAGAGACTATTATCTCTTCTTAACATATGTATTGAACTAGGACTCCAAGGTGTAATTTGGCCAGGTGCTGTGTGAACACACTGGAAGAAATCATACTCTATAGGCCTCTAACCCAGAAAGTAATGCCAATATTTGAAATCCCGGCTCAACTATAGTCAAAAAGTGTTTTACCACCAGCCTACAATAGGCCACAATTTCATCCAAATATACAGAAATGATGAAATGCATATGTGAGTTAGACATTGCCTCCAAGAAAGTGAGATAAGACAATGCAGGAAAGCAGTAGACTTTCTAAACTGACTTCATTGACCATGTTTTCTGACTATTATACCAAAAAGGGTGCAAGTATGTGATTTTTTTTGTTGTGAAAAAGCATGTGTCTACAAAAAATAGAAACAAAAAAGGTGTTGCACATTCACTCCTCCACCTGCATGTTGTATGTCTTCTGGTCTCACAGCTCAGCATGGTCTGCACCCCAAAATACACTAGAAATACATCCACATTTAGGTTAAAATTTTTGAGGCCTAGACTTGGTCTAACAGTTGCTAAGGCCTTGAATGCAAAACTTCTGCAGATGGGTGAGCTTTAGTCCCGGGACCTTCCCACGACATTGACAGGTCATTTTCCATCTGTGCATCCTTCCAGTCCCAGCCGTACAGCCCCTGGGCACTGGGAGAGCACTGGCTGTTTGTGCAGCACCTGACACGATGAGCTGCCAGTCAGATTTGCAGGCTGCTGTGTGATCTTGTGATATTAATAATATAATGACAGCATTATAACTGGACCATTCAACTCTGTAGTTTGTTCTTCTATAAATGATTTATAAGTTTTATGAATTTTATATGTCTCTCATTAAAAATGCATTGAAAAATACTATCAAAATACCATTTTGTGAAGCTCAGGCTCTCTTTATTCTTGTTACAGCCATCTGCCATTAAGCTTTAATAACTGACTGATTATAATTTATTAATTTATCACCTGTTCTTTATACAGTTGGATAAAATAATTGTCAACCAATGTGAAATGGCCTCCTATTGCGTTATTAATCTCCAAAGCAATTAGAAAACCCACTGATTGCACAAGTCACAGAACATGGGCAGTAACTCATGTTAGAAATGATCTACAGTGCTCACATCAGCACACTTAGTATGTGATTAGTAATAGGGTTTCTGTCACCCGTGTGGATTTGAAAGGGGCAGTTTAACTAGGAAGGCTTATATTTTTATTTTACTTTATTTTATTTTATTTTATTTTATTTTATTTTATTTTATTTTATTTTATTTTATTTTATTTATTTTATTTTATTTATTTTATTTTATTTATTTTATTTTATTTATTTTATTTTATTTTATTATTTTTTTAATTTATTTTATAATAACCTTGAATTTTTGAGGTTGACAATACATGTGCAGGCTCCTGCTTGTCCTATGGGTTTTATGGGCAGAGTGTGAGAAAGGCAACAAAATTTTTATAATATCACATTAATGCTTCCTAAGCCTGTTTTGGAGAGATTTCGACCTCTGCTACCCTCCCCAAGAATGAAGGGTAATTTAAGGCTAGCAATAAATGACAAATAATTTGAGAGATTGACTTCAGTCAGCCTTGGATGAAGACATCAAACTTCAGTAACTCTCCTTTGATTTTTATCTTCCCAGGTTTCCATATAGGTAGGTGTTTGTGGGTTTTCTGATATGGATATTTACAGTATGTGAAAAGGGATGGAGCCAGTGGTTTGTCGAATTCAACAGCTGTCATTTAGCAAAGACGTTTGCTTACTTTGCCAGTGTAAAAGAGATATGCAGGCCACCCCAGATGTGAAGAAGTTGCTTATCTCCTGCCTTATTTGCAGTGCAGATTTCCAGCTGCCCATGGCACAATACCTTCAACACTAAAAGTCACATTCCAGTAACGCTGCATCAAGCAGACTGAGCTGTGTTTCTGGTGAAAAGGAAAAAGAGTCACTGACATTGCATGAGAGAGCAGAGACAAACCACTGAGGAAAACAGCTGTAAATGTTTCTTTGTCCTAAATCAAGCTGCCTAGCCCTTGTTGTGTGTGCTCAGGCACAGGGGAGGTACAGTGCTGCCAATTACAGCGATGTTTTCTTCCAGATCACTTGAAGTGGTCTGGGAGAATTTCTGTTTAAACAAGATGATTGCATAGATCTAAAATCTGTCAACATTTTACTATTGAAACAAGGCTCTTGGCAGACTCCGGAAGAGATTTTTTCATCTCTCTTTTGTCTGAAAAAATACATACCATGTAATAAATAGGTCTGTGAGTCAGTGCAAAGCAGTGAGTCCAGAATAAAAGAAAGTCTCAAGTCTTCCACCAATATAATGATCCCTCTGCATATGACAGATGATTACTCTTTCACCAAACTTTGTTGTGTATCTTTTCTCTTCCATTCCAGGGTTTGTAGTTTCTCCACAGCTAAAGCTGGAGGAAATACTTTGATAAAGAAACACAGAAAAACTGATGTTGAACAGAGCACACTGGGAGATTTGTACTTCCTCCTTCTACAGAGAACCCAAAACAGAAGTAAGGAGGTTATTCTTGATATTCCTATACTATTTCTGGCTTTTCTGGAAATAAAAATCAGAAGAAATCTTATGCAAATATTTGTGCTTCTGAGACATCCAAGACAAATGTGCAGATCTAAGTTTTTTGAATAAAGCAGATAAAAGCACAGTGAATTATTTGTCTCTAAACTGGAGAAAAATTCCCAATTTATCCCTCTGGTACATCCACAAATAATATCCTGTCCTTAGAAATAGTGCAGTTAGTGTAATTTTCTTGCACTAAAAGCACACATCTTTGCCTACAGGATCCTCAGTTGGAGTGAGGATAGAGAACTTCTACTTCTTCCCACCTGTGTAGACGTACAGAAGACTATTTTATACTTTTAAGCTAGAGCAGTGATAACAGCCTTTGTCCACACTTGCAAAGTGTTCTCCTTCTGTCACAATACAGACCACAGCTAATTACTCAGATTTTCCCTAGATTTGGACCTCTTGTATTTCTTGAATCAGGATCTCAACATTGGTTGGGGAGCTCCTGGCTGTGGGAACCAGTCTTTGACAGAGCCTAGCAGGTAGCTTATTTTTCAAGTACTATAGATTGACAGCCGTTAATGTTTGTGTTTTCATTGCAGGTAGGATGTCTTCAGTTAAGGTTAGTCTCCACATGTTAATCAAGCCACAATGCATACACTCCTTGAGTGTAAGAGCATCATCCACATTCAAACCAAGACTAAGTTCAATTATCCATTTAATAGACCTCCCTGGCTGCTGCTGTCTGCAAAGTTCACGGTCTATAAAACCATCAGACAAAACTTCACAGGTGAGGAACAGTGTCATAAAAGCTCTGATTCATGAGGGTGTACCACTGGTCTTTCTCTTCAGCAACATCATAATCTGAGGAATCTGTCATACTTTTACTCATGACAGAGTTCCAATTTGGGGGCCAATGAATACTTTAGCTGGACCATTACCAATCACTCAGGAAGACCTTTGTTGCAAAAATGTGGGAGAATTCATCGTGGATCTAACCTCAAATTAGCAAACCTTGGCCATATTCCCCACTTATCATTTTTACAATGGGATTGCATGAGTTTGTGTGTGTCATTGAACCCATCAATGCAATGTCCTATAATTCTTTTTACTGCACAAAACAGGGCTACTCTGGTTACATCTACCTTGATGAATGGATCCAGCAGTGGTTGCATCCCCAATAGGCAGGCTAGTCTCCTTGATAGCAGTATAGCTGTGCTGACTCCATGACACATTTCTCCCTGTCTCCTGCAGGTCCTCCTTCCCATGAGGCATAACCAGCATTTTGGGTCCATTCTTTTCAGTTCAAAGTGTGGATATGTGGATTGTGCTGCAGCCCTGCTGTTTTTCTGCCTTTTTTTTTTTTTTTTATCATTAAGCTGAGATTCTATATTTTGGTCCTTTATAAAAGTCATGACAAAACTGAGGTACTTGGGTTTTTAAAGACTGGAAGGAAGATGCTGGAGGACTCTGCAGAACAGAGCAAAAGAATCCTGGTACATTCTTGACTAGACTCTCTGCTGGGAGATATTTTCAAACTAGAATATCTAAGACAAAACACATTGATTTGTTTCAGAGTAGCTACCTAGTACAATCTGAAAATGTCATGGGAATGAATTCATGTTTATGCAAAACAGAGGGTCAGGGAATCAAGACCAAGGGTGAGATAGAGAGTGAGATGATAGTGCAGATATATCCCACCCAGGTCAATGTATGCAAACTGCAGTGATTTTCTGTGTTCACAGAGCTGTGGGAAAGTGTTGGGGAACTCAGCATTCAAATGCAGTGACGACTTCCTCAGAAATGAGATTAACAGTCCTTCTTAAAACAAATCCTGAGCTTCAGTTAGTAATCCTGCTGTGAATGGAAAATACACACCCAGATCTGAGTCTCTCTATGAACCAGAAGAAGGAAGAGACAACAGCTTCTTCTGAGTTAATTCTGAAGTGAAGGTATAACCTCTGATACACAGGATCATTTACCCTTTTATGCAGGAAAACCTATTATTAGGTGTCTAAGTGTTTGGTGCTGAATTCTCATTGTTGTTTAGATTCTCTTTCCGGTAAAGTTTTATGAAGGTAGCATATTTCTTTAACAGAGGAATATCTAGGAGGATGAGGACAGCAGAGATCTTCTTGAGATTTTCAGAGGCAAAGCACCCTGGAGCCATTTGCATCAATTAGCTCCACCATGAGAATGTATCTGTCTACACCAGGCTGTTGCCTACTATCTCTTGTAGTGAAGATAATTTTTGATAGGAAAAGAGGTGTATATATATATATATATATATATGTATGTATGTATTTATTATGAGTCCCCCCAAGGGTTCTGCTCAAGTTAAGGGTTTCCTGGTAGTGGCTTCATCAGATAGGGTAATTTATAAGAAAATGATTTTTTTGGTTTGTTTTTATTTTTCCTTTTCACTTAGACCCTTGAATTTTGCCTTTGTTGTATTGTACTCTAGTACATTATTAGGACCTCCAGGCTCTGATGAGCACATTCCCAAGATGTGGTCCAAGATGTTGGGGTACCTACTATCAAATGGGGGCAGTAGTCCAGTTCTGACATGGAAAGAACATTGCTGACAACTCCTACTGCTTTTTTTTTTTTTTTTTTTTTGGCCTTTTTACAAGATTTCCTCTCCAACAGATGCTGAAATCCCAGCAGAAAACAGGAATGAATATAACATAACAAATGCACATTATAGATAATTAGTAATAAAACATCTCAGAGCAGGTAGTATCACATGGAATCATCATCATCATCAACAACAACAACAAAAAGAGGTTTATTGGATCTCTAACCTCAAAAGACTTTTCTATTGCACCTATCACAGCATTTCATTATGACTGACTTTTGAAGAGTGAAAGAAAGGGGTTGGGTGGGGTGGTGATGTCTTTCTGTCAGTTGCCCAGAATGTAAATCTAGAGTAGTTCTAACATCTCCAATAAAACAATCCGGTTTTCTTTAGTGATAGCAAAAGGCAAATGTGTAGCTGTTACTGTTTTCATGAGATCCCCAGGAACAGCTTGAGAAACAGAAATAAATAAAGAGAGAAGGAGTAACATTAATGGTCTGGATGCATTTTTTTAAATGTAGCTCTTGGGGGAAGGTCTTTTTATGTTTGTACAGTGCATGGCACACAGAGCCTTTCTGAATTCAGCTTCTGGAAGCTCCAGACATATCCAATAAAATCACAACACCAAACAAGACTTAAAATACCTGTTTGTGATGGATGTATTAGGAACAGGGTTTGGGGAGGAAGAAGATCAAGGTTTAATGGACTCTGCCAAAATTCCGTCACAATGACTCACATTTTAATTGAAACAGAATAAAAGAAAGCAAGGGTGGGGAAAAGACATGGGTGAAAATCAGAGGTCACCTGCCGTTGTGCTAACTTAACTGAAGTTTTGGAAATGAATCATCACACTAGGCAATGGAAGGTTTCATCTCAGGCACTGACAGGAAATGCAAGACTGTAGCTGTGTGCAGAGCTTTTCAGGCTCTTGATCAGTTGTTATTGATTGGGAAAGTACAACTGCACTCAGAAAAGTCTTAGCTTTTCTCTCATTTTCAGTTCGACAGAAAGGAAAATCTCGAGTAGCCATTTTCAGCTTCTCTTTCTCGGAAGCAGTGGGGTAAGGTGGGAGGGGAGTTCACAGGAGGAAGACACAAAACTCACAATTTTACTCATGTCTAATGAAATCACATGCTACCAGTGGCCTAAACACACACACACACACACATTCAAAACAAAAACAAAAAATCCCACACCAAACAAACTCCAAAAATCCTAATACCTTGCTTGAAAAAAGAGAAGCCTACAGTTCCCCAAAGAAGATGGTACTGAGAGGTCCTTTAGAAAGACCCTCTTTTGTACCTAAGCCTACATGTATTAGGGACATTCCTGTCTTGGCATCAAATTTCCTGAGATGGGACTTGACAAGAAGATAAGCTTATTTCCAATGTCTGTAAACCAGAGGTTTCCAAATTCTGCTGCCAGGCACAGGTGGTATTGTTGTGGCATCTCCTGGTTTTGGACCATGATGCATTGCAGCTCAAAGCAACTCACATCCCACCAGTTGTAAACTGATTTTGGATACTCCTGCTCAAATACTTCTGGACATTTTTGTCTTTGGAGTGTGAGACAGGAATGTGTAGAGATTTAGCCAGCATACTTATTTGGTGGGGAACAACTCAGTGGAAACCTCAGCTGCCCCAGCAATGGAGTAAATGTATATATCTTAATAACACTGTATCTGGTTGTAAATGTCTTTGATATCAAGCCTAATATGTTTTGGGAGCTAATTTTGTCCATGAACAGCTAAATGCTGCATGATGTGTCTAATGATTCAGGTATCCCCGTTTTGTTGATCTCATGTGGACATGCCTAGTGTATGAGCAAAATGAAGTGAAGAATAGAAGGCTCTTCTACAAAATCATTCTGACCAAGTTTTCATTAGATATTAAATCTTGTGAGCTGAAGACTAGCACTGAAGAACCTCGATATCTCTTAAGTCTCTGTAAGGACCTTTGCTTTGACCTGGCTCAGCTTGTTCAAAATTGACCCATTCAAATGCTGCTTGCAGATGAAACAATGGGGGACTGCATGGTGACTAAGGGACAGGGCACAAAGACAGTAAACACTTCCACTTTTCTGCGAAAGGACTGGATCTTACATGCTGCTTTAACACAGCTTTAGATGAATAAATATGGGCCTGTGCATGTGATGCCCCACTGAATTAGAGCACAGCACACATTTATATCATGTGAGCTTCACCGCTTTTTTACATGAGAGCTCCACTGAACTCTAAATGTGTGTGCGGTGACTTGTGTGCGTAACTTATTGCTGTGCTGATCATTTCAAAGAGGAACAAAAAAGCTGGGAAAGTCAAATGATATCATAGGCTAAAGAAAAAAAAAAAAACTTTAAAGGAAAGGAAGTAACACTCTCCATGTATGAAGAATGCCCAGTGAGAGCTGGAGAAACCCACAGAAAGAAGCCTGTCCACTGCGTTAATACAGAATAACATTTTTAGAAACTCAGAAGAAATAGAATGTAGACACCGCACTAGATTTTCTTGTTTCCTTGTTCTGTGCTTAAAAATATTTACAAACTTATATGCAAAACAAGAATTAACAAATCATCACCTCAAAAGAAGAGGCCAAAACAAAAGTAGAACCCTGTTACCTCCTGTCACCCTTAAAATCCCCCAGTATTTGCACTGTCTGACGCATGTGAGATGAAGCATTGAAAAACTAGGAAATTCCAAAAATTATGGTATCTCACAAAAGTTTTGATGGCTGTAGGAGAGATGTGTCATATTTTCCTTGTGAAAAGGAACTCAGAATATCAGTTTATTATTAATCTACACTATAAATATGAAGAATATGAAGTGTAACAGTTAATGATGCCAGAGTGACTGTGAAGTGAAAAATGTAGCCTATCTAATTTGAGAAGGATTTTACACTCACTTTACCCAACTATTGATCCCAGAATGTGCAAAGCAATGAGCAAATAATTCTAAAAAACTTTGGTAATTTTACTGACTGTGGAATTTATCATATTTCTGTGTTTTCTTTACAAGCAGTGCACATGTGGGGAAATTTGCTTGAAAAGTCTATTCCCAAGGGAATTTCATGGCTCTGAGCATCACAGCAAGCTGTGTATAATGCAAACATGTAAGCGAGACTGAAAGTTTGTTTTTTATCTCTGAAGCTTAGCATGGCTTGAGCATAACCAAAATGAACTGCTACCAATAATATGGTGTCTTTGTGCTTCAGGGAAGTGAGTAAAGGATTTTCAATAGCATGGTGGCACTCACAGAGAGTTCACACAACAGGCTGAAACCTGTTTAAAGAAGAATCTCTTTAGCTCTCCTTTAAACATGTCAGGCTTTGGGGATTTGTGGAAAAGAGAGAAAAAAAAAAATACCAGGAATTTTACAGACTTTTAGTACACATAGTAGACAAGTGTTTTAAATGAATTGTTAGATTGTTTTGGGGCCACCCAAAACTTGTAGATCAACACTCTAGTTAGCACTCTGGTAAAAAGTGCACGAAAGTTGAAAGAGACTTGTGGTGGTAACAAAAAGAACTGAATTGCTGAGCATGTTTGTGTGACCCTCATCACTGGTGCACCTGAGCACCTTGTTTGTTCCTCCTCACACTCCCCAGTGGGAAGGGGATCATGAAGTTTTAAATACAGATGCTCCGTGATGCAGATGTTGTGACTCAGGAGGGGAAAGAATTGACATCTTCAAAATCTTGCATTAGTGTCCCACTAATCAACCTTCCTCCTAGTGTTAATCTTGGTGGTAATGGTGGTGCAAATTCTATATTATAGTGGGAACATCAAGCTGTGTCTGCCTTGCTGGAGCTGAGCTGGATGCATGTGGCTCTATGCATGTTGGAGGGGGGTCTGGTATGAAGACTGCAGAAATATATGAACAGACTCTATGTTAACATCTATTAAGTTTTAACTGGTCAGGCTTGTAGCTATTATGGTTGGAATTTGGAGTTTGAATTGGCTTTTGTAGCTATCCCCATATTATAAATTTTACAAGATTTCTAGCTTCGTTAGTATGAATATTAAAGAGACAGCTTTAAAATTATGGTTTTATTATAATTATTTTTTTTTTAATTGAGATCCCCCTGAATGTTGGTAGCTATGTTGTTAGCCAAATAGCAAATAACAACACTATTGCTCTTTTATTTATTTATTTATTTATTTATTTATTTATGAACAAAAATTAAATTTAGGTGGTTTGTACATAATAAATAAGGTTATGATTTGAAAATATTTCATTACATTACATTAATACATCTTCATAGGCATGGATCATGTCACACAAAGTTGTTATGTTCATTGTTAATCAGATTCCTCTCATTAGCATACTGTAGTTAAAAAAGAATTACCCTATAACTGACTATGTAATGTTAAGTGTAATTTCTGAAGCTACTGTATTATACTGTCCTAAGTACCATGGAATTGCTTATTTAATGGAATATTCAGCCCTTAAAAATACATCCTTCCCTTTCTACTGTTAATTTCACAAAATGTTTTAAGGAGAAACACAGTCATACTGTCCTTTAAGGAGAAGGTTGAAGTTATTAGACATTTGAGAGATCCTGATCAGTGAATGCCAAATCTAAACTTGTCATGACTGTACTTATAATAGCTGAACTTTCCACCTCCCCAGGAGCTGTCTTGCTACACTTATTCTACCTGACCTACTTTTCAGCTCTGCACTTAAAGATGTTAAAAAAAAAAAAATCTGAATCCCTTGAACGAAGACAGAAATAGTTTCCATATTGCTGAATCAACATAAAAATGATCCATAGCTGGGCACTTCTGCCTACAGATTTCCATAGAAGGGATTTTTCTGTTGGAGCCCCAGACTGTTTCTACTCACACTGTTCACTAGGTGAGGAGTTTCATTACAAGGCAGAGATGCATAGACCGCATGGCAAGTTGCTGAGATGATGTTTTGGTTTGAGGGCAAAGAAAACGGGGAAGAAAATCTACTGTGTTGCAAGTATTCAATAAAAATCTAAGTGTTCATCCTGCTTACTGTCTGTGTTTGCAAAGGGCTCCAGAATACAGTTATGTATGAACTGCTAATGTAAAGGGTCAGCACACGAGGTCAAGCCCAGTCACACCATTGTCCATAAGGCCTTCAGGGACAGATCATGCCAATGTTTTTTTGCAACAGGCAGGCTGACCAAGAGGTACTTCTAAGGGTAAAGGGGGAGTCTAGCTGCCTGGGCATCAGTCACCCCATCCTGGGACAGCCCTTGGCCTTTTTACTTAGTATAGACATATCCACAGAGACTTGGCATCAGGATATTTAATGATAGCAACATCCTGTGCCTTTATTTATGAGTCTGACTAGGGCATTGATGAATATGGTTTTAAAACCACTAACAAATTGCCTTGTTCTTCCCTTACTCAGGGCTTGAAAAGCTCTTTGGACACAGGTCCAGGCAAGTAATTGTATGCAGGACAATTCTCTGGCACTGGGTCCTTGTGCCTCTTTTCTGTTTTATCATACCAAATGGGTTGGCGCCAAACCCAGCATCGAAATCACATACTGGGAATAGTCGTCGGTCCATGCTAGCCTCTGTATTGTGCCTAGGGATTTTTTTTGAGAAAATGTATGAACCCAAACTACACCAGGGGCTGTCAACAGTGGTGATGTTCAAGTTTCCTTGCCTGGGACTTACTCCAGCATTATTCGATTTATTGGCATAGATGATGCCTAAAGGATCTCAGTGAGTTCTTGGTGCTACATAATTAGTGATATCACATTAAGTAACAAATCATAGTGTTCAAATTAAGAAGTTAAAGACTACCATTTCTGTTTACACCTTGGAAAAATAAAACTTATAAGACCAAATAATCAGAAATTGGTGGGAGTAATGCCTTCATAAAGTCAATATTATAAATACTTTTGAAGTTTACAGCAAATAGTCTCTATAAAGTGAAAAGGATGTATGGGCTGGATGCAGTTACAGTTTCTCCCACAGAAGATGCACTAGAAAAGTTTTGAAGTATGCTTTTGTTTACCTCGAAGAAATAAGCTATGTCAAAAGGAAAGACTGGGGTAGGAGAAGAGTGTTCACACTGAACTTGGGCTTGCTAACAAAGTCTGGCAATGCTAGTTAGCACTGAGCAACACAAGTCTCTTGTGTTGACTTCACCTACCTGTCAGCACTGCTACCAAATCATTATTTCCCCTAACCAAGTCACTTCACCTCTCAGTTCCTTTGGCACACCATAAACTAAAGGATATAACACTCTTAAGGTCTCCAGATGCAACTGTGACACAGAGGTTAAACACGGACTTAATCCGTGTTCTAAACACAGAGGAATTTTTTCAACAAATGTATGACTTATAGGCAGCTTTTCATCCTCAATGGAATTGCTTCACTTTTAGAAGATTCAGCAAATGTTTTAGCTTTTGCACATGCATAATTCTGTTAAATGAAACAATTACTGTATGGAGGAACTAGTTTTTAATGCTAAACTTTTACTGGAAAGTGAGGAGGAAGTACTGTCTTAGCAGTAGTCATGTCCTCTGTTTCTTCTTCTGCTGTGCTGAAACAGCACTTTATAATGAGTGCATTGCCAAAGGACAAATCCTTCTGTTTTACATCGTGGCGATTCTGCATTTTTCAAAGAAGACTCACAAAGGTGTGAATTAGCGGGGAGGGAATGCAGTCTTCCAGCAGCAGCATTCCACTACCATCTGCTGGTAGGAGAAACAGAGATTTACCTTGGACCCTCCCCCCACCCCCCAATATATGTATTCTGTCCGTGAAAAGCAATTTAGTGGATTTTTAATTAATTACTCATGTCAGTCAGAAGCAATCTACTAATATAAGACATAACTTAACAAATGAGCTCATCACACCTTTCATAAATGTTATCTATCAGATTCAGTCAGAATGGCCCAGTTTTCATTAGTAAACACTATGTCCAGGCATCAAAGTCCTGTCTGGCTAGTAGCATAAGCCTGGTGTACCTCTAAGTGTGAGAGCCTGGAAAAAGGCAAGCAGTTTTGCAACATGAATGTCTGGGCCAGTATGATTCCCTACGGACAGATGCAAAATTCAAAAAAGTCATTACATGACCAAGTGTTGTTCAGCTATGGAGATGCAAATGCAGGCAGACCCTCAGAGGGTCAGTTCCAAAATATGTATGGTCATCTGCAGAACATTTGATAGTTCTAGTGCATCTTATGAGCCCTGATTCTGTAAACTACATTTTTAATCATACACTCTTTTTCCTGTCCCATTGACTTCAATGTTTGTAAGGTTGATGTGCTTTGTTGAAGTAAAGTTATGTTGCTGGCTTTAGCTTAAGAAGTCATTATGACTTAGCCTAGAGTGCAGCTGTGTATATCTGCAGAGACACTCAAGCTGTCTGTAATTGGGCTAGCATAAGCACAGGCAGAAAATACCATGTTTCAGCATAGACTCCAAAATCGATACCTGAACTAATTGCTAAAACTAGTTCAGATTCTCTGAGTACGCTACAACAATGATTCTGATGGATCTAGCTCATAAAGCACATTTTCCTCAGCTATTTTCTGAACTAACAGTTATCAAAATCCTTTTTGAAAATGTATATGACAACTGAACTTTATATTCTAGCAAAGTTATCAGCAATGCTGTGTATACTACTATAATGCTTTCAAAGCTCTAATTAATATTGTATAATACTTATAACGATAGAAATGAATATAGGCCACTTTTTAGTAAGGTTCAACTTTCTGTTGTCATGTGGAAGGTCTTTGGATGATTATAGAATTGTTGTTTGCTTATCTAGTACAAATGACAAATTACAAGGAAAACACCCCTTGTTACTCCTCATTGCATCCTTCACAGAAATACTTGGAGATTTTAAGTTTGTTTTCAGACTCTGAAAAGCAAGATCTATAGTGATATTAGAGATCTTTTTACATTTTCCTCTAACTAACAAAAACACATTTTATTTTTCTTAAAAGTGTCCAAATCATCGAAATTATATATGCTTTATGAATTGTGCCTATAGGCTAGGTAGTCTAGGTAACACTTGGTTCTTTTCATATAACTGGTAAAAATAGTACTTACCTTACTTACTACGGTATCACAGAGTTGTCAAACATTCACTTTACAAGTTTAATTAAAACTTAATCCTAACCATAGGGATATCTTACAGGGTCTATTGATGATAAAGCATCCTTACTTTCTAATTTAACACAATTTCAGTCTTTAAATATTTATATACTGCAGGTTGATTACTATTATTCTTGGAATGAAATGATCTTTGCTATTAAAATAAACCATTAAGTATTAATGGTTGATTAATTTTACTCTTGTGTTTGTGCTGTTAATTCTCTGGTGCCTGCTATAGTCTGCAACTTTTAGCTAAAACTCCGCAAGCCTCCAGGTTTTGTTTGCTATTTAATATTGCTATGAGCCTTCATGGATTATCACGTAATTCAGCATCCCATTCAGACTTCTGATGACTGTATGGGTACACTTGGATGTGTCACTGGGGATTTAGGGTGCAGTTTTGTGTTCAATTTCATCTGATGTAACCTACTTTTCCCTTTCTGCCTCACTCACATATTCCTGCCCCTCCCTCACATAGCATCTAGTGATCATGTGAATGTGTGGTGAGTTGACATGGAAACTAACCACACACGTAAAAAAAAAAAAAAAACAAAAAAAAAAACACTTTTCTGCTGGTTTAGCAAACAGACCAGATTCTTCAAGGTGATTGTTAGATCTGACACAAGGTGGCTGGGGGGGGCGCCCCCCCAAAGCAGGCTAAACTTGGACATCTTTTGGTGGCTGCCTGCTGTGATACTGAGATAAGTGTAATGTGATGTTGTGCTTACAGGTATTTAACTTTTTTACCATCCCTTTCTCCTGAATTTGGTGCTTCTTTTTTTTTTTTTTCTTTTAACTGTGATAGGATACAAGAAATGCAGGTTGCCAAAGAGTACCCAAATCCTATAAATGATGCTGAAATACTACATGAAGTGAACAAAGTATGCTCTATTTTTCATATTTCATATTTTTCATTTCTCAGACAGAAAATATAGCAAATGTCTACTGACATTCATTAACTAGGAAGTTTTAATCAGCACTGAACAGCTTGGATATATATATATATATATTTTAAATGGTCTCAGTATAGAAAGGGACATCCAGTGAGTCCCAAATATCTCTTTCAGTAGCAAGAGTAATGTAATGTTTTTGGTGCCTTCTGGTTCTACTTCCAGAAGCTTTTACTCTGGGAATCAGGCCTAGATTTTATCCTCAGAATATTGGGACTTTGGGGCTGGAGCAGTTAAGACCTAGATATTCAAAATTATTTATGTACCTAAATCTCATGGGCTTTAATTTACTTTTTGTTTTCCCCATGTCTGCCTTTGAAAGAGGTTCATCTTCCAGCAATCCCTGAGAATTTACTAAATTTTGGAAGTGAAGACTTTTCAGGCATCTCCTTTTAATGAACTGAAATTAGTTGCTTTGCTATTAGAAGTACTAGTATTAGAATGGCTTAGGTTGGAAAAGACCTTAAAGATCATCTAGTTCCACCACCCCCCCATGCTGGCAGGGATGCCACCCACTAGATCAGGTTGCCCAGGGCCTCTTCCAACCCGGCCTTGAACACCTCCAGGGATGGGGCATCCACAGCTTCTCTGGGCAACCTGTTCCAGTGCATCACCACCATCTGAGGGACGAATTTCCTCCAAATATCTAATCTAGATCTACCCTATTTAATTTAAAACCTTTCCTCCTTGTTCTGTCATTATGTGCCTGAGTAAAAAGTTGTTCTCCATCTTTTTTATAAGCCCCCTTCAAGTTCTGAAAAGCTTTAATAATGTCACCCCAGAGCCTTCTTTTCTTTAGGCTGAACAGTCACAACTCTCTCAGCCTTTCTTCATAGGAGAAACCTCATAATATGAACCTCCAGGCTCATACCAGAGACTCTGTTTCTTAATCCATCCTGCAGGCTTGTTCCAGATGCAATACATTTTTGTGAACTGCTTTATTTATGTAATTTGCCTCTTCACTGCCATATGATGACGTATCACATTAAATACGTGCTGCTGAAAAGCACCAGAAATGTGAAATGTTTTGATAAAAATCAAAGTTTGTGTTTCTTTTAAGTGCCAGCTTGATTTTTTTAATTATTTTTTTTTTCCTCTCCATGTTTGGTTTCCCATTCACAGGAAATCCAAAGAACATTTAGACATGAATTAAAACCTCACCCGAGAACAAAAGTTATTTTTCCTCTCACTTTCTCCACAGAAAACCAGGAGAAATGTCTGCTCAAGTTTAATGCAAATTCATGGACTGGTCAATAAAGACTTATTGTAAAGATTTCTTCTAAGATTTGTAGGACACTTTCAATCTACTATTGCTTTATGCACAACACATGAAAACAAACCTGCCAGGTCTGAGTTACACACAACCACCAAAATAAACACTTCTGTGGGAAAATGTACACATGACACCCACTTACAAATGAAATTCGCAAGAACCGCTTGTAAGCCCAGCATTGCAAAACTTAACTCGTAGGAGTAATTCTTTACACTGGCTTGGTACTGTACATTGTCAGAGTGTTTTACAGGTGGTAGATAGATATTTTCATGTTTTTGAGGAATCTTAGGCAAGGCAGTGGTATCATCACCCCAAAGCCACACAACAAGCCAATGGTGGAGACAGGGTTTGACCCCAATATTACAGAACTTGAGTCTATGTGTTCCTTTGGATTTGTGGGGAGTAGAAGCTTACTCTTTGATTTCTCCAGGTCTCCACAGGCTCATTAGGAAGAAAAGCAGGAAAAATTATAAGCAGTAATTAGATATTCAATTCACAGGTGTTGATCAAGGAGGTATGTCAAAATCCATGTAGTCTCCTCTCTGCTTGCTGAATGCTAGTGGGGAGTCCAGCTGAATGCTATTGGGAGTCCCCAATATACTCCTAGAGCACATATATCAAGAATAAAGTAAAAAAAAAAAAAAAAAAAAAAAAAGTTTTCTATGGTTTCTAGGTTCTTTGATACCAAACCACCACAGAGACAGAGAAATGGACCTGGCATGCCACCAGGTCACAGAGCTCATCACAACAGTGTGCTCCTGGGATTGTAGAAAATCTGTCCATCTCTGCTTATAGAGGGGCACTGACTCTTCCAGACTTCTCTTCACAGGTCTCAAAAGTCAGCAGCTACTTTTTCCAACTCTAAAAGTCTGGATTTAGTCAGGCCTTCAGAGATCATAGGATTTTCATATGAAGATATGGAGAAATATTAGGAGCCACTACTGATAGTGGGGAAGTGGGGAATAGTAAAACATTTGCTTATTTCTGCCTTTCCTTTCCTTTCCTTTCCTTTCCTTTCCTTTCCTTTCCTTTCC
>CM021732.1:148902993-148940015 GCA_011075105.1 Heteronetta atricapilla
TTCCTTTCCTTTCCTTTCCTTTCCTTTCCTTTCCTTTCCTTTCCTTTTTTTTTTTTATTTTTTATTTTTTATTTTTTTTATTTTTTTTATTTCTTCCTTCTTTTTCTCTTCCATTTTTCTACACTTAGGAAATTTTCTAGGTTTTTACTTTTCTTCTAAAATGGAGCATTGTAATTTTTTCGCCTAAATTTTGAAATTTCCCCAGCTTTTAATTAGGCCTTAACCTGTTGCAACTCTGCCACTAGACTGTGGCTACTGAAGTTACATCTGTGCTCTAACTGCTTATTTTTTTTTAGTCAGACACACTTAGAAACAATCCGTGTGGGCAGTTCAGAGGGGAGAGCTCCAAAACTCACTAAAGTGAAGACCAGGGAAAGACACTTCATTAACAAATTTCCATAGAGTTTCTGTGTTGTCACTAAGCACAAAGGAGAACTGCCAGCATCCTTTCAGCTACACAGCTTCTGGCTGCAAATACCTGGTTTAAATCATAAATGCCCTCTATCTGTTCTTTACATTAGGAAGTAAAAATATGGCTTAAAGTGCCTTTTCAAAAGAAATACACCCCTAACCCCAAAACAAACAAACAAACAAACAAACAAAACCCTCCAGCAACTCCCACATAACTTCCCCAACATAGCAATGTTAGTAAAATAAATGTAATTCAATTTCTTACACTTGTGCATTCTGAGAGTAGAACCTTTGGGGGCTATTTATAGGCACAAGGTGCTCTTCTTTGCAAAATGATTACTTTTGCAGCACAAGCCCAAACATTTCCCGTATCGACTTGAACAATTACTATCAGCTTTGCTTGAGGGTAACACTTGCCTGTGCCAGGGTGGGGGTTGCAAGAGGAAAAGCAGGCCAGCAGTGGAACTTGCTGTCCCCTGTGGCCAGTGGGGACAGGAAGTGTTCACATCTTCTTGTAACCTACATGTGCACGTGTCACCCTGAGCGTGGCTTGGGGCCCTGGCAAAGCTGGGGGGAGCTTGTGCAGCACAACTGGCACCCAAGACACTTTGAGCTCTGGAGGTGTGCGAAGAGACACTTTGGGGTGCAAAGAAACACATTACACTTCAGCCTCTTGTATCTGAAACTTTCTTGAGTGCTTGATGTTTATCAAATTTTCCTTGCAGCATGCGGAGTCAGCCACTTTATTTTTTTTTTTTTTTGGAGACTCTTTAAAGCAATCTCACCAGTATCTGATCTCACTCTCTCAAGATCTGCCCAAGATATCTTTTGCTTTCACTGCAAGGGTGAGAAAACTACAGAGTATCAAGGATCTCTTCATCACCTTGTTCGTCCCCCCCCCGCCCCGTCCCCCCCCCTCCCGTTTCTTAAAATGCTTTTGGAAACATTTTTAAGAACAGCCAGCTGGAGTGATGGAATCCCTGTGCAGGGTCTTTACCTCTTCACCCTCCACCCATCCAGTTGAGACAGATGCCAAAACCTCAGGCTTGCCCTAGTTCTCTGCCACTTTCACTTGCTGAGGGTAGGACTCATTATATTTGATTCCTGCTTTTACACAATGCCCATCCCCGTGGTATCTGAACATCCGCTTCCTCTCACTTCCTCCCCCTCTAAGATTCCTGCTGGGTTAGTGTTCAGAGGCAACTGTGACTTGTATTCATAATTAGACATAAAAAGGGAGAAGAGCTGTTTATAAAACCTCGCTTCTATGTGTCATGTGGATATTTCTGTGCTGCAAATCTCCGAATTGTTGTACAGTGAGTGATTATTGATTCCACTGTTTGAAATTCAAAACTCTACTCTTCTCAGGAGTTCTGACTGTTTGACACAAAATGATTACTTAACTATGGATTTTTCTTTTTATTTTTTTATTTTTTTTTATTTTTGTATCTAACTCACAGAATTTAGTAAAATATTGAGATGTTATTCTATAAGAGATTTCCAAAACCTAAAAAAAAAAAAAAAAAGGGAGGAGGCATCTTCCTTTAGTACCTTGCATAACATTTAGATAATTTCTGGATTAGCCTTGATTTAGGGCCTGATTCAGCAGAGCATTGTAGTACTGCTTACTTTGCTGAAATAAATAGTGACGGATCTGAGCACAGGCTTAGAGGTCATTACATGTTTGTGGATGAGATTTTTAACTAACTACCTTTAAAAATCTGTCTTTAAGTACCTTGTTGAATTAGGGCCCTAAATCATGTTAAATTATCTGTGGGCTGGATTCTCCAGTTTGCCAAGTTCATTTGTTCCCTTTAGACTTCCTCCTGAGGTTTTCCTTGATCAGCTAATGTGTGTCGAAATACACATTGTTCCGTCTGCTGTTGGCATTTAAAATGCATTCATTAAATACATTGGCTAATATGCTATTAAATAAACACCCTTTATCCTTCTAGAATCATGTTCTTGGTAACATCTCTCATGATGAAATAGGTGCTAGGTACATTTCAAAGGGGTACAATTGTGTCTCGCAACATTGTGATGTAACAGGCTTCTCACGTATCACCCTTCCATGCGTGAGACAGGGCTGGGCTGGTTTATAGGATGAGAGCATGCTTGATATGTTGGCACAGGTTGGAGGAACAGGATGGTGATAACGTTTCTAGGAGGTCATGCTTGGTCATGGTCCAGTGCCATGGGCTCTTTCCAGAGCTGCAGCCAACTGCTGGGGACATCCTGCAGAACAGGTTGACCAAGTACTTGTGTCCCATGGACCTGCAAGGTTGTAAAAACTTAAGACATAGCCCTGAAGGGGGAAAGGAAGAGCAGTGATCTCCCTGTATAGTGCCTGAAGCAGCAGCTCCACACTGGGATGGACCTCACCACCAGAAGGTCTTAGACATAGAGGTGACCCTGGTCCAAAAGGAAGGGAGGACTACTGTTGGACCTGAGTGACATGGGACAGCACACCCTTCACCCCACAATGCCAGCAGGATGTCACAGCCTGGGTAGCCCCCCGGGATATCTTTGCAGGCCAATCTCAGCCCTTGGTGCCCACGCCTCATTGCTGAGCTTTGGGAGGAATGTGAGTGCTTTATTGACCACGGGGTTGAATTTCACCCAGATTAAATCCCTTTGAAAACTTAAACTGGCTTGCTGATGAGCTATACAGAAATGCTTCCTGTGTACTGCATTACCATTTCTAGGTTTTGCCCTTTCTGAAACACAAAGCGGTCATGGAAGGATTTTAGATCATGTGGTGGATGGCAGTGAAAGAAACATTATCCTCCCATAACACAGGAACAGCTCAGTTGATTTAAGTCAGGTTTGGCTGAAGGATTCTCCATCAGATTTAGCTTTTCCTGTTAAAACCCAGAATAAACAGTCTGGCTGTCTGAACATTTCTGAAACTAGATAAAAACAGGCCAATGAGAAGAATCTTCTTTAGATCCATAACTGCATGGAATATACTACTTCTCCTCATTTATGCCATTTATCATTATTTAACACAAATACATACACTGGTGCAAAAGGGAAGAAGAGAACCCCACAGGACATGACTTCCAATTAGCAGGGGGTCACATCCCCCATTGTGATTTACTATTGGAAAAACATGCAAAAGATAATTGAACATTACACTCTCCTCTCCCCCTGCTGCTGGCAGCATTATGAGAAGGGCTGCTCTGGACCCCTCGGGGAGATGGGGAGAAGGGATCAGGCAATTACATGCAGCACCACATAATAACAGTGATTCATAACCTCGTGGCACTAAACTCACTGGGCCAGATCTTTAGCTAGTGCCCGCTGGTGTAGCTTCATTGACTACAGGAGGGAAATGCTGATTTACGTCAGCTTCAGATCTGGCCCATTTACTTTTTCTCTTTAAGAAAGCAATAAACTATGCAGAGCGAGAGCAGGATGTGCAGTATTCCATTCAGCAGCCTGATGGGTTTCTGCATAGGAATGCTAAATATCTGGTACATACTGACCGCTTCTGCACAGTCAGATCAGGTTATATTGTCCCTTGTGTCTCTACTGTGTGGATTAAACTGTAAAATTTGCTGTTTTGGACTTGAGGTACCCAAAGAAGCTGGAATGATTGTAGTTTCAGTTAAGCTCCATGGAGCAGTCAAGGATAAATCATGCTCTGTACAGCTTTAGGAACATGTTATTGCTACCAGTAACACCACCTGGAGGTGCTGCCATCCCTAATACAGAAAACATTTCTTTAGCCTGATCCTTTTTTTTTTTTTTTTAATCTTGAATTGCCTTGGCCTGAGTTGGTTTAAGGGAAGAGAGCATAGTTTAGTCTAGGGATTGGGGGTCCCCCATTTTCTGCCTAGCTCTAGCAATGACTTGCTGCATGACCTTGAGAAAGTCCCTCCATGGTCCTGTGTGTCTGACACTCTTCTTTGGCTCTTGAGATTTTTTTTTTCTTTTGTGCCACTGCCTGGGAATTTCTCAGCTTCCTCGGAAGACCAAGCAGTGCTTCTCTGATGAGATCCAGGCCAGACACAGCTGTCCGTCCTTTCAGGCTGAGACCACACACAATCCACCCCAGTGCTGGGGAGGAAGAGGTAGCAGGAGGCTCTTGGCATCTGTGATGGACAAGAGTCTAGGATGGGTCTGTGCAGCTGTGCCAGAAATAGGGTTGCTACAAGAAGATGACAGTTTGCACTGGGAGGAGCTGAGGACCTGAAGACTTTACTCACTCCTTTTGGCACAGCCTGGGAGGAGGAGTTTTTAATAACAGGGTTTGAAAATGTTAGCAGATTGTACGTAGCTTGTGCCTGCTTTCACTAGCTGAACCAGCCAGTAATTTAATTACGTGTGTGGCTTGCAGCTAACTTACACATGCCTCCCTGCTGCACGCCGCACAGCCTGGTGCAGAGGGGTGGCCCTGGGAAAGGCGCTGGGAAGCCGTGCTGAACCATGCCGAGCCATGCCAAGCCGTGCCGAGCCATGCTGAGCTGCGCGTGACTGCAAGGGCCTGGATTTACAAATGGGGACCACATTCAGGGACACGATAGTTTCCTCCCTTTGCCCAGGCTTGATGTGGTTGCAGGAATACGTAACAAACATGTCTGCTTAATTCTTTTGCTTTTAATGTGGCTTCCTGTTCTAGTCCCTCTGTCTGTACTGTGATGCTGTGAGCTCCTCGAGGCAGGCACCATGGCTTTATACGCTTTTGCTAATACACTTGTAACATTGCTGCCTGGTGAGCAAGATTGCCATAGTGTGAGCTGGCTGTGAAACTGAGTTTCTCAATGAGTTTTTCTCAAAGAACCAGGCAGTGCTGGGTTTGTAATTTGGTTACCTGCTCGGGTTAATTGTAGTGAATTGTGCTGGTCTGTAGCAGCACCTGAAGGGGAAAAAAAAAGGAAGAGCAAAAGACAGTGTTGTCAATTCTGCACTTACAAATCATTTTTTGTCCTTAAACAAACAAACAAACAAACAAACAAAATTGAACACAAAACAACAACAACAAAAAAACTCAATCAACTTAGAAATCATGATGTTTTAAAATAACTAATTTTAAGCTGTTTCAGCTGTTTTGGTATTCATACTTTCAGGCTTTCACTTCTTTCCTCTACCACCTCCTATCCTGCAATCTTCTGACTGTTAAACTTCAGGCTTTGTTTTAATGAAGATTGAGATTATCCAGAATTGCTTGACTTTAGGAGCTGAGTGATCTAGGAAAAAACACACACAATACCAGAAAGTTCAGGAAAAAAATGCCCTGAGCCTGTCGCATTAGCATTTGCTGCTGCTAGAGAAGTCCCAGGGAAGAACTAGGCCCAGGCTAGACGTTGAGCCTGGGAATGGCAGGCAGTGGTGGTTACAAGGTTTGCATTAGCATTATATACCAAGTGCCTTGAAATTAACCTTCTTAAAACCATTTCACAGCATGACAATGCTATTATTTCCATTTCACAGCTGTGGAACTGGGACACGGACACAATTAACAACTTGCCCAAAGTCACTCAGGCAGTCCACAAAGGAGAAAAAATAAATAAATCAGCACACATCTGAATCACAAGTCAGAGCCTTCATCGGTGGGCCATTCCTTCTCGCTGATGAAATGAGCCGGAGAAGCGGGCTCATAATGCTGGGTTAGCTTCTGCAGGCTGAGTTAGGGTTCAATATAAAGAAGCAGTCAAATGTTTGGCTGCCTATCTGGAGAGTTTTGCACTAATAAAACTGCTGAGTCTGGAAAGCTGAGCATTTTCCCGTGTGATTGTTGCTGCTTCATTTTCTGGTCATGGTGGGAACAGCCTTTCTGGTTCTTAATGGAATTAGTAAAACATCCAAACATTTCATAACTTTAATGGCTGTAGAACTGGGAGAAACTCCAGCTGGTAAGAGTAGACATGGCTCCTGGTTTTCCAAGTCAGCTTGCCTTTTCTGCTCTTTCATTTTAATTTAGTAACCTGATGTCTCCTTTCTGTTTCAGTCCAAACAGAAAAAAAAGGAGGGAGCAGATAAGCAGAGGTGCAAAGTCGTCATCTTAAGAAGCACACAAGAAATAAGTAGAGATAAAGAAAACTGCAGCTTCTCAGTCCCCTGGGTCAGGGCTCTGCTTCATGTTGACCTATGCTGAGTCCTCCATTTGTGCTTTTTGGCAGCCAGTAATGGCACCAAGTTCCTCAGTCAAACTTCAGTGCCTGTTCCTGCCTCCTTATCTCCATCTGTGTCCTCTTTCCTTGTTCTTGCTTGGCCATTTATTGACAGACCTTCAGCATGAACAGAGAACAGCCTCCCCCTCTCCTGTCCCCCATCATTTATGGAGGGGAATAATCCCCTCTATACAACACTGCTGTGAAATTACTTGACACACAGCAAGCCTCTTTTCCTACAGAATGAACACCAAGATCAACACATGCCTGTTTTTTCTCTTCCAGTTTTGCACTAAATAAACCTATAGAATATATTTATCCCCTGCATTTCTGTCTGTTTACACAACTGAGATACCTTCAATTTTTTTTGGATCATATAATTATTATTACTATTATTAATTTGTAAAAATGCATTTAATATGTACTTATTCTTTTTCAGCCAGTAAAGAAATAGCTAATGAATCCATGGGGCAGTGAAAGGTGGGAAGGTGAGCAGGAATTTAGGAACTCTGTACTGTCTATTAGCTCCCACACTGACTTATCTGCATCCGTTTTGGCAAATCATCTGCAAGACTGAAAGAAGATCCTACAGACCACCTGTAAACATAATATGTTCCCCACCGGACTGACCTCCCATCTGCATGGCTCCTTCACAGTCTGCCTGCAAACAGTCTATATGTCTCAGACTGTGTTTTGGGCTCAAAAATCCTGCTTGGGGATACTTTGCTCCTGCTTGAGGTGATGCTTGAAGGTGCTCAGTGTGGGAGATGAGCCAGTCTGGTCTCAGTGCAGCTCTCACCCACCCTTAGCAGTCCAGTACAAGCAGACCCTTAAGTTTCTCCATTTGTATAATAGGAATAACAGTTCTGTCTCAAAAGCGTGGTGACAATTATTTGATAAGTATTTACTTGCTCTTAGTGTATGTCACTGCAAATAGCTCCGTGGAATATTTTTGGAAGAGGAGGGGATTGCTGTGCATTATAACAAAGTGTGATGATGGGTAGCAGAAATGGACTCTGAGTATTTGCAAAGTGCCTTGGGAGCCAGAGATGAAAGGCGAGATGCAAGTGCAAAGCATTATTATTCTAATGACGCCTGACTCTTGCTGAGCTGTGCCTTGTGGAAGTGTGTGAACTTTGGAGCATGCCCTGATGAATGTGAACCATGACAGCTCTCAGGAGATGCAGAGAATGCTGGCAACAGCTTAATCAATTATGACAGCAATGGTAAGATCTGTCCAGATTAGAGCACTTCAAAAACTACAAAGCCTCAGGCTTCTCTGTCTAGGTTTCTGCGAGAGTGGGACAGTGAAGGAAATGGATTGATTGGGGTCCTTTGAAATGTGGTAATACTCACATCTGCTGCCTTAAATGCAAGACCAGCCAGATGAAGTTTTATCATCTAAAGATGCAGGCTGGGAGAGAGGCAGTGCTGTGAGTTTTGCAGTTATGCCTGACTGCCAATGGGTGAGATATGATGTTTCCCTCAGAGAAGAGTGGGTTATCTTAGATGTGTTACTGTAAAATGAGTCAGGGATGAAGAAAAACAAAGGGAAAGCATTACACAGAAAAGATCTGGGGGAATGGGTGGCTATGCAGGAATATCAGATCAAAGGAGGACACTTTCTGTTAGGAATCAAATTATCCTCTTCCTTTCCAAGTCAAATGGGCCCATTTGAGGAATGGATAGGTGAGATAAGCCTCTGAGGGTGATTTTATCTCCCTTTCCAGTGCCTGTGTATGTGAATCTCAAATAAACAGCAACAGAACAGAAGAGATTAGGTGAGCACAATGAATTTAGCTTGTGTGCGTGTTCAGGAGAGAAATTAACAAAGTAAAACAGGTGTGGCTCAAAATTGCCAAATCAGCAAGAAGCAATAAATGCAGCACGATTGCAACAATATTTCCTAAATTATGTCCTTAGAAGCAATTTGCAGACCATCTACCCAGCCAGACGGAGTCTGCAGTACTAGATATGTAAAATATTTCAGGGTACATTAAGCTGACCAGCTCCCTTGGAAGCCACCAGGCCTTCACAGGTAGCTGATCAAAGAGTAGCCTTTGCACTGTGCTTCTCATTTCACCCTGGCAGCAGTGGTTGTGTGTAGGGACGTGTCCTACGGGGTGGCAAGCAAGACTGCAGGGCAATCATGAGCTACACGCAGTTTATTGCCACTACTTGCTTGGTGGCCTGGCTGTGCCACTCGGGTGTCCAGGGAAGCAGGGCAGCTTTCTTCATGGCAGTGATTCATCCATTGCTCCGTCACTGCCTGACGTGCAGCAGCAGGAGGTGGGAGCCCAGCATGCAGGTCTCACATCTAGCGTGTGAACCTGACAGCTCTTACACAGCCCTGTGAGAAGAGTGAGAGCTACAAAACGAACCTGTAGCTGTGCAATTAAGTGAGGAAGCAAGGCTGGGCTTGTTCGGGAAGCAATGCGCTGTGACTCTTGAGGGAAGAGAAGCTTTGCCAAAACATCTCCGCCTGTTCCCTCTGTTGCAGGGCTAATGCCTGGTCTGAACTGAGAGTCTCACAGCAGACCTGCAGTTTTGACAGGCCTTGGTGCATTGAAGGACAGTTTGTACAACAAAGAGATGATAATTGCCTGCTACTGCACTGCACTGGGGTGGATTAAGCATGGACCAGCAGCGCAGTCCTGGCTTCAGCTGTTGCTTTGGAGGCTGGTAGCAGGTCTGCCTACAGCTCTTCCTCCCCATGTCAAGGAGGACTCTAGGGAGCAACACTTCGGGTTTACAACCTCAGTGATGGTGCGAAGTTTCCATTTCCTTAGGAAAATGGGGATCAATTACATTCACTCCCTTTGGCAAAGCACCTTGAGTTCAGCCCTTGAGAGATTCTGGGGGAGTGGGGAGTGTCCTGCATTGCCATGGGCTCCCATCCCACTGTCCACTCCATTCCATGAATCCTAAAAAATAGTAGGTGAAAACAACCAAATATAAAAACTATTTCTCTCAAGAGACATCAGCCTTTCTTCATACACTGTTCACAATATCCTCCTTGGCTCTGTTCATATCCCTGCTTAGATAGAATTGCTCTTGATTACAAACACAGGAACCTACAATAGTGTTGGTATTTGGTAAGTGATAAAATGGTAGACCCTGACCCATGTACAATAAAGGGACATAAGTCAAAATGTTAGTCAGGCAGCTGATGATGAGTGTGTGGCTTTAATGCTGCAACTACTTCTCCCTCTTTATTGCATGGAGAGGCACATTCTGGCAGCCCTAAATACTAGGCAATGAATCACCTCCTTAATAACTGTAATAGGCAACCAGAACACAGTCCACAACCTTTTGGGGTCTGTCCAGTGTCTACTTGCCTGTCTGTAAGCACATGCTTAGAAATAATAATTGACCCCTGATTCACAGTGTCAGTACTTTCACGTAGCTACATTCTAAGATGAAAAGTGAAAAGGGTTTTATCTTGGGGTTTAATTTATAAAGAGGAGAGTTGGACAAATGTTGGACTGTCATTACAGGAACAAGAAGGGCATAAGTTTAAAAAAGTGAATAATATTGAAAAGTTTTATTTCCTGTTTCTTTTTCTTTGCCTATTTTATTTTTAAAACCTTGCCATTGTACAGCTGGGTAGTCACTTGAATGAGAATTTGTTGCTAGTGTAAGAGAGGCTTTCACTGTTTATCCAAAGGCCAGCTACCACCCAGCAGATTAGTGCAGAAGAACAACTAGTTTTTCATTTCCACAATGGGTGGATATCTGTCCTGAGAACCCAAGTGAAGTATCTTTTGCAGTCTTTGCTCAGTCACTAATAAAGTGCAGAAACCACTATTGCATGTGATCTGTCACCCTTCCTGATGGCTGGAAATTTCTACTACAGGCATGGCCCAGAACATTTTTCCATCCCATCCTTTAAATCAGACCATCTTCTGTTCATCTTAATACACCTTCCTGGTTTGGGATCTGGCATCATGACTTCCTAAAGGTTCCTTAAGTAGCTTCTCATGTCATTACTTGGGTTGTACTCTGCTTTCTTTGTCTCTAGCTAGAAGAAATTTGTAATGATAAAGCCTTGCTCCTTCCTGCCACCTTCTACAGCCATCCAAGGGGTGACACAGACTGGTAGCTCTTCCTCCCAAGCAACCATATTCTCTTGCACAGGGTTAAAATTGCAGCCAGAAGATACTCTCTACATCTCTCTTATGATCCTTTGTATACTATTTTCCTTCCCCTTGGTACCATGGAGTGAGGGATAGAGAAGTGGCTGCTCTCCTTGGTTTGTTACCTTCACTTTTGCCTTTTCATGGTTACACCTGATGTCTGAATGACAAACTGAGGGAAAGTTACAGTGCTTTTTCCAACCTTGACTCATTTTTATCATTCATTGTCTGTCTCTCATAGCCATAATTACAGGTCTGACCTTGTACATGGCTCTGGAAGCTAGATGGCTTTGGGAAGATCACTAGGTTTGGGTTCTGTGGAATCTCATAGTTTATCAACTCTTATTGCAAAAATGACTGAGCCAAGACATTGTCTTGGTGTTCACAAAAGTGTTTTTTAAAATTATGTAGCCTCCAGAAGAAGTGAGGATGCCCCATTTCTTCCCTGCATTATTGCAGCTTGTTTTGTACTTTGGTTTTGTTGTTGTTGTTGTTGTTGCTGTTGTTACCAGATTTCCATCTTTTCCACAAATAGTCCCACAAAGAACAAGAGAACTGCAGGTAGGTCTGCAAGAACTGAAGAAGCCTGTCTTGCCTGTGCCAGCTCATAAATGATACTCCATAGCAGAGTGAGAAACCTGGTGAGAAACACCAGGCCAGATCTCAAAGATTTGCAGTTGTAATAGAAACAGTGAGTTGGATGAGAAATTTGAAGTAGGACGTTCTAGTTCAGGCAGGTCTGTGAGGTGAAAGGTAGTCTCTGTTTAAGAGTAGTAAGTTCTTTCACTGACGCAGCCTGATGATTTTTTTGTTTATTTATTTATTTATTAATTTATTCTATATACCTCCTCTCCTCTTCTCTCCTCTTCTCTCCTCTTCTTTTCTCTCCTCTTCTCTCCTCTTCTCTTCTCTTCTCTTCTCTTCTCTTCTCTTCTCTTCTCTTCTCTCCTTTTTCCTTTGCTTCTCTTAATTTCTCTATTTCTTCCACTTATCTTTGTTTTCCTTTCTCTTTTCCTTTCCTTTCCTTCTCTCTTTCTCTTTTTCACTGATATATATATGTCATTGCCAAAGGAAAAGCACATGAAGAGAAGATAATATCCCAACTACAGGTTCCTAGGAAACAAAAATACCTTGATGATGTCTACTGGGGAATCTGGCATCTTTCACCAGGCTGGGATTTATGAAGGACATGAGAATTAGTAGCCCACAAAGACCACACAGAGAGACTAGCTTTAATATACCTGGACCGAAGCAAGGACTGAACTTTACTTTTATGATTAATCTGAAAGACAGCACCTGTAGTGGCTCTGTCCCCTTCTGATAAAATCTAGCCCCATTAGTTTTGATCTGACTCAGATGGATGACTATCTGCCATGAAATCATTGGCACCAGTTTTGCAGCACAAGCCATGACCTACAGCTTCTATTTTTTTTCTGGTCAAGATCCAGATCCAGAGCAGTTTAGTTTCCCAAAAAAATGACAAGACTGGAGCTTAAAACAATCTATTTGTTATCTTGAGGGAATAATACCTGAACAACTTTCCACAAAGATCATCCTCTGACAGAACAGGTCAGGAGTACACACTAGATTCACAGTCCTACCTCTCCGTGCAAACTAATAAGCAAACAATCTCAGGATGAGCACAGGTTAAGGAAAAGGGTTGTCCTTATGAGTATGAAAATAATTCCACATATAGACTAAGTAAGTTGTTTCTCTTTCCTCAACAAGCCTGCTAATTACTGGTATTTGTTTGAGTCTGAACTATGTTAACAGCTGGAAGGGAAAATCCCTAATATATGACAGATTGATGCTACAATATTCCAGAGGGCAAGTTAAGCTTGACTATTGAGAGTGGGATGTTCATTCAAGGAGATCCCAACAGAGCTGGTTAATATTTTTTCACCCACTGAAGTCACCACTGCAAAGGTTTTGCAGTGATGGGGGAGGTCAGCTGCTCTATTCACATGTTAATATGTGACTACATTACAGTCTATGAGTGACCTATTAATTAGCTGCAAGCTGATGAAATTCCAGGATTGTAAATGTGAGTGTAGAGAAAAAAAAGAGAACCATATTTATAACATAAATGTTAGGTCGGTTTCTAAGGTTGTGTAGAGCTATATAGCTGTAGGTTATCTGCAGACAATTTCTCTGAAAATTACTTTGCATACTGCATACTGTGATAAATCTAAGTCTTAGAAAAGAAAATGTTGGTTAATACCTTAAATTTCTGAAGTTATGTCTGATTTTACTGAAGAAAATAAAAATAAAAATGTGTTCTATTAAAGCTGTGCAATTTGTTTTTGGTAGAAGTGAATATACATTCCTAATGACCCACTTTTATCTTATTAAAAGATGAGTCTGAATTGTTAGAGAGACAAACTAGGTTAGAAGTAAAACTGTGCTGTTGCCATAGGATGGAACTTAATAATGAGTAACATCTTGCATTCAACCAGTAGGTAAAATTTCTTCAAACAAATAATTCAACATACTGATTTGCATATGGAATAAATCAAACTAAATGATTATTCAGGCTAAATTGGTTGATGTATAGCAGCCAAGTGGAAGAGATAGAAATAGACACTAAAAGCAGGATATGTTACAGTGACGCATCCAAAGATGTGGAAATCTTGGAAGAAATAATGAACTAATTCACTTAGATGTGAATGCAGAGGAGAGATTTTTAACAGTGTCAGTGGGACCCAGCAGGAGGCAGATGCCAGATGAGAGGAGCAAGGTGAGACAGTGTCAGCCTCAGGGTGACAGATGATGGGGTGAACCTGAGGGGAGTTTGTCACCTAAAGATAATAATTTTGAGTTCAGCGAAGAAAAACTAACCATGTTTAGATATGCATTTGAACTTGTGCCCTCTCATTATTTTTAGCCAGGTGCAGAACAACAGTTTTAATGTACTGAAGCTTGAGGAAATGATCTGCAGCTCAGCTTTCTTGAAGGCAACTCCATCTCTGTGATGGATAAGTGACATTTCACTAAGTCAGCGTTGGTTTCTTGGGGATGTCTTTGCAAGGATGGTGAAGAGAAATTATTTTCCACATGTGGATTATCAAAGTAAGCCTATAGAACACTTCTAATGGACTGGCAGAAGCTAACTTAGGTAGCTAAGAAAAGTGAGCTTACTCTTTATGGACTCACATTTACTATATAGGGATTTACTCTTTGATTAAGCAGGGTCTTCTAGGTCAGCATATCAAAAAAGGATCAGCATACAGATGGAGAGAAACAAGAACATGACAGAAGCATGCAAGTTTCAAAAGGCAAGCAGGTCACTGCTGTGACAATGTTGTCCTTTCTCTTCTTCACTGGCACCTATTAATACAAACTGTTGTCAGCTTCTGAGAGCAGTTGTCATTCTGGCAGCTGGAATAAAAAAAATCTCTTTTGTGCAAGTTGCTTGCATTTCTGTTCAAACAAAGCCAAAGAAAAACTTTATTTAAGAAAGATATGGGGTGGGAAGGAGGGTGGGGTAGGGAATATTCTCTTTTGTTGAGAAGACTGGATGAGGCAATCTATGGATGGATGGATACTTATACAGGTCTAGCACTGCTTCCACTGAAGTCCGTGGGAGTTTTGTTAACCTGGGACAGAATCAGGTTTTCTGATGGACCTCTGGGGGTGGGACAAGCAGAACACAGTGAGAAGGAGCTATTCTGGTAATGGGCCATGTTGTTTTAATCAAGGGAATTGCAACATTCTAGGAATGGAGATGTATAGTGATGGGTGGAGTGTCACAGATAAATAAGCAACTGAAACTTGGGATGCTCATCTAGCCCTTATCTGAACTAACCAGATCTCTTTGTTGTGCAAAATGGGTCTGTAAACTTGTGAGGATAAACTTCCTTCTGACATTTGATATTCCCTGCTTCTCCTTCAGGCACAGGCACATAATCAGCTTCACACTGGCTCAGGGACACTGGGGGACAGGCATGATGACAACTCCTTTTTTTCTGCTTTTTGGATGGGCCTTGTTCTTTACTTTTTTTTTTTATTTTTTTTATTTTTTTTTTCCCACAGTCTAGTTGATGCAGGGAACAGGCACTGGCTGCTGCTGCTCGTGGGACCAAATCCCTTCATATCCCTGGTACTTACCTCTCTGTGTGCATGGGGTCACTGGCTTGTAAATCAGGTCCAGGAAATTTAAGCAAGATTGTCTCTGTGGAAACAATGAACCTCATTTACATGCAGTGTACTTATTATTAAGATACTGTTGGAGGTGAAACAAATGGAGTTCAGTTCTGGGCAGGAGACATGATCATGAGACACTTTTTAATGTATTTCCTTTTTCTGCCTGGAAAGTAGGAAAGCTAGTGGTGCTTTTCTCAGGGTGCTCTAAAGGTAAATGAAGAAGAGATTTTGAGATCCCCTGACACTGCAAAAATCAGGCTACAGAGATGTGAATAAGTAGGTGTCCTTGGGTACAGCTTATCTTTCTGTATAGGTAATTAAGTGGAACATTTCTTTCCACTAAATTGAGATATGGCATTGCCTGTAAGCAAACTCTGCAGTTCAGCATAAACTAATACAATATATTTTTTAGGCTAATCTCCCTTTCATTCTGTAGGTATAAACTGTAAAACTGAAGTTCTCTATTTGTATGCATTTCCCACATATTTAAGAGACAGCTCTGGAAATGCAGTCCTATTCTGAAGTTTGAAATTTAGGTTCTTTAGGTATCTAGATAGTGGATTTACAGGATCAAACATTTCTCAGAGGATCAAATGACCTAAGCTAAAGCAAGATATAGGAGTCCAGCTAAGACAGACTTCAAGACACAGGCCTTGAAAATGTATGGATGAAATGTATTTGTGAATAGATTTCCCCCATTTCCAGAAACGTGACTAAAGTCACTTTTTTACTGAAAATTCAACTCCCTGTACAAATGCTTTCATTTTCAATGTCTGAAAACTGAGCTTATGTAGCAAGTGTACCACTGACAATAGTGCTATATCAGGATGAACAGTTTTGGCTGTTACATTTTGCACTTTCTGATGAAGGGTCATGACCTCTTTGAAGATGGCTAACTCCTTTTACAAAAAACAGGTAGTTTACCTGAAAACATATTTTGTTTTTTAAAGGGTTTGATGCACCCAAGGTCAAGACCTGCTGTACTATCTAATCCTTCCTGCATGACTGTTTTCAGTGAAATGTTTCTGGGTTTCCAAGAGCCGCATTTGCAGATCTGTTTGGGAAAGGGTTTTCTTAGCTCTCCACACTTTCAAATTAGTCAAAAAGTCATCATATTCTAGATTGAATCATTTTAATAATTACAGCCAGGAAGCCACTGATAGCTTCTCTGGAGTTCCATGAAAGTTTACGTAATTGTCATTGCATGTCATTGGGTTTAACAGCTGCAGGAAGATCCTGGTCTGCAATAGACAGACATAATTGATTAACAAACTGTATCTGTGGCCACTGCAGTTTACTCAGCGCACTAAGATCTGCACTCAGTCCTGCAGTCCTACTGAAGATATAATTTTTACATTCATTTAGTTTAAGGTACATATCTGGTCTGAAAAAACTGTGGTGAATCATTTGAGAATCCAGAAATGATTATGTCAAATGTACATACTGATAGGGTTAACATTTCAAGGGGAACCCAGTTAAATCCATGACAAAATTCCCTTTGACTTTTATATGATGTAGAGTTGGAAGGGATGGGAAGGTCCACTGAATCCATTGCCTAGCTTAAGTAACATGGATTTCCATGACTTATTTAACTGGATCTCATGAAAAAATCTCACAAATTTTCTTATGTTCTTAAAATCATTCTTTCTCTGATGGTTAGAAAAGTCCTATTCCCATTTTTTTTTCCCCAACAGGTAGCTTGCTCCAGTTGTTGTGCCAACAGTCATCCTAGTCATCCTCTACTTCAAACAGTTCTTCCACAGCATTTGGCAATATGGGTTATATATGGGATATTTGGAGACAGCCCATGTATTATGTGTCAGCCTTCATTCTGTGAAGCTAAATAAAACTTAGCCACCTCATCTCCTCTTGTAAATTATTGCCCTGATCAGTTTAATAACTTCCCCATGCACATCTTTCACTGTGAATTCATCTTTCTCAAGAAGTGACCAGAGTAGTACTCCATATCCCTGAGGAAATTTCACAGGTCTGGCTATTATATATTACCATTGCCCTGATCTGGCAAGCTAAAAGACTGTTTTAGGCTGTTTTATGGCCTCGTTGGTCCATAGCCACCTAGTGACCAGCAGATTCTCCTGGGAAGGTGCTGAAGCTGCTTGGCATAATGCTAATCCAGCCCCTTTAAGAACAGATCATTAAGATGCCTAGGCCGTTTTCAAGAGCTAATTTTGGGGAGTGAATAGATCCCAGATGCATCCGTACTGAGTCCCAGAGAGGGCTCTGTTACATCCTCCGCAGAAAGGGCCTGGGATTACTTCAGTGAGCATCTTCATTTTATGGCTATTTGCAAGTGAGAAGCAGAATCCCAAAGGCCATGACCTTTGAGGAAAAGAGGGCCTTATCTCCCCACCGTGACTGGCCCAGCATGGTGGTGTTTGCAAAACCCACTTTTTATGGGGCTTTTGCAACATGATGGAAGGCAGGTGAGGTGGTGGGTGTATGCATCAAGCCATGTTGTTGTGGGTTCTGCATGTTAAGTGAAGAACTGTACCCTGAAATACATCTCCTTGATTCCAGCTAAGTGGATATAGTAATGTTGATTTAAACCAGCTAATGATCTGAACCTTGGACTTGAAGTTACCCTAACACACTGCTGACAGGAAGAAACCCAGCATGTTCCCTTCCTCGACTGCACCATCTGATACAGAGCTGGGGCTTAAAGCCCAAACTCAATGTATTGAGTTAGTTTGCTCTTTCTCAGTGTATTTTGTATTAGAAGCTTATGTATTCCTACAGGTGTTGCAAGTAGATTTCTGTGTGATGAGAGACAGATTTACTGCAGCAACGCATGGCACTGCCACTCTCTGCACTTCAGCCCATGCTCACCAGTGCTGCTCCTGTCCTTTCCCATCCCCAGCCTGAAAGAGGGCATGGGACTGGGTGGTTCCTTCTGGCCTTCAAATCAGTGGGTTCATTCAATCTGTTGAAGTGAGAAGGGTGGGAGAGGGAGGTTGAAAACCTAATTGGAGTTGGTTCTGATTTCCCAGGGGGCTTTGGCGGGTCAGAGAATCACAGAATGGCTGAGGTTGGGAGGGACTTCTGGGACCTTGGGGTTGGAGGGCACACAGGTTCTCCCTGGAGTTTCATGGATTTTATGCATAAAGAAAAGCCCATAGTGCAATTTTAGAAATAAAGTCTTTTAACTATTTTATTTGTTTTGTGCTCTCTTTTTTGTTTTGTTCTCTTTGTTTGCCATATCCTGGCTGGCTCAGGAGCTGATGATTTGGGTGGTGTTTATACACCTGTTACAACCCACCAGTTAATCGTTTTGCTGAACCTGTACATCTTTTGGGGTCCTCTGCTCCAAGGTCTGGCTGATGATGTTTGAAGGAAAATATGCTCTCAGTTCAGCTAAGCAGTACAACATGTTGCAACCTTTTGAAGAAAGCCTTTCATGTAGAATAAGAAAAAATGTTATGGAGTTTTAATGAAATTCTCTGATGTGTCCTTCATATCTCAGCATTTTCTGAATTTTCCAAAGATACCAATAATAATAATAAAAAATCTTCAAAGCTATCTCCTTACAGCAATTTTGGTACATTTAAGACATGCAGTAAAACATTCACTATGAACCAAGAAGTGCATGGTTTATATATCTCTCTCTATATATGTATATATGTTTGCCTGTGGGAGTATATATTACACTGATAGTTGAAACACACTTTTCTTTCATAAAATTTTTAAAGTAAATTAAGCAATTATTCAAAAGCTCATTTTAAAATACATCTGTAAGTATGTAACTATATATAATTAAAATACATTTCTATATACACCCTTAAGTGAAGAAATATAATTCCCTACTGGAAGCTGGGATAAACTGGTGTTCAGAAGTCCCTTCTGAAAACATCCTGAATGACTGCAGAGTTAGACAAGACGCATGGTTATTTAGTATGCAGTGTTTGGGTCCACTCCCTGCTCCACTGTTTTCCAGTGAAACAAGATGGACATTCAGTAAAGATCAAAATAGATCAATGGTTAATTTTCTCTTTGCAAGTAAAAGATCTGCCGAAAAAAAAATGTTCAGAAGAGAACTGTTTACCAGCTTGGGTCAAAATTTACAGAATCATTTAACTGAAAAACAACAACAACAACAACAACAAAGGATTTTCTTTAAATATTGCAAGATTTCTTTTTGGTAGTTATCTGTTGCCAACTTTTGACTTTTCAGTCAATTGTGGCCTTTCAGTTTAGAAATTAACCCTGAAAAGAGATCTGAAGGATGATAGATAATGTCTTAAAATTATTTTAATTTAAATAAAGTCTTCCAGATTAATACAAAGTGATTTATTTTTTTTCATTTTTTTTTTTTTTCTTTTTGGATTGGTTGAAATGGGAAATAGCCAGTCACCAGGAAAAGAAAACAAACAAACAAAGAATTCCACGCTCACCACCCAGTTTTAATAACTAATACTAAAAATCCAGAAGATGAAGCCTCAATTTTCCTTATAATATTAAACAGAGCATAGTATCAAGCTATTCCCAAGTCCATTTTGCAGATGTACAAAAATATTTGAGCAGTTATTATGAAAAAGCCAAAATATTAGGCACAGATTTATTGCATTTTTTATGTCCATCAGTCTTTGCCTTCTTGGTAACTCCAGATAGCTCTGTGATGATGCTAAATCAGTGAATGTACTTTATTTTATTTTTGCATACGGGAAATGTATCCCCTAAAGTCTTAATTTGGATGTATTTTTTCCAATCTTAACAGATGGAAGGATTTTTTATTTTTATATATATTTACTTAATCAATTAAGTTTTATTTTTGGTTGTTTCATAGTAGGTTATGATGTCTTCTTCTGCATGCTTCCAGAGTGGAAGTCCTTTTAATTCCATAAGGCTCAATGTGATGGAGTTCTATCAAATAAATTAAGATGGTTTCATCTCGCCTGGTTGTTTCTGTTGTCTGATTGTTTGACGAGTGTTTCCAAGGTCCTGCATTGAGGCTCAGAGGTAAAAGTCCCCTTCCTGAGAGTGTGTTGTTGGTGCACACCAATTCCTAACCCCCAGCCATTCCAGTCATTCACACTTTGCAGAGTGTATAACATGAAAGGAGAAGAACCACAAAATAGCATCCACTACCCTGGGGAGGAGCTGGAAGTTGGTTGACCCCAGTGATGAGGGCCCAGGCACCATCACACCAATGGCTCTTCCAGCAGGATGAGACTGCACTTCACATGTTGGTAACAGAATATTGTCTGTGTATGAGTGTACAGGGAAAATAGGACACCAGATGATTTGCATGTCCATTTGAAGTCCCTGCTGTACTCTCCTTGCTCAAATGTGACCTACTGATTCTTATGTTGTGTGCTTAAAGCTTATTAACTTTGATCACTGTTCATGCACATGCAAGCATGCGTGTGTGCGTGTGTGTGCATGTGTATGTGTGCACTGTGTGTATGTGCATGTGTGTATGCACTGCTCCTTCTACCAGGGCTGCTAGAAACAGGACAAGTGGAAGAGACATAGAGGTAGAGGCCATGTGTTTAAAAACATGCAGATTTGTGTAACAGCATCTCACAGACACAGCTGGGGAAGCTATTCAAAGAACTGTTGTAGTACAACAACTTAGATGAGGCAAGGGATGGAAAGACCTTCCTAATAACATCTGATTTATTTGTTTATTTATTTTTGCTTTGGGACATCTCTCATCTTCTAATCCTGCAGTGATGACATGGAAGGGCAGCTCCAGCACCCAGTGCAAAAAACCAAGGGCATGGCCAGAGGTGCACCTCATGGAGACACTCACATCTCACCTACAGCCACTTCCCTGCCACCAATTACACCCTCCTTCAGGGCTCTGCTGCCTTTCTTGTAGATATACGAGTCACTTGGCTTTTGCATACAGCCCAGTGCAAAGATTTTCTCACTGTGAAATCTCCACAGCAAAACATGGATAGATTGTGTCTCTCAGGTAGCCTTGCTCCCTGCTGTCCCCTTGCTCTGCCTGTGTTGGAGAGCTTTAGTGTGCTGTCAGCAGACTGCACTGGATGAGCTGTAGTGGCTGCTGCCCCAGAGGAGCAGCACAAGCCTTCATTCCTCTTTCTACTCACCTTTCTGTAAAGTTTTTGCTTGTGAGATCAGAAACTCAGTGACCTTGGCAAGGAGAGTACTGGAAAATGGGTTTAGTTGGAATGTATGACTCAAAAGTACTTTTCAGAGCTCAGATATCTTCCCCTGGGGATTACAGAGTGAGCAATACTCAAATTGGTGCATCAAGATGTCACCGGGCACATGCTGGAAGAAACAGAAGCCAGGGCTCTGAATTTAAAGAAATGTTCCAATTAAATCAATGCCCCTTCACTTGTACTGCTGCCTGCTCCTCCCTTCAGCAGGAAGCCTATTTCAGTCCCTTAACTGCTCCTGTGCTCTTTGCTGCTGCGCTCTCCATAAGCATCTATCATGCAGCCATCCTCGTCCTCTGCCTCTGATAGCTAACAGGAGCCTGTCACCAGACAGGTCTTTGATGATACTCCATCCATCACCCAGAAGGAAATGGTTATTGAGTGGGTGGCAATCAACTTTTTACCTCTCCCTGGAGCCAGAGTGCATCGGTGTTTTACAGCATCAGGCAGAAGTCTCCTGGAAGGTTTTTTTTTTTGTACCATGGTTCTTCACGTGGAAGCCTGGTGTGCCGGTGTCGAGTCACAGGGCTCGAGGGACTTAACTGCAATTTCTTGCTTTGAACACAGTGCCAGTGGAAGGGAGGAAAGAAATATGGTTTCAGGGGCTGAGGGCTTCTGGCTGACATCTTCTGCTTTCCAAGTTAGAGTTGGTGTTGAGATCGGGGGGAAATGACCTGTTGATGCCAAAGGTTTCCACCGAACCTCCCCACCTATGTGAACACAAACCCAAGCTGAGACAGACTCTAGAAAAACATTACCCAGCACCACTTGAGGAAGGAAGGCCAAGTGCAGAGAAATAAATTATTAGGATTAAATCTGGGTAGGTAATGCTGGTTTGGCATAAACCTGCCCCAGCGTTTACTAGAGAAATCTGATTTTTTTAGTCTGAAAGACAAGAAAGACATGGTATAAAAGAAGACCCAAACCCCTATGTTTCTTCACGGGAATTGACAGCAGACCACAGCTTATATGTTTGAACCTTAGTGGCATTTAGATAGCTATCTTCACTAATTCCAGTTAGCACTAGTAGGTAATTACACTTGAAGAGATGGACTTTACCAAAAGAACTGAGAGGCGATGAGGCTGGCAGACACAAGACAAACTCAGAAGATCTATTTGAAGATAGGCCCATCCTGGTGCAGAGTCTCTCTGTTCTCACACATCCTTTGTGCAGTCAGCTGCTGGAGCTCAACAGGGCCGTGAAAAGGGATGCTGTGGTTTGGCTGACTTGTGTGGCTGCCCAGCACCTCTACCGCAGACATCCAAGCTGGCTCCACAGGAATGCAAGCAATGACTAGAAGAAGCAGATTGCACACGCATATGAGCAGTAGCCAAGCTCAGGTTATGCATATAGGGAAATCATAAAAGACACATCTTTAACCACTGGATACAAGCATGTGCAGTTTTTCTGTCTTTAAAATTCATGACGCAGTAGTGTAGCAGTTTGCTTGTACATAATGTATTTGTCCCTCTTTTCAGAGGGATCTTGAACTGTGCCTCAGCAGGGAGGAAAAGCAGATGCATGGAGAAGTGTGTGCTAGTCTTAGTAAAATCCTCAGTGGTAGGACTTGCTGTGTTTTAAGCAGCAAGTTTGGTGTGACGCTAGGCTGCAGACACACAACACTTCACATCTGCCTATGTGTTCACACTCGAAGTGCTTTGCAAACATTTGTTAATGTCCAATGATGGTCTTGTGTGTTTGCTAATTAATCTGCAATGAAGATCTGCCCCAGCTTAGAGCAAAGGTCTAGACACAAAGTGTGAGGGTTCACTTCAACATGCCACATGGCAAACCATGTTGGTTTGGACACTGACTGACAAGATCCAAAGTCCCAGCCATGGGGACAGTGGGGACAGCTGGCTGCATCAGACAGACAGCAATTACCTATCTGCAGGAGATCATTCAGACTGCAGTTCATAATGGTATTGCAGGGATAATTTGTGTTATAACATAAGTAACTTATGCAACCAGTGTATATAACTTATTTAACTTATAATAAATAAATAAATAAATAAGCATTTGAATTCCAAGTACTATAGCTGATTTCAGTCTATAAAACCACTGCTGTGTTGGTAACCTGGCTGGCGGCTTGATCTGAAGAAATAAAACATTGTCAGAGAAGTGAATCCTTGGGCAATTAACACTCTGTGTCTTCTGCATGTCTGAGCAAGGACCTGGCACCCGTGGCTTGGCCCCCTGAAAGCTGGGGGTTGTGTAGTGTTGTGATCCAGGTAGCAACAGCCTTTTCCTTTGTACCACACACATGAATGGAGTGGAGCAGAGCAGAAATAAACAGGAGTGTGTTTGTTGCCTCTGGCCCTTGTTGGAAGAGGTCTTGAAGTCTTTCTGCCACCCCAAACTCAACCCAGATTATAAATCCTTAATGTTTTCTTCCAGGAGACAGGTGAGCAAAAGGATGTGTTGCAGTACGGGAGGTAGGGATTGCCTGTCTGTACTAACCAAGCTTATATTTATGGCCAGGGACCATGGCATTTTACCCACCTGATCAGACTGAAGTGCATACCATTTCAGCTGAAAATGTCCTCTTCTCTCCCTGAGTTTCTGCAGGAACATTGATGGAGTTTAATGGGTTTGTTCATCAACCCACAGCTATAGACATGCATGCTTCAAAATACAGCAAAACAGTCAAGTTAGAGATACTGGTAAAGTGTCAGGAGTCCCAACTTCTTTTACCTCAATTTGTAAATGCTGTCAATTTCTCTACCTCTAATGAGGAATAAGTAATGTCACAAAGGCATTCTGTATCAAAAAGCCTTTCACTCTGCCTCAGCCTTTAGACGTCTTCCAATCTAGATCTACTACTGATATCTCCTTTTGGCTACTATTGGAAGCTCCCTGCAGTGTGCAATAAACATTCACTTCATATCGCACATCTCACTCTGACAAGCAAATCCCTTGCATATCAATGTGGCCCTGTGAAGAGATTTTTTTTTTTTTTTTTTTTTTTTTTTTATTTTTCATTCCTTCCACTCCCAGCTGTTAATTTGCACTGACTAGATAGCAGGGGGTCTCCCTCTGCCCAAGAGACATGCTTGCGACTTCCATTGACTTTAATAGGATTTGTGTGAACATATATAGAATCAGTTCCTCAGCAGAATTCAGATGAGCTGGCTGGAAAATTCAAAGTCATCAAGGGATTTTAAACACCCACTTGCTCTTTCCTTTAATGGGAGTGAAATGTTCAAATCTCAGATAATCGTTAAAAAAACATGGAGTTCATAATAGCTAACAAGGTCTAGTGTTATTGTCTCTTCTATAATGCAAACCCACTGTCTATAATAACCCTGAATAAGGAAAAAGAAAAAAAAAAAAAAAAAAAAAGAAAAAAAAGAGTCCCAGAGTTAACCTTACACTTCCAGAGATTTTATTTGAATTAAATGGAGGTATTTTCTTACGTTCAATTACTGCAAGTATGAATTACTTCCACAAACATTTTGACAGACCTGCAGAGGACTAAAAACACCTTTCCCTGCCACCACTATTTGTAGAAAATGATTTATGGGTGATACCAATAACTGCTATTTTAGATTAAAACTGAGCTAGGTTAGATAAAAAGGAGAGTACTAAACAATTCAGGAAACCTATAAATGGACATAGTGTGTATATGTATAGCAATCTGTGTCTGATTTCCTTGATCTACTTGAGCCATAATCAGTAGTTATTAAATCAGAAGAGCTTTACCATGTTATTTAAGCACATAGTCATATTGTCAAAAGCACCTAAATATTTAGATTTTCAATCCCATGACTTTTAGAGAACATATCTGTCAAAAAATGCATTCAAGGGATTTGAGAGTATTTTAGAAAAAATACATCATGCAAGCCAATTCATTTCAGAAGCAAAGCACTTACATATTTATTTTATTATTATTATTTTAAAGTCCACATTTCAAAGATACCTCTAGGTACCTATGGTGTCCCAATCCTACTTTGGCCATCCCTCTGGAAGAGCCTGCTTCATGTAATGGATCTGATACAGACAAGCAGTGCAAATGATCATGATTAACTGATTGTTTTTCTAAATATTAACCAAGTCTTCTCTTTTCCAATTAAAATCTATCAAGTTAAGCAAATTGCATTGGGGACTGGAAAGAAAACAGTCCTTCACTTAATTATTTATCTGATATTTACTGGGAGAAATATATTATTAACACAGCAAAGGAGGCTATTAATTACTATTCACTGCATTTCTAATACAAAATTTGCATCAACTATGTTTATAAAAGAAATATTGTTAGTAATAATCCGTCCTAAATTGTAAATGTTGTATAATAAACTGTGTGCATCATTTATCTGATGTATACTGACATATGCTACATGAGGAAACAGCTTTTTTCACAGACTGTGTCAAAAAGCTTTTTGTTGCTGACCTTTAATCAAATAGTATCTAATTATGCAGAAGTTCAATGGTATATTTGTATACTTCTAATGCATTTTCCACCAAAAAACAAACAAACAAACAAAACAAACAAACAAAAAAACCACAACTGTGTTTTGGCATCACTTTGGCTTTTCACTTGATTTAGGGTAACAGAGACAACAAAAATAGAAACAAATAAATCAATCTGAATGCTGTTCCATTTAGTACTTGAAAAGGTTTTAATGTCATTTGTTGAATAAAGACCTTACATGTGTTATCTGTTCATTGAGAGAGAGGGGAAATGAGAAGAGAGGAGTTGTTCTGAGGTTAAGACACTTGAACTGGCATTGATAAGGTCAGGCTTCAATTTTCTGCTTGATTTAGATGTCCCATGTGAAATTTGGTTAGTCACCCAGAATTTGTGCTCCTGAAACCATACTGTGTCATTGAAGGAGAAGAAAAGGTACATTTTCAACGCTTTTAGACTATCCATCTATTTAGTATTAAGACCACCTCTACCTAAACTACTCCTGACAAACATTTGTTGAAGTAATTTTTGGATTTCTTTCTGCAGTTAAAATCTATGTATTTTATCCTGCACTCAACATATAAGAAGAGTTTATTCCCTTTAGGACAGTTTTCATGTCTTCTCTTGGACTCTGTTAATCCAGACACTCTCAATTCTTTCCTCCTACAACCTTTTTTTCTTGGTTTTACATCATTCCTCCCTCATAGTCATTCCTTCTTGAAGCTGGATGCAGTATTACAGTGCTGAGAAGAGCTAGAGGGCTCTTTCACATGTGATATTTTTCTTAAACATATTTTGTTTTACTGAAATGGGCCTTATTTTTCCAGATCACCTCTCTAATATGCCACAGATTTTCTGATTTCTGTCCTATCATTCAGTGTGTTTACAGACTGCCTGCCTGAGCCTGATTTTATCCACAAAATATCAAACACACACTTATACCTTCTTCCTCATCATTCATGAGAATATTGAACTGTACCAGACCTAAGACAGACCTCTGTGATTCCCAGTTGATATAATCCTAGCATTTTGACAGTGAAACATTGATAAATTACTCCTAAAGTGCAGATTTTCAGCCAGCTTTGCACACCTTTTCTCTGTAGTTTAATCTTGACCATGTTTTCTTAGCTTACTTATGAGAATATTATGTGAGATGGTGTCAAAAGCTTCACTAAAGTCAAGATGTATGACATTTACTTTTCCTCATCTGCCCACAAGGCTTGTTATCCTGTTGTAGAGTGAAATTAGATTGGTTTGACATGATTTGTTCTTTACAAATCCATGTTAGCTGCTACTTCTCTCCTTGTCCTTGCCCAGGTGCTTACAAGTAGTTAGATTATTTGTTCCAGTATTTTTCCAGGAATCGAGTTAGACTGCCAGACTGATAATTCTCTGTTTCCTATATTGCTCTTTCAGATAGGTCTGATGGCTCTTCAGTCCTCTAAACCCACACAAGAGTCCTCTAAGAGATCTACCAGTGGCTGTCAGATTGTTTCTGTCTGTTGTCAAGGTATCCTGGGATAAATTTCTCAATGCCCAACTAAACTGGAAACATCTATCTTATCTAAGAATTCTCTAATCTGATCTTTCTGAATTATTGTTCCTTAGTTATATCAATCATCTGGTCATAGCTGATCCTTCCAGTGAAGGCTGAAATAGAAAAGGCACTAAATATTTCAATTCTCTCAGACTCATCTGGCAGGAACTTGTTCTCTCTGTGTAGCAGTGAACGAATGTTTTTCCTTGAAGCTCTTTTTACTGCAAATGTGCTTACAGAAAGCTTTTTGCTTCCTTTGCTAATTTCCTCTCTTTTTTGTACGTTCTCCTTTCTGAAATTTTCCCCCACATATTTATGCTATTCATTCGTACTTGTCTTTAGTATTTCAATGTAGTTTTCACTTCCTGTACATTTTATTTAGCTCCAGGTCATTGAAGAGCTCATGGTTTAGCCAAATTGTTTTCTGATTACACTTCCTATCCTTCCTTCATGTTGGCATGGCTTCTGATTGTACCCTCACTGTCATTTCTTTAAAGAATTGCCAACTCTTCTGCACTCCTTTGTCACTTCAACTTGTTTCCGAGGAGATCTTGCCCACCAATTTACAGTGTTTATTGAAGTCCGCCCTTGCAAAATACATTGCTTTTAGTTTTCTGTTTACCCTTCTTCCTTCGCTAAAGATAGTGAATTAAATCATTTCATGGTAATTATAACTCAAGTTTCCGTATCCATAAATTGGGATAACATCTGTTTATCTCTGATTATAAACCCTTCTGGAAAAGAAAAAAATAATTTGCTTTTTTTTTTTTTTTTTTTTTTTTTTTTTGACAAAATGCAACACAATGAAACGGTATTCCAGTGTTAGTAGATCACTCTAAAGATGCCCTTGTTCCTCTGCTCTATAGTCTAGGCTTCCCTATGGGCCAGAAGGACCTCTCCCTTCCTATTGTACCTTTCCTTTTCCTTCTACAGACAGTATCAATAGCTCTCTGCTCTGCTATTCTGCTGTAATGTCTCAGCTCCACCTATGCTGTTCACTTCCTAGCTGGCTACTCTTAATCAGGTTGAAGTGCACAGGCAGTTATTCTGGAAAAAAAAAAAAAAAAAAAAAAAAAATCCAAATATCAATATTGCTTTGATTATGACAGGAGAAACTGTCATATTTTAATATTATATGTATGCTGTGAGGCTTGATGCAAAACCAGAACAAGATCAGGTACACAGCATTGTATGTCTGTATTTTCCCTAAATTTGTACTGTAGACATCATGGGAAAGAATGTGAATTTACAGGCCAGAAAGCAGTCCTGGTACTGTTTGTCCAGTACTTCAGTGCGGACCTTCAAGGGATCATGGACAGGACAACATGGAACCCACACAGTCCAGAGATCAGGCACAGCAACACATCTCTGTTGTCCACAGAGGAGGTAGTGCTGCTGTGCTCTTTACAGGAATGTAAAGCATTTCCAGATACAGATATCTGACTGTAACCTTCCACTTAGCTCCACCTAGAAACAGCAATAAATGTAGGTCACGTTGTCATCCACTCTGAATTCATCTAAGCATTGCCTGTAGAGGAGAATTTTTAGAAATTATCTGCAATGTCCTTTTTTGAAGCCTTCCTGGGTGAGCCTTCCCTTGCACATGCCCAACTGAACATGGACATAAGTAGCAGAAATAGTTAGTAGCAACTTCTGATCACATGTAGCATGTCTGAGTACCAATGCAGTGAGAAGGTGGGTTTATGATAATGATCAGAGAAAATGGTCAGAGTTAGATCTGTGATCCTGTACTCATTTGATTGTTTGATTGAACATTGTTGTCACCTTATTAGGAAAGACAGCTGTTGAATCCAGCTAGATGTGACACATTTGCAGCTAACTGTATTTTTCAGTAAATTAGCTGACAAATTAAGTTTCCCCCGGGAAATCTCAAGTCATTAATATCCTTTCATTAAATTTAACATAGATTAAAAAAAAAAAAAAAAAAAAAAAGAGTTTTTCAGATAAAGTGCCTCAGGTTGAGGAAAATATTTCAGGAGCTAAAGAAGAGCAAGAGGGAGGTAGAGTCTGAAGGATAATCTTCCCCAGAAAAATCACTACTTTACTACATAGTCTTCAGGGGTGTACAAATATATCATAGACTGTGACTGAGTTTTAAAATTCTAGCTACTCCAAGCTGCGTATTTCTGCCTCTCCACTTATAACAGTTTCCCAATATATAAATAATTTAAATAATGAATTACATCATGTATTGGAACTTTTTTTTTTTTTTTTTTTTCTGGTTTTACTGAAACCCCTGATTATAAATGCAGTTCACTACTGAAATGTTATTTTTTCTTCTCCCCTGTGAGTGCTGTTATCTGTGAGAAGGTAATGAATCAGCAAAAAGACAGAAAACTAACTTAATTATTGCAATTATATCATTACAATTATTGAATAATTTTTCACATCTTCAATAGAGAAGACTGAGTAACACTCATTCAAAAATTGTTTGTAATGGATTGGAAAAACAGCATTAAAGTTCTAGTTTCTGCTCAAAGTATTGTCTGAATATGGTTCTTCATAAATGGTCTACATCTCATCTGAAAAAAAAAAAAAAAAGAATGGAAAAAAAAAAAAAAAAAAAAAAAAGGAAGGAATTGAAATCACCAACTTTTTTGTAGGAAAAGAAAGCTAATTCCTGCCTTACTCTACAGCCAACCTCCTGAGAAATCCACAAAGGAAATGACACCTGTAAACAGAGAAGAATGAAAACAAAGCCAGGCTTTTATCATTTGAATGCATTGCAGTCTCAGATACCAGGATTAGGAGATTTCTCTTTCAGAAACTTCAGTAACATCAGTCTGTGGATTAGAGTTAAAATACTTGATGAAACAGCAAGCCAGACTTGACATGTATGACTGCCTTGCTCCAGAATTTGTCTCGAGTATCACACAAAATACAATGTGACTGCAATACAAATGTTTTATATTTAGCAGCTGCTATTGACAAATCATAAAAAGTACTGCTATGCTAATTCAGTTCTGGGTTCAAGTTGATGATGCCATTCATTCATTAAATACAATCTGAGGTAGTTTGTGCAGCCATTGTAAATTAGAAATGAAACGATCACTTCTGATGATAGCATGAGCTATCATTTTTTATTTATTTTTTTTCATGATTTCCATAAGAAATGGAGCAGAAATATAAGGAGCATGATTTGGTAATGATGACTCTCAGAATGAATCTTAAACATGTAAATTTTTTCTTTTTTTTTCTATCTATATTTTTTTTTTTCTATCATTTGGATAGATTATGCCATGTACATTCTGAAACCATCCAATGCTATATGAGTTTGAAAGTTTAACACAGATGAGGAAGCAGCAGTTGACTTGCACACCTCATAAGATGAAAGTGGATGCCTTTACATGATGTGGAGTGGAACAGATTTTGATATTCAAGTGTTAGGAACTGAAATAAGTGAATATCAGTCCTGTCTCAGAGATGAATTTCAGGTTACAAGCTCTGTTTACCTTCTGATTTGGAATGCCATATGAAATCAATATTACCTGCATAAATATCTCCTAAAAATATTCTACATACATTCAAATGGATTGAAAAAATTCCATATGGACTTTTCTAGACTTTAACTTATTAAAAATGATATTATCTACTCTCACATTAAATATATGTATATTTACATAATATTGTTTTCAAGTAAAAGAAGCTTTGAAATTTAATCTTTTTTCCCATTCTGAAAACTAAATACTGGCAATACCTGTTGTGGCTTCTTGGAGTGTTTCATCTGTCCTGGAACTAAATTTTTATGGCAGTGTTGAAGCTTAAAACTGAAATGATACCACCACTATCTATTATTCTAACATTTGTTATGTTCATATAACCTGAAGTTCCTGCCTGTTTTTTTGTTGTTGTTGTTGTTGTTTGTTTGTTTTTTATTATTATTATTATTTCAGTTTAAGTGGTGTAAGCACATAGAAGTTCTAAATATAAACTTTCAAATATTTTGTAGTTGAAATAAGTAATTTTAAGTGCATCAGTAAAAGGTCAGAATTAAGTTGCTTCACTTTACCTTGGTCAGTACATTTTGATTTTATGCAACCCTCTTCAGTAGCTGGCTACTTTATGTTAGAGAGTATGTGGATGGAAATACATTTAAATAGCAAACTATTTATCTTTGTGGGGATGTTTTAAAACATTTCTGAAATGTGCTCTGTGGCTGCTCCAGATAATGTCCTATCCTTTCATAAATAAATAAATAAATAAATCAAAGGGGATTTTCAATCTTCTTATACCTCCTTTCAACCTTTAACTTTTTTTTAATTATTATTATTTTTATTTTTTATTTATTTATTTACCACGTCCCTTCTACTGACTTGGCATTCTTAATATTACATAGCTGGTTATTGATTTTCTTGATCGTGACAGAATAACTGAATCTAAGAATGTTTGAGGCAGGCAGGGCCCTCTGGAGGCCCTCTAGTCCAACCTCCTGCTCAAGCAGGGACACCCAAGGCAGGGTCCCCAGGTAACTTTTGATGATCTCCAAGGAGGGAAAGTCCACACCCTCCCTGGGCAACCTGTGCCAGTGCTGTCACCTGCACAGCACAGAAGTGCTTCCTGGTGTTTAGATGGAACCTCTCATGTTCCAATTTGTTCTCTATTGGCATTGGGCACAACCAAAAAGAACCTGTCTCTTTATAAACACTGAGAAGATCCCACCTGAGCCTCCTCTTCTCCAGGCTGAAGAGTCCCAATTCTCCCAGCCTTTCCTCATAGGAGAGGTGCTTCAGTCCCTTGATCATCTTGGTGGACCTCCTCTGGACTCTTTCCAGTATGTTCATATTTCTCTGGTACAGAAAGGCCCAGAACTGGACACAGTACTCCAGGTGCAGTCTCACCAGTGGTGAGTAGAGGAGAAGGGTCACTTCCCTTGAGCTGGTGGTAATACTTTGCCTAACATAGCCCAGGATAATATTAGTCTTCTTAATGGCAAGAACACATTTTATCTCATGTTCAACTTGGTGTTCACCAGGAATCCTAGGTCTTTTTTTCTGCTTTTCCACCTGCATCATTCTTGGGGTTTTTCTTCCCCAAGTGCAGGACTTTGCACTTCTCTTTGAACTTTTTGAGACTCTCATCAGCCCAGCTCTCTAGACTTTCTAAATCCCTCTGGATGTCTGTGTTGCCCCTGGTGAGTCATCCACTCCCCCCAGTTATATATCATCTGCAAATTTACTGAGGGTGCACTCTATCCCCGTATCCTTAATTAAGATGTAAAACAGGACTGGACCCAGTACTGACCCCTTAGCAGATCTTAGCTAGCAGACCATTTTATGTCTTACAAGGTATATATTTTTTTCTCTCTTAGTTTCATGGACTAATGTGTAATCATCTATTGAGCTGAACCTGACAAGAAATATTACATGCAGGCCACTTACTCTGAATGATGAATAATTTGAGGTAGAGGAACTGGAAGTTACAATATGGAGTCATTTCTCTGTTGTGGGCTGGAATTGGAATCAGGTGTTGGTGGAACTGTTACCCTAATGTAAATGACATTTCTTGAAAAGAAAAGATTCTGAATTCTCCACAAGCAAAAGGGCTTCACATAAGGGCTTCAAATGTCCTATGCCTTCTTAAAATCATCTCTAGAAACTTACTAAGTCTGACTGCTTTTTAACTCCACTATTTCTGAAAATGTTTTCACCATGGGCAACTCCGAATGTTCCATATGCCACAGGTTCTAGTGATAACCACAGATGTATAATCTGTCTTTTCCCTCTTGTCAAGCCTACATAACCATAACCTCTCTGAAGAACCAAGGAAAACCTTTGGCTCATTTAACTACAGCCAACCCAACACTGTTTGCAGGTATAGTGTATCATTATATTATTAGCTCCACATGAACAACTGAGCAGATATAAACCTGCTATATGAATATCAAGTAGGCTTCAGCAGAAGCATATGTTTATGCAGTATAAATGACTTGTATTTACAGACGTGTCTCATGCAATAATGTGTGTCAGGCTGGTGAAATGTGGCTGACATTTGAAGTTTTGATGATGTAACAGATATGAGGTCAGTAAAAATGCATGTAGCTTATATGCCACTGGAGGCTTTGTATGGCCTCCTACACAAGTGCAAACAGGTGGGAGTTATTTATATTACATTCTGATCAGCTCTGGATGGAGTAAACAGGCTAGATTTTAAATCACCCCAGTGATATCTCTATGAGCTATCTTTCTCAGTGAACACTGTATAAGCCTGACTGTGATTATTGCTACTCATTTCAGTGCAAGTTAAGTAAATTAATAGATAATCCAGGGCAGGATTCATCTAAGTGAATATGTGTTTGAGCATATAGGCATCTACAGCTAAGAAGTTCACATCAGTCTCCTTTTGTGGCCAGAGAAGAATCAGAGTCTGTCAGTACAGTAGTGCATTAATTCCAGCCAAAATTAGACATTTTCATTCAGTGTAAGGGGATTTATCTGAACACCATTGGCTCTATTGATTAGGACTCCATTGGCAACAAGAGACACCTAGACAGCTGTCTCAGGTATAGATGCTTACACTGCATACACCTTGAGAGAGAGATTGCAGGCCTTGGGTAAGCATGGCTGAATGTAGATAAGGTAAATTTTGTTTGTTGGATGGGACTTAATTTGGCCCACTGTGAATTCTATTTTATGTAGCCATTGATAAATTTAGCCATTCACTTTGATTTCACTAAAAGAATTTAAAAGTTTTGAAAAGAAAAATGCTTCAAGAGGCCAAAGGAAACCAGGGATAAGAGAATGAACTGTGTTCAGATGAATGGCATTTGTTTCATGGATGTGGTCAGGGACAATGTTTTGTCTTGGCACTGATAATAAACTGACACATCATCTGGACATTTGTGTATGACTTACTGACCCTCATTTAGCCCTTTTGAATGAAGTGACCTTCACTTTGGTGGCTAGAGAAAAAGGGAATGACCGGGGATACTACTTGACCTCTCACTCCAGGCTACTACAAGGACTACTGATATCTCTCTACTAATTAGAGCTGTCCCCAAAGGTTTTGTTGTCAGAAATAGACAGGATGATGGAAAGTGATTTACCAGTTTGCATTCTGGGATATGAATTCTTTAGCAAAATCAGCTCCAGATTCTCTTATTTTTATTCACTAACCAGTGTCAAACTGCAGAGGACTGCAGGAGACAGAGGATGTTCCTTGTCTATCCCATGGCCCAAACTTGGGTGCAAGAAAAAGGGTGAGAATTGCCTTGATGAAGAAACAGTAGAGGATTTTGATGGTTTTCCTATGGATCTGTAACCCATGTGTGCTCTCATGGCATACAAGAGTGGCTTATGCTGCTCATGTGAGAAGCCTGGGCTAAGCAAGCTGCAAGGAACTGACTTATTAACCAGCACTCATGGTGACAGAAAAGGGGGCAAGGAAAAGCAAAGTACATGTAATATGGTGGAAACGGCCTGATGGTTTTTCTGAAGGTAGGTGAGATGGAAGGGGTAATGCTGTTATTTATTGCAAATTAACAATCTCTTACTGGCATAACAGGAGTTAGCTATACCAAACTTTACTTCAGCACCTTCTTTCAGAGCATGAATGTGTGGTTTCATCTGGCTTCAGGGTTATGTGTCTTCTCTCTGATCTACTCCAGAGTAGATTGCCATCTTATTGCTTATTGTCATCTGATGGACTAACCCAAGATGAGCAATCAGAGTGATGCAACATATATTACCATAAAGTGGAAACTATCTTTGTGCAGGGAAACCTCTGTGCACCACTTTGACTGTCAGAATAAGTTGATATCAGTGTGGTTACCTGGTCTGACCTCTTTTCATTGAAATAAATTGTCCCTTATGCATAGATGAGGCAGTAGCTGAGTTCTAATACCCCTGTCTATGGTAGCTGCTCTAGTTTTGAATATGGGCTTCAGGCTGCCTGAAATCTCTACTGAGGTTTCCCCAAATCCTTTGGGTTAAATCCTTAACCCGAAACCCAAAGAAGAATCATCAGATGTATTCAGTAACCTGCCTTGCATTTGAACTTGAAATCTAGGAATGAAATCCTTTATGTGAGCAATATCCAGCACTTTACTGTTATTTGCAGTCACTTATACCAATGAGGAGATAGATGTTTATCAGTTGGAGAAACTATTCCTGTGCTTGTCTTCAGTCTCCTGTATTTTTCTTATCCTGTTTGTATAGCTTCCTCATACAGAGTAATGAACGTGTCTGAAGCAGATTTCTCAGTGAATGGTTTATCTCGTTATTAATGATGTGGAGCACTTCAGGACCCTTAGGACCTCTGCATTGTTGCTTTAATAAACATCTTTCAAAATGACGAGGCCATTGGCACCCTTTCTGTGCTTTTATGGTACAATGATCTTAAAGTTGCATGGTGCGTTTTATTTATTAGCCAGCCCATTAATCACACAGGTATCACTTGGCTTCAGGGAAAATTTTAATTAGAGATATTTAAGGTTGAGAGAAAGTGCTTCTGTGACAGACAATGAGAGCAAGCAGAAGCAGGAGGCAGGCTATCTTTGCAACTCTGTGATTAATACAGGATTTAAATAAAATATTCATGAAAGGAAATTGAAGTTATAGCTAAATCCAAACGTTAAACCCCTTTTAAAACTCAAATTTAAATTCTCTGGAGGTTCATTCTTCTCTGTGTTTATTAGTGGGGAATGAATCTGATGAAAGTGAGAGAAAAGGGAATTTGTTGCCTAATGTAATAATTTAGCAAAGTTTTTAAATGCTTCTACTAAATCTTCTTGAACCACTAGTTAATACCATTGATGAAATCCGTATTTGAAATGGCTCACAAGTCACTAAGACAGGTACAAAATAAGATTGGGAGTGGAACTTAGGACATTCCTGTCAGCACACTGACATGCATATGAGACAGAAAGAAAAGATCGTGTGGAGGACAACAGTATCCTTCTGGCAGTACAGGACTGGTGGTTACTAATGCTTAAAACCTATATTGCACATGAAAAATGAATGGTACTGGTTGTGCAAACATCTCCCTTGTTAGATAATTAATCAGATGTACTTTGTTTTGATATAGCACCACCCTGGTGTGCTCACAGGCATCTCCTGAAATAGCCCTGTAAAAAGGATTGTTAAAAAGGGAAAAAGAAGCCAAACAAACCCTGTAGCAAATACTGCATGTGACTCAATCTATCTACACCAACAGCAAAACGGTACATCAAATTGTCCTACTTCCACAGGGCAATATTTTCAGACTTGGATGCTCACATTTAATCATTTAAATGTGTAGGAAAATTAATTGAGCCCCTTCAGCGTCATAGCTCTGTTTTCCCTTCCCTTTTTGTATGCTGCAGCTGTTCTCCCTAAACACAGAACATCCAAAGTGATTTGACCTCTTGTTTCTATAAACTTCAGAGTTCTCACTGAAGCACTCCTGGATCTTTGGTGTGGAAAGAAAAGCTGCAATTTGGTCACTTATTTCAATGTAGTCACCTGAGCTCATTGGAGAAGGAACATGGGTGATGCTGCCTCTAACAAGAGTTAAGCCACTCCTGACTAGAGATAAAAGAAGAGCAGGAGCCTACAAAGGCAATCATGAGCTTGGCAAGTCCATAACTGGTTTTCTCTTGGTGAAGCACAAATGTTTCACATTCACTCTGCTTTGTTCTCTTTGCAGGTGGGACTGGTTCTCCTAACCTCTGAACCTTTTTCCCCTTTTACTTTGTAATCAGAGAGGACAGGGCTTTTTATAGCTAAGAGGTTTCAGCCTTCACTTTTCCCTCTGGTGTGCTGAGGTAGGTTCACACACAGAATCACAAGGCGCTTTCAAACAGAATCACAGAATGGTTGAAGATGGAAGGGACTTGTGGAAGTGATTCTGGTCCACCCCCTCTGCACAAGCAGGGACACCTAGATCTTTGGTTTTATTGCTACTCACAAGATCAACAGGTTGCAGAATTAAAAACATATGTTCACATCTTCCAGGAATATCATTTTAGATGCCATCTGATTTTGGCAGGCATCTTTTTTTTTTTTTTTTTTTTTTTTTTTTTTTTTTTTTCGTATTTTTTTATTTATTTTTTTTATTTATCGTATTAAAAAAAATAGAGACCTTTGTTTTTTTTTGTTGAAAAAAAAAAAAATAACAAGAATTTATTT
>CM021732.1:148940115-149021336 GCA_011075105.1 Heteronetta atricapilla
AAAAAAAAAAAAAAAAAAAAAAAAAAAAAAAAAAGCATGTCAAAAGTCTAATGCTTATTAGCATAAGTTGCTTTAGAATTTGAATTTAAAGTTATTCATAGGGCTATGTAAAACCTGTGTCTCTAGTAGCTTTAAAAATGAATCTAACAAGCAAACAAACAAAAAAAACCACTCCTTTGTGTGGAACTTAATTTTAACCCATTCTTGTTACGAAATTGTTACCAAATATTTTAAGTGAGGAACTTTTCATCATTCACAGGCAAACTAGGCAGTTGAGAAGAAGATACAATTGGAGAGAACAGATGACCCAATTCAGTATAACAGAGACAAGTGAAAGCATTGTTGAATTGCTGAAAACTCTTTTTTTTTTTTTTTTTTTTTTTTTTTTTTCCCCTAAAGAACAGGCCTTCCCTTCCCACCCTACAACAGGTGAAATTCAGAAATCATTTTCTCCTCTATTGGAATGAATGTGTTGCATTGAAACATATTTCCTCCCCTGCTCTAATTTCTCACAAGCCATTCAGCAATCCATCTTTTCAGGCCATGTTGTTCAGGTGTATGATTATATTTGAAATTCCAGCATCCATTAATCACTGCTCTGTGACCTGCTTTACTCCGTACTTACTAAGCTCCTTTTCTTCAGTTCTGGACTGCCAGTGCTGTGTAAACTGTTTACTTTTCTGGTGTAGCATTTGCTCATAATTTTGGCAAGCTCCAACAAAATGTTCCCAATTGACTTTTGGCCAAAAAATATAATAGACTTTTCTTACTTGGAATTTGATGCCTACATATGTGTTTCCTTGTTCCCTCTTTCAGGCAGCTTTTTAAACTCTGTTATCACCTGGTCTCACCTTGCCTCTGTTGTGACTGTAGAATGGAAACAATTGTCACACAGGCCTGAAGACAGTTTCCAGCTTCTTCATTTTTCACTTTCCAGCAAGCATCGCTTGATTCTCAGGAGGTTCATTTAACTCTTGTATTGCTTGCAGTCAGACAGAAAGACCTGTTGCTTTCATGTAAGAAGGAGAAAAAAAAATATATAAACTGGAGACGGAAAATAATATTGAAGCTTCAATCTGTAGAAATAATAAAATAGATCTGAGGCTTTTTAATATTTGTATTCCAATAAGCATCCATCCCCATGTGAGGTTATGCCAGAAATACGAGAGCAAGAATATCTTTGGCATAAACACTTACTGTCTGTAGGCAGAAGAAAGATGGAAAGAATGGGAAAAGGACAGAAAATCAGGTTTCTCTCATCAAACTTAAGCTGTTTAAGAAACATAGTCACTGAAAACTGATAGGAAAACAGACAGTGGATCCCATCTATCTTACCTATTCTGTGTAGGGAAGACCAGAAGGTGTAAACTCTCTCAACTGATTACAGATGAAGTCTCTATACATAACTTTGACTAAGACAATGACCTTTTGAAAGGTTCAAAAAAGACAGTGACTCTTTTAAATTGCTGCAGTGAAGTGAGAAAATTCCTACCTTATACTGTCTGGATCAAAATAAAGTGGGAAGCCTATGTCATAGGTAAAAGTAAAATACATGTTTTCTGAGTTATAGTGCAATGCATGGTCCATCCTGCCCCTGTTGCTTCTTCCCCATTTACCTGAACCATTTGAACATGCTCAGCTGGGACAGAGATAACCAAAGCTGTCACAAAAAGCTGCTAGCATTTCCATTTCCTACCATTGGCAGAAATGCCTGAAGAGCAGCTCATCAGCCTATTTCATGTTCTGATCTATATTTAGCACATGGTTTCCCCTTTGTATTTGAGTGTTGTATAGTTTTTGGCTCTTCTACTTGGCATAGTAGCCAGAATAATCCTAAAAAAGTTAAAAAATTGAAACCCCAAACCCACTGTACAAATATTTTAGTACATTAAACAAGGCTTAACCCCGTTCAGGAGAAGAGGACTTCAAAGGTCTTATTATGGATAGTGTGTTTATTATTGTTATTCTGTGCTGGTTGCTCATCTATCCTGTTGGAGCATAAAACACATTTTGCACTTTGTGTGCCAGTAAATATCTCAGTGCTTCATCTTCACACAGCATAATATAGCTAGGTCACTTGAGGACAGAGTGTGGGTGGTGTTTGACAGTTTTTATAAACAAATGAAAATACCTCTGCTATCCCCAGAGCCTAGTTAGCTGTATGCTTTCCAAGTTCTTGGTGCTGAAAGTGTGGAAAGTTAGATTCTCTCTGGGCAAAAAACAAACAAACAAACAAACAAAAAACACACAAAAAAACAACAAACGGAGGTAGATGCAAGTTTGATGTATTTCACCTGACTTCTGCCTTCCTAATGGCCTAACTCCCTCACCCCTACCTTATCACTGTATAATAAACCTCTCTCACCCCTACCTTATCACTGTATAATGAAGTGCAGAATACATATAACTTGCGTTTTGAGAAGACAGAAGATAATCCACAAGACCACTGATGACAGAGATGTTTCCAGGCTGATTCTGCCTACACCCTTTTCTGAGAGCCTTGATATTTAAATTGCATCCATTTAGGCTCCCTTGCTCATTGATAGAAGAGGTGTTAGCAGGCCTATGGGAGTTTAAGTGGTGATACAAGGCTTCAGGTCAGAAGAAGGGGATGGAATTTTCTCCACTTTCACACTAGTTGAGAATTTGACAAGTGATGAGTTTGTTAGTTCATCCCATCAAAAGCCACATCACTGTTTGAGACAAGACTATTTAACCAAGGATATTAGTACTTGTGCAGCTGTGTCTTAGTAACAGTATTGATGTCACTCAATGTCTTGGCCACTTTCCATGTCTTATGTATGAAACTACATGGTGTTATAATAGATATTCACTTCTTTACTTACTGTCTCTGTACTGCTATGAAGGCTTCTTTATACAGTCTAGTGATAGGCAGATTTCCTCCTCTGATTTCTTTTCAGTGGTGGAGAAAGTAGTACATGTCACTTAATTACTTTAGCAATAGTCTTGCAGCATGTGTTCATTATGCATTATCAAAGCACATACCAGCAACTGCAGAAATTCCGTAAATGGATCCAATTGCTCTCAGCACTACTAGTGAAGAACTTGATTTATTTGATTGCCAAAATATTTAATTGAGTACCATCTTGATGCCTGTGTAAATGGATTTAGTGTTAGAAAACCAAGTCTAGAAGAGTATTTTAAAATTATTTTTAATTTTATTTAATATATAGTGAAATGTTAAAAAGGACAAGAAGACAACAGCAGTACAACATACATCCATTTCTTTTGTGACAGAACCATTGTCAATTTGAAAATTGTTTTGACGTGCCCTTAGGTGTAGTAGCAGGAGCTCCTGTGATAATTCTTTTCCCAGAGGCACCCTGAGCTTTAGAGCTGCATTTATTCACTAATGTAAGAAATGACCCATGCTCATGAGCTAGTCAAGTGAGAGAACTGTGAAAGTGCCACTAGCATTCCCCCCCCCCGCCCCAACTTTAGAAACAGAAAAATTGCTCTCCAGACTCCAATTTTTCCCCTACAAAGGTCCCACATTTTAGTTAAAACGAAAAATTCTTCATAGCATCAGACACCCTGTTTGCCTGTTTTTCTCTCCTGCATAGTTCTGAAAACATTTGTCACACCTTCTTTATCGTAAAAGGCCCACTAGAAATCTGTGGGTTCCTTCAGCCACAACTCATAATTAATGTGACTGCAGCAACTAAACCAGCTTATTTTTAATCACTCTGAAGACAAGGAGATTCAATTTTCATCCAGTCATTATAGGAATAGAAGTAGGAGAGAAAAGAAAGTGCCTGAAACTCTGCCTCCTTATGCCAGTACTAATTGTGACTATATTTAGTTGAAGTAACTTTGAAGATCTCTTTGATATCAGGTACTTCATTGAATTTCTTCAAATGGTTCCAAACTGTGAAGCCAAGATGCCCTGTGACCTCCCAATGTCTATCCAGTTCCCTTGCCTTTAGAAGTTTCTAAGAGAAAATTTACCTCTTTGTCCTTCAGAGCTTTTCCCACTCAGAAATCTAAATGTGTGTACACCTGAAAAGGACAGTGATGCTATGAAAAGCTTTGAAAATGGAGAAGGAGAAATGTCACTGAGCCAAGAGTTATTTGGAGCCAGTGGAGTAGATTCAGTTTCATTGTGTCCAACACAGAGGCTGGAAATGTGGAAAAGCCATTGTTATCTTTTCTCACATATTTCAGTAGCAAATTCTTGTTCAAAGCCTTCAGGATTTGAACCCTGTTTAACACCTGTTGAGCAATTCTGCTGCTCTGCAGTTGATGCCTAGTCAACAAATTGTGTCTGTGATTTTGAAGTAGGATAACATTGTAGATAAGACACACCTACTGGGCACTTTCAAGTTTTAATATTGTGTTAGTCATGGCTTTTATGTATGTTTACACACAATATCTGCCTGAAGGTATACATTGATTTCCAGCCATCAAGAACACATTTAAAATTGGCTGAGTTTTTAACCTTTGTTCACAGAAAGTATATTTTAACTTTTTTTTTTTTTTTTTTTTTTTTTTCATGCCACTAGGAATTACTAGCTCAGAAAGATTTCATATAGCTATGATCATCATCATGATTATTGATTTAAACTAAAATTCTTCTAGTGATTTTATTCCTTTTATAAAGTTGAGTTATTCTTATAATTTAACTTTGGTCTTTTAATAGGTGTATTCCTTTAAAATGTATTGATTTAAGTGGACTCAACTGTATGTCAAGTAAAGATTTTCTGACAACTAAAAATAAAACCCTAATGTAGTGTTACTTCACTTATATGTAGTATTTTTGTGAGTTTTCATAGTTAAAACATTTTTAAAAAATGAAAAAAAAAAAAAGGCTATGAGGATACAGACTGAGATTCATATTGCAGGATTAAATGCTTAAATCCAAGAGAACAGTTCCTACGACCCTCTCTCCTATATCAGCTAAGCTCGGAAGCACCTTAAATCAATCATTGCTCTGTTATTTTTCTCTTGTTTCTCTAGTAGTTGAAAACTAAGTTCACTTACAACATCATGGGCTGAACAACTAAGTGCCTGGTTTCTTTCTGCATTCAGCTGCCAATTCAGAGATGTGCAAAGCAAAACTCAGACTCCCTATAAGTTCCTGGAGGTGAAGAACACATCAGGAGTTGTGCAGCCTGGCAGGCATGCTCCCCTTTGATGAGAAACACAATAGGATGGAGAGGAAGGGATGTTGTTGTTTTCTGTCCTTTAATGTACTTCCCTCACAAGAAATCCGTCCTGTGACAGACAAGGTGCGAGTGTCCTCACCTTGCTGGGGTTGAAATTGATTGTTTGGATTTGCCAGGGGAGTCCTAGAATTGTGCCATTTTGTATCCATCCTGTTAGAGCTGTACAAAAAAAAAAAAAAAAAAAAAAAAAAAAAAAAAAAAAAAAGGATGAGGCTGCAGAAGGGGAATTCTTTGGTGAAAGAGCCCTGAGTATTTTTCCCTCCATTTTATTTCAAGATTCTTAATTTGCTAAGTGGATCTGGAAATGTGGCCCATGTTATATCCCAGTCTCCAAGTGTAAATTTCTTGTTTGAAATGTAGGCTGGGGTTTAAATCTCTCCTCTGTTTGATTTAATGAAGGAGTTTAATCTTGAGTTTCTTGTCCTTGTCCTAATCACCAGGATAAACAGATATTGGCTTTGGAATAGAAAGACTCACGTCTTTAGCACAAAGCTGAGAACAACTGCTTTGATAGGGAGAGAGCCAGATTTTCAGACTACCAACTGAATTCAGCAGTGTTAGGATCATTCTCCTCACCTGGAGATCTCTGCTATAAAATGGCAGACAGCTTCAGTTCCCATTTTAACAGACCAAGCATTCTCTACAGTCACACACAGTCACTGGTAGAGTTAAGAAATTGTGTTTTTCCTAATTCCTTGTCTTGAGCTTTGGCTTTCCTTCTCCATCATGTGTTCATACACTCCAGGCCTTTATAAATCTCAAATGCAGATTGTATCATTTTTATTGTGCCATGAGGGAGAGAAAGATAAAGCATTAAAAAGTTTACAAGTTGTTTTACACCCCTGATAGAACAAGGCAACCAATTATTTCCTTCTTCAAAACAACCCTGCCCTTGTTCAGACGTGGATTGTTGATGCATTTCAGAAACTGTGTGGCAGGCAGCATGAAAGGATGCTATGATTCATGCCCCACGTCTGCATCTCAAGATTGATTCAAATGGCTATTATCATGTTGCAGAATGTGGTGGTGGTAAACACAAGGAAGATGTGCTGTGTTTAAGAGCCTCCCATGTCAAAATACACATCAGCCTTGATTGATACATACTGACTCATGGCCATATAGGACAGATGTGATATTTGTCAACTAGGATTACAGTGGTGTAATTATTTACACTCCCAAAATGTTGAGAATGATAGAGTGTTTATGTGAAGTATCATGTTAATGGAACTACTAGAAAATCAATACCAGGATTGGGAGACTGGAAGCCATTTAATCTGTTTGTTCTGGTTATCCATCATAGTAGATTTTTATTCCTCCTTCATACTCCTATAACCCTATTGTGTGTCATTTGTTGTAGTAATTGCTCTAACGCTGGTAATTATAGACATCACCAGACGTTCACTTCCTTTCTCCAAAAATCCTACCTATTTATTGATTTGGCAACATTGTGCCTTCAGCACATTTTAACATACTAAGCTGAATTACTAGTCCTACCACAGAAACCTCATGTGACCCTGAGCTATGCCCTGTCTCCTAAAAGAATGTTTGCTGTGATTTGCTGGTTTCCTTTAAGTGTTTTTTATAGACTCTCAACTGCCTATTGTTAAGTGTTCTTACACTACTTGTCTCTGAGAGCCCAGATCTCCATGCAGTCCCAGCAGAGGTAAGATTATTATAAATAAGGCAGACAAGTGTAGGATTTGGCCCATGGTTAAAATACCATATCAACTGCTTCTGCAAATACAACCATGTACCATATATTTTTGTCTGTGGTATGAGAATTTGTCCACTAACATCTAAAGGGATCAAAGCTAGTGTCCTCTTAATTGTCTGGCACACTTGATTGATTATTTACTTCCTACACAGACGTGTAGGAACTCTATAAATCAGCCTGAATAATAATAACAATTATAGTAATGATTGATAAATGAGCATTCATTTGTGTTCCTCTCAATCACACTAATGGGATTTTGATGTATAAATCTCTTTTCATTGTAACAAGATTACATATTTTGGAATGCAAAAATGCTGTTTCATTTAATATAAGAAAACAGAATTTTCCTTAGGTAGAATTGTGTAGTGATATAGATCACATTATACTACAGACCTTGTGGAAATGCTCAGCATTGATTTGATAATAATTGCTATGTGGATTATAGATAAATGCCTTTATGTGTACAAACATCCCCTTGGGAACTGCTGTGATACTGTCTACAAAAGCCAAGATCATGTGTTTATGAAGAAGCTACAAAAGATAAACAGTGTGGGTTTGTATTCTCCACATTGAACAAAACACAGTGTGTAATCAGGAAGAAAAGATGGGAAAGCTTTACATGTTTATTTAAACGACAGAAACTGGCAAATCAGCAACTTAAGAACAGAGTATAATGTTTTTGGTACAGAGAATATATTTTTGTCTTACATTTGTAGGACTCTGTGGCACCTCACACGGTATTTCTATGTGTTAGAGAAACATGAGTAACTAATAAACCATAGTAATGAAGGTGCTGATCCAACAAACAGTTAATTCCCATGACCATCTATTGAATTCAAAATCAGTAATCATGTAAGTATGCATGCAACGATATTTATGTTGGTAAGTTCTAGGCTCAAGTGGCTTCTGCTTAAATTTTCACAGGGAGCCAGGAAAAACAAATACAGATTGCCTGGTATTTAGTCCAGTGCTTTAAAGAGAAGTGGTGTGTCTCTTCCAGGCTGGACTAGCTAGTCTATTGTTTTATATCTAGGTCATTCAGATCAGAGCCTTTTCTCCTCATCTCTAGTTTATATCATTTCTATATTATGATGCTGTTCTCATGCAACCCCAAAAAACAAGCAGAAGCATTAAATTCCAATATGAGTTACGTTTGGTACACATTTAAAGGCCTATATTATAAAATTTTACTTTGAAATTATCATAAAACTCTGAACAAAGAATTGTTGATGGGAAATTGGACTGTTCATATGAGCTCTGAAGTCTACATGGGTGTCAAGATGAAACAAGTTCGGGTTTGATTACAGATGCATACAAACCCTTTTAAAATCATGCACACTGCTTTTGCAAGGATTATATGCAGTAGTATGCTAACTTTTTATTTGCCTCTTCTCCCTTTGGGACATTTATTGCATTATTGCAGATTATTTATCTATTTGTTAAATTAACTCCCAATATACCTGTATTTTGCATCCTGCTACAGGAATGGTTGCTCAGAAAAATTTTCAGGCATGCATGTGCATACATATTCTTAGATGAGAATTTTTAGACTATTCTGCAGGGACAATCTTTAAAGCTATTGTTCCTGAAATCTTTTCTGTTTCTGAAAGTAGGTTAAAGGCATCAGTAGTTTCATCATTTTTTTCTAATTTCTCTTTTCAATTAGTGGCATGTTTTGTGAAGTAAGGAATACAGCATAATGACAACAATAACAAAAATGTGTTTTTTCCTCCTATTGAATGTATCTAGACTATTGAAAATTTTCTTGCATACCCCTCATACAGAAGAATTTTCCTTACCTTTATTCTAGCATTTTTTTTACACAGCATATGACAATATTGTAGGCAAGCATGAATAGTAGACTGTGGGCAGAGGCAAACTTCTTTTGCCTGTACTTTAAATAGAGCAAGCAAAAGCTAGATGCACACAGTTATCTCCGTGCTGAATCTGAGCTACTTTGTTCTCCTGAAGGGTAGAGTGCATTAAGTAGTGCCCAATGCTGTGATAACTGCATTCAGATGGCGTGGGCATAGCTTTTGTGGGTCTTTTGGGTAATATAGTAGGCAGACAGTTCCACAGATTATAAATTATACCATATATATAGGTATACATATATATATATAACATCAAATTAACTATCATGAATCTATAGACATGCAGTTATTTGTACCAGTGAAACAAAAATCAAATATTTTCTTCTAGATGATTTTTCATGTTCCTTTTCCCTGCGACCTGGTTGCACACTATGTTCCATACTGATGGCTCAGCAGGTTGAGAGGAGAGGAAAACAGACATAGAAACTACCTAGAAAAAACTGGCTGCTTTTGACTTTCCATTCTGAGATGAGGCTGAAGCATAACCTTTAGCTGACAGAAAAAAAAAAACATTGTAAGAAATTGCTTTAGTCATCTTCCAGATCTAATTCTGTACAGAACTGTGTACAATGACATATACACTTAGTGAACTGCCTATAATCATAGAAGAAGCATGTCAGTGTGAATGAAAACCTAGATGGTCTGGGTATCACTGCAGTCCCTTGCTCACAAGACAGTCCTTTGTGTCTTTCTAGCCCACGCTTTGCAATGGGTATGAAGGAAGAATCCTGTCTGCACAGGATTTGTGGGTAGGAGAAAATTCATTCTATCTCTTTATGTCCACCCAAAATCTATCAGGAAACACCCACATAGCCTAAGTGAAGCTATCTTCCAATCTTCTATTTAGCTTGGAAAACCTCTTGGTTTTCTTGGAAGGTAATCCCTTATGAAGTCCTCCTGCAGAATGCTGTTGAGAATTATGCCATGGAAATTATTGATAGAATCATGTTCAACCCACTTGTAAAGCCTTAGTGGGGGCAGGCAGAAGGAGCCCTCAGTCTGGCATTTAGAATCAATGCCAGGAAAAGAAAGTTTCTCTTTCAGAGAAATGTCAAGCAATATTACATACTTAGAGTCATAGTAAATGTGCAGGACCTGAACAGCTAAAAGAATAGTCTAATCAAAAGCTCATTGAATGCAGTGGGAAACTTCCCACCAGCTTCAGAGCTGAAATATTGAGTGTATTTCTGGTCTGAAACAATAGAAAGAATTAATGATTAGAGAGAGTTTACAGCCTCTGGACAGAAGTGTAATGGAGGCTATCTCCCCAGGTTTCTGATATGCAATTTATCTATTTTTATTTGGGAGTTTAACCACTAGAACCCTTGTGTAATTTTCTTCTTCAAGAAGTTCTAAAACACACTCCTTAATAAATCTGGCTCCTTATGTCATTGGACTAAAGATGACCAGTTTCTACCCTGACCTGATTTGGGGCATCCACAGCTTCTCTGTGAAACCTGTGTCAGTGCCTCACCACCCTCAGAGTAAAGAATATCTTATATCTAATCTAAATTTACCTTCTTTTAGTTTAAAACCATTCCCCCTTGTTCTACCACTACACTCCCTGAAAGAGTCCCTCCCTAGTTTTCCTGTAGACCCTCTTTAGGTATTGCAAGGTTGTTACAAGGTCTCCCTAGAGCCTTATCTTCTCCAGGCTGAACAACCCGAACTTCCTCAGCCTGTCTTCATAGGAGAGGTGCTCCAGCCCCTTGGTAATCTTTGTGTCCTTCCTCTGGACTCATTTAATATATCCATGTCCTTCTAGTTCTGGGGGCCCCAGGGCTGAACACAGTGGGATCTCAAGAGACCCTGTCCTGTGCATTATTTAATACACACAGATAAACCCAAAGAGGCCCAGAGAAATCCTGGCTTTAAGTGGTATGTCCTGTGGTGATCAGTAGCAGAACAAGAGTCATAGGCCACTGCTAAATAAAGCTGTTCAAGATTTGTCCTCCAAACCAAAGTGCTGGTGGCACAGCAAGAATTGTGTTCACATGGCTAAACCCCTGTTCCCATCACCCCAGATAATATAATAAATATTAATATGTAGGGACCATAGTATTTAAGACAATGTTATTGGATGTATGATGGTTACTAGTTATACTAGTATAGCCAGAGCTGCAGATACAGAGTGGAGACACACCAGGACTGCCATTTCCACTGCATGTGAGTTTGCACTTTGGTCTTAATACATGTCTGTGAGCATGCCCGCCACAAGGAACTGACAGTGCCAAGACAGTACTTTTGTTTAGAATTATCCTAATTGATGCTGAAACTATTCATCACTTCCTGTTTATACAACCTCCAATAATGTCAAAAGATCAAACACAAAAACCTAGCCTGGCAATTTTCAAAAGCTGTCAAAGAATACAACAGCAATGACTTAGATGAATGTGCTTTCAGCTCCCATGAAATATAAATATATGTGTTACAAATCAGTCTGCCAGTCTCTTTGGAAAGTTGTCCATAGATGTTTTCTGTTCTGTGTAAATATGAATTTCTTTTGCCATTTCATGAAGCCTGGGAATCTCAAACAATAATCTAAATATAAATCAAAATGTTTGTGGTTATTCCTTTCCTGGAGCTTCTATTTGGACTTTGAGACTGAGATGTCTTCTCTTAATGTCTGTGGTAGGGTTTTTTTTACTGGTATTGCTCATTGACTCATTTCAGAGTCATGAAAGATGACTAGGACGTACAAGTCCCATAAACATCCTTATCCAGTTAATTAATAGTAAATTTAGTATTATTAAGATAAATTAGTAAGAGTCTTGGTTTTTGGTAGTGCTTGGTCCCTATGAACTGTCAGGCTTCTTGTCTAGAGCACTGACTTTGCTTCTCCACAAGGGCAGAGTTCAGCCCATGGGCTTAACAGAAAAATAAATGAATAAATAAATAAATAAATAAATAAATAAATAAATAATCAGATACTTCTATATGTAGACATAAGGTTTGTTAAAGCATGTTTGGTGTCTGAAGGGGTGAGAGACTACCTATGTGGATGTAACTGCTACCTCTGCCTTGTTTCTATAAAGTTTCTAGAGCAGGAAAATTGTTGCTGGTGTTTCAATAAACAAAATTAGTACACGTTTCAACTCCAACTGAATATTTAAAAGATATTCCTTTGAAGAGAAGGGCTTGCTGTTTCAGTGAGGCATCAATGTGCCACCTGCTTCCTATGGGTAAGGGCTCCTATTTGCCTGTCCCTTTTCCCCTATCTTCAATGAAAAAAACAGGGAACTTCTCTAGCCAATGAGCAGTTGTACTATGTGCAGCTTCATAGCAATCAAATTATTTCTCATAAGTAATAGTTTTGTTGTCAATTGTGACATTTTTCCATTAGAGCGTAACACCATTTTCAGGTCTGGTATTGGCATATAAAGAATTGTAATACGTTTTCTGATCATATTCTCTTTCTACAAGGCTAAATTTTCCCCTGCTGATGCTGAACTCAGATTTGGTGATGTCTTTCCCTATAGTTCTTTTTTTTTTTTTTTTTTTTTTTTTTCCTGAAAACTTTACATTTGCTACTTCATAGCCTTGTTTTTTGTCTTATTCACCTGGAAAATAATAAAAACAAGGCTTATTCCCTTTGCAATGTACTCTGGTATTTAAATATGAATATAAGGAGTCTCTAAACAGTTTAGAAGCGACTTCTGCTGAAGAATTTGTATCTACAGGAAGTTGGAAGTAGTGGGTAACTTAATTATGGGCAAATTATGCATGCTAAAGCAGGAGTTGTTTACTGGTATTGCTTACCTCCTCACAATACTATTTATTTATATATTTTTGTCATTTAGTTTCACACTAAAGGGTTTTGATGCAAGATAAAGAGGAAATATTTCATACCATCTGTGAGTATGATAAAAATTATTCTAAGAAAATATTAAAGTACAGGTAGACCAAGGATTTTGCTTTTCAAACTCAAGCTTTTTTTTTTATTTTTTTTTTTTTTTTTTGATTTTCAGAAATTCTTACCTAAATCCAATTAATGCAAAGAGAATCATGGGAGTAATATCCTCATAGCTGGGCCAGTGTTTTGTAAAATGGGAGTTAGTGCAGCATAGATCTAATCGTTAGAGACACTTTGCAAATTTCTGGTTGTATATGGTACATTGCTGACTTCTAGAAGTCGAATAATCCGATGGGTCTTCAAATAAAACATCGTATAGTCTTCTGGGAGAGGTTAAAAGCTTTCAAGTGTTTTTCTGTTCAGACATTTTAAAATGGATTTGTGTGTATATACATATGTATAAAAATGTGTGTGTGTGTATGTGGAGATACCTCTAAGATATGTTCAGCACTGTTTCTTGGGAGAGACAGTTTTTAGCCTGGTTTCAGTTTTCCCTGTTGACTGGGAATGGTAATGCTGCCTTGTGTGTCTTAGATTTTTCACTGCCAGGCATGGTCATGGATGTTGACATCTTTGGGTTAGAAAAAGTAAACAGGGACCACCTTCAAGATGTGAAAGAGTCAGAGCTTCTTTCCTAAGGGGAGGAGACCTGAAATATTTATAGCATTCATACTACAACCAGCTAACCAGAAAGGGGGGGAAAAAAGGAATGTTTGAAGGAATGTTTGATATTATCTGCCTCAACATCTGAGGTTATGTTATAGCAATACACCTGTTGCTTCCGTCCCCACCTACTACCTTAAAAGAATAAATAAATAAAAAAGGAACACTTTTAATTTCAACAGTATGAGGTAATGTATAAAATCTCTTCTTAAAAGCCAAGGGAGAACTGCAGAAGATTGGATGAACATTATTGGTTTTCATCCCTTCACATAGAAGTACCAGATACTAAAACACCTCAACAAAATTACTGTTTGCAAACTGATACTGAAATATTGCACGTTCTCTTCCTTTCTCCTTTCCTCCTCCATCCAGAGCAGCTCCTTTTGAGGATGCCCAGGTTTCTAGCTCTGTCCCTCTATTTCTTCCCCTTTCAGGATTTCCTCAATTCTTTCCTTTCTCTTGGGCTATATCCAACAATTTCTGTCATCCACATTTTCCTCCTATCCCTGGTCTTTTCTCCCAATGTTATCCATTGATTCTACTTCCTATTGACTGACTTTCTGGGTTGGTTGAGATGCCCCACTGCTAAGCATTTTAAGAAGTCAACATGTTTCTCAAAACCTGTATATGGGAAACTGATTTCAGCCAGCCTGCTTTAAAACCTAACCAAGCTATAGATGCACACGACCACAGCCCCTTTCAAAATTAGCCATTGGTTTTCAGCTGATGAATGCTAGTGGTGCTCCATTCATAGTCTTCAGGAGACTGACACCAACCGACATCAAAGATCTGTTGTTATATCCTATGTCACTCACTGGAAACAAATCACAAAAAAGTTATTTGAATGACCTGGATATAAGACAGACTGACTCCCTCAACTCTCACTTTTGGATATGTACGTGTTATGCTGCTGTCTTCTTTATCCACCTTAGGTGTGATGCCCTTCTCTTGTAATATAGACTGTTATTTGAACATAAGGGCAAAGGGCCAGATCCATTTAATTTTATTCTAAATTCTTCTGGTTATTCTTTGCGCTGCTTTACTTCAGAGCATTTTTAGTAGTTACACCTAGAAAGACCTAGAACCCAGCTTTTATGCACCTCTGCAGTGGCACTCTGCAGTGCCATGACTTAACTGACATCTCTGGGAATGTATATCTTCAATAAGGATGACAGAGGGAACAAAGGTTCAAAAAATACAACAACTGCAATTTAAGTGAGAAAGAGAGAGAAAAAATCTTCATGTCCCCACATCTAGTGAGATGTTTATACTATCCAGAAGGTAGATGGGTAGTAGAGAGAGTGGAAAGAGTCAACACCATCTTTACCCCCATTCTCTAAATATCTGCATGAATAAAGAAATTACCTGAGATAGTGCAGCTGGTATGTGGTAGACACAGAGCTTGAGCCTAGGTTCCCTGATTCCCAGCCCTGTGCTCTATCCACCAACAATACTACCTCACTGACTACAATAAAATATTGGCATCGTATCAGGGTGAAATATTCTGCATCTCCACTGTGTTGACCTCTCCCTCCCTCAAGACAGTTCTGCCTGTTTACAAACTCCACCACTCTACCTCTAAGTGTTAAATTCCTGTTGGGTTCAGGATGAGTCCAGGATGGCTGAGTTTCAGCAGTTTGCTCTGGATTATGTTTTAAGCCTTCCTGGACAACCACAGCATGTTATTTCCAAACAGACTAATTCCAAATGAGTCAATAAGCTCTTTTATATGAAACAGCTGTTTCCAGCTCCCTAACTCTATAGCAAATTATCCTTCAATTTTGAATTTTTAATTGTCAGTTACAATGTCATCCTGTGTTTAGACCAACTGTATTGCTTCACAGTAATAAAACGTAATGTTTCAATGGTTCAAAATTTTGCAGGGTAGAAAAGTATAAATTATCAGTTAAAATTGTAGTCTTCTCTTCAAGTGTTAGCTCCACAAGCAGGGTGTTCCCCAGTTTCTACAAGTTGTTCAGGCTCCTGAAGGACCTTTGTGGTATATCCTGTTCAGAAGAGACACTGTGGAGATACAACTCCCCATGTAGCTGGGCACAGGAGTCTCTGAGAAATAGCCATGTTACTTTGAGGGGGAAAAGCTGCCCATGAGGCATGGTTTGAAAGGAAGAGTTTCCTACTCTGCTTGTGGCCAGAAAGTGAATAAGCTAAGGATAAAAAGGACATTGGGTCAGGGATTTTGAAGTGTCCCCTTTTTATGTTCTTGACCTCAATCATCTTTCCCATTGTCATACAGGATTATGGGATAGGGAAATGGTCACGGTGGTGGCTGCAGCTGGGGAAGATAGTTTTGGGCCAAATTGTTTCAAGCATAGGAAAGACCAGCTACATCTACCCTGTGGGATAACAGACAAGGCAGTGGACAGAACACTAACTGCTCAAGTCAGCCCTCTCTAAAGGAAAAAAAATGAGAGAAACTACAGGGTTACTACATGATATACAAGAAAACTGGAAAATGTCAAAGTTTACTTTGAATTCTGGGAGGGCATTGAGTAAGTTGCAGTGTAAGGAGGAAGGTGGAACCTTAAAGACCTGTATGGGAAATGAGTATTCCTTTCCCCTTTTCTCCAACACCTGAAGAACTGGAATCTCTGTTTTCACCTGAAAGAAAGAAAGAAAACAAACAAACAAACAAACAAACAAACAAACAAAAAAAAAAAACAAACAAGAGAGAGATTGAGAGAGAGAGAAAGTGAGAAGTGAGTGAGGTCTACCAGAGTTGTAAAAATAATGGATTTTGAGGTTATTTAACTGGACTAAAACATAAAAAAAAATCATTACAGATTGACTCTTATAGTTGTTCATGTTTACAAAAGACTACAAAAATAAAATGTTTTCCTGCCCATTAAACAGATTTCATGAGATATCACTTCAAATCTTCTAAAAGAACTTTTCCTTTAAAATGTAAAAACCCCAAGATTTTGTTTCATAGTTAAATAATTTCTTTAGTAATAAATGTCTCTTTTAAATAAAAATAAAGAAACAAAGAAAACATTTCATTCTGAAAATTTGAGAGAAGCTTTTGCCTATTTTCAGTGCTTTTCCGTTTTCTTTTGTGGCTGAAAACAATTCAACCTAAATTTGTAGTTTTTTCATCAGCTGCATCTCCACTTTTTGGACTGAAAAATGTGTCATAACAATAAGATATTAAATTATGACTTCTGGAGGGAAGAGAACTGTCACAAGCATTTTTGTATTTACCATGTAATGAAGAGTTCTGCTTTGGAAGAAGCCAGCTGTCATGGTGCAGAAAGGGATGGGGGCTCCCTGGGTGCCATGCAGATTCCTCCAGACTGGCAGCACAGGGACCTCACAGCCAGGGTTCATCCCATTGTCCCCAGACAGGGAACAGGGCAGGCAGGGGGACAGTGAGTAATAACCCCAGTCATGGGTGTCAGGATTCTCCTTGGAAATGGAGATAAACTGAGTTCACACCAGGATATCAGCCAAAACATGGAGTTCAGGAAACTGGGGTTAGACACATCCCAGAATGCTCAGGCAGATCTCTTGGGAGAGTATAGTGAAGGCATAGGAGACCAAAGAGCAGTGTTTCTATAAATACTGTAAAAAAATTATCTCTCATGTTCCCTCTCACAAAACTGGAACATTTATCCAATCCTAATCTAATAAATCAATGGCATATTTAAATGTTCTTAGAAATATTCAGTTGTTGACATAGATAGGATCATAGCACAAAGCTGTGACCTGTACCTTCAGTTCTGTTTAAAGACAGAAGAAACTCCACCAGACTGAAACAAGAACTGGCCACTATTATAGGTGGTGTATGGAAGAGTGTACAAGAACAGTAGTTCAGAGTTAAAGTTCGCATAGATAAAATACTGCATTCCTCTGCTTGCAATTAGTATGAGAAAGATGTGTTCACAGTGATTTCTCCTTTATGCTCATTTGAGAAAGAAGAGTTAATTTAACTATAGTTAATTTCTTTCCCTCTATAATGTACCCAATTATATTGCCCTAATTATTTGAAGCTCTCGTGTTTTGGTTGAATGCTTTTTTTTTTTTGGAAGAGGACATTAAATAACTATTACCCTACTCATTAATACAATGCACGATAAAGAGAAAACAAACAAGTCATGGCTGAAAAGCATAAATAATATATGTATATATATATATATACATATACTTACTTTTCACCTGATCTTTCCATGATAGCAGTAACATTAGTCATGCATCCATAAGAAGTTTGGGAAATATTTTGTCTCGACTTGTCCTTCTGTTTTTGTCTTGTTAATTTATGAGGGTGTGGGCATCCTAGAAGTGGGGATTTTCTGAGACACCAGTTATTAACCTATAGCACTAGGCTGCAGCTTCAGAAGTTGAGACTTTAATTAATTTTAATGCATCCTTGTTTTACTAATTTGGACAATGAAGCATGAAGGTGTGAGCCATAGTAAAGAATAAGGTAGGAGGATCAAAATTAATCTGTTATGCATTAAGATGTGGCAGAATTGGTGTTACCTCATCCATACAAAGGTAGACAGGATATAGAGACCGTGTATGAAGCAGATGTGTCTTCCCATACTTTCTTTCATAGCAGGATAGTGTTTGATTCACCAATTTGCAGACTTATTAGACAGTTCTGCTCATGGCAATAGGGATCAAAAGCACAAAAATAAAAAAGTCCCATCTTCTGTTTTCATGCACGTGTTTCAGGATCTCAGACAGATGTTTAAATCTTTGTCCTGCTCTGTGTGCCAGATAGCTGCACCCCAACACTTCTGTAATAGGTAGGCCTATGATTGGGAAGCTGCAGTGTTGGGATACAGGGGGCAGTGTGCTCAGTTAAGATGGAACCCTTCAGCCGTCAGGTGATGAAACAACATGCCATGGATTTCCCCATTCTGTAAGTTCTACAATATAGCAAAAGAAAATACGTGAGGGCTGAGAGTGAGGGTAACAAGCACTGTGATCAGAACTTCTCCTGTAGTCTGGTGGTTTGTTGCACCTATGGTGGAACTGTCCCCATTGAATTCAGGTAGAGGATTAAGGATAATATAAGGGTCTAGACAGGGTAAAGGACAACGTAATCCCACAACATTTTCATTCATGCAAATTTTGTGAAGTGCATAAGTGGGCTGAATATGGAGCAATTCCCAAAATGATTTCTTCATTTTATCCAAGAACATCAGAAAAGTAAAGGAAATTAACAACTGCTTCTGTTGTCTGTAAATCTCAAGCAACTGGATAGCAACATGCTGTTCAGAATTAGAAAGTATCACCAGCCTTCAGTAGCCTCCTCCTTCCCACCTGTTGTGGATATTGCTTAACTGGAAAGATGAATAATGAATCAGCCATTTCAGGCTTTTTCAGACTCTAACTTGGCTGGAAGAGAAACTGCTAGACTCATCAAGCCCTGGGTAATAAAAACATGTGCAGACAGAAATACCCTGAGTCTACATAAGCTGATGCTGTTTCTGCCATTTGGTTCATGTAGAGAATCTTTAAATCCTCTTACAGTAAAAGGCTGTAGGGGAGAATACCTTTGGACCGATAAAAGCATGTCTGTCTCTGTTGTAATAAGCAGCAAAGAAGTGTTGCTGAGTCACCTTTGGTGTGAGATCACTCTTCTTTTTCATTACGGAGGAGCAGGTGTCAGAAGCTTTTTCTGATGCAACTGTTAGTAAGTGTTCTGTGTGTCATTTGGCATCATGGACAAAGACAGCTGATGAAATGAAGGAGAAATTGTGAGTACCTGATATCAAAGTACAAATTTAGAGAAACATTACCTCACTGAAGAGAAAGAGGGGATAAGAACAGCTCACATAAAAAGAGAAGAGGGTACAAAAGACTGAAGAGACAAAGGGGAAGTCTGCTGCAGGAACACTGGGGTAGAGTTTTCAGCAGGTTTTGCATCAGCCAAGCATGTGCTGTAACGCTAAGTGAAGGCAGTCAAAAATAGACTGTCCTACCAGGTGAATGTTTGTACTAGCTCTTCTTGGATAAAATGCACTTGGAAACATCCCAGAGCTGGGCTCTGACCCAAATTATACTCCGGCTCCTTTTGCAGATGATCAGCATGATACAGTGGCTTCTTCTGCAAATCAATGCACTTCTCCTTTGTTGGCTAAAAATGCTGGTGATCAATAGTCTGGGTAAGCCTTGTGGATCAGTATCCACATAAGTGCATCTACCTCAACATTTTCAGGGGCATGTTTATTCCAAGCTTTTGGAAAAAAAAAAAATATATATATATATAATATATATATATATATAAAAAAAAATATATATATATATATATATATTGACAGTCCTTGGCTAAATATAATCTAGATGCTCATGGAGACCATGTTATTTTCTAGTTCACTGGCTTCACTGGGAGAATTACCTTGGTAATAGATAGTAAATGGCTGATAAAGCACTAGAAAAATTGCCCCAAAGTGAATATTATGTGATCTTACAAAAGTTTTCTTCTTTGGCAAAATTATTCAATCAGGGACCACATTCTTTATAAGGGCAGTGTTTTGGAGGAACATCAAATCTAGTAAAATTTGCTCACAAAGAGTTGAAACAACCCTGAGCTCTAGAATCGAAGCACTGGTTTTCTGACTTTTTGTCTTACATAAAAATATGAATACATATGCATGTATATATATATATACATATAGTCCATTGTTTCAAGCTCATGCACTGTGCAGGCCTTAGTTCAATTTTTCATCAGAGGCTATTTGTAGTAACCTGGTAAGGACTATGTCCAGTAACCAGCTTGTCTATGTTAGTGCAGTACCTCTAAGCAGATGTTGTGTCTCATTACACAGCTTACAGAGAGATTAAGCGCTTAGAGTGGGATTCAGAGCAGGTTGTATGTTAAGCAGGGAGCTGCAGTATGTAGCCTAGAGATAACCAGGAGAGAAATGCACAGCCTGGATGGGTGAGGTTGGATGCAAATCTCCAGACTCCTCACTCCAGATCCAGAGCTGGGACACTAACATCCAAAGCAGATGCTTAATGGAGGACTTGACAAAGCATCATTTGTTTCCTCTAAAATGGTGACCATGTTTTCACAGAGTCACAAAATTACAGAATGACTGAGATTGGCAGGGCCCTCCTGAGGCTATCTGGTCCAACCCTTGCCCAAGCAGGGACACTGAGCAGGTTGTCCAGGACCAGGTCCAGGCAGCTTTTGAAGATCTCCAAGGATGCAGACCACACAATCTCTCTGTGCAACCTGTGCCAGTGCGCAGACAACCCACACAGCACAGAAGTGTTGCCTGGTGTTTAGATGGAGTCTTCTGTGTTCCAGTTTGTGCTCATTACCTCCTGGCCTGCACTGGGAACCACCAAGAAGAGACTGGATCCATCTTCTTTGTACCATTCCTTCAGGTATTTATAAACACTGAGAAGATCCCACCTGAGACCCCTCTTCTCCGGGCAGAAGAGTCCCAGATATCTCAGCCTCTCCTCATAGGAGAGGTGCTCTCGTCCCTTGATCATCTTGGTGGCCCTCCACTGGACTCTTTCCAGTGTGTCCATATTTCTCTTGTACTGAGGAGCCTTGAGCTAAACACAGTACTCCAGGTGCACCCTAACTTTAGCCCTAAATCCTGATACCAATAGCCTTCTTAATGGGAAGAACACATTGTTGTCTCATGTTCAACTTGGTGTCTACCAGGACTCCCAAATCCTATTCTGTGGACTTGCTTTCCAGTTAGGTGACTCCCATCACATAATGGTGTCTGAGGTTTTCTCACCCAGATGATGGACTTTGCACTTTGTAGAATTTGAGATTCTTGTCAGCCCACCTCTCCAGTCTGTCAAGGTCCCGCTGACTTTCTAACTTGTCACTTTGCAACTTTCTTTGTCCCATAACACTTCATACAGTCATTAATGGTTGAAGTGCAGATTCAGGATGTTAAGTGATCCAGGTTCAAGTCCCTTTCCTAATAAGCCAGTGTTCATCTTTTCAGGGGTACCAACTCCTTTCGGTGCTCCTGAAAGATGCTGTTAAATGCCCGCAGTTCTAGTAAAGAGTGGGACTAATATACAGACTTTGCAAAGATGCAGTTGCTTTACTGGTGCCCAGAGAAAATTCCTGACTGTATTACTCTATTTTAAATTGTTTTGAATAATACTGCAAAATTTCTCTTAAATAGCACTCCTTTCCTGTTATTCTTGCTTACATCTGTTCACTGTATTAATGTATAGTTTTTGGCTATATGCAGATGTGCAGCATAACACTTGGCAAATAGGTTTCCGTGTGTGCAATAGCTACCATTTTTGGAAGAATCTTTTGGCCCATTTTCCCTCTGGGTGAGGTGAAAAAATAAACATATTAATTGGGCACTTGCTACTGTTACCTTTTGACTGACATTACTTATATTTGGAGTCAACTTGGGACTAAACTTTTTTTTGGGAAAATTTAAAGAATTTGATTTTAAGCTTCAAATTTACTGTGTGTGTGTTTGCTGAATGACAAGTTTTGCTTCTGCTATGTAGTCAACAGCATATCTGTCCTTTGTAAGTAACAAGCTGTTTATATGGTGATACAATTATTTCCACTAACCATTCAGAATCCAACTGATCACTCTCACAGCCATAAATGAATCTGTTTGACAACCTGTTCTCCTCACAGTAGGTAGTCTTCCACCCGCCAGCTAATTTATCATTGCATCTGCCTTGCTCTGCCAAAGGATATGTTCCTGTGCATTTATTCTGTTCCTAAAAGCTTGTGACTGGCCATTATTTTGAGAAGAGAGACACAGAGAATAACAAAAATTTTGTGATGCATCTTCCTGTCTTCGTGGAAACTCTTGCTCAGATAATCTCAGGGATCTCCATTAGTTGCTTTCATTCTCTTTTACAGACTGTTTTTCCCAGTAATTGCAGAGACCACCTCCAGCAGTCCAGCTGGCTGGCCCAGACGAGATGAGAATGTTTCTCAGTGCTGGTGAGAAGTGCTTAATTGATATTATCATGGATGGAAATTGTCTGCTCATCCATCGGACAGACGTCATTTGGTACATGTTCCTTCCCTCTAATGGTATAGTGTTCATGCAACCTGAAAGGACCATCTGTAGATCTTGAGATTAGTGCAGGCCTGTTTACTGTTTGGCTTTTCTGTTGCTTTCCTATCTGTCTGTATCTGCTGTGTTAATCGCATTGATATGTGAATGTCAAGGTTGCTTAGATACACTAGCAAGCTGCAGATTTTTAGCATGCATTTATTCCTAATTCAAAGTAAGTCTAAGAACTTGATGAACTGAACAGCCACCACTGTGGGATAACCTCCATCATCTAGACCAATACAAGCTCTTCTGCTGCACTGCTAAATAGTGCTCTGACAGTCTGAACTCTTCAACACAGCCTGAAGCTTTTAATCCAGGATTCAGAGTTCAGGCTCAAGACCTTTCCTGATACATCTTTCTCTCCCGGTTCAAGCCAGAGATACATGTTTAAGTCACAGGAATAGAATGATCTTTGCAAATGTTGAAAAAGATTCAAAATAGTAGGTATTACATGGAAGTCAAGACTATCTTTTGATACTCTGTAAAATCTGGGCCTTTACTCTTCAGTAGAAGGATCTCCTGTTTTTAGCCTTGTCTTGTTATGTAGATAGGAAAATTAACACAGCCAAAAGCGAAATTGAAGATGCCACTCAGAAGAATGGTCAGGGCAGTAACTTATCAATAACAGCATCATCCTTTCACCTAGCAGTATGTAACACAGAGACATATCTTGTTTCTATTAATATTTCATAGAACCAGCTGGTACTATGAGATCCAGACGGTCCCAATGAACTTCAGCTTAGCTTTTTATTAGCTTATAAATGCAATAGGGTTGATGTATAACATTTAATGGAACGTTTTCCACTCTACTTCCCCCTCCCTTCCCACCCTGAAAAGTCTGACATTCATAAATAGAGGAGGTCAGTAATTTGCATCCAGCTGAGTGGCTGTCTGACTTTAATGAGATGATTTGTAATCATAAGCACTGCACTGCAGTGGTGTCTGGTACAGGGGGAAGAGGAGCACGTGTGCATATACCAGCTGAGATGGAGCTGGTGATGGGAAGGAGGGAGTGCACATAGATCAGAAAAAGGAAGCAAGGCTGGAATGACATAAGGAGTTCTATTAAATGTAATACAATAATGCTGGCCTGGATAGTATAAGAGCCAGTAGCTGGCTGATGCAAGCCAGTGAAACTCCTGTTATGTAGGCCAGGCAGGCAGCTTGCAGGACTGTTCTTATCCAGAACTCTTTAGAGAGTAGCTGGAAATAACAGATTTGTTTTTGTCAGCTTTATATCCTCAGTGTCCTTATTGCAGAGCACTATCGTTCCTCTCCCAGTCCTTACATAACAGAAAACTTCCAAATTAGGAAGGCACTTCAGGGGATAAAGAAGTTATATGCTACATAGTAGTCATGTTTCCCATCAGCTGTATATTCAGCTTTTTTTTTTTTTTTTTTTTTTTTTTTCCTTAAAAAGTGGATCATGTGTTTTCTTCCTCCCTCTGATATGCTTTTAACCCATTGGGTTTTTTTGTTTGTTTGTTTGGTTTTTTCATTCCAATCACAAGAAAACAGTAGCTGTGTCATAAGTGACAAATTCCTGTAAGTCTCAAGCAGGCAGGTAGAGAGACACAAAGACTGCTAATCCCTTTACTGGCAGAGAGAGAATCCTTCTGTGAGAGAGAGATTTTTAATTCCCCAGCTTTGATAAAAGCTCCGATTAGCATCTGTTTCAGATAAGACCAATATGAATGTGACCACAGGCACAAACCCATAGGAAGCCAGGCTACTTTAGCTCTCTTGCACATGCATCTACTTTCTCTAGCTAACTGTGAGAATTTTACACCTCCCAAAGTTTCTTTCCCTTGTTTCCAGGATTTCTCTCTTCCATAGTAGAAGTTCTCTGAGATTGTCACACGATATTTTTTCATTAGGAGTCTCAGCTGTGGAGGACTATGTTTCTGTATCTGTGTCTCCAGCTGTCTTATTATTCCACATCAGCCCAGCTGGACCACTGTAATTTTTCTTACAGCTGCAATGGAGTAGCTTGCATAAACTTTTATTTTATTTTTTTTTTTCCTTTTTTCTTTTTTTTAATTCATTACTAAATTAATTTATAAACAATAAAAATGCAAGAGTGCAAATTGATCTGTCCTGCTACAAGTACCTTCCAAGGAGAAGATATTGAAGGGAGGTGGGGGGTTGCTGCTTTGTCCTGACACACGCTCTCTCCATGTGCTGTTTTTTGATACAAAATAGTGTTGTTCAGCGCAAAGGCCATTTACAGGGGTGGTATCTCTAGGACAACCTGCAGTTAGGTCACTTTGTGAGGAAAGAGTCATACCAAAACAGAACCCCCTCCTTCCTTTTCCAGTTCATATCTGGTGACTTTCAGCCCAAGTTCACCTCACCTTTTGCAGTGATGACCTCACATCCCCTTCCTCACATCCCTCTGGAGCATGAACATCCTTCCTTCCAGACAAAAAAAAAAAAAAAAAAAAAAAGAGAGAGAGAGAGAGGAAAAAAAGGTTGCTTTTTCCTCCTCTTCTGAGCTCCTTCTATAAAACATACAAGCTTCATGTGCTTCCTTCCCTGCAGATGTTTGTAACTGTGCAACATAATCCCTTCCTCCCCTTCTCTTGGGAGATGTTACCTCTATGTTAGGCAACAGAAATTTAAGTTACACGGATGTGTGGGTGGCCTTCAGAAATCTTGCCAGTAAGCTCTTCCTTCGTCAGATTTTTAGATCCAACGGAAAAAGAAGCAACACAATTCTCCTCAGCACACAACAACACCACTCTGCCTTCCATTGGGACAGAAGGTGCCTTTAGTCATCCTAGGGAAAAAGCTTCCTCCGGGTAAGATGGATGTCCCTCTAGCTGTCTCTTTTTGAGAAGGGCCCTATCTAGGAAGCAGATCCCCAAAACCTCTCTACCTCTTTCAGGATATAATCCTATTTAACTCCATCAACAGGCCAGTGAACAGAGAGTATCAATGCATAGCTTTTACACTGAAGGATCAACTGCTTTGCCAGGTCCTTAAAATTGCCCATCTACCATGCTGTATAAACAAAGTATGATTTGTCAGAGAGCAATTAGTGAGGTATAGTCTTAATGTTAAGAAGAACATGAATAAACTCTAGACAGCAAAGAGGATTGGGAGGAGGAAAATTCACTCTTATTGCTCCCCTAGAGATCACTGTCTCCTCTTTGTCTAGGGACTATCTCACGGATGTCACCTCTTAGACGTCAGTGTATTGTAGTGTAGCCATTTAAGCTAAGAAAAAGATTGATACATTCATTGGTCTAGTTTTGTTGTTTTCCCGATCATGTTTCCTTGACTTGGCTTGTCCTGTCCTTTTGATCAATAGCAGATGTCACCCAGCATGAGACATATTTTGGACTGATTTAGAGTGCTAGTTAGTACCAGCTTCTAAAACACTTTGCTGAGTTTCCCCTTTTTGATGTTATTGGCATTGGATAAGGTCTTAGACCAGGATTTTCAAAGGAACACAATTGAAGAGTCCAGAACACTGACAGCTCTCCAGCCCCAGATGAAAATCAAAAGCAAAAATGCAAAAAAATATTTCCAATTTAATGTACACAAAGGTGCTTTATGGAGTTTTCAGAGGTGTCTTTTAGAAGATGCGTGCTTAGGCATATTTGGAAATCCTATTAGAAGCTATTCAACATCTTTATAGGCTGAAATTCCTTTAAAACCTGACTCAGCATGCTGCGATACTCTTCTGTGTGTGAAAGCAACAGCACAAAGAGCAGGTTCTCAGTGAATGACTGATACTGTATGAATGTGTGAAATACAAGCCAAATCCCCAAAGCAAAAGCTCATATGTTACAGTCATATAACACATACACTTGTTTCTTCGGAAGTTGTTACAGTAAAGCTGTTATTTTCTAGTTCAGGAGTCTTTATCACATCCTTATCCTTGACTCATACTCTGTAAGGAGGAAGGATTCACAAGGCAAATGGAAGCGTGATTCAGATACTACATCAAACTGAGGAATGAAAATGTTCCCAGCAGTCACCTCTGTCTGTTTGGACATGTGGAATGGGTAGCTGGAGTTCCTCACATAATTTGGGTCACATTACCATTTTCCTAGAAAAATCCAATCTGGATTTAGTTTGCATAAATAGGAGCTTCAAAACCAAAGTTATAAACATCTCATTCTATTCCTGCCAACTTCCAGCTGAAGGATATTTCTGACTGTGAATTGTAATGGTGGAAAATATTAACTGATTCAATCAGAGAAAGAATGAGAGACAGACAGACACATAGGCCATTTCCGAGGAGATACATCCTGTTTCCTATGACAGGCAGCTTTCTTATTAAAATCATCCTTGTATATACATTCTCTACTCAAGCATGAAGTGCTCATTATAAGTCTCAGCATAAATAATGTACACTTAAAATGGTTCCCTGTGTCATAAATATTGACCTTGGTTAATAATTGACTATGGGATTATATGTCTGTTCCCCTCAAACACACTGACTGAGGATATTGCCTCTTCCCATCAGGTTTCTTTACTTTTACTCCTGTAATTATTTGAAAAGATATTATATTGATGTCACCAATGCCTTAAATGACACACAAGTTTGGACTGCAATACATAATAAACCCTCTCCCCATTATTCTTGCTTAGTGTCTCCAGTTATTTATTTGGAATGTGTGAAAAACAAGGAATCTTTTCAATTTTTGTTATAATTTATTCTGTGATTTTTCTGCAAGTGTTTGCTGCAATCCTTCCTGTTCATTTTTGCCTTAACCTTAATGTTTTTATATTAAGACATAGTGTCATTCATTTTTTTTTGTGTCTGATTCATGAAAACTGTTTCAAAGAACAGAATATGGACCAATTTTTCTGCCTGAAATGCTGCAAATCCAAGACATCCCTGGTATATGAAGCCTTCCTGCTTCATACTTGATAAATCTGTACTGCCTGTACTGAGAATTTCAAATACTCTATAAATTCAGGGAGGAACAAAAACTGAATGATAGGAAGCTGGTGCTTGCTGGAGTTAAGGTTTATAATATCAGCTGTAGCCATGGCTCCCAAATAGCCTGAGCCCCTGAAGTCTCATTCTCTTCAGCCTTTAGGCTGTGAGTATAGGAAAAATGACTTGTATCTCATAGACCAACATACCCTATGCACCCAGAATGTGTTGCCCATAGTGATTTGTCTGGGCCTTGAGGACTGGATGAAAACTGCATGCTAGGAGAAATGTGCTGAGTATCAGCCCTCTGTTATTCAGGTACCAGACAGCAGAGATGAGGAAAGGCTTTGACTGCAACAGCATGAAGAGATTTCATCAGGATGTTTTGTCCTCTAAATTCTGATAGGACTTTCCTCTTTTGGACATTCTGTAACTAAGTATGTGTCACTAAGATTGCTGTGGTTCATTTGTAGCTCCCAACATTTCCTTTTCTTCTGGTGACACAGTCGTAGCCACTCAATGTGGGATCTGAGGCACTGTATGTCTTTAACTCTCAGCCTTTGCAATTCATAGCCCAATGACTCCTTGTTTTGAAAGAGAGATATGGAGGAGGCTGTCCAAATAGCAACATCTATTTATGGAGATAGTGAATACACAATGTATTAGGAGACAGTGACCAAAATGTGCAGCATTGTTTGTGAGTCCTTGTGGACCAATAAAAATAATAGAACTGCAACTGTAAATAGCTTATTACAAGCATTCAATTTCTATGCTTGGAATTCAGGACTCTGTCCAGACCATAAAATTAATCCTCATTGCCTGCTGGACCTTGGAAGTGGGACTCCTCTGCCAAAGGTCACTCATTTCTCAGTGGTGGCTTCAGTGCTGATTTGTCTCAGTTTTTTGCATAAACATTTGCTGTGCTTGGTTACCAGTTGAGATTGCATGAAGGACATTGGAAAGAAGGGGAGGAGAAGCACCACAGTCCCTTCATAATGAATAACTTCAACTTAAGGAAAGATAAATAGAAGGACCTAGGCACTAAAACCCAAATATCATGGGGATGGTCAATAAAAAAGAGAATGCCAAAACAGTTTTGCCTTGGGCTAATATTTGAAATTGTTGGTGAAGGAATGATGAGAATTTGTGGTCAGAGTTAAAGTTAGATGTGGTAAAATATGCTTTATGTTCAACAGATATTGATTTTATTTTATATTATACCAAGAATGATAATATTTGCAATATTTTTTTAAAGGATTAAATCATTTTTCTAATTATATGTATTAATTGAGAATATGTTGAAATAGCTAAAGAGGCCGAGCTGAGCAGGTGTTTTGCATAAATTTTCAGTGAAGTAACATGCACACATAACTGCTATGACTCAGTTTGCATCCTTATGTAAATTTTATTTTCTATCATGTTTCTTCCTCTGAAATACATATCTCATAAATTAGAAATTGTTTTATGATCACTGGTGATGATTTCCTGACCTAGAGGAGGAATAAACCAGCATCCCCATCCTAACACTTCTTCATAGGCAGTCAAAACTTTTAATTTAGTTGTATTGGAAACATTCTTTAGTATGGTTCTACCGACCATTTCTGAGTCTTTTACATAAGCATGTATATAACATAGTCCCTTAGGGAATAAAAGAAATGTAGATATATCCTCATGAATTCACCTGCTGTGTCACTACATCTAAAATCTGTTGACAAGACATTTTGCTGCCCAGAGTTGATTGATAGTTTTTTGCAGGTAATCTAAAATAAAAGTAAATTAAAAAAAAAAAAAAAAAAAAAAAAAAAGCAGAAAACTGGAGCTGAGTTACTGGGACAGATGAGATGAAAAGATAAATTTGGCAAGGGTTAACTGCATGGCTATTATGTTCTACTTTTACAAGAGTGATGTTGCTCAGTGACACTGAGATGTCTTATCCCACAACCCCATCCTCAAAGAACAAAACACAGCTAAAATCTCTCTTGAAAATCGGTGAAAAAAAAACACTTCAAAGGTTGCCATGTAGCCTTCAGAGACAAGACTGAAGACAGAGGCATGCATGAGGTGCCTGACAAGCCACTGGGCTGCTTTAGGACAGGACCACATCTTGAAGGGCAGTTCATCTCCAGGATGCTGGCAGCCTGTATCTTGTGCTGTACTAAAATGAGCTGTTATTAAAATGCCACCTCTCTAGGTTCTCAAGCACAAAATATACCAAAAAAAGGTAGACATATGAAGAGGCCTGTTGTGAAGCCCAAGTGATAGCAGCCTGCTGCAAGCTTAGAAATGCCAGTAGGAGTCTGGCAGTAGCACAAAAGGTATGTGGATATTTTCATGGTCAGCTTAACACACACTGCCTGTGTAACACCAAGTAGGAAGTGTTGAAAAGCTCAAGAATACTGCCACTAGTTAACTGTCTGAACTGCCACCAGCAAGTATTGTCCCCTGTTGCTTGCCAGATGCTTAGCAGACAATTTCCCAAGTGTCCCTATCCAAGGTGCCAGGTGCAGCTGCATACCCATTGGTACAATGCAAAACCATGGATCAAGTGTGTATATCTGCTCATGAGAGGGAGCAGAACTCTTCTGACACCCACAGGCTCTAAGTCAGAAAAAAAGGCTGCCCTTGAAGGCCTCATATTATAATAGGAACCAAAAACATCCAATTGAGCTGTAGTTTGTACTTGCAGACAGTACTGTCCTCTCTTCAAGGTCATGAATGAGAAGGTAAAGTTGGACTCTGCTCCTGCAGCTCTCACCAAAGTGGGCAAGGGAGACAAGTCCCTTTTTCTTCTTAAGCCTCTCTCTCACTGAATCTGTTAGCTAAGGAAGATCTGTCTCATTCTGTTAGTTTATGCAATGCCCTGTGAAATATGGTCCTGATCTCATCTGTGGTTTGCAGTCTTTATTATAGGACATAGAAACAATGGGCATTTTATTACCCTGAGTGTATCATTTCTATTTGAACGCTCCCTCAGCATGGTGTTCTGACTCCAGGCTTGCCGAAAGAAGCTTGTGCAGTAATTAAAAGACTGTTAATATTGCTAATGTTGTTCAGAGCATAATTCCACATCAAAACACTGCTGGGCTTTTGGGGCCATTTTAAACATCCAAGTTTTATGCCACTTCAAATTCAGCTTCTGAGCCTCCCCTCCACAGTGGATCAAACCAAGGGCCTGAGTCCAACATACTCTGAATGAAAATCCAGATTGTATGGCTTCAAGTCATCTTCCTATGTATGAAATTGCATGTTGTCCTGATCTGTGTAACAGAAGTCCCTGGTCAAGTATTGTTGTTCTATGTCATGAAGAAATGCAATAAAATGAACTTTCCCAATTGGTTTATAATCTACATTTATTACAGTTCCATCAATATATGCCTTGGAGACAAGACTGGTAAAACCCACTTCCCAGTAGAAGTTTATACCAAGTAGAGCTGAGAAAGAAGTTCACACTGTGATCCAAAACATGGTTCTCACCAGAGACCTCCATCACATTTTTACAGATTAGGATATCACTTTGTCTGCTTTTTTTTTTTTTTTTTTTTTTTTTTTTTTTCTCTCTTTCTGAGGGAAAAAATACAACCCGTGGCTCTCAAAGTCAAGTTAAAATTTCTGTCTACCTAGGGTAGATTTATAAATAAAATAAAATCTGGTCAACACAGTGAGGATCTGATTTTCATAAAAGCTCAGCTTCTATTTTGGCACGGAGCTAATTGGCTAGAAGTCAAAACAACTGTGTATGCTGTGTACTGGTCTCTTTCCAAACTTTTTACAGTGGAAGCTTCTGGATGGTGAACACTTGAGAAAATCTGCCCTCACACCAGCAATGCTAGCAAAAGGTTTTCTACCTCGTGTTTATATACCATAAGGATCCTGAATCTGATTATTCATCATCAAGATCAGAGGTTCTCTTAGAGGAAAACTGAGATTCGATTCTATGGTTTGAGTCAGGCATAATAAAGCCTTGGTAGATTTTTTATATCAGTGCTCTAACAGACAGAATATTGGCTGTTTCTCTCTTCTCTGTTTTCTCCACCTGACTTCTTTTTGACATGGGAAAAACATTTCCTGACACACCATTTAGCCTTGATGAGCCTGGAAAATTTGGCTGTGTCGGGCTTTCACTGCATTAATTCTGTTAAGCTAATGTGAGAATGAACTCAGGTTTGCTATTGAACATGTAGATAGGGCACATAAAAAGCAGCTCTGCTGAGCTGCAGACATGTCATATGTAATGAGTCTTCTGGCTAACCATACTCTTCATGTCCTCTCCGTCTCATAAACACAGAGTAAGAGCTGTCTTTTCAGCATGGAAACTAGCATGGCATTTGTGGCAGCATGAGCTTATTCCCAAAGACTGATATGAAAAGCAGTTTATCTGTGCTATATGGTCAATGTATCATGGTTCTCACACTTTTTGAGTCTTTTTTTTTTTTTTTTGAGAATGATGAATTGTAGTCATCACCGTATTCAATTAATTTCACTCAGCTTGTTCTTACAGTGCATTTGTACCAAATGTCCTCTAACAGCTGATAAATCATCCCTGAGTGGTTGCAGAGGAAGCATCAATGACATACACTGGACTGACAAGAAGAATGTGTCACACCAAGTCTCTTTCCTCCTTTCCAGAAAGATTTTTGTGACCTTTGGTGGCATTTGCAAGAAGCTATTTTATCCTCATGTTCCATGGCTTTATTGATCTCTGTATAGGATTAATCTTAGACAAACAGGCCATATAATTTATGTAAACTATGCAGGTAATTAAATTCCTTCTAAGAAAGGTCAGGGCAGGATATTTAAGATTTCATTTGAATAGAAATTACAGTTAGAAATAAGGGGAAAAGAAACAGAAAAAGGAAGAAATTTGCAACTTGTCATATCAATTATCATGGTGTAACTAGGAGGACTCAAATTATTTCTCAGGGGCTAATATCCTGTCTTCATCATCTGCACACACAGTTCAGAAATGTTTGTCTAGAATGAACTGCAAATAACTTAAAGAAATATTCAAATAGTTCTAATGGATAGTGAATGATTTTTTTTTTTTATTTTATTTTATTTCTATTTTTTTTTTCCAAAGAGAGCTAAGAATTTCCTTTCTAACTGAACAAGACACTTTTATGTCTTTGTAACTGTCAATGTATACAATATTTACTCATCCTTCACCAAGACCTCAAGGCTCCTGGAGAACATTATTATTTTTCAAATTTCACAAAACTTTTATTTCAGTCTTCAAGCTTGTCTTCTAAAAAACAAACAAACAAAAACATAATTTGGGAATACCAGTTTTCCATATTAAATGAATGGATTCTGAGCAAGGACGTTATTTGGTGATGTTTGTAAAAGTTTTGCATGATTTCTATTACTTCTCTGGACTCTGTAGAAAAATAAATAAATAAATAAAAAGTTATAATCCCTGTCTATACCCAACAGAGGACTGTCACAATGTTGAGAGAGGACCCAGGCTGGGGACAGAGATGTTCAATTGGTGAAATCATTGGAGCACCCCAATCTGTAGAGATTGTTTTTAAGAGTTTCACAGTCGCCTTCCCCTTCAGCAGACAGGGGAGAAAGATGGCTGGTGAATAAAATAATTCCCAGTTACAGAGGTGAAAATTGTGACCACAACTATCATCACTTCAGAGCTTTCAGTCACTGTGACTGAAAGGTGACTTCTGACCTTAAAACCTCAGAGTCAAATAATTTAGTGAATTAATATGATTATTTTGTTATCAAAGATTTGAGGAAATTACTGTGTAAAGGCAAAAACTCTTGCTTTGTTCAGCAAGTGGTGACCACTAGCAATTCAGAAAGCAAAGAGAACTCACAACTGAAACTTAAATGCCACACACTCACCTGCTGAGCGTGTGCCCATTATCTCTGTGATGGCTGCAGCATCTGCTGCTGCTGCAGTTCCTGCTGCAGATCTGCTCCAGTCACAGCACCATCTGCCTTGACAGCTTTGCAGCAGCAGCTTCCATCTCATAGCTGCTTCTGTTACAATTGAAGTTTCACCTGTCTCACATTGGCTGTATCTGTCTCTGATATGATTACAATCACATCTGTTCCACCATTGACTGCTGTTTTCATTATGGTTATAAAGCCATACACTCTTGCACTTTCTGCTGCTGTTACTGCTATAATGACACTAACATCCGACTCTGTTTTTAATGCAGTTGCTTAAAACATCTGCCACTGTGTTTACTTAAGAACACAGGCATAGCTGGACTGGATTGAATTTAAGGTAAATCTAAACCCATGTTTTCTCTGCCACTGACTAATCCCCTTCATGTGTAGAAACTACAATCAGCAAACATGATCTTTACCTATACCTGCAGTTGTTGCAGTTTGATATAGTGTTGGCCTAGGATGTGGAAGAACTAGATTCAGATTTCTGCTTTGCTACTGATTTACCAACTAAGTCCAAAGAGATTACTTAGGGCCAGGTGTACAGTGGAGCTTTATGCAAAGTGTCACACTTGCCAATTTTCTGGTGCTTGGTTTTCCCTGTGAGAATGCAAATGTCTTTACGTACTCCATGCAATGGATGAGGAAAGTTAGAAGAATCTCAGGAATTTTCTTAAAAGATGTTACACTGAGGAAGTGCCTCCACATAGGAAACTGTAGGACACGGGCATATCTTTTTCAGTGAGGATTCATAACCTGAAACCATCCTCTGGGGGAAGGTAACTGCATCTTGGGAACTTTTCGTTTTGTCTTCTACAAGCTCTGCATAGAGTACTTAAAAATTCATCAGGTGATGGACCACACAGGAGCACAGCTAAGAATGGTATCCATACCATTGTGCTCTAGGGCAAGGAGAGAGGTGTTAGCCTGAATCCCCCTTAGGCAGAACTGCAGAAGGTCCTCTGATGTCTCTGGTTGTAAGCACCAAGCCGTCCCATGGGACAGCAGTTATTTCTCACCTCTGTTCTTTGCAGAGGCATGTCTGTTTATACATGTGTTGAGAGCCACTGATGAATAAGTGTTTCTAGTTGATAAATGTGGCAATACGCCCCAAATGATCAGCTTTCTTATTAGCTGGGAAGGAACTGGGTTTAAGTTGTTCTTTAGCATGGACATGGGACTTGGGACACCTGAAAAACATCATCATCAAAAGTGATTCAGTGTTGCCAGGAATTCATGGAGAGAGAAAAGCCAGTGAAGGGTCAATTTAAGTTCTGTGTTTTGTAGTTTTTGTTATAAAAGGGGGGACTAGGGTAACTGTTATCACATTTCTGTAAGATTTAGTTGATTTAGCCTTTTTATGATATAGTCTGTGATCTGAAAGTTGCCCACGTATTGCAAAACATTCCCTGAGCTTAAAAAGCCTACTAAATCTTAACTAATGTTTGTGTGCTCACTCATGATAACATGCTCTGAGAGAATACTAACAAAAAGAAGTCTTAAAAAAAACATTTTTGATAACCCTGATGGCCTTGAATGACATCAGCTGACAACCACACAAAGCAGTGAAATCTAACCTAGACCTGGTCACTGTGATACTGGTATGCCATTTAGAAACTCAGCATCCACAATCTGCCATATCCTGTGGTTAGCAACAACCTCTACTTGGTAAGGATATCAGATTGAGAATAGTACCTCACACTTCCAGTATTTATAATCCAAGTACTCTTGTCCAAAGAAATCTGAGCTGGCAAGTTTGTCCCACAAGTGGCACTGAAGATATCTAAGTAGAATAATACCTTCAGTTTTTTTTTTTTTTTTTTTTTTTTTTTTTTTAAAAAAAAAAAGAGAGAAATAAGCAACACTATAACTGTGCTGTGAAGAAGGACTATTGAGGGACATTCAAGAACACTAGTTAATGAAATCCTACTGTTGTTTGTTTGTTTTACATATTCACAGGTTTTCTCACTATATCTCTGCCATATAGTAAAGCTCTCCTGCTTACTCATAGAAGCACAGAAACAAACAAACAAAAACTTTACCATTTTCTTGTAAGTAATCATAATTCCAGGCAAAACCCCAGCCCCTCACTTGTCCCCCCTCACGCCTGTTTTCAGGATGTATGCAGTCACACCCAGTATTCTTTATTACCAGCTTCAGCCCAGAAGCCATATAACCATGTTGGCATGCGCTGTTCAAGCAATAAGTCACTCTGCTTGAGCCAGTAAACCCTGTTAAGAGGCTGGGTACTTAGCTCAAGCACAGCACTTGCAATTATATTGATTTGGGTTCAGGCTTACAGGTTTATGGCTTCTAATGTGTCATTTAGCCTATACACATCTCTACAGACCTGTCCTCAGACATTTATATGACTCCTCATTAGTATAAGAAGTGTCATATCATAAGCTCCTCTTCTCTCATTTTCTTTCTCCTTGCTTTGCCTTTTCATTTCCTTTTTTTTTTTTTTTTTTTTTTTTTTTTTTTTTTTGCATTTGTACTCCTAACTCCTTATAAATGTTTTGTTACAGTGCACTATCCTATTACAACCTTTGCACCATTTATTGAGTGGGGAAGTTTGCAGTTTTGCAGCCTAACACTGGCTTTGCAGGCCTGGAGTCAGGCTGCACCACACTTGCTGAGCTGAATGCACATTGGTAGTCTCCTCAAACACAGTGGGCTCTGTCTGGCTGCTTACATTTCAGTAAGTGTGCAACATTTGTGGAATCAGGAGTTTAAATCTGTCATCCAAATGATCTGCAAAAACAGCTGGTCTTATGCCTGTCTAGTCAAACTAAACCAAACCTCTGAACCTTTTGAGGTTCGCCCATCACTAGTAATTAATGTCTGGCTTTGATAAAGCTGACATTTGGTTTATAAAGGCAGACTAATAAACTCTGAGAATGCTTAGAAATCCTATTGAACAATGTAGTGCATTACAAGTATTAAAAACTACTGTTAAAATTAACAAAATCTACTGCTGGGCACGTTAGTATATTAATCTGATTGGAAACATGACCTCTTTTTTCCAAGTGACCTTGGTAAAATTGTGACATTTCTAGATATATTAAAGATACATTTTTTATATTATTTTTAGCAGATCCTTTATTTATTTTTATTTTTCCAGATCTTTAATGATATACAACACAGAGAATGTAGATATGAAAAATCCAGTGTTTTCAGGGCTTTTTGAATTTCTGCTACAGCTTTTTCTGTTGCATGCATGTCTTTGGTATTTCATGAGCAGCCTAATGCTTTATGTGCGTTAGGCAACTGGTTTTGTCTGGGCATTTTTCTCTGGCTTCGCATTTTTGAGGCAGATGTTATCTTTATGGTTAAAGAGGTTGGGCCTCCCTCTGTGATAGTTAAAGGGATCCAAATACTACTAATTTTAATTTCAGTGACTACAGCTAGCAAGAAGTGAGAGTTATTGACCTTGTGATGACATGCATGAAAGGACAAAGTATGATGGGGACTTTGTCCCATCTTTCTCTAAGTCTTTGTCAGATAATGGCTGTAAAGCAAATGTGAATCTTTTAGATTTTTCTGTTCTTTCCCCTGTGTTGTGAGTGGACATCATCTGGAGGATGCAGTAGAAGATAATGTGTCTGTCACTTACAAAAAAAAAAAAAAAATAGAAAGAGGAAGAGGAAGGAAATAAGGTGAAATGAAATGTAGGAAGAAATGTGTTTTCTGATGTTTTCATGTTCTGATGTTTTTTTGTTTTCTGATGCTTTTATGTTCTCCTGACTCTTTAGAGCAAAGCACTAAAGCTAGCTAGATAAATTTTAGCCTTCAACATTGGCTAAATCACTTTTCAAATTTTGGTTTTCCTCCTTTAATGTGAGGTGGATTCTTCCTGTCCCTTTTCTATTCATTGCCTTCTGCAGGCATGAAAGCCCATCTTTCTTCCAATTAGAGGTCTTCAGCAAGCCTCTGGTGATCACTGTCCTCTTCACCAAATTCTTTGGGTCTCATTATGCCCTAAAGGGATCAAAGTCGAGTTCCTCTCTTCTCCATCTTCTGAAACGGCTGTTGAGATGTGTAAGAGCGGTGTCCCAGCTCTCCCATATCAGTTAACATACCAAGAACTGTGACACACATACCCCAGTGAATATATCCAAAAATATGGACTAGGGAGTAAAACAGGCAGAGTGGATAATGAAGGATGGAAAAGTCACAAAAAAAAAAAAAAAAAAAAAAAAAAAAAAAGCAGTCACAAAAAAATTGAGTTGTTAAGCTGCTTGTGAATACAGGTTGATTTCCACTGATGATATTAAGACCAAAAAACTGTGGGGAGAATTTTGAAATGTCAAAATATTTTGCTATAACAGTCTCAGCTCACATGTGCATAAACACACACACACATTTTGTTAGGAAAAAAAAAAAAAAAAAAATCTGTTCAGCCTGAACTGCATTTTTTGTGATGCTTTTTGTGATGAACTGCATTTTTTATGATGCTCAGGTGAGCTACTGAAGAGGAAAAAAATACACATTTTTCTTCCTGCAGGTCTGGACTGGTCAGAGACAGGGAGTTGGAGGTGTACATCTCCTTTTCTGATGTCCTGGATATTGGCAGGGCTGAATTCCCCTAATGTGCTGGTCTGACTTAGCAGCCATCTGTCTGAATTGACTACATTGTCCCTGGCTTTAATGACCACCCAGCCTGAACTCTGTAAGGGGGGCTGCCAAGCTGTGGTTAGTTTCTTCCCCAAATAGCTCTAAAGTGTGGCCTGATGTGCGCTTTAAGTAAAATTATGTTACTGTTCGGTTGCCCGCTTGATTAAAATGTATCTTTCAGCCTTTAAGGGTGGGCAGTGACTTCCTGGGATTAGAAAGGAAGTGAACTGGCTGGAAAGCAGCAAGGAAACACTTTGTTTATGAGTACTGGGAGAGCTGAGCAGCATGTGTTGCTAAAGTTTGGGGCTTGGCCACATTACTTAACTCCTGCTAAAGATCTGCTAAATTCACTCTGGGTCCTATTTTCCTTCTTAATAGTACACACAGGATTGCTTTTACCAGAAGAGTGATTCATCCACTGTGGTATTCTAGATAAATTTCTGGAGAGCAGGGATCCCTTGGGATGACAGTATGACCATTTGCCCCAGGACAAATGCCCTCACAGCCTGTCAAGTTCACTGAACACAGACTTATGAGGAATTGAGCTTTTAAAATACTCATGATTTTACTTGCAATAACAATTTTCTTCCCATAATAAGCTCTTTAAACAGCTCTGGAAGTCATTGCTTTCTCGCATTTTTAGCAGGGTACACTGCTACCTGGGCCCCAGGTTCTGCAAGAGAAACACTCTAAGCAAGGATGCCTGTCAAGAAGAGACATCACCTGCAGGAAGTGCAGGTATTATAAACTCATCAGTGCAGTCACTATTTAACCGGCCTGTGTGAAAAATGAGTGAGTGTGCACAGGTGCCACTTCGCTAATTTATAGAAGTGGAAATCTTGGCTGTTTTGAAGACTTGAGGGTTGCAGTGACAGTCAGCTTAATGAAAAGAGATGTTCTCTTCCCTGTTTCTGTTTCAAAAAGAGAGAAGTAGATAAAACAAAGCTATTTCAGGGCTTTTACAGAGCAGTTGTTTAGATCAGTCAAAACATTGGCTTCCTAAAGAAGCAAATAGCATGTTTAACATGTTTTTATCAATATGCATGTGTATGACTTAGTCTATGAAAAGAAAATGTTTATAATGCCCAGAGTCAATGGAGTTGAGCATAACATCCCTCAGAAATAGAGGTCAAGATTTTGCAGTTTTGGCTCAGAATTATATAAACATTTGTTTTATGACAGCAGCAAAATATATATATTTTTTCCTTTGTTTCTCAGTTTTTCAGATGAGGCAGATAACACTCAAATGCATTTGAATCTAATCAAATCTTATAAAGCATTTAGATATTCCTGGATGGAAAACACTATATACTGAGCCAATCAATTCCAAAGTTTTGTATTTATACATTTATCTGGCTTAATATATTTTCATTTTAATGGAAATAAAGTCAACAATTTCCCAAAGGAAAAATAAGAAACAAAACAGAACAAACTTCTGTGCTGAGCTAAAACTGTTTTTCCTCTTGTCCTTTATTTTAATCCTCCCTAGTACTGTTTCATATCTATTAGCTTTTGGGCTTTTTTTTTTTTTTTTTTTTTTTTTTTTTTTTTTTTCCCAGGTTGTTGAGAAATTCCCCAACTGATATTAACAGTTACAGAAAGAGAAATTGAGTGTGTATGTATATGAAGTAGTTATTTTCTTATACTGCCATCAAAACTTATTTTGATGGCATAACTTTGTTGTATTTATGTTCCTCCACTCATCTCATTAGGATGCCAGATGAACCATGCACATAGGGCTTGAACCAGCTGCGATCAGTATTAATGAGGAATGAGATGTGTTAATTGTAATAAGTGGTTCAGAGGCTGGTGCTTCAAAGCCAATCAATCCAGGCCAGACAGTGTCTTCGTCCATGGTTTTCCACATCTTTCATCTTCTTTTGAAAGGAAAGTCTTTATAGAGGCACAGGAATTTCATTGAAGTTCTTTTCACCTTTAGGCAGAGGTATTGTGACCTGTCATCTTCCTCTTATGGATGGCAGACACAATTAATCCAGTCTGTTTTACTAACTGTTGCTTTGAATTTATTTTGAAGCAATAAGGTGAAGCAACTCTTGACTAGAGCATAGGAGGTCATTTGACTGCAGTAAGACAAACATATAAGGTATTTCTCTCTGACAGACTACTGTTTTTTGTTGTTGTTGTTTTTTGGGGGGGGTGAGGGAGAAGATCTTGGCACCAGTGAGGTCCTAGAAAGGAATTTGGCACAAACATTTTATGTTGAAAGTTAGAAAGCCACCCAAACATTGAACCAATACCGTCAGCAAACCTTGCTGTAGCACACCAAAATGAGGCTTCTGTGAAGGTCTTTGGTTTCCTGGGGACTCCCCACAGAAGTTACAGCAATTAAGTCAATAGTTGGTCACTGCTGACAGATACTGTGGGGATCTGAAAAGAAAATCACTTCTGATCAGTTTACAGTCTGTTCAAGATTTAACTAAGGACTTTCTTCAGATACATTCATCCACTGAGAAGAAAGTAATAGATCATATCTTTCAGAGTAAGACCAAGTTGCAAGGGGACTTAAAATCTCTTTGAGTCTATTTTAAATGAATCAACAATTTTGTTAACATTTAGGTTTATCAGACCACATTTGATAAGAAATGAAAGGAATTCTTTGTTTTAAAGGGTGCTTATTTTATGTTTGGTTGTTTTATTTCAGCAGGTATGTGAAGCTTAGTCATTCTTTTCATGCAGGAAAACACTATACAAAGGGTATTGTTAGTCTGTAAGATACAATCAAATGTTATTTGGACAGTTATGTTTTAGGAGTTTTGTTAAAACCCACAGCTATGGTTATCCCGTGTAAAAGTCCTTTTCATCATAGTAGTGCTCACTGTATTTATTTTACAGCCTAGGTTTACTGTGTCAATTCACTGGATGTATCATTTTGCTCTGAGTGACATGTATACAGCAGGTACTTTAAATATTGGTTAAGAATAAAATATATGGTGACTGATTTTATATATATATATATTTTTTATGAAGTAACAGTCAGGAACTAATAGTACCCTTGTTCACAACTATCATGTTTATCTCTGTCATCACTTGTCCCCTGAAATTTAAATGTGTTTTATATCTCTGGGTTCAAGGTGTTTATTTTTATAGAGCTTTTTGCCTATCCTGGCCAGAATTATATTTATACAAATAGAGGTCTGTTCACATTACATACCTCCTTTCACTCATCTCTAGACTGGAACATTTAGAATGTTACCATTATTACATTTCACATCTAATTATCAGCTAGTTGAAACTGGGAGAATAAAATGTTTGTTTCCATTATGTCATCTTATTCCTTCTTCATTAGTCAACATCTTAGTTATACTTGTGATAAAATAAATTCAAAACTATGAAGAACTTCAACAATGTGTGTTCACTAGTTTCAGCTGAAAATATGCCACATGGATGGAAACTTGTCTCAGTCTCCTGGAGCTTTCAGATATGAGATTCCTGTAGTAGGTAGGAGCTGTGATACATCAAAGTATTTGGCGATGAAACAGCTGTTTCTAAGATTCTGCAATCTCTGCAGCCGGGCAGCATGTTTTTTCTTTTATTCACATCTGTGATGAAATACTTGTGAAACACATAGTAATTAACTGATCATAAATCTAGAAATGTTCCTGATCATTAATCTAAAGTTCAATATAATGCAGCTTCTTGGTCAAGTTTGACTGGGAAAAAAAAAAAAAAATGAATGAAAACTGTGTAATGAAAATAAACAGGATCTTTTCTATGCAATGGCTTCCCAGCTATTCTGCAGCTTTCAAAATCAGCCACATTATGCCTCATATAGCAGATCTGAATCCACAAAAGGTCATTATCTGATGAGTAACTGCATTTATATACAAAGAGGCCATTTCAACCTTGTTCCTTCAGTTTTTGCTGTGATCAATATCACAGTCTAGACCTGGATGACTACAGAATCTGATTGCAGCTTAATTTCCCATAAGAGTAGCTAGACCTGCTGATACAGCTCGAATATGCAGCACTCTGAATAAGCAGGCTGAGCGACAAATGTCCTCATACCATATTGGGAAGCCCAATTAACACAGCAGACTGTGTCTTGCTGTGTTATTTTTCTCCCCATTGCATTTTGAAAGGATTAAGCTCTGGAACAGTCATTGCCAAGTAAAGGAAAATAACACTAGAGTCCATCACGAAATAATTAATTGTAAGGAAACTATAGAGGTGCATGCATGTTCTTATTTTTTTTTTTTCAGTTCATATAAGCTTGCAAGTTCTCAAAGAAGTTGGCAGGTTTGTCTTAACTACTTGATAATAAATTGGCAGTATATTAAACACTTAGTGACCACTAAGGGCTTTAACCCAATTCTTCATTGGATTTAACTGGGGCAGTGGAAAGAATTACCTTCCCTACTGATCCTTGTCATACCCTCTGTCAGATGGCACTCTCCCCACAGTGTTTTTGGAGGTTCATCTGACCTACGAAGTTTACTGTCTGCAGTCAAAGAGCTCTGATGAGAACAGCAAGCTCATTATTAAGTTTGACTGCATGCACTGGCTAATGGGCATGGGTATTTTCTGGATAGCATCTACTTTCCTTAACTCCAACTGTACCCCTGTCTGAGCTGCTTAAGAACTGTCTTCTGAAAGGCTTTATTCTAAAGCTCATCTTCTTAGGACAAGCCAGAATCAACACCAGCTGACTTTAAAATGCTGGGATGTAATTTTCATTTTTTTAAAAAAAGCAATTCATGTTTAGATCTGTCTTTGTTGCACAGGTGTCAACTCTAGCAGAGACGCAGAAGGAAAAACCTGTGACAAGTGATCGCATCTGCTGTTAATTTTTAAGCTGCTGGTATAAGTAAATAAATGCATTTAGGTTTCCAGAGACAGCTCTTGGCCTGGTTTCCTAGATGAAGTCAGCTTTTTTCTGCAGAGATGTTGCACTGAGGGTTTTTTGTTTGTTTGTTTGTTTGTTTGTTTTCGTGAAGAGTAGGGAATCTGAAGACTCTTTTCCCTGGACAAACAGCCAGAAAGGGAAGATGAGTAGACAAGTGTGCCAAGAGATGTGCTCAGATGAGTCACCTCAGTTAGGCAAAGCCTAACCTCCCGTCAGCAACAAATAGGAGCCAAAGTAATGTCAGGACACATTCACCCAGTAGATTGGGCTGTACAGTGTATTCCACCATGGAGAGTCTGGGCTGGAATTATTTCTAATTTTTGTTTTCCCATTCTGTGCCAGCTACCTCCACTGAAAGTAACAAGGAGAAACGTGCATACTACTTATGTATGCATTTTTTATGCTGAGATTTAAATAATTCAAATATGGAGGTGTCAGTAAAAACAAAAATAAAGAAAGAGAATGGATGTGGGAAAGAAAGGGAAGTATTGAAGACAAAGGGCTTAGGTATCTTCCAGTAAGAGGTTGCTCTTACAATGGACAATTAAAATTTAGCTGAGTCGAGTGTATTGTTTTTAATTTGTATTCCCATAACATACTCTGTTAAGAAGGGTGTATGCAGCAAATGCATATTAATGATGCTACACATTTGCATATTATAGATCCATAATACCAAGGGTGCTATAAAAATCTTTATGAAAAGTGGTGACTATCCAGCAGTCAATTTTCTCTATATCTCAACCATTTTAATGTCTTTTTTTTTTTTTTTTTTTTTCACACACATGCACACAAGCACACACACAAAATCCCCACAACTGATAGACATACAACATTAGGGGACTAATGACCTGCAAAATTCCATTTATAAAAGATAAAAAAAAAATGTATTTATATGGAGAATCATCAAATTAACACTTCCTCTGGAAGACTTCCAATTCTTTGTTCCTTTGTTCTAAAATTTTTAAACCAACAACCTGCAGAATTATATTGCTTTTAAATACATATGTTGAACCCCACTCAGATTTAGTTCCAGCAGAATGCTGTCATGAGTTTCATGTTTAGAGTATTTTGTATGGATAATGTTACAACTTAACTCTTTCTAGTGAAGACACTGACCCATCTGGGCTAGCTAAGTGTTGTCACTGGTTCTTAACCAAATAAAATATATATATATATATTAGTGGTTATCTCAACATGTTTGTGCAGATATGAACCCTCATGTCATGCAAATAACCTTCACATCTCTTGGTCTAAATGCATACTTAAAATCTCTCTCAGAGTGGATTATGTTCACAAAATGTGTCTGATTTGTTTTCCATCAGTGCAACCTTTTATTCACTATTGCTGTTACTGGTTCAAGTGGACTTAGAAATGTGACAAAGCAGAGGAATGAACTGACCATTTATACCAAGATATGAAGTCTTCGGTGCCATGTGTCAGTCTTGGTGAGGAACAATTTCCTGATGTAGGAGAAAAGGTTGTGGCCCAGATTCCTCCTGGTTTGTTCCTCCGTGAAATTACTTTGTATGCCACTGCTAACAATTATAGACCTGTGAAAAGGCTATAGGCCAGGGCAAAGCAAAGATTTCTCCTTCTATTTGGAAGAGTTTCTATGCTCTGAGAAACAGAGGAACAACGTGTAGCTTTTTCTATTTAGAGGAGAATAAATGAAAAAAAAGGGGGGGGAGGGAAGGTGAACTCTAAGGTCATGGTGCAAGAGGTTGATTTAGTCAGGTTTGGCTGATTTCAGGAAACTTCTGGCTCAGAGGACCCTATGCTTCTCATAAGGACAGTGATGGAATGAGAATTAATTAATGCTGGGGTCAATATGTGGCCTGAACATGAAATATTTGATAACTCACTCCATTCCATCATCTCCTTCCTAAAGAAGTTGCTACTAATAGATCAGAGCAAAGCAAGGGAGCAGTGGCTTTCAGGTCCCCTAGTGCCTGTTGATCCTTCTCATCAAAGTTTCCTATGTGGTATCTGCCCTTGCTTTTTCCATGGTACAGCAGGTACATCACAGGTACAACTGTTGTGCATTTTGCAGCCTCCAGACCAAAGGCGCAATCTGTCTTCCATAACATTCACAGGTCTTGTCATTGACTACAGTGCAAACTGAAGCATATCTTAATTTATGAAAAAAACAAGCAATCTTTAAAAGCTCAAAAAGACTAAAGTAATGTAAAATCATCATCGGACCTACTTAATAGCTTTATATTCTCAATGACACTTCTTTTAAGCAAAACAGAGATTTAGGAATGCAATTTTTCTTTCTGTATACACTGACTTCAGGAGTAAAATCTATATTTTTAGCTTATGCACAAATCTTCATCTCTTGCTGATTAAGGGATAAGAAAAGTAAAACACTAAAGGGTAAAAGCAGTGAGTATATAAATTCTGGATGTATTTGTCTCCACTATTCTGCAATATTTTTGCACAAGTACATAAGTATACAAAATTCAGAGAAGTTTTGCCCTTGGATCTTCAGTGCTGAAAGACAAGGAATGGTGAAGTACCTGTTATGTGTCCTTCTGTCTTGTCTATTTGTCAAAAAAAAAAATGAGAAGCAGATCAAAAGGCAAAATAATGGGCATGTAGTTCAGGTGAGAAGGAGGGTCGTATCTCCTGTCTCCTGAAAGCCTGCAAGCAGTTCTCCATGCCTGTTCTTTCCTTGGAATGCCTGCAGGAATATTCATCTTACTATAGAAATACCAGGACCTGGCCGCTGGGTCAGCAAATTATATACACCCATCTGTCTTAACTCCTGTAATAAGGTTTATGTGAAGGGTAAAGTTTAAAAGCTGGGGCAGTGACCATGAACTCATCTGAAAATATATGGCCTTATATCCATATGAAGTGATGGCTGCAACAACAATATTCCCCTAGGTTAAAATGTGTCCCAGCCCTATTGCTATTTTCCCTCAAACCAAATTTCTCCATTGCTCTATTCCAACTGATTTTGTGAGTGAAACTAAATGGGACATAATAGATTTAAATGTTATAAATGTCCAAAAAAAAGTAACGGGGAAAATGGGCATAATTTTTAGGGAAATTACTTTAAGTAGATATAAAACGTATTAGCCTTCTTAACAGGCCAGCAGGCCAGTTAAGGTACGTGCTTACATCCTGACTCAGTTTTACTCAGTCCATTTTGGGACTGAGTAAAAAAAAAAAAAAAAAAGTCCACATCATGAATAAGAAGTGGAAGCAAAAAGAGAGAAGTCAAGACCTCGTTATTTCTTCCTCAGTCAGTTTAAAGACCCATTGCCCCATCCTAGTCCCTCTAGACCAAAAGGGAGTTTTACCACTGACGTTAATGGGAACAGGATCTGGCCCAGTAACTGGCTGTTTTGGATCTGTTTCTGTCGCCCTTGCTGCATTGTTGCTGAGAGTACAGAACATCCTCGCCTTCTGTTTTTCACTCCTTAATGTTTCCTTAGAATACTTAGGCGGAGAGTGACTGTAAATGCTTAACCTTTGTCAATGGCAGACATTCAAGAGAGTTTGGCTGCCTCCTTCTATTTCCTTGTGGACACTGATTTAACAGTCCATCCAAAACATTTGTTCATAAGGATATGACTAACATGAAAATCTGTCACTGTATAAACATAGTGACCAAAACCTATTTGGCAGCATTCAGATCTGCTGGCTAATAATTAGGTATTTATGTTTGCTTTAACAGCACAAGTTGTGATGATCTAATGTCTTTTAGTATTTATATGGATAGCTCATCATTTTTTTGTTCTTTTTACAGTGATTCAGCATAATTACATGGGAGATAAAGAACATTTAAACAACAACAAAAAAAAATGTATTTCAGTAACTACTGCAAAATTTCAGTCAGGGGCACATTAGAAATGACATGCTGAGCTCACATGAGAAGAACAACGCCTGAATTTACTGGAAACATTGCAGTAAGGGTGAGTGAAGTCATTGAAAACAAATTGCTGTTCCCTTCCTAAATAGGCTTCGGCTGGACTAGGGTCCTCTGGGTTGTGACCAGATTTAGCCTTCACAGCCAGTTTGTTTCACAGAAATGCAGTACAATCTCTAGGGAAACAAATCGGCAAAAAAATGTACATGAGAATTTTTGGGGAGGGGAGTGATACATGGATCTAATGTAGTCAGAAGTATATTAAAAGCTATAAACAATTTGCTGTTGTTTGGGCTGTTTCAGAATATCGTTTAATCATTTACTGATCCTCTTATCACTGCAACAGGTTTTATGTTATTCTGATCCAACTGTGTCAAAAGTTATGTGAACAACACATATATCAGTCTATAATTCAGGTACATGTTGTTATTCACTATCACAAAAACTATAAAGACTCTGAAACCCTAATGATACCGATCCAAGTACACTTTGATAAGCTTGAAGGGCATAAGATTTGTATTAACATGTACCTCCTACAGACTGTTTTCAGAGCATCATAAAGGAGTAGGAAAATTACCTTTGATACACCTGCTACCAAAGAGCTTGTAAAAATGTTTGAGGACAAGACCTTTTTTCTGCCCACTCAATGAAGCAAGAACAGCAAGAACATTACCTTGTTTGACTGTTTGCAAGAGGCAGAAAAATCTGTACGCTTCTCCACACACACTCCTCAGATCACCCTAGCAGACCTTAGGAGATGATGGAAAGTCAAATAATGAGTTTTGAGAACCATATAAGAGACAAATTCACCTATAAGATTTCAAAATCTAACAAGGGCAAAGAGAATTCAGTGCACAGAATTGTCACCATGGAGAGTATTACTGCTGCTGGCACCTTCGATTCTTCATGATTTTTATCCTTATTGTGGTACTTTGATATGATGAAGAATACATTTCTGTACAGTCTACTTTTAGCTTTACTAGGTTAAGTCTTGCCATCATACTTCCACTTCCCTTGCAGTGCATTTCTTGTTCTAAATCATTAATTTCACTCTGATAAACACTTTAGCTAGGAAGTTGGAAGTTACTATGAAATAATCATAGAGATTTGGAGTCATCAAATCTATCCCTCCTCTTTTCAGGAGGAGAAAACAAAGAAAGGATGACAGGGAATGAGATGAGAAGATAACAATACTATGCTAAACATGTGACTAATTGTGCCAGCCAAACAAGTGCAGCTGGAAACAGGGTATGTTTTGGACAAGTCACTCTCTGCTAAATTCTAATCTGTTATGAGATTCATTTTTTCCATGAATATTTTTAACTCTGTGATCCCTAATTTTTCATGGCTCACCAAGGACATAGATTTGTCTTCTTGGCTCTGTTGTCAGTTTGTGTATCCCTCTACCTTTGGGAAGTAATGAACTTTGATTTCTATGGGAAAATTTGGTAAGGGTGAGGTGAGGAGAGGAAGAGAATAGACTTGCATCCTAATGTGAGATTTGTTTGACCTATAACCTCTCCCTGCCTCTCTTTTGGGATCTGCTCAAATCATCTTTGCCAATGTCAGTTCTTTATTTTCCTACTCATAGAGTTATTAGTATGAGACTGCTTCTAAAAGGAAAACATTTTATCCACAGTTTCCAGTGCTCTGGAGATGTGATTAACCTGCCAGAGGTAGAGACATCTACAACCTCACGCAAAGCAAAAATTTTCAGACTACTTGGTAGATATGGGATATTTTCCAAGACAGGAATGAAACTGAAGCATGCTGATATTCTGCATTTGCACTGAAATGGGAAAGGACTGCTGCTCACAAAGACCTGCCTTTCATTCTCCAGATGTAGTTCCTAAAGAGATCACTTTATCTGTTCCTCACTTGTTATTTCCACACCAGCCCGTGAGTATTCTACCTCTCCCACTTCCATGCTGAGTGGTTCCCTGATAATTTAGACAAAGAGGACCACCATTTTCACCAGGTTAGTTAACCTGGTTAGAGAAAGCTGGGGACTTGCTCGTGTGAGCCACTGCACTGATAGATCAGATGGGGTAATAATTTTCAGTATGAATGCAGTGATGAATGTCTGTGAAGAGTAAAATTCTCATGGAAAAGCTGGAGCTGAAGGAGGATGTGTGACTATGTCCTGAGACAGCCATGCTAGGTAACAGAAGCAAATGAGATGTGTTTACATGATTTCCAGGCACTAAATGAAAAGACTATCCTAAAACCTGCCTCAGTCATCACTAAAAAAAACAGAGCATTCGGCTATCTCTTCTGCTATGAGAACACATTTAAACTCTTTTTTTTTTTTTTCATATTACAGATATGTGTATGATTTTTGAGAAAGGCAGTAGGTGTTATGTGTCCAATTTTGTACTGAAGACTTAACTCCCAAACTTTTCTTTGAATCCTTCAGCCACTGAATGTGGAATATGATATCATACGCCAGCTGGTAATTCCAGCTTGATGTATCCCATTAGAGAAGTTTGTTTTTCATCTGCTTATCATTTTTCTAATCTTTAACAATTTGGCATTTGATATTCCCTGTTATATGCCTGCATTTTTTTCCCTAACCAGATAGGGTTAGCTAGTTGCATAAATGAAGTTAGGAAAAAAATACCAGAAAGAGGTAGTTTGGTTTGGTTTTGCTCAAGATTATATATATACATACACATATATATATTCACTTCTCATATACATATATATATATATATATGTATATGAGAAGTGAAATTACTTCTAGAAACTCCTGGTACCTTATACTTTGGAGTAGGGATTTGAATTTTAGAAACACTCAGACTTGATTAATAGACAATCTGGCTGTGCTCACAGAAATGACCTACATTTGACCTTCCATGGATAGGTTTACATCTCTTCTACGGTAGTATCTTTGTTTTTTTCTTGCAAATCCTCTGAGACTTTTGTTTGTTTGTTTGTTTGTTTGTTTTTTTTTGTCCCCCAGGCTAATTTGCTAATGAAATTCATTCAGTGCTATTACAGGTTGTTCTGTTGTTCTGGCCCTTAATATTTACATGGCGAAAGAAGACAGACCATTTACTTCCTGACAGGACATTGAATAGACCTGGAATAGGGAGAAGACCACAGACAGAAATAGGGTGGATGGAGGAAAGTAGGCTTAGGTATAGGGGTGAGAGAGCAGTTGACACAGTAAGAGAAGAGACGGGCACATTGACAATGACAAAAGCAGTCAGTAAGGAAGTAGAAGAGTTCAGAGGGAATTAAGAGGTAGAAAGAAGGCAGAGATTGTGACAACAGGGAGAAGATAGGCTCATACTCAGAGCTGGTGGATACACAGTTCCCCACCATTTCATATTTAGGGTGAATACAACTACACCCATATAATGTAACTATAAAATGAGGTGGGGGAAAAGGGTCTTCTTTCAGAGAGCCACTAGGACCTGAGCAATGTCCCCTATGGCCTGCTTGGTAGAGGAACTTCACTAGGGCAAGATGATGCAGGTGAAAAGTTCAGGACTTTGGTCCCATACTGAGAGGTGAGTGGATCTGTTGGGGTAAACAATTGAGACTAAACAAACACAAGAAAAGTTACAAGAGAAAATGCAGAAAGGTTTACTCTTCAGAAAGGTGTACTCTCTAGATTACATTCCCCATCAAATCCCAAAGTGGAACCCAGATTTCTTGAGTTTGCTGTCAGAAAACCTCTGTAAAACTCTCTGCAAAAAAATGTCCAGTTCTACCTCAGAGCTGTTCACAGAGAGGTTGACAACCTGTTATTGCTATCAGTTTCTCCTTTAAGCCTTGTGGCAGAGGTATATCTCAAGTTATAAACCTCCAATTGACTTGTGTAGGTGTCAGCATTACTCTGTGCAACAGAATGTCTACTTTTTTCCCATTTGATGGTTTAAAATGTGGGGAAACTGCGTGCTCAGGAACTACATGAAAATAATATGTATGTAATTTCAAGGATTTTTTCATGAAAAAAAAAATATTTCATTCATTATATAAAATGGGTGTGATCAGGACTATGTAGAAAGAGAGATTTTAAAGAAGGATCCCTACAAGAAATATAGACCAAATGAATGAGGTACAGATTAAAGAAGAAATGTGTGAAATGTTAGCCATCTGCTATGTTAAGATGTTTCAAGGAAGCAGAAAGATATGGATATGAAAGAAAAATACACTTTCCATGCTAAAGATATATACCAATACAGACACATGCACACACCTGTTCCCTCTTGTAAGGAGGTGATTATACAGCAGAAAAAAAATGTAATTTCCCAGTGACTCAGGCATTAGCTGTCCCACACCATGCTTGCAGACACAAGCCCATCAATTCAGCATTCACTTTCTGTTTCAGAAGGCTCTTCGATGAAGATTTACACTGAGAAGCATAATGAAACAAATAGGGACAGATTTCTTTAGCATTATTTGTGTAAAATATTGCCAGAGAGACAGAAAAATTACTTTGGTCATGAAATAATGTCTGAGAGTGATTATATCAAAGACATACTAACTTTGTTCTCTCCCTTTGGCAGTGTTTTACTGATGCTCCCTTGAAAACTAGTCAGAATTTACATCCCCTATCTGTATGCATGCACACATATTATATTCAATTTTTCAGACTGGCTTTAACCCAAAATCTAATTTTTAATCCTGTAAAATTATGGATACAATTTTGCATCTTCAATTTGTTGGTGTAATTTAGGTCTCTGGAACAGGTAGCAATAGACTCTGCCCTAAATTACCAAGCTGTAATGTACATTAGGTGATATAATGTCTCATTGATGTCATAGAAGGTATCCAATATATTTTAGTAAGCAGAACTTCTCCCCTCCTCAGTATTCTTCGGTACTGAGGAGAAAGACAAATCTAATGCTTGGTAATAAAACCCGAGTCATGCTACTGTCTCTCTGTCCCAGTCCTCCAATGCAGGAAACCATGAAACTGGTGGCACTTGCCCCATAATATTTCCCATATACATGAAATCTCTTCACAGCATAAGGCAGAGACTTTTCAAGACCTTTTTATTCCCCTGGTGGGAAGGAAATATCAGGGGCAAAAGAAACATAAATGGAGTGCTCATAGTCTTGGTTGTTCTTGGGCACCAGAGCAGCCCTTTTTGTGTGTAGATACAGACAGAGCATTCCAAAGACTGCTCTAATTTATTCAAGGCACTGGACTGACATCTGGCTGCCTCCAGACTCCAGGGGAAGATATAAGTGTCTTAAAGCCAGTTGTGCCTGTTCTAGTGATGAGAGCAGCTCAGCCAGATCAGAAAATCTGGCACTTAAATATACAAATTACAATAATAATATTTTGGGACAGAAGAATAAATAGATGTCAGCCTTAGCAAATGTGACCCAATGGTGATGCATAAATAAAACACCATCTGCTGGAGACTTTGCAAGCCTTTAAGACATGCATTTTTGAGTTCTCAGATTTTTATTAAAATATATAGATCATCGGGGCAAGGTTTAGGGACAGATAACTCAAATGTGACTTCTATTTGCATTTCTTTCCAAAGCATGGCACTTCCAATGGTAACAGTAAGGTTTCTGTTTCTCCTTCACAAATCTGCCTGGCTTTACTGTTTGTATTATCAGACAATGATGAAAAGAGACTGGCTGAGTATTCCTGTACTCATTCCTCCATCTTTCTGTGTGCTGAAGTTTCAAGGTATACTGTCTTTCCAGAAAACTGCAACAAGAAACACTGCAGTTAGAATCTTATTTTTGATGTTCACTAAATGCACAGAAGGTATGTTGTGTGGTATTCCTTCCATCTCAAAAAATCTTTTTTGGGTCATTGACACATGCCACTGACCTAGCTTACACATATTTCGTGGTTTTGCTCTGTGAAAAGGAAGTATTAAGCTCTGATCTACTGTAATAAATTTGTTTGGGTTTGATAGAGATTGACTACCTGAATGCTACCATTTTTATCAGCTATAAATCGCTCTACAAGCTGTGGAAGGAGGGATCTTTCATGCTCTGTTTTGACTTAGACTGGATAAATCTTTTGCTATGATTACTTAGGAGATGTCAGATCTTTCTGTTACGTAAATTTATCTGTAAATACATTTTCTAATGAATTGCATCATTCTCAATTTACAGATAGCTCACAAGAAATACACTGCAAATGTTTGAAATTTTAGTTGGGCTAGTTACTAATCTACATGTGGTGGTGTTTTTTTACTTTACTTATTTATTTATTTGTTTGTTTGTTTTATTTACTTTCCTGATCCTTGTAAGACTGTTAGATGTGGTTATAAAAAGCTAATGTACAGTTCAAATATAATATTATTGTTATTATGGAGTAACATGCAACTGTCTATGGGCTCATGTATGGGCTCATGTATGGGCTCATGTATGGGCTCATGTACCCCTTCTGGGAAGAAGGGGGACCACAATGGGCTTCTATCCTGTGGGAAAATAAATGATCAGGGAATAAGCAACATGAGACCCATTTTACTGATGAAAACCTGAACTGCACAATGATTGAGTGGTCAAGACTATAAAAATATCATTGTAAGGGCTAGACTTAAACCCAAACCTTAACCCAATGTTTTAGTTGGAAAATAATTTTTGCTCTCACTTAACTGAAACAGGGATGTTTGGAAATATTCTTTCAATTAATATTGGTGAAATGGAACACATTTTTTGTGGACATAGAGTTATTTTTTCCTAAGCTTTCTATTTTTGCCTTTCTGTAGTGTCTGTCATAGCCTTTTCCTATCCTGGGGTGAAAAAAAATTGAACAGTTAGCACAAGTATCAATAACAGAGTTAACCTCTTTTCTGTGTTAAAACTGCATTGTGTTAACCTCTCTAAAAAAGGTGACCTCCCACAGAGTGTCCAGGGCTGACATTCAGATAAATATTTTCTCAGTGACCTTCTGTGGACTTCACAATCATATTAACCATGTCACTTAGAGGTGACCAGAAACAAGGTTTTCAGAGAGAAGAAAACAGAGATTATTATTCATAGAACAGCTTGGGCTGGGACCTTAAAGATCATCTATTTCCTATACCCCTGCCATGGGCAGGGATACCTCTCATCAGACTAGGTTGCCCAAAGTGTCATCCAGCCTGGCCTTGAACACTTCCAGAGATGGGGAATCCACAGCTTCTCTGGGCAGCCTGGGCCAGTGCCTCACCACTCTCATGGTAACGGTTTCCATTTTTTTAATCTGGAAATTGAATAGAATATAAAGATATTCCCTGAGATTAAATTCTGGAGAAAATAAATAAAGAAACAAAACAAAACCAAAAATATTTATGACCTATCCACTTGTAGTTACTAGACAACAACCTGAAAAATACTGTCAAGTAACAAGTAGTCTGTCCTACCAAGAGCTTACCCCAGCTGAGTAGGTTTCCTCACTGTGGAAGACGGATAAAGTCTCTTAAAGCAGTTGTAATATTGGAATCTAATCTTCCACCTCTCTGATGTACTTCACATAGTTCTAATTCCAAATGTCTTGACTACTTCATGGCTCAGTGTAGCTTACTTTCCTGTCTCTTGTGCAAGACTTTCCCAGACAGAATTGCTCTAGGCAATGTCTGCTTGGCCATTTGTGATTTTGACAATTCTGCTCTGCCCTTCTACACCTTTGTGTGGCACTGTGTCTGATCCCAGACTTTATAAAACCTGCAGTGTCAGATCTCAGTTTGGCTTTCAATATCATGGTAGAAAACCCCTCCCATCTGCCTTGTTTAGAGGCATAAAGACACTGTCATTCTTAGAACAAACATATATATATTTTTTTTCTCTGAACCTGTTTGGATAGTCTTCTACTGAGGAGTTTTGCATGTGGATGGCAATCCCATGAATACAATAGAGAAATATAAAAGTGTCTCTTTTATCCACCAGCTTGCATGAATATCTACCCATGAGAAGATGGTACTTTTTCTACCTCTCATCTCAGCCAGTGTTTAGGAAAATGACTAGCAAAGTGCCTGTCATTGTGAAAGGCTTAACCTGATTACAGGACTCATCCTTCACATCATACAACAGTGCTAAATATATCTGCTATTAGAGCTCATTAGATTTGACAAATGTCTATATGTCTCCCTGACTCCTAGCTCTCGACATGCCTTTGTCCAGCTGACTCATTGAGTCATGACGTCTTTTTGGCTGCATCACTGGTAGCACCGATGTTTTTCATTATTTATTGAACATCAGTTTTTTTCTCTTTCTTAAACTTTGCTCCCTTTCTCCCCCTACAGAATTTTCCAAGAGTAAAATTCCAGTTTTAACCAAAACCAAAATTCCAAAGAGCCAAATAAAATAACATGACAGCTGCCGGCTGTGCAAACTTTGTGAAGCAGGATGTTTTATGGACCCACACAATGGCAGCATCATAAAGAAAAACTAAGTTGGTTCCTTTGTGAACTGGTGGGGTGACTTTTCTTCAGAATAAACAAAACAGCTGTGAGGATTTCCAAAGTCACTATTAGAGCTATGTTTTCACAGAGAGTAAAAGAGGAAAAGAGAAAATATAACAAGAATCTGCTTGAAAAGCAGGTGTTTCATGACAGGTCATAGTATAATAACCCAGCTAAAAAAGGCCTGTGACAAGGGATTGCATCAGCTTTGAAAGTAGTCAATATTTTCCCAATCATAACTATTGTTATGCTTCATAGATGCTGGCAAATAACTCTGTTGCAACCGTTTAGGCACAGAATATCAATGGTCTTATTAATTATGCCACTGGATAGACAGTGATATACGAAATAATATGTATTACATTAGCAGAAATACTGTAACTCCTGTTTCCCTTAGTGCTGGAATTAATTCTCTTTCTGCTTAGCTTTGTAAAGGAAAATAAAAATTTGGATAAAATTTGGATGTTAGCATTTTAGGTCATTGTGATCTGAAAGAACCTAGGGCACACACAGTGTTAGAAGAAGCATATTGATTGTGTCTCTGTGAATATTTTTTGTCCAGCATGATCCACATGCTAAGCAAATCAGGAATGACTAATGGGGTTAAATATGATCATCACTGGTATCAGATATCAGGTCAGAGTTTCCCATTATGTACTAATCAGATTTTATGGTATTAAGACTAGAATTTCTTTTCATTTTGTCTTTATACCTTGCAGTGCATATTTGTGTTGGACATGATGGTTGGAGTCATGAGGGTGAATCCTGTGTCCTATAATTAGAATTTGGTGTCAGCTACGGTCTAGGACTAATGTGAGGTAGCTGCAGGTACCCAAGCCAGTCATTTAATGTCTATGACTCATTTAACCCATCCAGAAAAATGAGTGAATACTTACTAACTGACTATACTTCTGACAAGATTGATCAGTTAGAAAGAAACTGCTTACACCAAACCATATTTAGCCAAGGGAGAAATGGACCCAAGACAGAGCTATTGACCACCTTGCTACTTCTGGGTTTTGGACTGGTCTGGAACAGGAACACATCAAAAATCAGAGCAATTGAGCATTCTGTAACAACTTCTACCTCCAAGGCATGACCTAGGAAATTACAGACAGCAGCAGCTCAGTTTCTTGCTGGTAGTCTGTATTTCAGGGGGGTTTCTGCCATCACCAATCCAAGGCAGAAAATACGAGGACAAGAGAATCAGAAAGAAATAGGGGTCAGCTTAGGTGGCTAGAGTGTGCAAGTATATGCATATTCTATCTAAAGATGTGGACTGTTGATATATGTCTTCATCTCTGCCTCCTACTGATCCCACCTGCTGATGCAAGTGCTCCTCTGTGCAGAAATTTAGAGCTATCTGGAAACGAAATGACAGAGCTCAAGTTCACTGCCGGTTTAACAATGCAACGTGTGGCATGTTCCTTAGTGGCCTTTATGGCCTTCCCCTCTCTGCTAAAGAGAGGAGGGCCATAAGGGCCACCAACAAACATGCCCCTGTTTGCTAAAGAGAGGAGGATACTGTGCTGGGGGAAACCTGGTTAAGCAATAGTTAATCTTATGGTCACAAATTATCTAAAATCAAATGACTTCTGCTATGTCTGAAATGCTATTTTAGTGCTTTAAACTTCAGGTGAACTTCCACTGCAGACACTCCTATATCCCAGAAGGCTGATTTAAGTGCATATATAAAGCCTGGAGAAATGGCATTTATTACATTGTGCCCTGGATCTATTGCATAAAGGATTAGAAATTTATCCTCAAAATTGTTGCTGCTCTTCACCCACAAGTAAACATGTTTGAGGTTGATCATTGTATCTTGGTCTAAAAAAATTAATCTTTTTTTTTTTGAGAAAATAATCCAAACACAAAATACTTAACATAGACCATAAATTAGGCCTTCATTCAATTTAAAAGTAAATAAAGCATCTTCAAAAATGCCTAAGTTACTTAAGACAAATGAAATTATTTTCCAACAGTCATCTAAGCTCATGACTGTTTGCAACTTCACTGAGATGTAAATTCATATATGTTAAAATTATGACAGTGAATCAGGTTTCTAAGATATTTATTTGCTTTTGTAAGTTTTATATCAGGTGAGATATGAACAAGAACATCACGGGTTAACCTAAGCTGTCAGACTGTGCATGTAGCCTGATGTGGGCAGAGTTTCATGTTGAAAATGGGTTAGTTCCATAAAAAAATGAAATGGCTAATACAGGTCATTTGGACAAAGAAAAACAAACAAGCAAAAAACAGCTGAGTGTCTTTTCTGTGATAAATAAATAAACTTTCTCCAAGTTGCAGGATACCTATGTCTGCTAGTATGAATTACATGACAGCTCTGCACTGGGATGGAGTAGTGAACCTATATTACATTATCTAGTACTAAGACACAGGATTAAGGAGCTGCTGTCACAAGTTCTAGGATCCAGATTCCTCCTGTTAAAATTGGTTAAAATTGTCATTGTAGAGTTTGTTGGCCTAATCAGCATCTTGATGATGATGATGACTTGCGAGTTGGCCTGTTCATCTTAGTATAGAAGGGCTTGATTATACTCAGGAAACTTCTCATCCTGTATGGAGAAACTCTCTTGAGTTTGTTGATTAAAAAGTTAGTTAAAAAAATATATATTTATTCTTTAACATTTTAAACTTGAGGACTAGATATTTCATTTGAAGATGTACAGAACAGAATCACAGAATCATCTAGGTTGGAAGAGACCTCCAAGATCACCAAGTACACCTTTGACCTAACACTAACAAGTCCTCCACTAAACCATATCCCTAAGCTCTACATCTAAACGTCTTTTAAAGACCTCCAGGGATGGTGACTGAACCACTTCCCTGGGCAGCCTATTCCAGTGCCTAACAACCCTTTCAGTAAAGAAGTTCTTCTTAATATCCAACCTAAACCTCCCCTGGCACAACTTCAGCCTATTCCCCCTCATCCTGTCACCAGACACATGGGAGAATAGGCCAACCCCCACCTCGCTACAGCCTCCTTCAAAGTACCTGTAGAGTGTGATAAGGTTGCCCCTGAGCCTCCTCTTCTCTAGGCTAAATAGTCCCAGCTCCCTCAGCTGCTCCTCGTACAACTTGTTCTCCAGACCCCTCACCAGCCTCATTGCCTTTCTCTGGACTCAACTCGAGCACCTCTATGTCCTTCTTGTAGCAAGGGGCCCAAAACTGAACACAGTACTCGAGGTGTGGCCTCACCAGAGCTGAGTACAGGGGGACCATCACTTGCCTAGCCCTGGTGGCCACAGTTTCTTGTGCGTGCCAGGGTGCTGTTGGCTTTCTTGGCCACCTGAGCACACTGCTGGCTCATATTCAGCTGACTATCAACCATCACTTCCAGGTCCTTCTCTGCCAGGCAGCTCTCCAACCACTCATTTTCCAGTCTGTAACTCTGTTTGGGGTTGTTGTGCCCCAGGTGCAGGACCCGGCACTTGGCCTTGTTGAACAGTTGGCCTCAGCCCATCAGTCCAGCCTATCCAGATCCTCCTGCAGAGCCTTCCTACTCTTGAACAGTGAGCAGCCACTCTAACAACCACTTTTTTTTTTTTTTTTTTTTTTTTTAACTTTGCTTCAAGGTGTCTTCCCAATGTCAAGTGAAAACAATGCATTCATCTCCCATATCCTTTAGACAGCTCTCTTCCTCAAGATTTGTCTTCTGAAAATAGGAGTCTTGATTAAGCTGTAACAGTTTTTTATACCTCTCTCTCTGTTCGGTATCTTTTGTGTAAATAAGCATGTTTTTGAAGGTAAAGGTATTATTACCAGCTCAGACTAATCTCAGGACAAGAAAATACACATCCTTTCCCCTTTAGAAGACTACAGTGTCTTTAGAGAAGAAATTCTCAGTTACATGAGCTTGGAGGTAAGGTATACTCTGACATCTGGGACACAGAAATACCTCCTGATTTTTTAATTCACTTTATAACAATACTCCAGTTCTGAATTATAATTCATCAGAAGTTTAATGGCATATTTAAAGGTGTGTGTGGATTTGTTTATCTGATGTAAATCAAAGATGTTTCTTTCAATCGTACTTGAGTGCTAGACTGCAAATGAAGAGATACTGTAGTCACAAAGGGAAGCTGTACAATTTTTATTCCCAAAGAATCTAAACAGAACATTATTACATGGATAAATAACAAGAATTTCTTGAAGAGCTACTATCAGCCTAACCAAATATCATAACATTATTTTCTAGATTGTGCATTGAAGTGCACAGAAAATATGAGTCTATTCCAGTGTCATATGCAGGAAATGTTCGGACAGACATGACACATAAATCTTCTGTCTAACACCGGATGAGGATGAGGAGATTTCTTCCTCTTTGCAAACTCATATATGTGTCACCTCTCTCCAGACAGTTGTCACTGGACTTTAATTATTTTTACTCTTTCACTTTATTTTTCTTCATCTCATTGTCACAGCACTCTGTATTGCTTGTTGTTTCTCTAAGTCACAAAGTAGAGGTCTATCTAGCCAGAGTGCTGACATAGGGATGGCTTTTTGCTACAGTCAGATGTATGTTGCTTTCCTGTGAGATGTCCCACATTTCAATGGGGAATAAAGTTTTATGTTCAGGATAATAACCCTGAATTTTGGCATTTGCTATGGAGCATGAAAGAAAGGTGCTGTCTGAATTCTCTGTGCAGGAATACATGTCAGGATGGCAACAAATGGGAGGCAAGTAATGGAATCCATGTGTAATATTAGACAATAATGACAAATTATTATAAAGTTGAAGTTAACCACTAACCAAGCAAAGCAAACAAACAAACAAACAAACAAAAAAACAACATCAACAAAACCACCAACCAAAACAACAACAACAACCACACACACACAAAAAAAAAAAAACACAACCAACCAAAAAAGTCTTCATTTTAAAAGAAGGCATTTTGGAAACTACTTTGGCACATTTCCCAGTTTCTTGTCCTGGGTGTACAGCAGTAAGTTTAATTAGATTTTTAAATAAAACTTCTGAAATTTTGCAGTTGTGATTTGTGCCTTGTATGTCATTAATTTACTTTCTGCCACTTTAAGTGCACAGTCTTCTCAGAGCTGGCTAAAACATGCACTGGCACATGACTCATAATGATTGATGGACATCATCCATTCATGACATAACAGGTGAAGAAAAGAGAAGGTGGACATAGGAAGTGCTACTTTACTAAGTAAAATACACCATCCATTACAAATATAGTGAAAAGATTATAATTTAGTATTACAATAACCCTCAAAAAAGTCTCATTTTGGTAGATCATCTTTTTACCACTGTATTTTGTTCCAAAATAGCTTAACTTCCATCTTCAAAAGAATTTACCTGTCATTTCCCACTTAAATCAATTTTCACAAATAACTTCAGTAGGTAGCATTGAGAAGAGGAGCGATTTGTTCCTCACATGGGAAAATTGTGGTCTACAGCCAAAATCTTTTCAAGTCTTAGTACAGAATTATAACTTTGTGTGTGTGTGTGTGTTTTTCCTGACTTAAAAGGAAGGGTAATAGTCTAGTCTGTATTGAACTCTCAAACCTTCCCCATGGTGAGTAAATTTCTCTCCTTCAGAGTGTCTTCTTGGCTGGACTGTTTACCAAGTCACTGATGTGACTTGAAGGCAACATTTTAAGAGTGCACCCCACCAGATCATGAGAGATATATCTTTCTTTCCAAATGTCTTAGAAGTGAGACATCAGTGGTGAAATACAGACTATGATTCAAGTTATTAATGTTTCCTACCCAGGAAAATTCATCACTTTTCTCAGTTCCTCCCTCTCTGAACCTATGTAGCTGAAGGTTTTCCAGTACCAGAGGTCTTCATGCTTTTATAGCCCATACACCATTTGACTACACCACTGGGTGTTTCTAAGGGAAGGCTGTTGGTTTACCTTCTTGAAGTAGGATCCTGAGAGATGTTGCTTATCCAGGCTCATATACTGCAGGCAGCAATGGGCAATCCAAGCCCTGCTAATGGACAAACAAAAAGTTACAGTCCTAGATCACAAAAGTTCAGTGGAAACATAAAATAATTCAATTTATCAAGTACCAGCATTTTTATCCTTCTAGATGAGGTCTGCATTTTCAGAACAACATGGGAACAAATTCTCATAATTTTGGTGGCAATCAGGTTCTGTTTCCCATGTAAACAGTGTGGTGCAGTTCCTTGTTTTCAGTGCCATATGTTTTCATGATCACAGTGATTTGCTTTGGTTTGCTTCCACTGACCTCCTAGAAATATGGGAGTCAGGGGAAATGATGTGGAGAGCACTCATTGCTCTTTTTAAAGGTTAGAAACAGAAGCAGCAAAAGCAACCTAGGATCATGTGAAAGGTCACCAACAGGGAGTTCTTGGTGGAACATGGATGTTATGGAAGCCAAGACCTAGCACTGTTGCAATGAACCTACCTTACTTGTCTAAGTAGCTGACCTTTGCGATATCCTTCAGATTTGGAGACACTCATATTCAGCTGCAAGTCTGAGCCCTGGGTTTTAGTCCAAGTTACAGCAATGAAAATTTTCTTGTATCCAGATTTTTATCAAAATATGTCCATCTGTTGTCCAAATCTTGTCGGTTTTAGGAGAAACCTTTATGCCTAAACTCTTCCCTCCTTGATTTTAAGTGAACACTTTGCCTGTCAGACATTGATCTTTGATCTGGATTTTCTTGCCAGCCTTTCAGAACGGTTGCTGTCACCATGCCATCTTATTTCCATATTGTGTCTGAGAGTGACAGCAATTATTTCCCACTGGAACTGACTTCAATGTCACTACACTGATTAATCAGCAAAGGTTACTATAAGAGAAAGTATCAGTCTTCCTTTTCCATTGGAGCACGAAAATGGCAGATCTTAGCAGCGCAGTACCTTGGGGATGGCTGTGTTATTTTTCCAATGAAAGGCTCCGCATAAGTCAAACTTCCCCTCCCCCATGCCTTCTCTCCTCTTCTTTCTTCCTAAAACACACACCGAGGTTTAGTTTAAAGTTATTTCTATAACTCAGGGATTCAGTTATTTTTTTTTTATTATTATTATTATTTTTAATGCTGTTGACCTCCCATTTCCTTGTCAGTTGACACCAAGCAATTCCACAGATGGAGAGAAAGATTTCCACTTTGAATATCCCTAAAACACATTTAGAGCCAAAGGCTTTATCATGGGAATAAAAGCATGGAAGTTCTCAAAGCTGGGAAGATTTATACAGCTGAGTCTTACCAGCTTAAATGCCTACAGACAGAAACAGCTGAGCTATGTATTATTCTTTTCCCTCCAACTTGCATGGGAGATGAAAAATGCAGAAGCAGCCTGAAGATAGCAATGACTGACAAGGGAAGGGAAAAGCATAGCTGCTGCAGGTGCATTTTTATAAGAAAATTTCAGTTCCAGAGGTGAGGAACTGGGGCTGACATGCTCATCCCAACCAGGAGGAACTGCCCTTTCAGCTAAAGTGCTCCAGACAGTGCTGGGGAGTCTTAAACATCAGTCAGTGAGGCATGGAGCTGACGCCATGATGATGAGCCCCAAGAGAAGGATACTTGGTGGAAGATGAAGTGAGTTGAGTGCTATGCACAGCAGAATTGCTGCTTACAGTCTGCATTAAAACAGAAGCTAAGCTGTCTCTGCTGTTCTCTCAGTAACAGTGGTAGTATTTTATTCCAAAAAAAAAAAAAAAAAGTGTGAGTAAATCTTGCAGAGTTTAATCTGCCTCCCTTGAAACAGGCATTCAGTGTTCATGCTTCCCTTGGAGACAAGCAAAAAGGGTGATACGCAGATGCTCAGATTGTCTTCCACCCAAGCAAAGCTGTGCTGACCTGACTGAAGCAGCCTGCAGACTTCTCAGAGGGGTCTACACTCTTGCTGGACAAAGGTGATCAGGGGAACCCTGAGAGTTCAGTAGCCATGATAACATAAATATATCTGTGCTTGTGTGCATCCCTGCCTCCATCATTGTTGCCCTGTGTTTGCATTGCTTGTGCTGTCAGTAGTCCTTCATCTCACCTAAGCCCTGGAGATGTGAGCTGCACTCTGCAAAGGAGTGGCTTCATTACTTCCTTCTCTGCCATGACAATTCTGATGATTTCATCATCTCCAGGTGCCTTTGTGCAAGAGAGTTGGGAACAGGTCTAAAAACGTGCAGAGAGGGATCTGTATGGGGTTATGTGTCCATCCCACAGTGGAGAGGAGATGCTTCCAGATAACCATGATGTGCTTCCCATCACTCCTGGTTTTCCCAGCCAGACAGCCCGTGGTCTATCAGTGCTTTGCTTCTTCTTATATACCCAGGTGCTCAGCCAGGCTCAGGATCCAACATCCCTTCAAGAACATGTTCTCTTTGAGCCTGGAGCCATCCTTGTTAATTATATAATGGAGACTAAAACACTCGTGGTCTTAAGAACACCAACAAACTGCTTTGACATGGTCAGAATAAAGATGACCAATAAACTTGTAAATCATTTTAGGAACAGAGCTACTGTTGCTAGTTGATAGCTAAATGTTGCTAGTATATCAGCATAGGAAGGGGGAAATTTCAACAGGCCTGGGTATTGATTAAATATCTTTCAGTAAGTGTAAAATGAAATATCCTGAAATATCCTAGAATATCCTAAAATTAAGGGTTCTGGAAAACAGTTTAAGAGATGGTATTGTCAGTCATAACATACCTAGTGATTGAAGTACTCAGAAATAATCAGTGTCAGGCCTGAGGGACACGATAGGGGGTCTAATTTACAATACTGGTGAAAAAAACTACTCATTGAACACCAGGTTACTTTGGATACTCAGAAACCACTCATTCTACTAAATGTCATCATGTCTGTCTATCAATATCCAATTGTTGTCTTAATCTTAACTGTAATTTTCCTTGTAATATGGACATCAAACAAATGTGTAACAAATATTAGTCATGTTACTTAGCATAACAACCACCCCTTAGGGTCAAAACAAAATTCCATTTTCCTTAATAACCCATCCCTCACAGTGACTGTAAATAAGAAAAGAATGGGGTCATCAGAACTAGAAGCTGGATTCCAAATCTTTTCATCAATTTATATCCTGTGAATTTATATAAAATACATAGATGTTTTACAGCTTGCCTTATACTTTTGGTATCTCTCTACTTGTGTTTTGACTGTCCTTGAACACTGGAGGAATGCCTTAATGGGAATTACCAAGCAGTTACCAAATTATTATCATGAGTGAGTAAAGCTCAGGTAGAATCCATCACTATGTAGATATAATTTCTATCCATATTGCTTGTCACATGAATTGTACCTGCTCTTTTATCCCCCAGTCATTCAGTCTTATGATATCTTCCTATAACTTCACTTGTAGATTTTAATTTGGATAAGTTTGTATCATTTACAGGCTTTGCCTTACACTTCTTCACTCTCATTTTGTACTGCATTCCTATGGTATAAGAGCTCAGATGTCTATGGATTTCAACTGTGAATTTCCTTCAGTTGTATAAATTTAACTTTCATTACTAACTTTTGCTTTCCAAATTACAAGGATGTTTGGTCCTTTTTTTTTTTTTTTTTTTTTTTTTTCTAAGAGTCTAATGAAGGATCTCATGAAAATCATTTGTAAAATAAAAAGCCTTATTTTAACTGGACTACCCTTTTTCCCTATGTTTGGCTCCCCTGTTCTATCCATATGTACTAATTCAGATCCCCTTGTGTTTTCTAATGATTTGCCTGTGAATCATGCTGGACTTATTAAAGGTGACCAGACTTTTTAAAGGTGACTATCACATTTTCCATATTTCATAATTTTGGCAACATGGCTTATTTTGTGAAAGGAAACACACTGCAGTTAACAGGTCAGCAATTTCACATCTGATTTCCTGAGAACTCCTGAATGAATGAATGCTGCTCAGCCTCGTAGACTGCTTCTGTTTTATTCACTTGCCATTAAAGTTATTCCAGTGAAGTTTCAATATCAGAGAATCGTAAAATTAAGAACATCCTAAGTTGGAACAGACACACTAGGGTCCTTCGGTCCAAATCCTGGCTCCTTCTCTAAGTTTATTTTTATGTCCTTATTCTGTGATGCCCAAAGCTGTAGACAGTACTTGAGATGGGGTCACACCAGGCTCAGTAGAACTGGACATTCCCTTCTCTCGATCAACTGGTAGTGCCGTGCTTGATACACCCCAGGACATGGTTGGACCTTTTGGCTGCCAGGGCATCTTCATTAGCTGGATGCACCATCCCTGGAAATGTTTAAGGTCAGGTTGGGTGGGGCTATGAGCAACCTGCTATAATGGGAGGTCTCCCTTCCCAGGACAGGGGGGATTAGTGGCTGGGAGCAATTAGATGATTTTTAAGGTCCCTTCAAAACCAAACCACTCTATGATACTTTGATTCTATGATTCTATAATTCAATGGTTGTAAACAATCAGGTTTTGTAGGACAATATGAACCAAGACAAGTAGAAACCACATAGTAATTGAGGCTTAATTTTTGTTGTCATTTGTATGTGATATCCTAGCTAAGAGTTTTGCTCCTTTCTTCTTCCCCTCAGTCATGACATCTGACTGGTGTTTTAATCCATGAATATTTCTCAAGCTCTCTCAGGCTCTAGAATCCACCACAAGGTCAAGTTCCCTCACTGGCTTTTTCTATAGACATCGGGAGACTGATTCTGCACCATGGAGGCATAACCAGAGTACAGAAAGCTTCTGGTAACAGTCTCAGCGCTAGAAATCAGCACTTGCCAGATAGATTTTTTAGACAGGAAAAGGAGAGGACCTGCCTTCTCCTTCCAATGTTTTCATGTCCTCCACTGAAATCAAGGAATACCTGGTGGGCACCATAACAGAGACATTTAGGAGTGAGGAAGTACAGCCCTGTCTCAGAGCAGCAACCTATGCAGGCAAAATGTGATGACTCAGTTTAAGGCTTGGGAACAGAAAGTGCCAATGGTACAGAGAAAATGGGGAGGGCAGGGAAGTGAGAAGTACAGGTTTAGAATCCCTCCTGTGGGTGAAAAATTGGAAAACTCAAGCCTGATATATGTTATTCCCCATTTCTTTATCTCCTGTGAGCGACTGATCCTCCCAGTACAACATGCCCTCACACCTGAAAGCAATCCAGATTTCCCTCTGCCTCCCAGAAACAGCAGCCAGAAACAGACAAGCTTTATTCTCTAGAAGAACATCTTCATATTTGTGCCAGGTGTATATTTATACACTGTTTGGAGGCTTTCACTACCTTGCAAGTTCTTATTGTTTATCGTTGTCTAGTCAGGTTTTGTTGATTTTGCACCAGCTCAGGCTAGCCCCCAGAATGTTCTATGGAAACCTGTATGACCTTCAGCATTCTCTTTGGCTTTGTGTCTGCCTTTTGCTCTCTCTGCAAATGCTGCATAATCGAGGAAGAAAAATTGGAAAGCTAAACTATAGTGAGGTATCACTGGAAAGTCTAAAGCTATAAATATATAAATAAATCAGAAATTTGCAATGTCAGCTACAGACTTCAAAGGATATTGACATTTTTTAGTGACCATAAAACGTGATTTCTCTTAAACTTTTGGGATGTTGTAAAAATTATGGAACCCCTGAAAATTATAAGATGGCTAAGTCAATATTGATGGTATTTGGGAAATGTATCTTTGTTCATGAGTAAAGATCAATGTTTGTCAAATATGGTGTTCAAAAATTATGGAGATGCAGGAAAAATTCTGAGGTGCTTAGTATTTGGTCCTTGAATGACAACTTAGTATAAGGAGAAAAAAGTTCCTAGGAATTGGCCCTTAAAAAACAATAAATGAATAAATTAGGTTATTTCAGAATATTAGACCAATTCCCACTATACCCAAGTTACCCTACTTTTTTGTTTGTTTGAAAACCAAACTTCTTTACTATGTAATTTGCCATTATCTCAACTATCAGCAGCACCCCTACCCCCCCTCCCCCAAGAAGTCCCCTCCCAAAATTCAGTTGCAGATTTGTTTCCTACATTAAGACTTCTAGACAGCATGTTTGGCACATCTGAGCTGCTTGCAATCAGTGTATACAGTAGTAGGATCAACTGCACGATAAAAAACTTTTATAAACAAAAATTTATATAGGAAAAATTCAAAGCTCTTGAAAACTGACTCTGTTTCTGTAGGTGCGGCAGGATTTATATATGCATAATCCATTGTTATTTCTTCTTGTGTATGATACCTCATCTATGGATTTACTTTCATTGTAGAATTAGTTGAAAAGAAATTGTAACTTTAGGCTACCCATCACTTCAAGCAGGTAACTTCCCCACTTTGCAGTAAGAATAAGGACTCAGTCAGGTGCTTTGAGTAAACCACTACCTTCCCCAGATTTCCAGCAGGGTCAGATGTCAGGCTGTTTCTTCACTAGGAAAGATCTCACTGCAACACAAAGAATCAGTCAGACAAATACAGAGTTCAGCCACCAGTGACTATTCTGTAATTGTGGAGGCCATTGTGGTGTGACCACTTAGCTCCAACACTGGTTGCACTGACAGTACTACAAATACATATTCTGTAAGGACTATAGGCAGGCTTCTTGGAAACCCAGAGAACAGCTGAGGTTCATCAGATGGGTGTTCCCTGTGCTGGTGAGAACCTCAAAAACCACTCCATGGTAATAAGGAGCTGATGAGGATCACTCTGTTGTAGTCCAAAGCTAAACATTTCACCAACAGTAGGTTAATGATAAGACAGGGAGTGCAAAAACATGCAGAAATATTTTCTCAGACTGAACACATAGTAAATATGTGCTTTTGAATTTATTTTCTTTTACTTTTTTTGGCAGGAACACACTTTGATTTTTCTCAGAGCTGCACAGGAGCTCTGAGAAAATAGAGACATACCTCTGTATGTCTTATAGTCCTGAAGCTTAATTTTCAACTTTTCTGACTCTAAGACATAAGACAAAGCATGTCATTGTTTATTCTTTGATATCCTAAAGCATCTTATTCTCCAGAAATCTTAACATCTGTACACACATTAATTAAAGGCCATTATACTCCTAAATTGGCTTCTATTATTCCCAGTTGATTGATGGAGAATCTGAGATGCAGAGAGATTATACGGTCCATTTTCTAATGTGGGAGTATGTGAAATTATACCCACAAATTCATGGTTTAGCAATTAAACAGAAGCAATATGATATTTTTCACATACACTGAAAAACCTCTATGTTCTACTGAACAACACAAAAATTGTTCTTGAGAACCTTGTCACAATGCTCTCAAAACTGCAACATTTTTTGGATGAAGGAAAATTAGATCATGTTCAATAGATAACTCTGTAGCATCAAGTTCAGATCTAAATCCAAATATTCTCTTGATTTATGGACATTCAGATTTATTGTTTCAGCTGAAGCTTCTAAAAAAATGGCAACACCCAAAGTAATGTAGGAAAAGCTGAGTCTGTCAAGCCAGCAGGCCATATCAGGCAAAGCAAAACCCAAAACAGATACTGTAAGAATAAAAAATGCCACTGGTGAGTATGGTAAACCGAGTGACATATCCTTGTGTTGTATAATGGAAGAAATTATCTGGAAAGATCCTGGTCTCACTTTAGGAGTGAATCATCTTTCTAACCTGCAGGTCATTTCTGTCTTGTTGGAATTACTAATATGACTAATTAACAGACAATGGATAGTAAAATCTGTTTCCAGTGAAATAGTAATGTGAATGAGACATCTGTTGAATCTTTTTGTTCTATTGACTATTTCTTAAGCTTAAGAGTGTTTCAACTTTATGTTGATGTGACAATGAAACATTAGTAGATGCAAATATTTGAAAAGTACAATTTATTCTGAGTTTGGCTCTTTAAGAAGTAAGCACACACTAACATTAAGAAGTCATTCTCTTGCTGCTCCTGGACAGGCTTGGCTAAGTATACTGAGTCCCTCAAAGCTGTTGTTCCTGAAGTAAGGACAACACATTTTGTTACAAGGGAAAATGGAAGAATCTGAGACTGGGCAAATAATCTTAATTGTTTTGGTCGTGTTTCCCTGGACGTGAGGGCTAAAAGGGCTAAAACTGCTGGACTCACAACAAACTCCCATCTTGCAGTTCATCAGAAATATCCTCAGATATAGCTTCCTCCTGTTTCTCTGGTCCCCTCCTCAAGTCAGAGATACCTGACTTGAATAAATATAAATATAGTTTATTTCAAATCTCTTGTTTTCAGGTGGTAATACTGTGATAGATATATCACAGTATAGTTATATCACAGTATTACCACCTGAAAACAAGAGATTTGAAATAAACTATATTTAAGCTAATTGTTATTTTATCTTTTTTTTCATCAGGATCCAGCATTACTGGCTTAGGGAAGTGGGCTTGCAGCATCTTGGATCCCCATCCCTCAGAATACTCCTACAGCCCTCTCCCATGATGGGCCTTTCCAAATGTGTTGGATCAGCACAGAGTGGAGCAGCTCCAGCTCCCAGCCCAGTCTCAGAACTTCTGCTCATTTAGTGAAGATGTGATGGCCCTGTGTCTCCCATAGCAGGCTGTTTGGTGCATGCCCTGAGAGCAGTGGATCAGTGCACACGCCTTGGGGATTTTTGATGGCTCAGAGATATCAGAACACCAGACCTCTTGCCATCTGCTTTCTTATTGTAAAAGCATTGCTCCAACTGGATAATTTACAAGAGGCTGGAACAGAGTAACATTTAGGAGTGGAGGGGAAGCCTGAGTCATATTTACAACTGCTATTGCAGTCAGCTGAACAAATAAAAAAATCTGTTTAAATTTAATAAACAGGATGTAACTTGTTAAACCTTAAAAAAATAAAAAAATAAAAAAAATAAATCCTAAGCAAGCCAGTCCTTTGCTGTTATTGCATTGAATTCTATTTTTGGCTTAGCTACTGTCTTGCTCTGTGACCTTGGCATGTCATTTCCCTCCCTTGTCTCCCTGTTCTGCCTCCCACCACTGCTTTGTCTTGCCTATTTATATTTGCTCTCACTCCTAGTATTCAAGTTTATTTGTTCTGTCAATTGAATCTGTTCCATTATTTGGCGAAGGCTGTTTTCTAAAGCATTTTGTCAGTCAACATTTTCCCTAGAATATCAAAATTGAGAGTAACGGAAAGTAAATAAACACCCACAAAACATTACTTACACAAGGAGCTTGAACCTTATTATACCTGGCTGCATGACAAGTCTGTCAGTCAGTACCACTTATTCTTCCTTGCAGCTGGCTATGCCACAATGCTCGTCTGAGTCCATTTTTTTCTGAATCCCAACATACTGTATATCCTCTGCAGAGACTGATGCTGACCTTAGTGTTTCACATTTAAAATGATCAGGATGTCCTCAGAAGGACATAGGTAACAGTCTGTGTTCAGTGTTTGCAAAGGCAGAGATCATAAGTCAAGGCAGAGGAGCACCTACACAAGCTGTTTCTATAAGACACACTTGGGAGAAAAGTCTGAAATGTTACCTCTGCAGCTCAGAGTTTCCACCTCCTAGATTTAGTGATTCACAGCCCAAAGCTGTTTCGTAAACATGCACTCCAAAGTTATCATGTTAAGTACCAAGGAAGTGAATCACTTTCCCCTTTTAAAAAGCAGCTGCTATGGGTTAGGGAGGGCATTGTTTTTTTTTTTTTGTTGTTGTTGTTTTTGTTTGTTTTGTTTTGTTTTATGTTGTTCAGTGCTCAGACACAGGGAGATGTGAATTTAGATCTCTTGAGCATGCCATTCTGGGGGAAGTTCCTGAGCATCAGGACATTCCCTCTCACCATCACTGCAGCAGTATCATTGTGCAGAAACAAGAGCCAGGTGCAAAGGGCCGGAGGTAAAGTGGGAATGAGAGAAATTGTCTCTGTAACCAACAAACACGTGCATTTTTTGTCAGGCAAAAATGATGGGTTCTGGTCTAAGTTTCCAAAACAACTCAAAACTCTTTATGTGAAGAAACATTAGACACAATCCATAAGTGATGTTGAATTATCTCCCTTTCCCTAAAGGGTTTTTAACTGCTAAATCATAAAAGATGCTTTCTACTATTATTTCTGGTGGTGATTTTTTTGTTTGTTTGCTTTAGTTTTTTAGATAAGTGGTTTTAAAATCTAAGTTCATGTTTTGAGCTAAACTCAAGGACCTTGATATGTCTGAGCAGCTTCTGGGGCCCCTTTAACACTTGGTTCTTGAACCCAGAATGAGACTAGACTTGTAATAAAGCACCCAGACAGATCAAGATGTGGCGTGTGTGGACACTTTACATATTATACTGACAAGAGAGTATGTCTCCATGATACCTCAGTAAAAAGAATTGATCAGGCAGGGTTTTATAGTGTAAGCACCATAATTCTATCTACATTTTACTTTAGACTCCTTATTCTTATTTTGGTGTCTGATAATCTGGTACATTGCTTCTGCAAGTGACCATCACAGATCAGGATGGTGGGTTCTGTCAAAACACAGCACTGAGTCAGGCAGGCACACTAGATGAAAAGCTGTAGGGAAACTGCCCCAGCAGTTCTCATTCCCATGGGAAATCTCCAGGATTCCAGATTACTGAGGCTGTGTATAGTTAACACAAGAGAACCCAGCACAGCTTTCCTGTGCGTTGATGTCAGACCTGGCTTTATTAAAGCTAAGCTAGATGCAGACCACACCAGGCAGTGTGGTTATAATTCTCTTTGGAATAAGGTGAATAGGTTAGCCTATTAGCCTATATCCTATAGCCTATAGCCTATATCTGAATTAATTATAATTAATTAATATAATTAATTAATTATAACCTATAGCCTATATCTGAATTAAGGTTGGTTCTCCCTATTATTATTATTATTATTAATAATAATAATATAATTATTATTATTAATAACAACAACAACAACAAGATTTCACTGTTAGAAGATGGTGGCTGCGACAAGCAGAGGTGGTCACCAGTGCAAAGTACTGACTGATGTAAAGTACCCAGCTGGGAGAGATGCTGGGAAAAGCACTCTGAGAGAAAGGGTTTCTTGTACAGTGCTCCTGTGGTCATAGAATCATAGAATCACAGAATCAGATAGGTTGGAAAAGACCTTCAAGATCACCAAGTCCCGCCATCATCCTGATGTGCTGAGTCCCATCACTAACCCTTGTCCTTTAGGGGCACTTTCACACCTTTCTTAAATACCTCCAGGGATAGGGACTCCACCACTTCCCTGGATACTCCATTTCAATGCTTGGATACCCTTTCAGCAAAGAAATTATTCCTAATGTCCAATCTAAACCTCCTCTGGTGCATCTAGAGACCATTTCCTCATGTCCTATCACTTGTCAACTGAGAAAAGACACCAACACCCTCCCTGCTGCAACTTCCTTTCAGTTAGTTGTACAGAGCAATGAGATCTCCCTTTAGCCTCCTCTAACACAGACTAGAGAATCCCAGTTCCCCCAGCCACCCCTCATAAATCTTGTTTTCTGGTCCCTTTGCCAGTTCCATTGCTATTCTCTGCACATGCTTGAGAAACTCAATATCCTCCTTGTAGTGAGGGGCCCAAAACCAAACACAATATTTGAGCTGCACAAAAGGGGACAATCCCTTCTCTGGTCCTGCTGGCCATACTATTTCTGGTTCAGGCCAGGATGCCATTGGTCTTTTTGGCCACCTGGGCACACTGCTGGCTCATGGTCAGCTGGCCATCAACCAGCACCTCCAGGTCCTTTCTGCCAGCTAACATTCCAGACACTCTTCCCCAGGCCTGTACTACTGCATGGGGTGGTTGTGACCCAAGTGCAGCACCCAGCACTTACCCTTGTTGAATGTCATACAACTGAACTCAGCCCATCATTCCAGCCTATCCAGAGCCCTCTGTAAAACCTTCCCATCCTCAAGCAGATTGACAGTTCCATCTAACTTGACATCGTCTGTAAATTTACTGAGGGTGAACTTGATGCCTTTATCCAAATCATTGATAAAGATGTTAATCAAAACTGGCCCCAACACTGAGCCCTGGGGGATGCCACTGGTGATAGGCCATGAGCTGGATTTAACCCCATTCACTATGACTCTTTGTGCCTAGCCATTGAGCTAGTTCTTCACCCAGTGAACCGTACACCTGTCCAAGACATAAAATGCCAGTTTCTCCAGAAAAATACTGTGTGAAACCATGTCAAAAGCTTTACTAAAATCCAGGTTAACAACATCCACAGCCTTTCCCTCATCTACTAAGCAGGCTATCTTATAGAAGGAGGTGAGGTTAGTCTGGTAGGACCTATCTGCCTTTCATAAACTCATGCTGGTTGCATCTGATCAATCAGTTGTCCTGTATGTGCTGTGAGATTACATTAAAAATTTTTGGTTCTGTAATCTTCTCTGGTATCAGAGTCAGACTTACAAGTCTGTATATTGTCCACCACTTTCTTCACTCTTTTGAGATCTTCTGATTGTTTTCGTTTGACTTGAGCTGGGTCTTTCTCAATCCAACAAAACAAAAACACAAGGTCTCTTACTTCAGGATGTTGCAACTGTTTACAGCTGTTATTACAGTTGTTTTCAAATTATTTAGAAGATGTGTATATATAATATATATACGTATATATATATACTTACAATAACATATATATGCACAATATATATACATATATACTATATATATATAGTATTTCTAAACATCTACCAATGAAAAGGGTATCTACCAATAGCTAACTAATCATTTAAATCCACCAGAGTGTTCCCTACACCTCCACTGGGAGATCTGCAAATCACTCTTTTACCTGTCTTTGACCATAAAGGGACAGCAGAAATCTGTCCATCTAGTAGAAATTATTACACTATCATACTAGTTCATCACATTAAATATTTTCAGATGCAAAAGTTTCAAGTCTTTAATATTTTTATACATTGGAGAAGTCTTTTACAGGAATGATTTAGAGTCCTCCATGTAAGAAACCTTTAGGTCTCAACTCAGTGATGTGATCTGCAATAACCCAACATGACACAGATGTAGATCCTCACAGTTACAATGATAAAATTGAGGACAAAATCCCCAGGAGTAAAATTGGAGAAAAGAGGAAAATCAGTACCAAGAGCTGAGTCTGCTTAATTGAATCATGCCAAATTACATCAGCTATGGATGTATCACTGTAATGCTTTCCTGTACTTTATAACCTGTGTTCCTGAAAATCTTTGTGAATGTGCTTGTTAGGCTGGTGGGACGGATTTGGTTGATAGCTGTTAGTTCATGCCATATGGATCACAACTGGAGGTTCTGCAGCTTGTTAATGACCTGTCTTAGCAACAGTCTGCCCGAAAAGATGAAGAAATGGAATCTCCCTGTATTTGCTGCACTAAGCTTTGTGTTGGCAAACACTTGCTAACATGTCACCAACTTTGAAAAGACATGGTTTATTTATAAGTTAATTACTGCAACACTTTGGGAAAAAAAATATTTGTTGATATAGGAGCTGTGTAAATGCTGTTGAAAGTTGTTGCCATTTAAAAATAAATGAGTACTAGCCAATAACAATCTACAGAAGTTCACAAAAATATGAAGGGCATCTCCTTGCTTATAGGTCAGACTAGTCCCACTGAGATCTCTATTAATTTCTATGAGTTGTGAGTTAGGCTATAACTGTTCCTCATGCAAACATTAAGAAAACTTGATGTAACTGAACCTATGCACTGCTCTGAAACACTGTACTGTACTTGAGCTTAGCAGATGGAGGTCACTTCTGGGCAGCAACAGAGAGAGGAGGGTGTTTAAGTACTGCTGGAAGCAATGACAGTGATAAAATGCATTGCATCCTTCCTCAGACTCAGACCCTCATCTGGACATGAAGGGTAGTTGTTTTGAAGGTGTCATTCCTCCTGTGAAATAGAAGCCCAAGGCCTTCACAGCTATGATCATTAAAAGTATCTCAACACCGTTTATAAGAAAATTATGGCACTTCTGCTCTCTGGGAAAGTCACTGGACAGCACGTGGAATTTGCCACTCTGAAGTCTCTGTATTAGTCTCTGATGGAAGTGTTTCTCATCCTGAACTCCTGGCAGGAACCTGGGTAATGACATATCAGACATTCTACAACAGAATTTCTAGGTCATAAAGTAGTTCACAGTGAAAATTGTTCTGCCAATGTATTGAATTTTAACAGTGTTGTTATTAGCCATACTGTTTACCTTGAGGACAAACAACAAAAGAAATGATTCTCTTGGATCTACTTGCTGGTTACAAAGTAGTTTATTTACAAAGTAGTTTATAAACTCCCAGTTTTGTGTATGAGTAGTATCACAGGGCTGTTATGATCAAAAGTGAGACATGCAGTTTTTCTGCACAGATAACTGAGAAACTGGTGAATGCCACACCCTTTCAATGCATGGGGAAAAAAAATTGCTTTCCTTGCCAGCCCACACTGTAAGACCTGAAAACCCCAAAGATTTCCAGCCACCAAAAACACTTTTTTTTTTTTTCCCTAGCTTTTGCATTCACACAAGAGATTCAAGCAAAGTGTGGGAAAGATAAGAAACAGCAATACAATCTTTACTAGCTATCTTCTTTAAGTCTGACACTGCAATGTGAGCATTTTCTATAAACTTAAATGATAGTGGTGAAGCTCACTCCATAGGCAGCCTGTACCGTGGGGACAGAACAAGAGATACTAAACACATCTGTGCAGGAGATGAAATGGAGATGTCTAGCCACCATGAGTAGGGAAAAGATCTCACTATTCATTCTGGTAAATGCTTGAGGTATCAGCTATGATCATTATATCCTTCAGAAAATATGAAGGGGAGGGAGGTGGGAATGAAGGGACAAAGGGTGAACTTTTCACAGCTTGTCTATCAGTTCTCAGGAAAAACTAAACAAAGGTAGCTGTTACTATTAGGTGTGCCTTACAGGTCAGAGACATGCTGCTTTAGATGCTCTAGGAAGAACGTTAGTGCACAGAGCTCAATTTAAGGACAGAAATGTGGACAGCTCAAGGATGATGTTTGGCTTCATTCCTTGCTGTAGACCATCAAAACCTCAGTGGTTGGAATTTTTATGGCAGATTGCTGCATAACTGTTAAATAATTGCAAACCCCATATAGAAAAAATACCAAGCTTTGTCATTCAGAGACTGCTCCTTCCTGGTAATAGGGAATGGTTCCATAAATGTAAATGTTATCAAGGATGTTATTTTAGATATTTACTGCACACTTGCTAGAGATATTGCCATGCATGAGTTGGGAGGGAATCATATTTGATCCCATGTTCACATGGTAAAATTGGAAACCAAAATTACGAAACCATAATTAAGAGAGCAACACTGATTGGTTTTGGAAAGACACACATCCTGCAGATCACTACTGTCAAGAAAAATAAGCTACTGAGTTCTGGAAGTGGTAAGCAGAGAAGGACTCTGCCTTGCTAAGCATGTTTTAGCCTTTGATCATTATCTGTGCAGTTTACACAGGTAGTGATCCCATGCTCATCAACAAAACTATCCTATGACCTGCACACTATTCTGAGAACTGACAGAAATGCCGAGTTGTCAGGAAACCACACAGGTTAAATAGACATGTTGCTAAAGAATCTATATTCTTGGCGCCACCCAAAGAAAGAGCCATTTCTGATGGTATTCACAACTCACCCCACATCCTGTTTCAAAACAGAGCAGAACACCTGCGCAAACTATATCATTTTATTTTTAACCAGATAGCTCAGATTAACCTATTACTGCCACCATTTCTTCTATCCCAGTGAAACTTGCAGTGTCTCTGGGGTTGCCTAAAAAAGCATCCAGCAGTGAACAAAGCCCAGTGTGACTGTTTATTTGTCAGATGTTTCAAATGTGTAGGGTTTCTGGATATGGTCATGCCTTTGGTGTTGCACATATGGGTGTTGCATAATGTGTTGCTACTTTCAGATGTAGCAATTTCTACATTTGAAATGGACCACAGAAGATTTTACACCTCCATGCAATAACATTATTTTTCATTCTCGGAAATCAGAGGGAAATAAAGGCCTCATAGCTCTAGGCATAGCCTCATAATATGCCGTCTTACTTCCAAGCAGCTGTCAATAGTGGAAAGCTAAGAAGACACTGTAGAAGATGACAGCTACAACTGCTGGATGTAGTTTCCATACACATGCTGTTGTCTCAAGGAAAACAAGGATTTGTTTGACTGGTCACAGAACTCTCCAGGGTGTCACATGTGAATGCTTCTCAGAATTCTCACTTGGACAGATTAAATTAATTTGAACCTTTGTCACATTAAAAGACCAGGTTCTACAGGACCAAAAATCATTTGGTCACAGTGCCAAAATCATTTGCAAAGGATAGGATTTCACGTCTTGCCATTTCTTTACAAAAGCAAACAAGTTACATCTTCTTTCTCTTGAGACTGATGGAGTAAAACCTCACACTACACATTACCAGCACAACATAATGATTTTTTTTTTTCTTTTCTTAGCTTGTTGGAACTCAGTCTCCAAAAATCCTTGAGAAGAAATAATTGAGTTAAAAACATTGTACTTTGTCCTTCCTTTTGTTCTGGACAGTATCTGATGAATTGTTACCATCCAGACTTGTGTATTTTGACCTGAACTTATCCTATGGCAGATTCAAGGCAAATTGGCAACAGTCTGGAGAGGTATTTGAAGAAGGGCCAACACAGCAGCTGTAGCAGGGCTGGTGTTCCCTGTGCAGTGGTGTTTGGGCTGGATAAAAAACTCTGGGAATAAAGACAGAGGACCCTGTGGCCATTTTTTTCTTATCCTTCAGTAATAATACACCTTCCTGGCTTACTTTACAAGGCTCTTTTGTCCATCAGAATTCCCAGAGATGGCTTCTGCTTCATTTGTCTGCATTCAGTGTTTGAGGAGTAATGGGAAGAGAACACGTGGGTGTATATGCAGGAACAGCTTTTTAACAGCAGTTGCTTCACAAGGAAGGCCTTGGTTGGAAAATTAACCAGCCTGACCAGGATTGATGTGAGACCACTGGTCCATTATGAAAATGCAACAGAGCATTAAGGAGGATCTAAGGGATGTGAAAAAAATGAACTTCAATTACGGTAAAGCTTAGGTTTTTCAGCTGATCGGGATGTTAAACTGAGTTACTTCCTCACTTAAAATGAGAACACACCCAGTGGTGAGAACAAAATAAACTTGTTTTGATTATTGCTCTCTTCCTTTCACTTTTCAGACTCTCCAGCCTGCCTCTATTGTCCCAGTTGGGGCTTTGTCCTTGCCTGGGAGGCACAGGACTTATTTTTGGCAGTTGTTTCTACTAACTGTCTGGCTTCATAAGGAGCAAAGATACTATCACTGAAGTGCAATAAGATCTCTGCATTAGTGCCCTTGCATTATAAGGTGGCAGTGAACAGGGGCCCTTCTTAGTTTTCTATTTGGCTGGCTTATTACTTATATGAAACCAACCTTATTTTAATCTTGCTCAACAAAAGGCACAGGAAAAAAGTCGATGCCCTGTGATGACCTTTCTAGTTACTATTTTTAACCATGTCCTGAAAACATTTCTCTGGCAAATGTCCTTTTCTCTCCTCAGATCAAAAATGATTTCCTTAGATAATTTAGAGGTGGACTATACCCAGCCTCACACAGGTTGGGGAACGTGTTTTCAAGGAGCTTTTACCCTTTTGTGTCCTTGGCCAGAGACTGAAATAATTCCACACCTGGAGACAGATTGACAAAGGAGAATGTGGATTCTCAACTTCAGTTCATGACTTAGATACCTTTGACAATGTCACTTGAATATGTACAGCATGGGCCATGGTGCTAAATGGTGCTCTGAAGTCACTGCAGTGCACACTGAGGAGAAACAACCTCATTGCATCTGCTGAAATCATTGCACAGTTTTAAAGTTCAATGAGACCACAGAGCAGTGATGAAAAAATGAGGTCTCCCACTGTGTGAGAGACTTAAAAATACTTCTATGGACTAATTTGGGACATTTTGAATTATTTTGAAGATTTGTTGTCTCTACATTTTTTGTACTAATGTACAGAATAACAAAGAATAACAAAAACCAACCAACCAACCCAAACAAACAAACAAAACAAAACAAAAAAAAACAAACAAAAAAAAAACAGCAAAAACAAACAAACAACAACAACAAAAAAAGAATAACACTTTAATATGTGCAACTCTTATTTCCAGGGCAGATTTAATTGATCAGTGTTCTGTGTGTGGACCCAGTGGATAGATGTTGATGACTTTCAGGATATGGCTGAGCTTAGTGAGACCACTACTATCATCTCCTAGGACATGGAAAAGTGATTCTTTGCATTGTTTTTGCTTTTTTTTTTTTTTTTTTCATGTTTTGGCACTGAATAAAATGGAAGGGGCATGTTGGTTTATTTAAGCAAAGTATATCATATATGCTGTAGGCCTAATTGGCATTTTCCCTGATTTGAATTATGCTTTCTACTGTGTGGACTGGGAGCATAACGTTTACGTTGGGCCCGTGCATTTTGTGTACATTCTTTTTCCCCTGAGGTTTTCTGTCACTCTTTCCTTTTACTCTCAACTCAGTGATTTCTGGAGTTTTCATTTTAGGAGCAGAATTAAACCCAGTATAGAAGGAAGAACTAAACCATACACAGTTCTTTGTGGCACATTGCAGAACCATTCCCTAATGGAAAACAGATTATATTTTTCCCCCAACAGTACAAAATTCCTGCTTTTCTCCTTGTGGGACCTAAGCTACTGGCTTTTAATATCATTATTCATCCATCTAATGTAACAGGTTTAAAAATTAGATGCCTATAGAATTGCACTTCTAATTAAATTCTTACACTCTCAATATGTAACATGTATGTAAGAGAAGACAGTGCATTTGTGGAAAGGTTTGCCTGACACTTGTGTGGTTTTCTCTGGCATTTACAAATGCAAAGTCCTGAGGGAACTTTTATGCCATGTTCTTGGATTCAACACTTTTGAAACCTGAGCTTAACCCAAACTGAAAATCTTACAGGTTGGATTCCCAGCTGTTGAATATTGATATCTCTTTACTGAATCCTGCAGAGAAGTACTGATTTCCATCAGCTGAGGATGTGTGTGTGGCTGTGTGCTTCTGAGGTTGCCCATCTGTTTAGCAGCCAGCAGGGGCAGTTCTCATCAGTGATCTCAGCCTACAGCATTTGAATCCCAACCCATCCATCAGTGTCTCCAGGGTGCTGAGTCTGACAGAGCATAGATTCAGTGGCTGCAGTCTGTTTGTTTTAATACAGTTTTGTTTTCTTTGCTTGGCTCTTATTGAGACAATTAGAGTTTAAATTACCTCTCATCTTCCAGGTCAGCCATCAGTGATAAAAGAGTTCCAGTAACACAATGGGAGAAGATTATATGCTGGCTTCCTCTCTAGGCTCACATAGGGATTAAACGTAAGGTTTTAATTTCCAAACCTGCTTACAGAATGCTCATAATTTTAAAAACCACAAGTTTTGACTATCTTTTAGTTTCCCCGTCTACCCAGAGAAAGTTGAACATTAAAGTAAAGCTGAAGAATGTAATCAAAATGGGATTTATAACCCAAGAGGTTTTTAAATGTCCTTGTATTATTTAAATAAATTTGAAATTATCTGTGTTATTTGTGCCAAGCTGTATCATTTCTTTGGCATATCCTGTCCAATGAAATGGGAAGTGGTTTTGCAGACTTCCTTATATAGGGCCTCTGGTTAAAATAGTTTGGGTATTCTTTTTTTTTTTTTTTTTCTTTTCTCCTTTAACTGTGATAAGAGAATCTAAACTCTGTTTACATTCTTCAGCTCTCTGCCTTTTTATCTTCAAGTGAAGCTCTGTTTGTCTTTGAAAGGTAAAAATGTCATCTTTGGATGAGAAGACCATTGTGCTAAGACATCTGATCAGACAAATATTTTGCTGCCAGTAATGAAGAGAAAGTATGACCTCTGCACTTAAAAATAAATAAATAAATAAATAAATCCAACCTTCAGCTGCAGCTGAAGAAAAACTTACCATAGAAAAGTAGGATCAAATAAAACAGGAACAAGAATTTTGGAAAAAAAAAAAAATCAGGATGCTGCACAATAAGAAGTGGGTACCTTTCTTCGATGAGGTGCAAAGAAAAGGGTATAAAAGCAGGACTGAGGCAAGGGGTGGGGGGAGTTGGAGTACCTTCAGGGGAGGAGAGCTGGGATGTGGTATTTCCTTGTACACAGGATAAAGCATTTTTATTATCATAGCTTAATTGTTTTAGACTTGGGAAAATGAACAAAGATGGAATGGTTTAAAAGGACAGATTCTCCCTTGTATCTTCTCCTTTGGAAAACAAAGCTGTCAATTAACTGAAACACCCACAAGGAGAATCTCCTTACTGGAGGAGAGCTCTGAAATTAGAACAGAACAGAACAGGAGTAGACCAGAGCAGAGCAGAGCAGAGCAGAGCAGAGCAGAGCAGAGCAGAGCAGAGCAGA
>CM021732.1:149021346-149050236 GCA_011075105.1 Heteronetta atricapilla
GAAGAGAAGAGAAGAGAAGAGAAGAGAAGAGAAGAGAAGAGAAGAGAGAAGAGAAATAATAGAATAATAGAATAGAAATTATATAAAGCTATCAAAGTTCAGTCTGATACTAACAATAAATTTGCTAACTACCTAGCCTGAATCTAGTCCCCAGCAGGAATAGCTTCTTCACAGCAAGTAGATTATAGCAGTCACCAAAAAAACATCTGGAACATTGAAGACTATAAGCAAAACTCCAAGGGTTTATTTCCAGTTTGTCATAGTATCAGTGTCATAGTTAAGATTTTTTTTTCCTCTATGCTAGAATCAGGTTGAATCACAGATAATCTAAACTTGGAGTTTATCATTTCATTTGTTTGGCCACATCTCCATATGACAAAAACACCTCTCATCTACTTTACTGCCAGGCATAAATTGAATGCCATCTTGAGTGGGTTTGTACCTTGTATCACAAAGTGATTCCACGTTATGTCTAGATTTCACTAAGAAAAATACAAAAATACCAACAGAAACCTAAACAGAAAATATTTTGATTTGGAGATGAGAGGAGGTGAGAGACAGGGGGTGGGATAGAGACTCATTCATGTTTGTCAAATTTTGACATTTGATGATAATAAGTTGTTTTCTTAGAAACTCCAATAAGAGTTCATATTTTCTCAGGTCCTATGAGAAAATATCCTTAGCACTGTCAGCAATGAATCAGTTTTCAGTAGTAACACAGCAATACAAGAAGAATCAAGGTGAGGTTCATCCTGGACTTGCAAGGAGTTTGCAACCTAAAGAAAATCAATGACAAGACTTCAACTTCCATCAGGGGATATCCTCATTCCAGATTTAATGTAAATTCACACTTGGATTTTCCCCTCTTCCTCTCAACCATCACAAAGATCACCTCAGCCATACACAGCAGGATGTGCAACTCAGAGAGCAGATACACTCAATCCAGCAACTGATCTTCCTTGCCCTGCTGATGCCAGATACATCAGTCAAGCTCTGAGCATTCCCCAGAACCATCACACATCTACTGGTGTGCCCAGGAAGACAGACATATTTATCTCAGAGTTTGAACAACTCCACTGCATCACAAGAAATCCTAATGGTATGGCACTGGTAGGCACAATGCTGTAGTTTGTGGCATGATTATCCAGATCTGGGGAAGATAAGGATAACTACTCCTGCAGTCAGAAGTGCAAATACCCCCAGGTACAGTGGACTTCTTTGAAAATGAGGTAAGTCTTTGTTTTCCTCAGTGTCATCTATGGCTGTTTTCCAATACAAAAATTGTAATCCTGTGGTCCAGAGACAGAGTTGACCACAGCAATCTCTATCTCCACTGTCAATCAGCCAAATTCCTCAATGCACCATCTTAATATATATATATATATTTAAGGAAGAGACAAATACCAGCCTTCTTCGTACATACCTCTGCCCATCTCTGCCCCGTCAGTCCTTTGCTTCTCACATTTTACTCTGATCTCTTTCTTTTCTTTTTTCTTTTTTTTTTTTTTTTCCACATATTTTCCCTTTGTAGTAAGGAGAAAATGTTACCTTGAAAAGCCACAACTAATGCCATAGGGAAACTATGAAATTAATGGCTATGATTAATTGACACAGTCATGTGGAACCGATAGTGGGTAAGAAAATGGAAATGGAGAAATGGACCTCTCTTATTTCCTACTTCACTATAGGAGCAAAAAACTGAGATATGACACTTCAAAATTGTCCTAATGAACTGTGAGAGGAAGAGCTGTAGCTGAGATGAAGCACACAGAAGCACAACTGCTGAACCACACAAGACAAACCACCTAGCCCACTGTCCTGACTGACAATAGCCAGTGGAGAACTTTATGGGAAAGGATGTAAGAAACAAGGTTTATATGCAAGGGGACTCTTTCCTGGTATTCCCTCTTCCAGCAGTCAACAACTTGGGAGCTTTCTGAGCTGTTGGTTCTCCAGATAATCATATTTAACACCCAGCAGTGAGTCTCTCCTTTATTCATCAGCCAACCTACTCAGAGTGTTGTGTTTCACATCCACAACTGTGATACATGCAAGAAGAATGGCCTTTATCTTGTTAGATTTACTACCTGATCATTTTCTGAGGTGCCTTCCAGGCATGAAAATGTGTTATACCTGTTAGAAAAAAAAGTGCAATAACAGTGCTCAATTTCAGCTAGACAAGCAGCCACAATGCAAGCTGGCATGCTTTCAGAGGCATATATGACTTGGTAACTCACTGATGTGAATGCCAAAGTCCTAGCTTCACTTTAAAATGTTAGTATTTAAATTCTTATGCTCTCTTACTTTCTGATACAGATTGGTTGTTTGCTTGCCATAAAGGTATTTTCAGAAATTAGCTGCCAGAAAACAGACTCTGAAAAGTACAAAAATTTTGAGTTGTATGTGGTATAATTCATCCCCTTCCTCCACATTTAAAACATAGTAACTTTATGTGTTTTCTTTCTAGGCATATTTCATTTTTAACAGGAGGTTAAGCAAAACTTGGTTTGTCTAGACCGTCACTGCTTCAAAGACTGAATGGCAACAGAACAAAAAATCCTTATCTTATTTGCTTTTGCTAGTAAAGGGTTTGTGTAGTTATGTTAGCCAGGATGTTTATGCAAGTCTTGGGACCATTTACACAGCAATCAGAAAGCATATCTCTTTCCAAACAGTTTCTCAATGTGATTACATATCCTAGATATTATTTGTATTTCTTTTAGTATTCTTTTAGGGTAGACCATATGCCACATTTGGGTGAATTTCACATCCAGATGACTTCTGAACTTCACTAATCTTTTCAGAGTAAGTCTACAATTGGGGCAAATCCACTAACTCCACAGGTACAGTGTGATAGTGTTCATTTTGATCAGTATGTGAAGAATGGAGGAGCAAACCTTCACTGACAAATGCACAAGACCTTTAGAGAGATCTGTAGCATTTATTAATTTTCTTTGGAGATGAAGTTTAATGGAAGAGGCATAATTTATGTTCACCAGTTCATTTGACTGCAATAACTTTTGCAACCTCCAAGGATCTTCACTGTGATTTTTTAAAAATTATTTTTTTTTGTCTTTCCCACATGACTACATGGAAGTTTATGATTTTATTTATTATTTTTTTTTCATACTCAGTCATTCTATTTTTATTCTTTTTTTTCTATGTATTAAACAATGATGTATTATATAAGATTTATTTGAACAAATGAAACCTCATTTTTCTACAAAGACAAAAGCATATAAGATGTGTGGAAGTGCTGCACAGCTTCCTCTGCCATCCCACACTGAAGACATAACAGAAATTGATATCTTTGTGCACTAAAACAGTAGCCTGTTTACCATCACCCATAACCTGTCACTAAAAATGATAGAAGTTTCTGGAAATTAAATCTTTTTCTGTTAATGTCTGCTGATCCAAGGTTGTCAGGTGCCTTTATAACTTCTCCAAGTTATAAAGGGGAATGCAAATTCAGATGAATCAATGAGTGAAATCCACAAAATCTGTAGATGCCAGAAATGACATAGAATCAAATTTACTCATCTTTTTTTTTTTTTTTTTTTTCTTTCTTTCTTTCTTATAGCATTTATTTCCCCTGTTTATTGGAATTTGCTATGTATCTCTCTTGCTTTAACTTTTCTAATGCTCATAATTAGACTAATAAACCCTTAACATATCCTACCTTGTATTCTGTCTTCCTGCTCCCCTTCCTGTGAGGTCATCCACAGGTATACTTGATCCTCATTGTTTTTGCAGTACTGGTGCCATGCTTAATATATCCTGCAGCCTGACCTTATCTTTGCATAAATACATACTTTTAACCACCTGTTCATAAAATAACTGTTACCAGAAAATGGGATTTCACAATCCAAAACAGTATGTACATGTGCTTTAGAGTGCTTTAGAGCTTGTCTCTAAAATACGAAATTTTGTTAGAAAGTAAGTAAAAATACTTATTATCCTTTGTCATCATATAGAAACTCCCTGGATACAATTGCTTTTATTTGTAGAGAAAAACTGTATCAGATAGTTTTTTTTTCAATTCTGTGAGTTACTGTGAACAATCTAATTGGTATTAATAGACTATAGATTAAGAGAATTTAATGAATACAGAGAGGGAATTGCCATCTGAGCAGTTTCTATTCCTGCAAGCATTAAACATAATATGTTAACCATGAAATAGAACAAACCCCACTATTAGCCTGGCTGTGAGATGATCTGATAGTCTGTGTTTTTCAAAGTGTGAAAGCAAAATCTTTCTTTGAACTAGAAATCAATGGAGATAACATTTCCCTTTTCCCCTGCTGCAGCCTGGACCTCTGAACACTCACACCCTGACCTCAGTGCTGGGCACTGGGTCCTGGTAGTGGAAAGTCCTTGACTGGTGGTGGTGGAGAGAAAATCATCACCTGCTTAGTCACAAACAACACATAGGCCTACATCTCTGTTTGTTAAATGAGATCAGCTAATAGTTGCACAGCGGAGCTTCAAAGCCTTACAACACTGTTAATGAAAGCTTTGTAGATGCCGTGTCCTCACTGAAGCCTTGAACTTTGGGTCTGATATTTAATGTAAGAAATATAATGTTGTTCAGAATTACCTGGTTTTCAGAATAAAAGGGAGTAGAATTACTAGGAAATCAGCACTGATTTTGACTTTCAGACATGACAGAATAAAATGGAATAGAATTACTAGGAAATCAGCACTGATTTTGACTTTCAGACATGATCCTAGTTTTGTATACATCATTCAAAATATTTTACCAAATCAGTAGAGAAGATATTTTGGTTTGCAAATGCAAGAGCAAACCTTGAATCAAAGCTTCTGTCATGACTAAATTTGATTTTTGGAGAGAATTAGACCTCTGTGTAGTGGAATTGTATGGGTCACTCAGTCTTAATAGTGCTGCTACTCCCAGAATCTTCAACTGATACCCAACCTGTCCATCTGCTTGTCTGCATTGAAGGGAAGATTTTTTATTTAAAAAAAAAAAAAAAAAAAAAAAAGATTGCCTATAGTAATTCTCCTAGACAATAAACCTCAGTAAGTTTTTAATATTTGCAGTAGCATTGTAAACTTTTGCAAACTTTTTAGCCCGTGAGTTGAAATATATAAAGTCAAGTGGATGAAAACTTATTTTAATGGAGGTATTCTATCTCAGAAGACATTTTACCATAAGAAAGAAGACCTTTTAAAAACCCAGCTTACACTGTAAGCCCTTCTCATTTGCTTGCAACTTCTCATCAAAAATATATATTTAACATTAAATTCTTATCATTCTTATCATATATATATATATATATATTACTTTATATGTGGGCATCTGGGCCTTTTAATTTCCTCATATTTCTGTCTTTCATTTTGGTAAGGGTGAGCTGAAACATAGTCCGTGTAGAGTTGGATAGCACTGACACCATCAGACATGGCACTGACTTATGAATGCCTCCTCCCAACACTCTTCCCTTGGTCAATGTCTTCTTGTTGCCTAACATAGGGTCACAGTGCCAGCAACATGATGCGCTGGGGAAACATCACACTAGTACATGCATGACACATTAGTAAAATGCAGATATATGTTACCTCTGTGTGGGGTGTCAGAAGGCAGCTGTGATAGCAGGAATCTCAGTCAAGTGAGGAGTTGAGTCCTTGTGAATTTCCCTTTAGGACTTGACCACTCCCCATGTGTGTGTTGAAGTGGTTTTGTGCTAAGATGTAGGTACCATGTTCCTTTCCGTCTCTGCTTTGACTCCCCACATTTAAGCAGACGAGTGACAATAACAATCTGAGCAGGGGTTAGCATTTCAAGATGCTCTTTGTTCACTTGTAAGACTCAGAATTAGCCAGGCTCTCCTGTTGTGTTTTTTTTTTTTGTTTGATTGATTGTTTTTCAGAGCCATCTCTAACTCTGACCAATACTGTGTCATGCCTCTCACAACAAAACTGATACCATTTAACAGAAAATGCTATTCAAATTTGTTTCCATTAAGTCTACACTAATTTAAGACTGTATCCCTTTATCCCTGGTATCATCCACAACCATCCCTTCTCTTCAGGGGACTGGAATTTCTTGTAGCAGTAGGGCATCTGATGGCGTCCTTCAGAAAGGCCCTTCACGTTGCTTCTTTTATCCTGAGTACTTCTGCAGTGCCAGAATTTTTTCAGCATAGGAAAAATATTTCATTCATTATCAGGAGCTTAGTCATCTGATTCTTGGTGCTGATGCTGCCTTTCAGAACAATGGCTGGCTGCCACTCTGTTTCTGTGGGAGAGCGGCACTCTGTCATCCCTGTGTGTTTATTTCTCTCTCTCTTTTTAATATCCTTGGCTTTATCATGGGGATTGATTTTTTAAATGTCCAACTGATAGGCTTTCTCTTTTTTAGAAACAGAGACCAGGTGTTAATTTGCACCAATGTCACTGACTTCTGATGATAATGAGTTCAGAAACGATGGATAATAAAAGCATACTACATTATGCCTAGAGAAGCAAGACTATGCGGTGAAAATTGTCTACGGCTGGACAAAGTAGCTGGAGGGCACACTATCCCTCTCTTACTGTGCCTTTATGTAGCTGCATTTATCTTCTCTTTAAATGATTGGCATGACCAAAGGACCCCAGGGGAAAAGATAGAGAGAGCAGCAAGTGTCCCACAAAGCAGCATCATGCATTGGCCATGAATAATAATAATAATAATAATAAAGGGCAAGGCAGCACAGTTCTGACCAGCTTGATTCCATCTTTTCTTTCCCTATAGGGAGTTCTCAGATCACACATGGCAGCTAACAGGAGCACAGTGAGGGGCAAGCTGCATTACATTCACATGTTGAGAGTAATGTGAACACGTGCAGAGTACTCTGATCAAAGCCTTCCACTACAAGAATATGAGATATGGAGTATCCTTGGGACTAAATGCATTTTTCTTGGACCAGGTTCCAGCCCAGATGAAATCATACTCATTCCATAGTCTTGTGCACAGAAAAAAAGAAAAAAAAAATTGCCTGAGGAATTTTTGCATTACTTTCTATCTCTCTGGATTCACTTATGCTTAGAAGGCAAAATACAAATATTATGATCATGAGCATAGTAGTGGTGTAGTAGTAGTGTTGGATAGGAAGGGACTTCATGATGTCTTTCTTAGGATATTAAAAGCAACACTGTTGCTATATCACTTTATTCTCTTGTCTCTAGTACAAAAGTCTTGTATGCAATCTCCTTGTGTCTCCTTGGCTATGGTAAGGATGTAAGGCTGTTGCTATTGCTTGGGACCAAAGTATCACAGATCACATGTACTGTGCTGAGCCTCTCATGGAGAATTTGTAGTTTATTTTTGTTTCACTTAGGAACAAAATATGAGAGGGCACTGAATATGAGAGGCACATTTATTTAGGGCGAGGGTGACAGAGCACTGGAACAGGCTGACCAGAGTGATTGTGGAATCTCCTTCTCTGGAGATACTCAAAACCTGCCTGGATGCCATCCTGCACAACATGCTGGGTGATCCTGCTTGGCAGGGGGGTTGGACCAGATGATCTTCAGAGGTCCCTTCCAACCTCAGCTTTTCTGTGATTCTGTGAGGGTGAGCCTGAAAAATTATTGTATATGTACAGCACAGCATGGTGTACAGCTAAGTGGCAAGCTTTCAGCAAGTGATCATCAAAACTACTAAGTGCCAATCAGCTAAGCTGAAATTATTCTAGGTCAGGTTAGTGGTATGTTGACAACGTCTCTCATTACCTAATTGATATGGCTATATGCCTGCAGATAATTCTCCTTTTCTCCTTGGGCATAATGCACTCATATTGTGTCGTGTCACCCCCCTCCTTAGGCCCATCCCCCCCCTTTTTTTAAATATAAAATTAATGAAGGACAATACTTTAAAAATTGGGACCCAAACTTAAGTCCTTCTGTTCCACAAACTGGCCTGAGTTTCAAAGATTTTGAAAGGGAAACAAATCCCACTGAAGCTGATGCATATTTTGAATACTTTGGCACACATTTTCAGGATTAAATGATTAATAGAGATATTCAAATCACTGATGGTCCAAGATAACTGGTTTATTTCTGCTTACACTTTTGATAAGGGATGTCACTGTCAGAAGGAAATAAGTCACATGTTTCTAAAAGGCCAGGAGAGACCAATTTCTGAACAGTATATGTTCATTCCTGGCAAGACCATGACAGGAAAACTAAAGAGAGTAGCAGATCAAACATGCAGGCAGATGAACTGCAGCAGCAAAACCCATCACACAAAGATGGGTTTTCCCCCTGATATGATGAACGGTGTAGTTCTCACAAAAACCTCTACAGCAGAGTGGGTGACTTCCTGAGGTTCACTCAGAACAAAGCCGAGGGAATAATACCATGGACTTCCTTGTTTGGTGTACATCTTCACCCACTTTTAATATAGTAATTGATTTGTAACTGTTTCTCTGTTGTGACAGAAAAAAAAAAAAAAAAAAGTGGTAAAACTAACTCCTACTTCTCCAACCTTTTCACTTCAGATATGCTGTCTGCTTATTGCCTTGCCTATCACTCCTTTTCTGTGTTTCCTATTTGTATTTGTATTGAAATCATTATGGTTGCTGTTTTCTAGGCAGGGAGTGTGATTGAACAAGTTACTTATTAACCTGCTTAGATGCCACCTAAGGTAAACCCTGATTTTTTTGTCCTAAGAATTTTATATTTTTTCAGTCATTTGTATTTTAAACAAATTGTTATTTGTATTGAGTTCTGATTTAATACCTTTGGCAGTCTACACATTAGAAGAAAGTATACTCCACTGGTATAAAGAAAAGTTTTATCAAAAAAAAAAAAAAAAAAAAAAAAAAGGATAACTATCTGAAGTGATGCCAAGAACCTAATCTTATTTTACTGGCCAGGATGGTTTCCAAGTGCTGACATGACCAAATGAGGCCAAATGTGAATGCACTGACCCTACTGAAAGAGTGAGGAGTACCTGGTCTATTCCCTGCCCTACAGATATGAAGTCCCCTGAAGTCAATGGAGTTGAAGAAACAGAACTGAATTTCCCCTTCTTGAGTCCAGTGACATTATCTTGGACTTACGTCAGCGAAGTTGAAAACACACAGTCATTTAGCTGAATATTGCCAAGAGGAAAGATCATGGTGAGTTGCTAATATTTGTTTCTGGAAACAATCCAGCAATGATGCAGATGCCAGATTTTTACAAAGCTTTGAAACCATCCTCCAGGCACATTATGTGGGTCAAGGTACTAGGCAATAATAGAAGTCAAATGGGTCTGATACCTTTTTAATCTCGTCTGATCCAATGATTTCCTCTATATTATTGGTCATTTGACATGAAATTCTTGAATCTGTTTCAGGACTGCTATGTAAGCAGGTATAAGAATAAGTTAAGAAACATTGAGGAACCAGAAGCCAGGTTAAGTAAACAACATACAGTTCAACTGTATCACTAAATCATTGTTTAACAGCATGGAATTTAAGACTAATCCACCCCCAGAATTATTTCCTGGTTCCCTCCCATTCACAAGGATGTTTCTTCCTTCTAGTACAGATGAGCAGAAAACTTGGAAATCCCTAACTGTTTTTACAGTATTGCTCACTATCAGTCTAAATGAAGTAGTCTCTGAAAAAAAAAAAAAAATGTCTGTAGATGTATATATGCATGTGCATGTGAGTTCATGTGAATATTCTTTCTGCCTCACCACTGAAAGTGGAACACATTACTCATCTGTTTGCCATATTCAGATCTGGTAAACTCTGAGCAAATTTTTTTGTTAATGTTTGAAAAATGAATGTAACAGGGGAATTATCTAACCTATATCAGGTACATGATGGACAAGTTTTGAATTTTATGATTGTTTATTTATCTTCCAGTAAAACCGGGCAAGTGTCTTTTCAAACTGTCCGGTTCAAGAAATTCATACAGCTGGTTGGATTAATAGTATAACAGTCACAAAACCACTGTTCATAATCCAAAGAAACCTTGTGCATAAACATTGTGCCTTCTGCTTGCTCACTGCATTCAGATGCCGGTGAAATCTAGATGTTTGACCTGGAAAAGATCAAAGGCAAAGTAAAGCCTTTAAATTCTTATCCTGGAAGAAAGCTGAGGTTAATTACTAACAAATATTCCTACTAAAGGCTGTGGCTATGACTTTGTCAGCAGATGATTCCTCAGACATTGACCCCTTTATCAAGGTGAAATTAATCAACCCAGATAATTTGTTGTTTATCTGATGGAATGCTGGAATGGAGCTCTAATGACAATCTTTTTAAATTCCAACTGCTGTGTAAATATAATAAAAACTAAATATGTAAAAATATGGCCTCCTTCCAGGCAGAAAACTATTGTCTTTTGTGATTAACCAAATCAAGAGAAGGGAATGACTGTCATGTCAATGAAGAAAAAATAGGTAAATAAATAAATTCAGCATCAGGATGTTGTACTAATGTTCATTTCCAGTACTGCTCAGTGCTGTTTCATGCTGTTTTAGCTGGGTTGGGTTAACATGCTCTGGAAGCCTTTAGGGTCTTTAGTGTCTGACTCTGACTTTGCTCCCTGAGCCTTTCATCCCATATCTCATAAATCTTCCCCTGACATTAGATTTGCCTCTTAGAATATAGTCCTTAGCCATAAAGTCCCGTCAAAGGAGGACTAACATAACAGAAGTTAATCCAAATAAAATAATACATTCAACAGAAGATAGCAATTAAGATACGTGTTTCTTATCTCAATATTTCTTTTGTGTTGACTCATTCCTTCATCTTTTTGGCCATCTTTTTCCCAAAGCTTCTGGAAGTACACATTGTAGATGAGATAAATTCCTCTGGTAGAAATTACCTTATCTAGCTTTTGCTAGCCACACTATAAGTTTGTGTCTGATCTAGTCATCCCATTATAGTCAAAGGAGATTTGGTCAATACAGTCAATAAAGTTTACAGTGAGATTGATCTGAACAAAATCTGTTGTCTGCTTTAGGATGAGAGGAATTACATCTTAAAATCTTTTGACTCTATTGACCTTCCCTCTATTGACTATAAAGTAGTTCAGATACAGAAGTCCACAATGCATTGAAATGTATCCTGTCCCTCTTGACTGTCTGCAGATCAAGACCTTAGCATAAACATATACTGAAGGTCTTAATCTTCTACTTCTTTTTAAGACTCTGAGTCTGCAATTGGAAGACTATGAGTAACAGAAATGTTTGTTCTATGTCCACAGAGGTACCATAGTGAGTCATTAACCTTTCAGCTCCTTTCAGCACCACTCAGACAACAAACAATTTTAGATATCACTTAGCAATCTCTGGTATATTTATGGTTAATGTGAAAAAATAATAAAAAAATACTCATGAGTTTTCTGAGTGGAAGACAGAGGATAGCTTCAGTTCATCTGTAGCATGAACATTCATGGTACAGACACCTCTCCTGGAAAAGCAATAAATTAACCTTCACTTACATTTCTTCATAGTGTTTGATAGTAACTTAAAACTTTTCCTGGTTCCTTTTGATGTTTATTAGAGTATTTTTGTTTCTATTCTTGCTGGACAGCTCCTTTTCCAAAGTGCAGCAGCAGAAGCAATTGGAAGCCAGACAACATTCAGCTTACACTGATGAGCTTGTTGTTAAAAGGACAGCTAGATTTTGATGGTCTTCTTTCCATGGTTTGAGGAGAAACAGGGGCATACACTATGTTACCCATCTGCTAGTTACATCATGTACTGTGTTACCTTCTCCCTCTGCTTCTTATATTCTTTTGCCTTCATGTGTTTACACAGTTACTCTGGGGGACTGCAAAACTTTATCCAGACTCAGATGTAAATTTGTTTCTTGACACCAACTTCAGGTTTTAGTAACATAAAGTCTAGTTCATATCTGAGATAATTTTAACCTCAGCACCAATGTTCATCCTGATGTAAATAGGAAATTATACTTTTGCAACTGGAACAGGAAGAGCTGTGTAAATAAAACACTGCCTCTGTTACAGTGGAAAGGTTGTCAGATTAGCTGTGATTTTTTTTTTTTTTTTTTTTTTTTTTTAACTTTGAGGAATGAGACATAATGTAGGCACAGGGTAAAATATTCTCAGCTATGGAATAGCTTTGTCATATGTTTTTAGTTTGAAATAATGCCACACAGGATGTAAATGCAAACAAGGCTGATGGAAGTCAAAAACCTGCTCCATTTGAGAACCACAAGATGACATTTAGGGAAGAGATGGTTCTGTTCCACTGTGAAGTGGGTGGTGGACATACATTATAGAGATGTCAGAAAATTTTCCAAAATGAATGAGTTATATATTTTATATTCGGAATGGTCTTAGCTGTACTAATTACATATATATATATATAGTAGTAGTAGTAGTACATAAAAAGGGGGAAAGGGGAAAAAATATGCTTCTGACAGGAATACATCTTCCATACCAGACCAGATCTGGAGGAAAGATCTTGAGATCAAATGAGAACATGCCTACAGTTGTTATTATTAAGCATTCACTGTGAGAGCATTCTTGCTGTATGCTTTCCCAGTTCATACATTCCTCGCCAGCTGTCTTCTCTGCCAGAAACCCAACATCTGGGTGGACTGATGGGATGTGCTAGTGCTGTGGCTCTTGCAGAAGGCTTTTTTTGGACACTCAAGAATACACTAAGAAATAATAATGATAAAATACAAGGATTGCATGCAACAAGAGCTGTAGGTCTGTATCTGTAAGATATATAGTTATATTTAAAGGTATAGAAGGCTACTCAGGTAGATCTATTGATGCAAATATAGCATGACTGAAAAAAACATAATTTCTGTGTCTCTGGAAAGGCCCTGTCAGTGCAGTAGAAGAGACAAATGTGACTAACATATGCTGATCTTGGTTAATGGTTAATTGAAATGGTTGATCTTCCATTAGATCCTTTATCTTTTTTTTTTTTTTTTTTCTCAAGTGATTTGATAATATTTTCTTTGCCTAATTAAGGAAGCCTTCTATAAATCATTCCTGGATGAAGATGATAGACTGCTGTTGAGAATTCTGGAGAAAATAATTTTGAAGACCATCAAATATTTGAGGCATTTTGTGAGACAATGCTGAATGTATATGCAATTCAGTATATGTTACTGTGGCTTCATAGAACACTGACTGGCAAATAAAAAGAATAAGGAAGTGACCAACTAATCATTTTTATTTTATTTCCTATTTTCAGCAGTGTTTTAGTTGAATGTATCCATTCTTCCAACCTGTCACTGAAACAGCTTCTCTGTGATAATAACTCCAGTTTTTATTACCTTTGGTAATACTATTTTTTAAAGACAGAGGAAGATCAAAAATATTGAAAAAAAAAAAAAAAAAAAAAAAAAAAAAAAAAGAAGAAGAAGAAAAAAAAAAAAAAAATCATGTAAAACCTAGGTTTTTTTATGTTGGGTTTTGTTCATTTATTTATTTATTTATTGGAAGGGAAACTGGTACCTCCCACTAAGCTGTGGCAGCTATTAAAGATCTAAATCTGTCCTCCTTTCCAAAGTTTTCCTTATGGCAACATCTGAGCACTTAGTACAACTTGTGATGGATATATTTCATCCAGAAAATTCAATTGCTTTCTCCTGCTGTTTCTGCTGCTATGGTTACAGATCATGACATAACTTCTTGTTCTATGGGTGATGACGATAAGGGGTGTTGTGATGGGTCAACATTACAAGATACAAGGTAAGAAAGAATCTTCTGAAGGCCAGTCTCAATAGTAGTTGAAGAAAAGGTCCTGGATCTTTCCCCAGGAATTTAGGAAAGAGTAAGTTTTCCTTTTTTTTTCTTTTCAGACAAAGTCTTTAAAAATGCATATGTGTCACTCACATCTTTTACCACATGTTAAAACATAGTCATATATACGTATGTTTTTCTGATGATTACTCCAGATTAAAGAGCAAAATGGTGTTGGAAGAAAGGAGTGAAATCAGATTTAAAGATTGCTTATATCCAATCTTATCTAAAAGCTTCCAGTAGACTAAAACCCAAAGCTTCCTTTTTCTCTCAAAACTACATCTGATTTTTTATTAAATCTTCCTCATCTCATTCAGACACAACATAGCTCATGTTATCCTCTGGGTATGCCTCTGTCAGCCTGGAAAAGTCTAGGTTTCAGCGAGGCTCTAACTCCTCAAGTCAGATGATTTTATTTGTTTGTTGGCACCTGTTCCTGTCACTTATATATTAGCAGTTTATTATATTATTGTTTTTTGTTTGTTTGTTTGTTTTCTTCTTCAGAAAGCTGGCAATCTGAACTGCAGTAGTGTTTCTGTCTAATCCTTTCTGGTGATTAGGGATGAAGGAGAAATCTACAGTGATAAAATAGTTGCTTTCTTGAAATCTACTACTTTTGTAATATCTCTTGTAAACTTCAAAGGTTTTGTTTCCCTTGCAGAAGCTAAAAAAGGGGAGGATACAAACTGGATAGCTTTCCTCAGGACTCTGTTTCCAGCAGCTCTCTAATTTTGCCAAGCCACAGGGAGTAAAAAACATGGGGCCAGAATCCTTCTTCATTTACCCTGACATAAATTTGAAGATAAAGTCAACAAAGTCAACATAGATTCACAACAGTAAAAATAATGCAAGGTCACAGGACTTTTTTACATAAAGTGTAGCGAACTTCTGGAATTAATTGTTACAGGGAGTTGTGGGGACAGACAGCACCAGCAACTTTAGCAAGAAATTAGGCAAAGTCATGGACAGCAGGTCAATAAACAGATACAAACCCACATGAATGTACCCTCTGATGTACCTTCCTAATATGGTGGCTGCAGAAGCTGAGGAATTGAGGTGAATAGACCACAAAGTCCAAGTGCACTCCTTCCAGAACTCCTTCTGCTGCAGGAGACAAAGTGTTGAACTAGTTTATGATGATTGGTAGGGCATTCTTATATTCTTACATCTCCACTTATTATCTTTTGTGATGTGTTTTCCATCCAGATTGTCAGAAATACTTTAAATGACTTCTGGAGTCTAGTGTGCTCATTTTACAGCATGCTATTGGGGGTGTGCATTGGATGTCCTGGGTGCTGCATTAGAGCAGGAATGAACATGTAAATTTTTCTGAGATATTTTAGAGGACATGAGGAAGAAGAAACAAAACTTGTTCAATGCTGTCCAGACAGAGTCCCTCCTGTGACCTCTCAAGACCCACAGCCACACCCAGGCTTTATTCTGAAGAGAATTAATTGTTTCACTGCAAAAGAAATTCCAAGAGTAAGTAATATTTATGGCATTTATGAAACAGGCAGGGATAGTCAGAGGACCAGGACACATGAATGAGACACAAGCTACTTGGCAGCATGAGCAAAATTGGACTAGTTTTCACCTATTCTATCAGCTAGTCTACTTTACTGGGAAAGGATCTGGACATCCTAAAAAGAGTTAAAGCCAATGACAGTGTCCTGCTTGGGGTCACACAGCTGACTTTCTTCCTCAGTGGATTACATTGGTTTGTACTCCCTTAAAACTGAGGCCTCTTACTTCCATTGTCCTGCATGGTGCTGGCAATGCATGGACTCCTGGGGTTCTGGCTTAAGGGGATGATTTGAAAAAAAAAAAAAAAAAAAAAAAAAAATCCCATACAAAAGTCTAGGACTAAGCAATGTGGCAGTTTAAAAGACTGATGAAAAGAAGGTGTTGAGCTTTAGCTCTTGCTGTTCCCCACATAACAGGCAGAAGTATCTGAGCAAATTCAGTTGAAAGCTTCAGCTTCCTCAACCTAAACTTAGCAAGAGCAGACTGAATCTGTTTCTACTTTATGTTAAGTAAGCAGGAAAAGAAGTAGGAAAGAAAGGACTGAATGAAACATGGGAGTACATGATGCCCTGCTCCTGTTTTTTCTCAAATCCACATATTTCTGCAGCTATGGTAAAAATGGTGTTTGAGTGGCTGCTATGATTTAATTTCATACATAGCTTTACCAGTATTACTAACATGCTCATTTTCATACAGACCTTCATAGAGACATTTTTTACACGGTCTTGTGACACCTTATAGCTTGATGGCCACACCCAGATACTGGTGGTCCTCTATGTTGAGGTGGAGGCCTGTGACTAGTGGTGTCTCTCAGGGGCCTGTCCTGGGACTGGTTCTGTCTAATGTCTTTGTCAGTGATATAGACAATGGGATTGAGTGCACCCTCAGCAAGTTTGCAGATGACACTAAGCTGAGTGGTGCAGTTGATACAATAGAAGGAAGGGATGCCATCCAAAGGGCAAAGGGAAAAGGGAAAAGCACAAGCTAGAAAAGTGGGTCCATGTGAACCTAATGAGGTTGAACAAATCCAAGTGAAAGGTGCTCCTCCTGGGTTGGGGCAATCCCAGACATGAGGACAGTGCCTCATTGAAAAGCACTGTGGAGACAGACTTGGGGTTTCAAGTGGATGAAAAGCTTGATATGAGCCATCAGTGTGTGTGCTTGCAGCCCAGAAGGTCAACTGCATCCTGGGCTGCACCAACAAAGTGGCCAGAAGGTCAAGGGAGGTGATTGTCCACCTCTACTCTGCCATTGTGAGGCCCCACTTGGAGTACTGCATCCAGGTCTGGGGCCCCCAGCACAAGAAGGATGTGGGGCTGTTAGAGTAGGTCAAGAGGAGGGCAACAAAGTTGATCAGAGGGTGAAGCACCTCTCCTATGGAGACAGGCTGAGAGATCTGGGGTTGTTCAGCCTGGAGAAGACCTTTGAGGGACCTCAATGCAGCTTTTTAATACATAAAGCGGGCTTATAAAAAAGGTGGAGAGCAAATTTTTGCTTGGACAGACAATGATAGAACAAGGGGAATGGCTTTAAGCTAAAAGAGGAGAGATTTAGATTAAATGTTAGGAAGAAATTCTTCATTCAGAGGGTGGGGAGGCACTTGAACTCCCCAGAGAAGCTGTCTATGCCCCATTCCTGGAATTGTTCAAGGCCAAGTTGGACAAGACCTTGAGCAACCTGATCTAGTGGGTAGCATCTCTACCTATGGCAGGGGGTTTGGAGCTAGCTGATCTTTAGGGTCCCTTTCAATCCAAGACATTTTATGATTCTATGATCAGAAACACAAAGTTATGGGTTTTTATGACATTATCTGCCTCACCATGGGAACATATGATTGGAAGGTTTGCAAATAAGCTTGCCTGGGGAAAAGGTATTTTTATTAAGATTTTATATGAAGGCCCACAACCTTCTATGACACTTGTGTAGTACGATTACTCTGAGACTTGTGTTGTCATTTGATTCATATAGAAAAGTCAGAATGAGATTTTCTCTTTCCTTACAGTAACCTTTCTGTTTTATCACTCTGTTTTTTTTTCAGACCACTGCTCTTCTAGCAGTGGATGAATTGTCATAGATGACAATGTGTTTCATCATCTTTTTTGAGGAAGGAGGGCCACAACTCTGAATGTAACTTTCTGCATATGTAATGCAGAATGTATGCAGTTCATCATCCAGTCCAAGAACATTGCAGTGCAAGCAAGCCCTGATCCTTACTTCTCCTTCTTTTCAAATACCAAACTTTCTATCAACCATGTTGATTAAATCTGTAAAATTGTCTGCTTCCTTCCTGCCTTTATAACTATTTTCTTATTTGATGTTTTTTAACTTCCATTTTTCTTTTTAGGTTTGAACGTACATCACTGTAACAATGGTAATAAATTGCCCCTAACAGTATTTGTCTGGAGCAATAGAGAATTGAGACACTTTGATATAGTTCCTGGAAAGATATATTCAGTTTTCCATAAGTTTTTGAGTGCAGATGATCATCTCAGTCTGAAGAGACACCACAGATGAACTTTGTAAGTTTGACTGAGTTTCACTTGGAAACTTCTGTTAAATCAAAACTCTCCAAAGGAACTCATGGAGTGTGAACCACTGCACCTTCAAAACAAGAAAATATTCATATGAATTTCTCAGAAACAAAACTGATATTTAGTTGTTTATTATAGTCTAGCTTCTATATTGGAAGAAGATTTCACACTGCATTTGTGTGTTTATAGAAGGTTATTTATTAAATTACTTATTTCTAACTCATCATAATCAAAATATTTATTTTTCTTTACATTTTTGATTTGCTGTACCTGGTCTAGCACAGCAGATTTATCAAGGAAGAGCATGACATTTTTAAATGTGTCCCAACACTTTCCTATGTAACCATTCAAATAACTGATCGGAAATAGGTATCAGGTATAAAATAAAATAGGTATTTTATGCATCTATGAGGCAAAGAAGAGATTCAATGTGTTTTTTGTTTGTTTGTTTGTTTGTTTGTTTTAAATCATGCTTGCATGCCAAATGTGGACTTAGGAGTGTTCCAAAGTGATTGCATAGAAACTATGTACTTGTTTTGTGCATTTTATGACCAGTTTTGTGCCAGCAAGTGTTTGCACTTGTAACTGCCCATTTGTTATGTACAATAACATATTTGCACTTCTGCATGCATGTTTTGGAGAATACAAACCAGGATCTCACATTTGCAGTGGAACAAATAAAACATGGTGCTGAGATATTTAGAAGACTGGTTTGCATCCGAATTCATTGAATAAGTAGAATTATTGATTGCTAGGACAAAAACAGTTTCACTGATTAATTCTTCATAAGTTATTTTAAAGCTTACATATTAGCTGTATTTTCTCTCCTGTAAGTATGGTGAACAGGTGCTTTGAGCCCTTAAGACTTGCTGAGGAACAAGTTCTCCTTTTGTTTACATTTTTGATTGCTCAGTTGTCACAGCCAGACATGATGCAGAAGGTATTCCACTGAATAATTTGGCTCAGTATTTTGATATCTGTTTTGCTGTTCTTGTTTGTTTGTTTGTTTGCTTGTTTCCCCCCAGAGCTCTATATAATTTGGTTGATCTCAACCTATGCCATGTCATTCAGCTGTGCATACCTCCATTTTTAACTGTTTTTATAAAGCTCTACTAAATATATATATATATTTAGCCTGAATATTAGTTTCTTATACTTATCCACCCATGGATCTCCTGATTTTTTTTTTCTTTACATCAGCAAAGTCGAACTCATTCCTATTCTAATTATACATGGTACCTATTCAAACTTTTATGACATGTCAGCTGTTGAAGTAATTACATTAGTATGAATGTGAATGGGGAAAAAAATAAACAGTGAGAAAAAGAGGGAATACAAAAGATTTAAAACTTACAGAATAAAAGAAAATGATTCCTACTGTTACTGAATGTATGAAGTCCACTCAGATGATATTGTTTCAGGTGCTCAGCAGTATGGGGACCTGTCTTGAATTTAGTTCAAAAATCCCTGTTTTCTGTTTTTTTGTACTTTTTTTTTTTTTAACTTATTAATCTGTGGATGAGACCCATAAGGTTTTCATCAAATTAGCTACATTCAGGGAGGCATCTGTGTTTCTGAAGGAGATGGAAATCTTCAGTTTTGCCCACTGAATTTATCATCTTACCATTAATAAGGTTGCTTAGGACCTCCCAGAAAGGAAATAGAGTATTAACTTTTTTTAAAAAATGAACAGTTGTCAGGGCTCTGCTGAAGAAAACATAATGGTTTTCAATTAATTTTCTATTTGTCTTGTATCTCTTACTTTGGGGCAAATATATTAAGAAATCTATGATGTTGCCTAACAGTTGCCTTTTCAATTTAAAATCCATACAAACTCACTGCTATTTGAGTAAAGAGTCTATATCCTGTACTTTATGCTCTAGGTCTTTACTAGTAGCAAGCCTCTCATTTAGCAGTGGACAAAGCTTAGACCTATATATACATCCAGGCTAATATTCTTTTCCTCTCGTGGGTGTACTTCAGTTCTCTTCCTTAGAAGGGCACAAGGAAAGGAAACCTCTGCAAATATAATGTTTCATTTTAGTACAATTTTGATTTGCTTCTTTTCACAAATCTTCTGATTTGGGTTTGCTCTGTGTAGAGTCAGTGGTGGGAGGGGGTGAGGGGGGAATACTTGGCACTTCTTAGAATGACACAATCTTGTGGAAATTAGGTATCAAAATAGGTCTGAAAAGAGCCCTAAATCAGCTTTCCCTGTGATAACCACTTTCCATACTTGGAAAAGTCATACTTGTAGTCCATACCGCTGTGATCCATGCAATAACATTGGTAGGCAAAGTGAGCTTCCTCAGCTGACTGTGATCCCCTCAGGAGTACAGGAAAAGACACATATTTCTCTTGCTGATTTTGTCCTAAGCAGAGTGAAGTGTGTAGTGTGTATTTAATAATTTTAGTAGTGGAGTATTCAGCAGCTGTAGATATACACAGTGGCCATGTAAGATAACACTACTGTTAAAGATTATGTTTTAGTGATTGGATTTTTTGTACTCAGTTACACTTCACAGAAATTAGGTAGTGACAGAACTAGCATCTTTGCTATGGGCCAATGTAACCAAAAAACTGTGTTCAACACTGCTGATGACAAACTCCTTTCTCCAGTGCAAAGGAGAGTGGAATGGATGTCTGGATTTGAGTAATTCTGTAACAATGCATCTGACACCCTTCTGCATGAAAAAGCAAGGGTGAGGTATATGCACACAGGAACAACTGCATAGTACTTTTTAGCTTTGTTTTTGAAGCTTGCTTATTTATATTAGTTCGTAAGTCATTCTTGTATTAGAGTGATTTTTTTTTTCAGACATTTATTCACAGAGAAGTACTGATCAGCTACACAATTCACAGATTGTTTTTGAATTCATCACTTTCAGATGAAGAAAATTACTGAATAATTTAAAAAAAGTTTCTTACTGTAAACAATAAAACTTTGAACTTTATTTTGAAAATTTTCACGAAGAAATTAACATAATTTTATTAGTGAAGACCTCATAGGATATTGAAAAATATTTTTTAAGATAAAATGATTTTTGTGTTGAGATTTTTTGTCCGGGAAAAAAAAAAAAAAATATATATATATATATTATATGTATGTATTATATATATAATATATATATATAATACATATATATATAATACATACATATAATATATTTATATATTTTTCATATATATATATTTCATATATATATATATTTCATATATATATATATATTTCAATTTCATAGTATTTATAACTTTAAAAAAGTTTCTTCAATTTCTGTGAAAAACTGAATTGTCTTTGCAGATCCATCCTTGTATTCCACATTTCCCTTTGTATAAACTTGGACTTTATTTTTAGATTAATTGGTCTGATTGGGATATTGCATTAAATTATTACAAAATTTTCCTTTCATTGTGAAACCATATGAATAAAGTGTTACAGACTAAGCTTAGTGTTTACACTCAAACTAGAATAAGAATGGAAAAAAAAATAGATGTGAAATGAAATGGAAGAAATTGCAAACAAGGCATATGCATAAGACTTGTATTGAATTCAAAGAAATTTGAATTTTTCTTGGTTGAGAGCTTTAGAAGACTGAGATGACACCAACTGTCTTTTGCATGGCTGTGTCACTGCTCACAGTGGGCATGCTGAGGCCCCTTCTCTTCTATCCTTTGCTTCTTTGATCCAGGCTCTTCAACAGACTTGGACAGGAATGCCAGAAAGCCGCAAGGGGAGCAGCGTTTTGGTGCCCTGAAGGAGTCGGAAAAGTATTAATATGGGCTGACAGGGAAGTCTTGGAGTCACTAACCCTAGAAGTATTCGAGAGTTCTGTGGACATGATTCTAAAGGACGTGGTTTAGCAATGGGACTCAGTAGGTCAGGTTGATGGTTGGACTTGATTATATTGGAGGCCTGTTCCAACTTAGATAATTCTATTATTCTATGATGGAAATGTCATATCTTGGGCAATTTTTGTTTTGTTGGTGGTTTGGAGGACTGTGAACTAGGTAAGGCTGATGAGCTTATGGCATAAATAGCTTGATAGCTCTAGAGCTATCAAATACGGAAATTTGTTATCAGCAGAAACCATTGAACATGATTATGTTTTAATTGGGTCAGTTTGTCATAAGAGAGCTCTCAGAGAGAGATCATATCATTTTCTGACATAAAAAGATACATTTGAGTTCTTCAGTGATAGCAGAGTTGATCAGTTTGAGAGAATTTCAGCATTATGACATACATAGTATGAGGACTATGATAATAGTATCTATGATAATAGGACTATTATCATAGTCCTCATACTATGAAGATAGGTCATTATGAGTGTAATAAAACAATCACACTCAATGAAAATTAGTATACTAGAATCTCTGTTTGAAAAACAAACTATTGACTTCTTAATACTTGTTTTTTTTATCTAACAAGGCATTTTAGAGGACAAATTCTATGAAAATTCTATTAGTTCTATGAAAGGAATCCTCCACTTTCACTTAAAAATATATATATATATATATATTTGTAAGTGAAAGTCAAACATCTGTATTTTAAAGTTGAGACTGTAAATAACATATTTAGCAGTTCCTCAAATCCAGCGAAATTACAAATGCAGAATTATATTTGTAAGATTTAAAACCAACCCATAACAACTGGATGTTGAATCTTTCATATTTTTATTTCATATCTGCCTGGAATTATGCTAAGTTATTATTTATTTCTAAATTGGTGCCTTTGGAGCTGACCTTGACTTTAAGGTAGTGTTTACTTTTATATCTGATTAGTTAGGAGGAGTTTTTCTTCATTTTATACCACAGGTTAATTAAAAACAAAACAAAACAAAACAAAACAAAACAAAACAAAACAAAACAAAAACAAAAACAAAAACAAAAAAAAAAAAAAAAAAAAAAGGACTTAACCACTTTCTTCTGTGGAATGAGTTAGACAGGATTATTCAGTAATACTGCTTTCCACAAAACAGACTACTCAGGGTTTCAGTTAAAGCTAGAAAAAAAAATAGCAATTGTTATTTTAGGGCATTTAGATACAAGTATTTTAGTATTCAAATCAAAATAAACTAAACCAATAGTTATTATGAAATAGATTAAAATAGAAGTATTTTTAATCTGTAATTTTAAAAGAAAGTAGACAGCTGAATGATATACAAGTCTGTCACTAATCTTCAATGATTTTATAAATCTAAGATATTATAATTCTCAAGCTTCTTAATTTCACAATAATTCATCAAGTGAGATCAAATCAGTTAGTTCAAATTAGTTAAATCAATTATAGTCCAAATGAATTTAATCACATGAATAAAAAGATATTTCTGTAATTCTGCTTGGATTTTGTTTATGCATCATGCCTCAGACAAAAATCTTAATAGCTACAAACATATTGTTCTAAAATCCCTTATTCTAAGACATTTATTGCTATTATTGCCTATGCAAAATAATAAGCACCCTTTCTGACACTAATGATCTGATCTATAATTGTACCATAAATTTTTAATCTCTATTTTTTTTTCCAATCAATTGATCTCAATGGGATAACCATTCTGACAGTGTCTCTAATCTTAAGTCAAGAGAGGAAAAAAAATAACCTTAATTTTCTTCCTGACATATTTCACCATATAATCAGATTGTTTTTCTTTAAATTAATGTTTGCTCCATGTTCTTCTCTATTTGCAGGTATTAATAAATTAATTTCAACTCTGAATCTCAGGTTTTTAAATTGGCTGAAGGAATAAATGTATAGCTATGATCATAAATATATATCAAAGCAGTCAAAGGCTTGATGTGCATACAAAATTTCCATTACTGTTAATGGGAGATAATGTGGGTGTTTTGAGGGCAGAATATATTCTAGACAGTGCAACCATTTTTTTCCTACTAGTCCCATTTTTACCTTCTCAATATGATGTTTGTCACTATAGCATTGCACTTGAATCTTAGGAATTTCAGGAACTTTACTGAAAGCAATAACAGAATTGTACCTTTATCACAACAAACAGATTTTACAAGATTCACAATGGATATAAACATAAGAAACTAAATTACACAAGGCCATATACCAAAGTACAATTGGACAAATTTAGATTTGTAAATTGCATACATCCATATCCGAGCAGGTGAAACTCTCCTGAATTTCTGTTCCAAAATAAGGACCAGAAAGAATGATAACAAAATGAAGTGATGATTATTAGTAATGTTGAAGATGGTAGTAAAGGGACATTGACACCATCATGGTGGTGCAGAAAGGTGAAAGCATGGAGGAGAAAATAAACCACATGTCCCTGTACACAGGCTGCAGACCAAACAACTAAAGGCAAAATAACAGATCACATTGCAAGTGTTTTCTCAGGATGTGTAGTGCCATAGCTTTTTCTGAAAGGCTAGATAAAGGTTTTGCTATGTCAGCGAGTTGTTAACAATTTTATTACTACTCATTCATAAAAGACTTTAAAAAGCTTTAGTTTTTCCAAGCGTGTCCCAAGTGACACATTTCACAGAAGCCCCTGTGTTTTCACCACAAGCAGTGTCAGGAAATCACTGGTTCAGTTTACAGATTCAGGACCATTACTTGTATAAGAACAAGAGCCAAGGCAATTCCTTTATTGTCTAAGCATCTAATGATTTCCTTGCTTTTAATGTCATTTGGTTGTGCATTCAGTTCTCTTGAGAGAAAAAGGGTGAGAATAAGACAATTGGGTGACACAGAGACGGATGTTTCCCACAAAGCAAACAAGTCAGTGTGGAAACTCCCCTCCCCATTTCAAGAAGTCGGTCATGTTCCCACTTCTGCTGGAATGCGTCCACAGCTCAGTGATAAGTGAAGTGCTAAGCAGGTATGAATAGCCACTAAAATTGGCATTATTAATTTCTTCCACATTGAAATTGGTTAGAAAAAATTATTTAGAGGAAATTTCCAAACAAACAAAAAACAAGCAAAAAAAGAAAATCATGCCAGTAAGAACTTCTCTAATAATACAAAAGTGTGTCACTGGTAGATACACTCACAGTTGCTTTATTTTTGCCCCAGTCATTGTCATCACAATGACATCAGTAAGAGACAAGCTATGTATTTAGAGAAGGTGGATTTAGGTTCCAGGTGGCTGTTTACTGCAGACTAGTTGCAATTGTGAAGTTTTCAGAAACCTAAATGCATAGTTTGTCCCTTAACTTCTAATTAGCTTCAGATGACAAGCAGATCTGTCACATTATTTTTCAAGGCAAACAATTTTCCTATCAGTTGATGATTAATAATTTCAGGATCAACTGACAATGGAAAAAATGTAAAGAAATTCAACATAAATTCAACATCCTTAAGAGGACCAGAAAGGATATCTTCTGTTGAAATTCTGAGGTGTGTACTCTGCATATAGCATATATTAAAATACTACATGAACTGATTCAAAAGTGTGGTTAAATAGTGCTATTGTAAGTCTGTACTGGAATATTCCATTTGTTAAAGGCACATTAAAAGTATTTATGATCTTATCTGGAATAGATCTCTACAAATCTATTAGATGCAATAAACATAGAATTATTTATTGAGAAAAAAAAAAAAAAAAAGATGACAGATGATGGTAGAAATGAAGTTTAAAAAGTTGTTACAAAATTCAGTGTATACAGGTAACAGTGGAAGATGTGCTGGTACAACAGTAGAGCAATATAGTTTATTTGGAAGAACCTCCAAGGGAAGGTGCTATTGTGATTAAAAAAAATAAATAAATCTAGACTTGGAAAAGCCAAACTTTTAAATCAGAAGAAAAAAATATATACTATATAAAAATATAATTCTTTGTTTACCTTGGAGTGGTGCTTTGCTTTGGCCATTTTGTTGTTCCGTGGGAATTAATTGTGGTTTTGCTTACAATAGATAAACTTCTTTTTTGTAGCCTATGTTTCTTCATGAAAGTTTGAACTGTTAATTGTGGCATCACTGTCCAGGAGATCATATGCAAATAAGATACAGTAGTCTGTTGGCTACAGTACTGTCATATTTCATTTGGAAAATTATATGAGATTTCATACAGTCCTTGCATTCCCTTATTTGTGAACGTCATGTCAAAGTGCTCCCATTAGACAGCAAATGAAAAATGTCCAAGAGATAACGTGCATATTTATATGCAATATCTCAACATTGTTCAGCTTGAAGTACCCCAGAGTCTTACTGTGTTTTCTTGAATGGAGACATGTTACAGACGGCGTGTTATATGGGCTTGGAAAAACTTTTAGCTTTAGATGTTATGAAGCTCCAGATACTTTCGCCTCATTTTTTTCTAAGTGATTCCTGACCTGGAATACTAATCTCTAAACTCTGGATGAACTGATTTTTGTGCAGTTCAAATTGTATTGCATCATGCTTGAAGGATCCTGAGCTTAAGCATGCAGCAGGGAAAACACTGAGTTCACAGAGAGAGAAAGAAAGAGAGAGACTTCCTGGCCCTGAGAGCTGGCAGCAGGCAGGAAAATGCAACCAGTACGGAAGGAATTTTTAAGCATGCAGCTGCCAACTGCCTCAACTCTTGTCTAAGCATGGACAAACTCAGGATTTTTTTTTTTTTTTTTTTGGAAAGGTTAGAGCTAAGAGACAGAAATTGTATGTGACACATCCTTAGCCCAGATTTCACCTTCCACCTGTAAAGTTTTGTGTCTCTACAAAATATAACTTTCAAAGTGTTATTTCAAGAAACAGTTATAAATTTATTTGTTTTGTTTTATTTTATTTTATTTTGTTTATTTATTTTGTTTTATTATATTAATTTATTTTATATTTTATTTTATTTATCTTATTTTATATTTTTGATACAGACAAACTAGTGAATTTACCCTGAATCTCTTTCTGAGAAACAGATGAGGTATTCTGAATGATCTCTAAAAATTAAGGAGGTCAGAAACCAAATCTGGAAAACTTAGCCTGAATAGATACAGTCTGACAGAAGTTTAAGTCATTAAAAATCAGTATTTATTTGGAGTGTTGGGAAACTTCAGCTGTGGGAGATGTTCCCACCTTCGTTAACAATACATGTGAAAATTCAACAGCTAGCAACACAAAACAGCTCACGTGTATTAGAGTGTTAGTATATTAATATGCATATGGAGAGAGAGAGATAAAATACTTCTTTCCATATTTTTTAATGAGACAGAATCATACTTTAGCAAGAAAAACAGGCATACTTAAGAAATTAAATTGAACAGAAATAGGAACAACTCTGGTTTTATACATTCTCTTGACAAATTTCTCAAGTTTTTTATGTCTGTATAATCCAGCTCCTGTCACAGTTTTCTGCCATGCCATCTTTCAAACGATTGGTTTTGTGCATAGTTATTAGTCTGATGTTGCTAATCTCTCATTCTACAGGAAGAAACTAAACTGCTTCCATCTGAGTGCTTATAGTGGCTTTTAAAAGGATGTAGTTGAGGTAGCCTAATGGGAAATTGGGAGATCAAAATTTTAAAGATGATGTTTGATATTTCACATGTTCCAGGTGGTTTAGAGACTGCAATCATTATATAGGCATTATTTTCCAGCTTTATATGGAAGAAGATAACTAATATCATTCAATTTTATAGTACCTCCTGTTAATTAAGAAACACACATGGTGGGATTTCCTTCACCTATATTATCTGGGTCAAAAGTTATGCGTGCATTACAACCCGCTTCCCCATCTGTGGTGAGAATGACTCATCCCAGCATAGGATAGGTTGGTATTGCAGAAGGGTTAGCTTCTCAGTGGAAGTGCCTGTTAACTACAGAGGGTGTCTAGATGATTTGTTCACTAGACATCCAAGTTTTAGATGGCAGAACCTAATGGAGTTGAGACTCAGTGGCTGTAATAATTTTCTTTCTGTAGACATTAAGCTTTTGTAGAGATGAATGTTTTCTTGTCTTTTCAGTTCTATCCACCATTAGCAACTCAGATATAATTCATCCTGGTTTCAGATCAAATACGGAGCAAATTCTCTTTTGGACGTTGGTTAGGTCATAAAAGGATGAATTTGTTCTTTTGTTGATTTAACATTCATGTGGACCAACCAAAACATAGTCTATGACATTAGATTTTCTGTTTCCAGACTCTGGAAAATCATTCCTTGCATTAATTTCTGTCAGCAGTAAAGAATCATAAATATTGCTTACTCACACAAAACAATAAATGAAAATTCTTGTCTTCTCTTCAAGCTCCCTCTGTGGTTTATTTTTGTTTTGTATATGATTTATCAAAGACTGAATATCTAGCATCCTCCTCTGCTCCTTTGTTGATAACAGCCTTGATGTCCCAGGAGTCACACTTTTTTAGACATCATCACTTTCAGATTTTTCTCCCAGTGTTGAATAGTAGGGGAGATACTACCACAAGAAATACATCACCCTTAGCTGGGACCTCTGAGATTCAGCATAGTTTGAAGGATTATGGTATCCTTAGGCAGATAGCAAAGGCTGGCTCTACCTTTTAGGAGAAAACTGATCATTGAGCTCTTGAATTTCCTGGAGTTAATGTTCCATCTCTGATTCTCCAGAGCATATGAGATCTGTGACTGTTTTCCTCAAATTTCAACCAAGAAAGCTCTAAGTCCATAGGCCAATGAACAGACATTGTTCCCTTTTCCTCTGCTGCCATGCAGCCTCTGAAACACACCTTGAGAAATATTTCTTTGTTCCTCAAGAAAAAGGAATTCTCCTTGGTTTTCCTGTTTTTTGTTCAGAATACATCAGCAAAGAGGGACGGATATTTTCTCATTATCTTCTGAAGAGTTATGCAACACATATGGGTGTACTTTTCTTAATATACTTCTCACTTTCCCCCAGGAATCTCTTTGTCCATTGTTTATCTTGTCATATATAAAATGAGAAAGAAGTCTATGCTTGATTCATTCTTTGAAGTGTCTGTCACAGCAGCACAATAAAAAACGACAAATTTTGTATCCTTCAGATGAGAAATCAATGAACAGAGGCAATTTTTAGATATTTGACTCAGAAGAAGAATCCAGGGTGGAGGATTTTCTTTTCTTTTTTCTTTTTTTTTTTCTTTTCTTTTCTTTTTTTCTTTTCCTTTTTGTTCTTTTTTTTTTCTCTTCTATTATTTTCTTTTCTCTTACTCTCTTTTCT
>CM021732.1:149050636-149070063 GCA_011075105.1 Heteronetta atricapilla
AAAGAAAAAGAAAAAGAAAAAGAAAAAGAAAAAGAAAAAGAAAAAGAGAGAAAGAAAGAGAGAAAGAAAGAAAGAAAGAGAAAGAGAGAGAAAGAGAGAGAGAAAGAAAGAAAGAAAGAAAGAAAGAAAGAAAGAAAGAAAGAAAGAAAGAAGAAAGAAAGAAAGAAAGAAAGAAAGAAAGAAAGAAAGAGAAAGAGAAAGAAAGAAAGAAAGAAAGAAAGAAAGAAAGAAAGAAAGAAAGAAAGAAAGAAAGAAAAAGAAAGAAAGAAAGAAAGAAAGAAAGAAAGAAAGAAAGAAAGAAAGAAAGAAAGAAAAAAAGGGAAGGAGGGACGGAAGGAGGGAAGGAAGGAAGGAAGGAAGGAAGGAAGGAAGGAAGGAAGGAAGGAAGGAAGGAAGGAAGAGCAAGAAAATTTAAGACCACTGGCCCATTGGCTAGGCAGTCCTTTAGACTCCTACTTCACTCAGGTACCATAGAGAATGGTTTTGCCTGTGGGGGTGATATGTTTATTTCGGGAAATAATAGTGAATCCATTTTCTTGAGTCACTGTAAAATATCTGTAAATAACATCCTGGCTTTTTAGGTTACCTTTCTCAATTTTAAGATGTTTGTGAAAATTTAGGGATTAGAAGTTCAAAGAAATCCAAAAATCAAAAAAAAAAAAAAAATTCCTTTCCCTTCCCTTCCCTTCCCTTCCCTTCCCTTCCCTTCCCTTCCCTTCCCTTCCCTTCCCTTCCCTTCCCTTCCCTTCCCTTCCCTTCCCTTTGGGTCTTCTTTAAATTTTAAAAGTATTTGCTTAACTTAGTCTTGGCATGCTATGCTAAAATATCCACATGTATTTGATTTTCAAGGAGATTGTACCAAATACCAAATAGCTGGAAGTTCTTTAGTGACTAATCTGATTTAATTCACCATGTCCTTCTCAAAAATGAATTCTTTACCATTCCCCACAGATACTTACTTTCATAGGGGAAAGCATAAATGGGAGGGGGTTGGGTGGGGCACTTTTGGAAAAGTTGTGTAGGAAGACTTTCCAATTCACTGATGTTGCTACCCTAAATGGTGTGATGATGGCTAAAAATGTAGACTGCTTCCAGTCTTCCAAGAAACCTCATATAAAACAAAGATTGTGACAGTCATTAGTACGTTAAACTGAAACATATCAACTGAAAAGAGCATGAATACAGGAGAATGATAACACTTTGTTTATCCTATGTCTTTGTTAACACACTGGAGGGAAGGGATACCATCCAGAGGGCAATCTTGATAAGTTTGAGAGATGGGCCTGTGCGAACCTCATGGAATTCAACATTGTCAAGCGTAAAGTCCTGCATCTGACCTGAGGCAATCCCAAGCACAAATACAGGCTGGGTGGAGAATGGATTAAAAGCAGCACTTAGGAGAAGGTCTTGGGACTGTTGGTCGGTGAGAAGCTCAACATGAGCTAGCAATGTGTGCTTGTAGCCCAGAAAGCCAACAGTATCAAAAGCAGCGTGGCCATGAGGTCAAGGAATGTGATTCTTCCTGTCTATTCTACTCTCATGAGACCCCACTCTGGAATGCTGCATTCAGCTCTGGAGCCCCCAGCACAAGAAGGACATGGACATATTAGAACAAGTCCAAAGGAGGGCCGTGAAGATTATAAGGGGGTTGGAGCACTTGCCTTATGAAAGCAGGCTAGGGGTTGTTTAGCCCTGAGAAGAGAAGGCTCCAGATATACTTCAATGAAGCCTTTCAGTATCTAAAAGGGAAGTACAGTAAAGCTGGGAGGAACTATTTTTCAGGGAGTGTAGTGATATGACAAGAGGTATTTAAACTAGAGCTTTAAACTAAAAGAGTGTAGATTTATATTAGACATTAGGAAGAAAATCTTTACTGTGAGTGTGGTAAGGCATTGGAGCAGGTTGCTCAGAGAAGTTGTGGATGCCCCTTCCTTGTTCAAGACCAGGTTGGATAGGGCTTTTAGCAACTAGATCTAGTGGGTTGCGTCTCTGCCTATGGCGGGGGGGGGGGGGGCGGGGGCGGGAATTAGGTGATCTTTAAGGTCTTTTCCAACCCAACACATTCTATGTTTCTATGACTCTATATAGGCTAGCCCAGTTCAGTTCACTTTGTTAAGTGCTGTCTAGAGTCTCAACCCAGTTGCTCATGTGTATATATCTCATGTAATTTGAGATGTCACACAGAATCCCAGACCATTCTGTGGGATAGGCACACAATGAAGGATAATGAGCTCTTTCTGAAGTGGTAGTTGGAGGTCAGAATTTGTATATCATGATCTAGAATTATACTGGGAAACTCTTTGAGGTAATTGAATTGAATCCTAAATCTCTAGTGGCTGTAACACATTTGACACCTAGATGGCATGTGGACATTTCAATATTAGGTATTTTCATCTTGAACTAAGCCCTTCTCTGAAGGACAAGTTTAATACTCTGATGACATATTGCAGCAACAGTTACTACATTTTCCAACATCAAGTGATGATGTTTTCTTAAACTGTCTTTTAGAAATTTCCCAGGCTACAAAAAAAAAAAAAAAAAAAAAAAAAAAAAGTCTTAAACCCTTCAGCATGTCTTTCACGCAGTTTCTCTTACTTAAAGGACTGAATGTCCTAATGAAGTTTTTTGTTTTTTTTTTTTTTCTATTTCACTTTCACATTTATAACTTCACAGTTATGTGGTCATAAATTAAACATCTACAACTGTTTCTAATATATTCTGATTAAACTTTGATATTTTTAGCAACATATAAAGAGTTACAACCAGTTTCAGCCCTCTTTTAGATGCTATACAAGCTATAATAAATACTGGTCTCTAACCAGATAATTTATAAATTATGAAATACCGCCATGGTGAGGAGCATAAGTAAATTTCCTATTAGTTTGTATGAATTACTAGTTTATACTGTAATGTCTTAATTTCACATAAATTAATCATATGATTTTTAGTTTAAGATATTCACAGTGGAAGAAGATTTTGAGAAAGATGAGTAATCAAACTGTTTTGAAAAACAGCTGTTTATGCACATTAGACAGGAACTTATGCTGCTACTGCATGTTTGAGAGGGATTACAAAATTCTCCCCCTTCATAAAGAAAGAAAAAAAAAAAAAAAAAAAAACCACTGTATTTTCAAACTCATTTCATGTCCAACGACTTGAGTTCATTCAATATATGAAAAAAAAAAAAGTAAAAAAAAAAAAAAAAAAAAAAAGAAAAAAAAGAAAAAAAAAAAAAAGATTAGACAGTAGAGAAAATTAGAAATAGCTGTGGGATTTCCTGTGGCAGGTTTCTTCAGTTATCAAAGGCCACTATTGAATTGAAATAAATTTCTGCTTTAAAATTGTATACCCACTATGTCAGCAGGTAAGCAAGAAGGAAGAGGAGAATAGAGATGGAAAAATGGGGAAAGATTGAATAGATAAAAATATAGCCAAAAGCTGATCAGGAAGGTAACTGAGACTTATTCCCTGTGTGTTCATGGCTGGTGTTGAAGACACTGGGAGTTGCTGTTACATTAGGCCTTGAAAATTAAGATATTAGTAAATGTTTCTTACTGGCATGGATGTGGATGTTAGGAATAAAGACCATGCACTAGATTAACTGTTACTTTCTGCATTTTTTTCCCTGCTACACTAAAGAGAGAAAAACTTTCAAGCCTGCCCCCAGGAACTCATTTAGCTTGAAATATGTACTAGTCAGCTTGCACTAGGTTAGAGGGAGTTTGCAAGGTACTCTCATTAGCTTGGATTTAACAGTTATTCCTTACTTACCTTTCCTACCATAAGTATTCCCCTCTGTGGGACTGGCAACTGGTCTAAGAATAACTCGGCCCCTTTCTGATGCCTGACATGCCCAGCTAGAGCAGCCAGAAAACATCTGGATCATCTGTTTTACTAGCTATGTATACACCACTTTCACCCCATTATTGCATCTACCTAAAATTCACCTCATGCTTTCAATTGATCTTCCTACTTATTTCCTCCCTGAAGGCTCAAATCTGCATCCAGTGAAGTCAGTATGAATGTTATATGAGAAGGATCAAGCGTTTAGACTATGATTTAACAAGGTACTTAAGCACATGTCTGGCTTAGTGCACAAGAAGCTTCTCATTGAAAGCAGCAGAAAGATTGCTACTGGCCTAATTGGGAACAAAAGTGAGCTATGAACCATTAAGCAGCTGTTGAATTCCACTGCAACAGTGTCTGTATTTCAGTGATGGGCTGGGTTTGAGCCTTGAGAGTAGTTTACAATGTGCTTGGGAACCTTAAGAATTAAAGCAGCTCTATGCCAGCTGCACAAAGCTATGGAATTTATGGAATAGACAATATATCTGCTGGTCCACAGCCACAAAGAAGTTTGTAAAAAGGTAAATAGTATTTTTCAGAACAAGATAACTATACCTCCCCAAACTTTAGGCTAATTAGTGAAGAGCTGTTGTCAAGACTCTCATGAAGAGTTGGAAATTATTTTATATGTCTGCTTGTCATCTGTCAGAATATAACTTTTAATGAACTAATTTGTACATACATAAATATGTGTGTATACATATTTACATACAGGGTAATATACATATATCCTTAAGCTACCAGGGCAGTACTAGGAATACTTTCTCTGAGTTTGCTCAGTGTCTGTCTTCTTATGTTGCAGAATAGAAGAAATCACCATCATCCTTGGTAAGCACTTAGTAATATTTTTTAGGAAAAAGCAAAACAAACAAACAAAACAAACAAACAAAATGAAAATAAACTAAAAATTGCTTTGACTCATAAAAGCCAGAAAAACAGTAGATTGATGACTGCATCCACAGATACTCTTATCTGTCATATTTGGTAAGCCCTGCAATCTTCACTGGTGTAGGCTATACTCCTGTAGGATGTTTGTTGTGTAGGTAAGAGCAACACAGTTGTAGATTGCTTGTGTAGTCTGTAGGCTGATGGTTATGGAATATGTGAGAGGCAAAACTGTGGAAGATACACTGTGTGATGACAGGTAGGAAAAGAAAATGCTAATTTTTGTAGGTGGGCATGTTCCTCCCTCTGCCTTTTACACTTATGGCAGTTTCATAGCTGTGAGATCCACATCCCTCAATTTTCTTTATCACTTGCCAACAGTAAAACATCACAGTCCACCACATGTCATCAAAAACACCCAATGCATTAGGTCAAGGATCATTGAAGCAGTTGTGCTGTTCAGTTGCAATTGCACTGCCTCTTACCTACCAGCAAATGTGAAGTCTTGTCAGAAAGGTGCACTGCAGCACACAATATCTCCTTCAGCCCAGAAAGTCCTAGGAGAGAGGCTGTCACTCCGTTCTGCAAACGCATAAGATATATCCCAAGCCAATGTGAATGTGAGGCTTATTCCAGCTGCACAAGTCTTATTCTCACAGTGTGGAATAGGATGGCTCTTTATAGCCATGTAAGACAGCTGTAGTGTAAATGTGGTATGAGCTACTGGTCTTCTGACTCCCACTCTCTGTTCCACCTCTTCTAAGCTTGGTGTTAGGAATATCATTTAGAAGTGCTGTTGTACTCTCATTGCTGCTGTTTGTGAACAACAGTACCCCTAAAATGTAATAGTTTAAGTCAGTCATTCACCAGTCTCTGCCTTAGTAATTAAGGACTGCTCATACAATGGCCATGAAAAAGGTATTACAGCACTGAGTCAAAGAGGCACTGCTGAGCTTTCAGGGGATTACACAAGAAACTGTCCATAAATACCCTGTTTTTCATCTTAGAAATTTATTACTGTCTTTATGGTCATTTATCTCAGATCTGTGCACTGTGTCTGGAAAGCAAACCTTCTTAATTTGAACAAGAAGTTGAGGTCTGTGTGTCACTTATTTCAAAATAGCTTTAGAAATCAGCTGAAAAGAACTGCATAGGGTTTTTCACCCTATGTTTATTCATAAAAACTTTCAGCCCCATTTAGCTACCTTATTTTATTCCATGATCACAGGCACCTGTATATACCTCTACAGTAGGGTACATCTTTGAGCTATATTTTTGTTTGTGCACACAGTTATAATAATAATGCTGCAGCAACTGTATGACTCCACCTGAAAAGTCATTTCTCCTTAATGGTTTCATATTTTAGGCTAAAATTACAACAACACTTAAATGGACTTGAAAGAAGCAATTTCAAAAGCATCATAATATTGCTTAAGTAGGTTTATTAAAAAGAAGAGCAACAGGAGGAATATTAGAGCTGAATCCCCTCAGCCACTCAAACTGTTCTGAAGAATGGACCTGCTTAGTTCCCCACTTTTCCCAATGTATTACCTTGTCAGTCCTCTCGATGACTCCTCAGCCAGTCCTTTGCATTACAGAAGGATCTTAGTAGAGAGCAGCTGGGTATTTTGAACTGTGAGCACTGAAAAACTGTTGTTTTTCTGGCTTTCCCTCAAATGCTCAGGCTGCCTCTGATCACTATTGTTCAAATTTTGAGGCAGAATATTTTACTTCTGCAGCTTGTCGTATGCTCTTATTTTTAGCTTATTTGGCAATTCCTGAAGTGTTTGCTTCTAGTTTTACTAATTTCTTTATAACTGCATCTGTTGGTTTGGGGCTCAGTTCAGGAAAAACAATGACTGAGACTTTATTGTTTATGAATGCTCTAACTTCATGGGTCAGCACAGATACCTAGATGGAAAGTCAAATTTTCAAAATATGATTCCCAGATGATTTAGGCTCATTTCCAAAAATAATTAGGCACTTAAAAGTCTGGATTTCTATGAAAATCAAGAATATGCAGGACTTGTGACCTGAGATCTCAGACTTGGAAACTGAACATATGAATATCTGAAATTTTGCTGCTGGCTGTGATCCAGTAAATGCCATCTTGTAACCTACTCATTGCAAGTAGTCTCATTAAATTGTGTTTATTTCACCATGAGTGAGTTAGGTTATGACCTTGGTATGGACACAAGTGGTGACTAATAGAAACAGATGGAAAGGATGTTAAAAGGGGGAACTTTATGCTTGTATGTGACTGCTATCTTTGGGTCCGCAATTGTTTCTCTATCAATGTCCTGGAATTTTATGATTTCAATTAACTAATACAACCTAAGTTTGCTTGATGCAGTTATAGGGCATTTGCTTATCTCTTTCCCAAAACACACTTACTTGGACTAAAACTGTTTAATTTGCTCAAGATTCCTCCCCCTTTCTCCTTTTCCCTTTCTGTATTCTTTAAAACTGACATGAAAAAGCTTTGTCTCTGTCTAAGAACAAGAATGGATGTAATATTTTTTGTCTTCATCCTAGCGGTGTTTTGCCAGGAAAAGACATTTTGGTGGGAGGCCCGGGCTCTAACAGGCTTTGAAGCAGGGAATAGAAATTTGGCACAGGATAGGCTTGGTATGAAGTTTTTTCTGTCTTTGTAAAAATGTGGCCAAATCATGCGTGTCTGAAAAGAATCATATTCCACAAGCTGAGACATTGTTAAAGATCAGGGGGATCAGTTACCCATCTTGACAGAATATGCCCCATCCTGACAGTGAATGAGGATGCTCATTACCAGAGCTGCAGAACTGGAGCAAGACTTCTTTAAAATTGGTCTTCCTTGTGTCTTGCTCCCTGGGACTGTGGTGGCAGTAGTCATGGAAAACCAGAGAGAAGACATTGTCTATTTTGTCTTTTGTCTATGTTCTCTTCACTAATGCCCATCACAGGGGGACAGTTCAGTCCAACTGAACTCAGCATATAAGTAAAGATGAGAACTGTTCAGTACCTCCTTCAGAAAGGACAGATGAATTTCACTGAGAGTCTTAAATACCAAAATTTGAAACTACATTGGAGATGCATCCAGAATCAATACAGTTGCCAAAATAAGTGCCTACTCCAAACCCTAAAACCTAAATATGGGTTTACCAGCATATTTCATTTTCCATCCTAATGTATCCCATAGTGCATTGTACAAGGCACACAGAGTGAGGTATGAAAGCATTTGTCACCATCTTCCAGGTGAAAAATATCTCCTTTTTACAGCGCACTGAGAAGAAAGAGACACATTTTGGAACTTCAGGAAGAACTTGGTCTGTAGCATTTGCTTCTTTTAGCTGGAGTTTTGCAAGCTCATCAAAGGTAATATCTCTTCTTCTGCAAATAAATGCTGAAGGATCTTTAATTAGCTAAAATGATCAACAGTCAAGACCTTAATTTTCACTTAATCTGAAAATAGCACAGTGCCCCTTAGCACATTACTGGAACATTGGCACTGCACCAATTGAGAGAAAATAGTGCCAATTACTTAATCATATATTTCCTGAAACTTTTTCTATGTTTCAGGTTGAGTTCCTCTCAACAGTTGAGGAAAGGTATTGTCAATTCTACCATTTGTGGTAAAGGGATTTGTGTTTTCCTTGGATTTTTTTTTTTTTTTTTTTTTTTTGTAGGGGTGGTTCAGAGGTTTTGTATTTGTTCACTAAAACGTTAATACAGCAAACTCTAGTGGTCATTATGGTGCAGTGGAAAGGAGTGAAAAACAGTCCTAATCTATTCTATGATTTATTACCATTCACAGGTGAAACTAGGGCTCCACCTTTTGTGCTTTCTTGTATACCACAGACTTCTATTCCTAGCACAACTCTACAAATTAACACCCATATCAGGTCCTGTTGTCCAGCAATAATATGGCTAGAAATGTCTGGACAAGACATTTGCAGAAGTCTCAGTGAGATGTTGCAAAATATCTGCAAATAGCCATAGGACCAGACCACAGTACCAGCAACCTGTATGCATATGCTTAAAGCAAAGCTCCATTCCTACAGATCCTAAGAGTATGTGGGAAAGAAAGCTGCCTCCCAGCTCCAGCCTTGATCATTTCATCCTTGTTTTAACTGCTAAACAAAAATTAACAGAATGTAACAGCTCCAATATATGCTATGGCACATCTCCCATCTTCAAAAACTCATCTGTGCATCACAGTAGCATGGTAAATCCTAGGATGAGCACTGTTTAAATTAACTTATTTCTACGTCCTGCAAGAAAGATGTCCCAGTGTCAGAGAAGTCTGTAGACTGGGTGCAGCAGGGAGAGAAATGAATGTTGTGGTGGAATCTGACACAATAGGAACATAGTGCCAGGGGCTAAACTCATGGCTCTGCACGAAGACTTGAGACAGATTTTAGTAGAGTTTTGTTTGGTTTTGATTTTTATAGGCAGTACTAAAGTGAAAAAAAAAATTTTATAATCAAAGCCAAATATTCTGGTATAAATTTTTACTGTTCTGTCTCAACAGAGTGATAGTGGCTTAATTCAGAGCTAAATGCCTATATAGATGTAAAGTAGCTCTCTCCATGCCTGCAACATCTCCTGGAAGAAACAGTAATAAGATGCCATAAACTCTAAGTAAAATTTGATACCACAACTGTGTTTCAGTCCCTTATGGTCCTAGGTTGGACAGTGTAAGACCAGTTTCTTAATGTAATTTGTTCTGGTTGGAGGGGAGATGCCATTTTCCACAAAATAGGTTTTGCTGTTGCTGTCTAGCAGTTTGTCCTTATTCTCACTAGTACTTACATACATGACCTGTTTTCTATGGTTTTGGCTTCCATCACAGATGTGACCAAATACACGGGTAATTTTCATAAGACTTCTGCTCCACCCCTGAAAAACTTCTTCCTATGGAATCCCTCTATTAGCAATAATACTTTTCTAAGGTTATCCTGAATGAGAGGAGTCTCAAAGCACCACTGTGAGAAGAAGGAGACAATATTTTTATGCCCAGTTTAAAGGCAGGGAAATAGAGGTTCTTAAATGAGTTCTTCAACGTCATCATACAATTAGTCTTACAGTAAGGGTTGGAATGACAGCAGAAACATTTTGTCTTCTTGCTCTGTAGTTACTTTTTTCTTTTTTTTTCTTCCCCAAGAAAACCTACATGGTAATTAAATTAATAAAAAATATGATCAAAGTAGCAGTTCAGTTAAGGTCTTTCTGGAACACTATATAAAGCGCTTTTGAATCAACTTTTTCTTTCTTTTTCTCTCTCTATCTCTTTTTTTTTTTATTTTCTGCAGTAAGCCTCTACTTCCTGCTTTCTTTGAAAAATTGTACTACGAATTATCAACAAGAGGTCACATATTCTACCATTCAGCAGGCACTGTCAAACTTGTATGTACTACTCTTTAAAGTAACTTTAAACTTTGTGTGTTCTGTTTCACACGTGGCCTCTGGAGCTTGTAGGTCATGCACAAATATAATGGTGGTCTTTCATGACCACAAGAGTTTCTAAATCACTGTGTTTTGCCTTTTCTCCATCAGTGTGCCTTATTCTGGTCACACACCTTCGCAAAGAATGACACTGGCATACTCAAAATCTTGCAACTCAAACCGCTATCCCCTCAAATGTGAAATTATTTGGTTCACAGTTCTTTGCAGGACTGTATGCAGTTCAGCTCTTGGGTTTACTAAGAAACAGACCTTTTCCAGGTCATATCAAGCTTTCATCTAGCCCAGTGGCCTTTTGTTAGCAGTGTCCAGGCAAGGATACCTATTAAAGAAAGTCAGTACAGGGAAAACCCACTTCTCTGCCACCTTCCAGCTTCTAGGTCAAGTGTCTAATTGTGCAATTTTCTGATGTGATCTGCACAGCATTCAGAATTGTAGCTGTAGTAAAGGGAAGATTGGGGGTGATTTTGAGCAATATAAGCAATGCAGTTTCAGTTTGTATCTGATAACTAACTTAGTGTGTACTAAAAGGTGGTTATGGAAATAACTGATTAGATTAGAGGTAAGAATATAACTCACAAAGGTTTAGGGACCAGATTCTTCCTTTTCAGCATGTTTTGTGACTACAGGAGGGTTAGCAATTAGAAGATTATAACAGCAAGATATATGAACATCTGTGCAGATTAATAAGATTAATAAGAACACAACCATCACCACCTCCAGACCCTTATTTTTGGTTTCAAGTGATCATGGTTTCTGGACATGCCTGTGGCTAACCTGCTGTAAGGTACCCCTGCCAAATCCAAGCAAGTTGGATATAATGAATTCCAGAGTTACCTTACAATTTCAGCCAATCTGTGATTCTGAGACCTCGATAAATAAATAAATAAATAGAAAGAGGTGAAACAAAGACTTCTTGGTACCTTAGAGCATCAGATCCATTTTTATGCTGTTTTGCTGTGAAAATTAGTGTTATTTACACAACAAAAGCTCATATGGTGTTATTGAGAATTCAAAACCACTCATCAGAGCAAACTAAATCTTCTGTGCATGTTTAATGATAAGCCTGAGAAAATCCCATTTAATATTTTTCAAGCTATGTTCTTGGCTTCCATATAGTATGTTAGATCCACAGTGGGTATCATGTACATTCATTCCACCAAATAAATTGTCCACAGCAAAAGATGCCTATGAGGCATCAGAGGACATTTATGTTGAGCGAGATCAAAAAACATTTCTGACTTTGGATAGAAAGCTTATAAAAGGTTTGTATTAAACAGGTTCAGCTCTGGAGAAACTCTTTTGCCTGTTGTGGTGAATCTAACTGATTTCTGTTTTTAAACACAATAAAACAAACAGGGTAAAAGTCTTGATGTCTCTTGAATTCACTGAAAAACTGGCCAATGACTTCTTATAAATCTATTGGGAGGAGGGATTGTTGACATAGTAATCCGATTTCCTTGTAGTATTTCATTTCTTTTGTACCTTTCTTAATAAAAACAAATCTTTCAGAACGTAAAACCATTTTTATTTGAAAACTTGAGTTGAGAAGTTAAGAAACCATTGCTTCCTTGTTAATAGTTCCCATTAGCTCAGCACATGTGCTATTCACAAGCGTCCATTATTTTCCTTCTGAATTTGTTCAGCGTCAATTTCTAGCTCTTACAGTGGCTCTGCAAAATCTAATTTGGATGCAAGATTTCCTTGTACAGGAAATTCCTGTTTGGAATTGCATTTTTTGTCTAAATATTTTTTTCCATATTCTTTCCCAAAGCTATCTTTGTCACCATTCTCTTTCTTCACAACACAAATTGTTTCTGTAGCATTATATCTACATCTGTGCTTTTGGTAGGAAGACAACATATAATCACAAAGGCCTATCAAAATTCCTTAAAAATGATAGGCATTCTTCTTTTTTCCCTGGCTTGCTAACACAATTCATCTTCTGAGTAGCTAAATCTCTGTTTGCCACATGTAAAAATATAAGGCCACATGTAAAATAATGCATAATTGAAAAATTGTACTTTGTAGCTTGAGCATTTGGGTCCATTCATTATTCCATAAGGGTGACTGGGTTAGGTGCTGAAGACTGCAGCAGCCCATGGATACATATTGACAGCATATACAGTTCCTCAGTCATCATTGCAGGTGTATGGCCAAAGTTTACTTAATTTCAACTTAAGGAGAAAAAGAAAGGACAGAAGTTTAGACCTAAAGGTTTACAAAAAACATAAGCTGTTTAACCTACCACTTCACTTTTAAATCAGTGGGATAATAGCCTCTTTGAGAGCCAAAAATATGGAAAATATTTTCATTTGAAATTCATTTAGTATAGTAGTTTCAAAAAAGATCAGAAATTTTATATATTTTAAAATGTTGATGCTCTTCCTCTCACATATTATCCAAAACAAAGGCTCATGAAAAGATCTTGACCTCACAAAGTAACTAGAGAAGCTGATTGATCTTTTTAAAAGAATTTGTCTCTAAGATGTCAAACTGGCTCTACCTTCAGTGTAGCTTAGAATCACAGAATGATTTGAGTTGGAAGGGACCTTAAAGACCATCTAATTCCAACTCCCCTGCCATGAGCAGGGACACCTTCCACCACAACAGGTTGTTCAAAGTCCCATTCAACCTGACCTTGAACACCTCCAGGGATGGGGCATCCGTAACTCCTCTGGGCAACCTGTTCCAGTGCCTCACCACCCTCATAGTGAATAATTTCTTCCTTAATGTAAATCTATCATCTTTTAGTTTATAACTGTTACCCTTTGCCCTATTTTACGCATCATTGTAAAATATCTCTTTCCATTTTTTCTGTAGACCCCCTTTAGGCACTGGAAGGCTGCTATAAGGTCTTTCCAGAGCCTTCTCTTCTCCAAGCTGAACAACCCCAACTGCCTCAGCCTCTCTTTATAGGAGAGGTGTTCCTGTCACCTGTTCATCTTTGTGGCCCTCCTCCAGACTCACTCCAACACATCCATTTCTTTCTCTCAATCCATTCTCCACCCAGCCTGTAATTGTGTCTGGGATTGCCTTGGACTAGATGCAGGACCATACATGTGACCTTCTTGAACTTCATGAGCTTTTCATGTGCCCACCTCTCAAGCCTGTGTAGGTCCCTCTGGACAGAATCCCTTCCCTTTAGAGTATCAACTACCTCTCACAGCTTGGTGTCATCAGAAAACTTGTGGAGGGTGCACTCAATTTCACTGTCCTTGTTACCAATGACAACTTTGTAAAGATATCATTATTGTAAGGTATTGATTAATTATTGTTTAGAGAATAACATCTGAATTTTGTGTTTGGTCTTCAATGACTTTCTGGTGAATATTCTACAGTTTTGATAAGTACTGAACATTTTTGGTAGTAATAATAACTGAAAGATACTAATGTATATCTGCACACTATACTAACTCTTCATCTCATCTAAGCATTATTAACACCAGAATAGACTGACTGTGATATTTGACATCTCTGATATATGATGTCTGAAAGAGTTAATTAAGAGTTAATATCCTTCTGTATTTTTCTTTTTAACATAATCTTCCCTTCATTCTGTCTCAAATCTGTATTGATATTCTGCATTAAATTAACATAATATGAATGGAAATCTTGTCTTACAAAAATTATTCTTTCTGAAAACTGGACTGAATCTTTCTTATATTAATTCAGAAATAAAATTGTCAGAAAATTTCAAAACAAAAATGAAATTGAAACAACAAATATCCACTCAGTTGTAACACTGAGAAAACTTGTCATGTACCAAATGATTCAGAGGCATATTTTGGGTTATTGGTAGAGAAGTATGTTTCATGTATGAAGTATGTTTCATGTTCTCTGGATACCCAGTACCCTGAGCTGGCAGAAGGGGATGAGGAGCAGAATGTGGCCCTCACTATCCACGAAGAAATGGTTGGCGACCTGCTACGGCACTTGGATGTGCACAAGTCGATGGGGCTGGATGGGATCCACCCAAGGGTACTGAGAGAACTGGTGGTACCCTGATCTTGATCTGGATGAGAGCATTGAGTGCACCCTCAGTAAGTTCGCAGATGACACCAAGTTAGGTGCATGTGTCGATCTGCTCGAGGGTAGGAAGGCTCTGCAGGAGGATCTGGATAGGCTGGACTGATGGGCTGAGGCCAACTGCATGAAGTTCAACAAGGCCAAGTGCTGGGTCCTGCACCTGGGGCTCAACAACCCCAAGCAGAGCTACAGACTGGGAGAGGAATGGTTGGAAAGCTGCCAGGCGGAGAAGGACCTGGGAGTATTGGTCGATAGCCGACTGAATATAAGCCAGCAGCGTGCTCAGGTGGCCAAGAAGTCCAATGGCATTCTGGCTTGTATAAGAAGCAGTGTGGCCAGCAGGGCTAGGGAAGTGATTGTCCCCCTGTACTCGGCTCTGGTGAGGCCGCACCTCGAGTACTGTGTTCAGTTTTGGGCCCCTCACTACAAGAAGGACATTGAAGTGCTTGAGCAAGTCCAGAGAAGGGTGATGAAGCTGGTGAGGGGTCTGGAGAACAAGTCCTACGAGGAGCGGCTGAGGGAGCTGGGCTTGTTTAGCCTGGAGAAGAGGAGGCTCAGGGGTGACCTTATTGCACTCTGCAGGTACTTTAAAGGAAGCTGTAGCAAGTTTTTTTTTTTTTAAAAAAAGCACATATTGTCATAACATTTATCATATAGACTGGTTTTGCTTATAGATTATTTCAAAGTTGTTAGTTGTTTTCAGTACATTAAAACAATTCACTAGCTTTTTTTAAATATATTTTTTCAATTTTGAAGGATAATAGGATAATGCACTCCTGATTCCAGCAGAAAGGGATTAGATAGATGAAATAGACTGGCATGAAGTGTTTTAACAGTGACTATGGACCTTTGTTTTTGTTGTAAATACTTTCTGTAATAGGATTTATTGTCCTGTCACCAATATTATTGCTTCTGTTTGTTTTTTTTGTTTTGTTTTGTTTTGTTTTGTTTTTTTTTCCTTTGTTTTTGTCTAGGTTATATATGAAACATTAGAAATATTTTTCTCCTAATCATCCTTTTACTTTTCTGAAATACAGGCAAAGATAAAATAAATAAATAAATAAATTCCGAATGTAATCATCTACTTAAAGGAGGCATTTGGGACTTAATTCTGAACTTGACCTTATGTAGTTCTACTGACTGTTACTCCATGTCAGATAGTAAAGCTCTGTAGAGAGGTGTAAAAATGCACCACTCTGGAGTACATTCTATGCTGAAATACTTTGCAAAAGGACATAAGACAGCTTTTTGAACTGTTTTGAATTTGAGAAACATGGCACCTAAAACATAGATGACTAGTCCCACCAAGATCATCTGGACCATCTCAGCCAGAGGTTTATGCTTTTCAGGTAGTGAATGGATGGAAAAAAATGCCTCTGGAAGTGTAGATGGGGATCTGCCCAGAGTTACCAACAGCAAACTGCAAGGAGCATGTCTTTTTAGAGCCTGTAGCCATCTAAGATCCAGACACTGCAACCCTATTCTGGGGTTAAATACCCTCCAGGGCAATATTCCCACTGTCTAAAAAGGGATGTAAGATGAATACCTACTTCTTTCATGGTAGTTTAAAAATTGCTAGCACTGCTGCTAGAAAGAGGAGAACTTAGCTCTGTCCTCTTCTTTATGCAGGTATCTGGATGTATAATTTCAGCACACTAGACTAGCCTTTACAACTTGACTGTTATATGTTTAGGACTTACAACTTATATCTTGGATTTATATTCAAGACTCATTTGGTAAGAAAGAAACCATGGGAAAGAGAGCATATATTTATATCCCAGAACGCTGACTACAATTCCTGATCCTATGGACCTAGGATTAACTCCTTGAGATGGTGAAAGAGAGTTACAGTATGGAAGAATTCATAGGCAAGATGGGGTTGAAGAACAGAAGTGGTGGTAAAAGCCACTGGCTGGAATGGTTTATTATACAGTTTTCTAAGCAAATCAATAGAAATCCCTTCACTTTAGTAATTAAAACAATTGAACCATTTTTGTAACTGTAATTTCAAGGACAATCTTCATTAAATGATGGCAGGGACTTTTTTGTTCACTTTCCACAGCATAGAGAACAGCAAGATATTGGTTCAGAGCTTGTGTCTCTAAGTGCTGTTGCAATAAAAAAAAAAAAAAAAAAAAAAAAAAAAAAAACAATAATACCCATTTTCAATCATATGAAGAATCCAAATAATTAAGTAGAATATATCTTCTTTGTATATTTTTTTCAGAAACAGACATTTTCAGGTAAGTCTGTGATTCTCTCTTAATCAGAGATGGCTCAGACTTGAAACATAACAGCTTCATCCCTTGCAACCAGGATTTCTTTGTCACTGTCAGAATGCCCTTGGCTATAAGAAACAGCTAAACAGGGAATTAAAGAAGATCCATTATTTTGTTTTATTTGAGTTTGTAAGAGTTGTGGCATCTCCATGCATTTCTTGGGATGAGAATATTAATTTCCCCTTCTTTGCAAGAACCTATAATCTCCCCATTGTTTTTCAAAGAAGGTGAAAAGGATGTCCTTTAAAAAGTTCACTAAGATGAAAGATTGTGCAGAATCACTGTTAGCTGACCAAATCTTACAACTCAGTTAACAAACTGAAACTTTGCTCAGTCTATCATTTCCTTACTTTCTCCATAACTAATCTAAAATACTGTGTGTGAAACCAAAGCAGGATCTACTTTTCATGAAAAATAAATAGACTTCATTACCAAAACCTCTGAAGCAAAGGCAAGCAAAAGCATTTGTTGGTCCACCTAAAATACTTTTACTGCATATATTGGTCAGCCCAAAAACTTCTTCCCTAGGGGACTTTTGGTCTAGATTCTATTAATTTCCTTAGGTTCTCTACTCCCTTTGCTTGCAGTGGGGAATTTATCTTACCCTAGCTTGCCATGGTCAGTGGGGTTGTACCGATATAAATTTAGCAGGGAAAATATTGGAATGAAGCGTGTAATTGTTCATGTAATACCCGGGCAATTTACAGATCAATTACGAAATGAAATTAAATGACAGCTAGCTTGATCTGAAGTAAATCTGAGTGCTGCCATTTCTGGGATTTGGTTTGCTGGAGTTGGAAGATGGTAGAGAAATGGCAGATTTTAGCTGAGCTACATTTTCCCTTTGGAAGAATTCTAAAGCTCCTTTACCCTGTGTGCAAACGACTTCACCTTTCTTCTTGTGCATTTAGTGGAGTTTTAAGACAGGAATTTTCTCCCATTCATTATATATCTGTTTTACACATAAACCTATTTTAATCTGAGAAATCAAAAAATTAAGAGGCATGAGAATAACACGAAAGTGTGAGTTATTTTTGTGTGTGTGTGTGTGTGCTAGGAAATGGTTCCTTGTTCTCAAGATTTTCAAAACAGAATGTCAGCCCACTTCCTAAATGAGAAAGGAGACAATAAAATCCAAATCTCCCCCATATAAATGATACAGTTTCCTACAGGGGAATAATAACCCTGATCTCAACAAGGGAAAAAAGACCCCCACTGCAGGAAATGCATGTTTCTCTTGCACAGTTCAGACTCTTTAACAGACAGAGATGCTCAAAGTCTGAACTGATGAGTTTCTTTGGCAGTGATTATCCCACAATAGCATTTAATTAAATAGTGCAGGGGTTTTCCTCTTTTACTTCCACTCCAGCCTTACTCACAAATCCCACAGATGCAGATTTCTCTAACAGCAGCCTTTTTTTTTTCCTCCCATACCCCCTTTTACAAAAATAAATTTCTCTTTTATTGTGACTTAGACTTATTCAGTCCAATACAGCCTATGCAAACACGCATACAGCTTTAAATTAGCATTTGTGAACAAACTGGGTTTCTTTGGCTGTTTACTGAGACTTGGCAGTTCAGTTCCTCGAGAAAAAATAAAAAAAAAAAAAAAAAAAAAGAAAGAAAAAGAGAGATTCACGTCTACTTATGACTTGATTTTCAGACATGCTGAGTACCACCTGTGGATTTGGAGAGCTGTTCCTCTGAAAATCAGGTCACCTATGTGGTGCTGGAAAGAGAGAGAACAAGGAAAAAGAAGGGTTCTGATTTTCAAATACAAATGTTTACATGATTTGGAGGAGTAAATAAAATAAGTAAAGAAACTACTCCTTAAAAACATTGTTTGGAGCTAGGACTGAACTCTGTATATACTTCAGACTGAATCCACTACTGAGAAATGTCTGTGTGTAGAAAATCACTGACAGTCTCCTATTTTCCAGCATAACTAGAATGCAATTTGCTTCTCTCCCCATCTAACTTGCTGGTAATTACCAAGAGATTTATCTGTTAGTGTGTATCCAGTGCTGGCCAGGGAGGTTGCTCTACTTCTCTCTGCCTCAGCTTCTCTGGTCCCCAACAGAATCACAGAATCACAGAATGTTAGAGATTGGAAGTGACCTTGAAAGATCTTCTAGCCCAATCCTCCTGCTGGAACAGGAACACCCAGATCAGGTAGTGTTCCTTACAAGAGGTAATATCTTGCCTTAATTGGTTTTGAAAGCCTGTTTTTGACGCAGAATTTCTCTTTCTGTGGCACCCAGCATGTACTTGCTATAAATCAAACCTATAGAGACTTGAAAATAAAATCTTTTCCAAAACATAGAGTAGCCAGTTCCTAAAACAAAACTAAAATTTGGATCCCATCTATATTAAATAAAAACATATTGCAACAATGCATATGTCCATTTCTTATTAAGTATTGGAAAAAATATATATACAGTGTAGACCTTTATTCCCTTACCATTTGCTAAAGAATGGTTAAAGATGAGATTTTCAAAGATATTTAAGTGCATGAAATGAGAATTTCTTGACTTTCAAGGACAAAATAATTTTACATAAGTTGATATTGATAACAAATTCCATTAAAAAATAATTATTTGGGGGGGCTATACATCTTCTAAATTAAAAATTAAAAATTTAAATGAAAGTGTTATAATTTTTCTGAGCTTCTGATGTAATTTAATATACACATATTCCTAGGGAAAAAAACAACAACAACAACAACAACAAACACCACTCAGGTATTTCTGTTCTTCACTAACTTCCAGATGTTCTTCAGTGTCAATTAGAACTGAGTATTCAGATCCTTCCAGTCACTCTATATTTCACAGTAAATATTTTAATTCTGAGATAACTACTGTAGGTCAAATTTCCTTAGATGGAACTTGAGCAATTGCTATCAAGGACAAAAGCTATATATATATATTAATATTAATATATTATATT
>CM021732.1:149080063-149101368 GCA_011075105.1 Heteronetta atricapilla
AATAGAATTATATTTAGTCTTTTGTTGATTTCAGAATCAGCATATTTTTTTTACCTAAGTGCTGATAGCCAGAGAGGGAAACAGAAGCATTAATAACAGGAAAAAATAATAATTAATAATAATAAAAAAAAAATTACCTATCTCAATAGTATTACTTTTTAAAATTTTGATAGACTTCAGTTGGTTTGTTGTTGTTGATGTTGTTGTTGCCAGGGATAGGGATTACTGACTAATCTAGTCTCACCAAAAATTGGTTTTCAACCCTCAAAGTTAAAATAAACAAAAATCGCACCCTGGTAGAATGACCGGTCTGTGTTAATGCTTCTTGTCTTTGGAAGACCATCTTGTTTGAAGCGAGGGTTATGTTCTTTGCTGTTGACTTGAGAGTGAAAGTGAAATACAAATACTATAAATGACTTGAGCTGGTGAAGTATTAGAATTACTCATTCAGCCAACCAACCCCATATTTCTTCTCCTCCCCAAAGTCCAAATAAGGACTCTAGTATAAAGCAGTTACAATATGTTATTATTGATAACTTAATACCTAACAAAAATAGACTCATATCTGATCCTTGTGGGGTGCTCCTAGTCACCCAACAGACTAATGTCAGTGGTTGTGGTAAAAACTGATCTTCCAGATCATGTAGATTGTTATTGTAAATAAAACCCTCTTCTTGTAAGCTCCTCTTAGCTCAGACTTATTTATAACCTCACAAAACCATTTTGTCCTCACTACATGTCATGCATTAGTATATTTGGTTATGCTTTGGTGAGTTATGTACTCGAACAGTGTAGTAGAACAGTAGTATAAGATTTGACAGTGGTAAAACTTAGTATGCAGTTTTGTGTTGAAAACTTAAAGGAAATGATTAGAAGTTTTGGAACATCATTTTTTCTTCTTCCTCCCTTTTTCACTTTTTTTTTTTTTTTTCCTTGAAAGATACAAAGATACCTTTTTTTTTTTTTTTTCTCTCTGATAAGTGTTACATGTTTATCCTTTCATCTTCCAAACAACAAAAATATGTCTTATTTATTATAATATTAGAGAGAATGTTTAGGGGGAGGAAGAGAAATTTTATTTGTAAGAAATCATTTGTTTTCATTTTCTTTTATGAATGACAGTAAAGTGTTGAGGCTTGGGGTAGGAATTAAGGAGACATTTCTTTCTAGCACCATTTCCATTCTCATCATCACGCAGCACTGAAGCTGATTGCAGAAGATGATGGAACTTCCGATATATTTTCAGCCTACACCATCCACTCAACAAAATTTAAGCCAAATTCCTCCCCTTAACTTTCCAGACACCTGAAACAGCCTCTAGCAGAGGTATTTTGTTTTGATTTTTGCTGAACTCTATCAGAGTCTGACTACATAAATGAATCAGTTAATCCTGTATTATGGTCTATTGAATTATTCTTTACACTGTACTGCGAGATTAATTTTGTTTCACTCTAGTAAAAAAAAATAAAAATAAAAATAAATGTTGAGCATTTTTAAGTGTGAAATGACTTTTTATGTTAATCACTTAGTTTTTTTTCAGCCCTGCAGATTCTGCAGATTTGTGTGTTAAACATAGTGAGAGGAGGAAGCAGCTCACCCCTGTGTTAGGTTTTCCTGTTCTAAGCAGGTCTAAACCAATTAGTCTGTAAAGCAATGAAACCACAATAGTAAAACCCCCAAAACAGGTTCAATTGGAGACTAAGAACTACTTACAGATCAATTCCAAGAATGTTTTCATTTTTTGTTACCTGACTCTTGTGCAACATCAAGTCACTTATACTTAGGTTTCCAGAGGATATGAGTTTTCCATTTTCATCTGTAACCAATATTAAATTTCAAAATTGTAATAGAGATAGTAGCTCAAAAATGAAATATAAGATGTCAAATATTATCTAAGCATTTGTTGTCAAACATTAACAGCTAACAAAACTCTTTTTTCTTCAGTGTTGTCTACTCTACTTATTCTCCTTGATTAAAATTCAGTACAAAAATATCAATTTTAAAGGAACCTCTGCAAATGCTCTCTTTCTGTAATGAGTTTTAACAAAACTCTGAATTACAGAGCTATGCAAAATGTTGATACTGGAGTTTAAAAATATGAAATGCTCCTCTGATTTCTGTATTATGACCAGTGCATCTGATTCAGAGCAAAAATGATTAATGGTTTGTCATCACAATGACTTTTAATGGAATATCCTGTGTCCATCTATATTTCAAAGGGCTCATGATCCAAAATCCACAAAAATGTTATCACAGACAGCTGCTTTTTACAACATTCCTCTGTCATTGAATTCTGATTCTTACATGTCATTAGCAGCAGTTTTTACATGCATACAAATTCTTTCACTGCTACCCATCAAAAGCTAAATATGGAACAGAGCTATTGAGTTACTGGGTAATCTCATCAATGATATCCACAAATGAAAGCAAACGTGTTTTTTGTTTGTTTGCTTGCTTGCTTGTTGCTGTTGTTTCTTTGTTTAATTTGGATGATTTATCTTCTTTGATTTCTTCAAATCAGTTTCCAGGAAACAGAAGAAATGTTACAGTACTTCAACTATGATAAAACCTTTATATTTCTGCTAATGTGGCTTATCTACTCTCATTTTTGTATATGCACAGAGATATGGACCAGAGATATAAGAATCACTTAACAAGACCTTGTTTGGGGTGAATAAAATATATGCCATAATTCAGATGAAGGGGCAAGAGGTCTGAAAGCTTTCAATAAAAGACTGAAAGGAAAAGTGAAGATGCTGTGATAAGATCTACATACATGATGCAATTGCTGCTAACAGATAACACTTCCCTTGCTGCAGATATCACACACTCACACACTGAGGAAAGTGTTAATGTGTCTAAATACATTATTTTAATTAACTGCTTCCAAACAGTGCACAGGCCTCTGACAGGCTCCTAACATCTGCAGTGCCTGCATCACCTTCTTAACAACAGTGACTGTATCTGGGGGCCAAATTCTGGTGAGCACAGGTTATATGTATCTTATAACTTTTGTAAGCACAGTATGCTGGTGAGAAGGGGAGCTCTTGCAGGCTGTTACAAGTAGCTGTGTGCAAGACATGGATGAAGATTTGCATTTGGTCTCAAAGGATTATGTGGCCTGGAGCACTGATCCAAGAACTGAGGCAAATGCTGAGAAATTATTCTATCTTAGTGCATGCAGACACCAGATAGAGAGAGCATAAATCTTAATCTACTTCTTTATTTATGCTGTTCATGAACCCATAGGAGCTCCATGTTCTTAAGTGCCTGATCAAGTGTATGAATTGGTCCGGTGCTATCACACCTCCAAAGAAGCCAAGAATGACCTAATCATTTCTTTATCAGCCATGTCAGCAATTACACACAGGACATGAGTTATCTCAACATGATATTGCACATTGACTTCTGTGTATCCTGTAGCTCTCTAGTAAATTAAATTTATTTCTAGCACAAGAGTTGCTGGCTCTTTCAGTAGTTTAAGTCATGATAGGGCTTTCCATCTATCCTGTGTTTTATAGTCAACATAAATCATGACCATTCCCCATGCACTGATTTTCATGTGTGCCTTTTATTCTCTAATAGACTTATGAGGTTTGGGGGAATGAGATTTTGGTTGATTGGTTGGTTGGTTAGCTGAATTGGTTTTGTTATTGTTGTTGTTTGTTTGTTTGTTTGTTTTACTATTTACTTTCTCTGATGGCTCCAAAGGTACCCAGAAAGTTTAAGGAGCTCAATTTCGCAAAGAAAAGAAACAGGATCTTAATAGTGTTATGTATGACCTGTACCAGGAGAAGGTTGTTATTCTAATGTGACAATGCCAGTGGAAACAATCTGAGCTCTCATATCTTTGTTGCTATGGCACAAAACTGGGAAAAACATTCACCTTTCTGAGTATCATTATAACATGTCAAAAACTTGGACAGGCACAATAAACTACAGTATTTTTTTTGCAGGTAGTTATTGTCAGTAGACTCTTGGCATAGCCCAAAATGGTGAACACAGGTACAATCTCAAAAGCCAGTCTTCCAGAAAGCTTCTCTGTCTCCATATCCTTACATTTACTTAACCAAAACAGTACAAGCTGAGAAACGAGCATAAATGAATGTAATGAGACATAAGGAAATTAATGGCAACTGCTACACAGGAAAACACTAAATATTATTTACAGTATTGCTTGTACCTGTCTAATACCAAATAAAAAAAATCTCATATATATTTTAAGAGCTGAGTCCAATGATGAATCAATGATGGGGAAATTGTGTTCTGGCTGTTAGTCTAGGTCTGTACCTTACTATATAGGTTTATTCTAGTACTTCTCCTTCCGCAAGTAATCCTGCATAAAAATCTGATCACAGGCTATCAAGCAAATGCAAGGTCAGTCCTAACATATGCTGTTCAGCTACCTTTAAGATACAGCTGATATATACTCAATGTGCATCACGTCAGCTACTTATAAAGATTAAGAAGAAGTTGTATAAAAAAAAAAAAAAAAAAAAAAAAAAACTTTTTTAACCTTTTTTGTTTTGTTTTCTTCTTTTCTACATGTACTGATGTACTTCTTTACAAACTTGCAGCTATTCATTGTAGAGGACCAATTAAGTTATTCATATATATTTACAGAAATCTGCATGAGCAAGGAAAAAGGAAGTAATCAATACTGTGTCAATTGAGTTTATGTTTTACTTGGCCTTACACGTATACAGCCAAAGGCATACTTCCATGGCTATGCCTCACATTCATTAGCTACACCACAAAACAAATAAAAGCAGGTATAGTCTTTTGGATCAAAAATACATTTTACATGAAACAGAAGAAAGTAAATGTAATGGAAATGTAATACAGAAATTAAATTCAGCCACCAAAGGACACCACAAATGGCTCTTTACTTGCCTTTCTCTGCTTGTTACCACAGCTCTTACATTGGCACTGCCTTTCTGTGTTACTCACATAATGGTGATATGTTTTGGAAGAGAGAGTAAATTTAAAAAGTAACCAGAATTGAATAGCCATTCTACAGTGTAGCACATTTGCTCTACTATTTACTGCAAAGGTCAGTAAGAAAACCTGGTGTCTGGGTAAATCTGGTTTAAGTGGGCTCTGCCCCTCCTGACCTACTTCTTTCTGTCCCTCTTCTCCTTCCTGCTGTATATCACCACCCCTTTGATTGTGTTGATGCAATTCCTTATGGTACCACATTGTAGACCTTTTCACAGGTTCTCATTTATCCAGTTTTGTAGGACATGTTTGCAGCACAGCCTTACCATTCCAGAATGAAAATAAAAGAGGAGAAAATGACTGAAAAAAAAAAAAAAAAGAAAAGAAAACAAAGAAACAGAGGCCAGGAGAAGAGAGTGCAGGGAGCTCCTAACCAGGTTCACTCATCAGGAAACAGCCTTTAAGAACACCATAATCTGATTTCAGGAAGCCATACCTTTAGCCTTGCAAGTTTTTTCTCTCTCAGAGGGCAGCTTTGCATGTATATTGGCTTGTTGTCAAAGGGCCTAGGTTACAGAATGAGCATAGAAAATAAATAAAAAAATAAATAAAAGATTTACCACTGACTAGGAGACTTTTGAAATCAAAGTACCATTATAGGACTTAATTTCCAACACGGATTCAGTTCAGTTCAGTTCAGTTCATGACCTCTTCCTTTCCCCTTTGTATCTCCCATACAACTCTCCAACTAGCTATAAAACACAAGATTGTGGTGCTGCACTGCAAATGCATGAATTACAGGCCTCCTTCTGGCAGGAACAGGATGTAGGAGTCATGTCAGTCTCTGCCTGTGAGCCTTGACAACTGTTGCAGTCAGTCTGAGGTATGAAAGGACAGAGGCAGTTACTTGGCAGGAGAAATGATCAAAAGAAGCAGTGATTTTCCTCTGCTGCTTATACAGTTAATGTTTCAGACTTTGTACAAAGGCTCCCACAGCAGCCAGAATATAATTCTTTCTCTCTATGTGTATATATATATACATATGTAAGTATGTGTGTGGGGGTATGTGTATAGGAAACAGTCTGCCTAAGACACCCTTTTTTGTCTGTGAAAGGAAGTGTTTGAATTAGAAGGAGATTCTTCCAAGGATAAAGCATCAGGCACAAATTTATACATAGTAGAAACTGCTTTCTGAACTTCATATAGGAAGGAGTCTGAGATGTAGATTTTATAAACAGACCCCTTTGGATCTCTGGAGAAGGGATTTGAAAAGTCAAACACATTCAGGCCATTCCTATAAAAGTAAAAATTACACTGCCCAGAGCTGTTTAAACAACAGACTTATTTCAAACAACAGAATGTTATGGCTGTTACTCTTTTTTTCTTTCTCCCTCTCTCCATGTAGATACACATTGACAAAACTAACCCCAGTTTAAAGATGCTGTTAGTTTAGAGATTTTATCATTTACAAGTGTAAGCCTCATTGATGAAATCTTCAATGTGAGGCGCACTCATTGAGAGTTTCTGCTGAGCAGGAAGACAGACAAGTCAGAGCTCAAGAAACAAAGGCCCCTTCCATTCCCTGAGTAAAAGGAGCAAACCAGCTGGGATTTGCCTGTCACTTAGCAACAGTTTGGGTGACTTTCCTTCCATTAATCTGAAAGTGAGTAGAGAAGAGAATTATGTCCAGGAGAATTATGTCCAGAACGTTGGAAATAGAGCATTATTGCAACCTATACTGGATAGAGGTTACAGTTTAAAAAAAAAAAAAAAAAAAAAAAAAAAAAAGGATGTTGGAGGGGTCTGTCCAAGAGCAGGGTCAGGGTGTAGGATCCTGTATGCCAATGACTGTTTCTTAAAGATTGGGATACTGCTGGACCTGATGGATGGCAAGATGAAACAGGGTGGCAAGTGACAGTAGTAATGTTTGGTAGTACCCAGTGAAATGATAACACAGCAGCCATAAACAGCAAGTACAGGGAGAGCTGTCATGAAAACCATTTTCATGGTCCACATCATAGCACATTTTGGTCTTATCTTTTCTACATAAGACCAGAGCTGTGAGTTTCACCCACAATACAAAAAATTAAGCCTTCTGAGCTCAATTTGCAAATTTTCATATATGAGTGCCCTGAGAACATTTATGAGTCTCTGAGTTTGTAGCTGAATTCGGATGCAGCTCTATTTTAAGTGTCCTAAGAAACAGACCATGACTAGATGAATATTTTTTGTTTTGCCTCTAGGACTCTTAAAACCAGTAAACACCTGATTGTGTAAGTGTGCAAATAAGAATTTAAATTAAAAGATGATGCTTATACTAGAAAAAATCTCTTGGTAGGACTGACAGAGAGTGTAAGACAAGCTCCTGGGAAAAAAAAAAAAAAAAAAAAGAGAGAGAGTCCTAGTGAGGGCATTGTTGTAGTATTGACTTTTCTCTGATACTGCCAGTGATTATCTAGACTGTACACCTGAATGAGATAATTTGCAGAGGGGAAACAGTACTGCAAATTCCCTTTTCCTTGATCACTTGTTCTCTTCTGTTATCAGGTGATTGGGCTGGGCACTGTGAGTGGACAGAAAATTAAAAAACAGTTGAGAAGGATAAAATTGATGTCTGTGGGGTCACTGATGTATTGACCATGTCTGGAATTTATGGCTTTACTTACCCCAAATCCTGGCCATGTCACAGAAGAGTAGATGAAGACATGAAATGCAACTCTGATGAAACTCCAGGACCTATCAGCTGTTCCCAGTCACTTTCAGAAAGCTCCCTTTTCACAGTCCCTCCAACTCAAATTGCTCTGCTTTTCCTAGCACAGTGGGAGCCAGAGATGGGTTGTTAGACATTGGAATGGGCTGCCCAGGGAAGTGGTGGAGTCACCATCCCTGGAGGTCTTTAAAAGACGTTTAGATGTAGAGCTTATGGATATGGTTTAGTGGGGACTGTTAGTGTTAGGTCAGAGGTTGGACTCGATGATCTTGAGGTCTCTTCCAACCTAGAAATTCTGTGATTCTGTGATTCTGTGATGTCTATAAGTAAACACAGCCATAACTGGAGGTGATTCAGAGTTCTTTCACCTATCACTAGTTATCCTTGAAACCTCTAGTGCACATCACCTTTTTTATTCTGCAAAGCACCTTAAGCATATACACATAACTTAGCTGCTTCTGTGTCCCCCAGAAAACGCCTGTTCACAGCAGGATTCATTAGACAACCAAATAAAAAGTTTACAGGTCTTCTGGGCAAACACAACCACCTTCTTTCACATCCTTTTTTTCTTCATTGAAGGAATTTCAAAGAAAAGGAAATTTTACCAATGTTCCAACAGCTTCAGTGACTGCTGCCTCTCCTCCAGAAGGGTTAAGGATGCATAGCCCTGACCACTTGTCAGATTTGGCATGCTACAGCCAACAGCTGGTGGAGGCAGTTAATTAGTCTTGCACCCTGCTCAAAGTTCAGCCTTTATTGGCAGGGAAAAGCAGGCTACACCAGTCCACTTCCCTCTTTCAATTAACAAAGGCCTGTGCCATCAGATTACCTTGGCAACATGCCACAGATCCCTGTCGTTTGCCTGCCTGAGTTTTGCCATGGTAACAGGAAAACTAAATTTGCCAAAGCAGCATCTGGTCTAAGGGTGGCAGACTACCTGCCAAACAGATTTACTAGCTGCAAAGTGCTGCTGACTGCCCCGAGAAAAGAGAGGAAGAGGGAGAATCTTCTGACAAAAAGATGGTTATACATTTTAATATTTCTTACTAAGCAAAGATTTCCAGATGTCCAGCTGCTGATGTGTGGATAGAGCTTGTCTTTATTATTTCTGGGCATGAAAGGCATTAAACAAATTAGGTTTTATCTTAGTCTTGAGGTCCTCTGGGCATTACAGAAGTCTTTGTTGAGGACTAATTTTTATTACACAGTCAGCAGGCTGGTCTTGACAGAACACTGCTGTTTTTTCATTTCATCCTATGACATCCATTCTGTTGTGTTGACACTAGAGATATGTGTGATCCAAAAATAGTGGATCCAAGTGCTCATAAACTTCAGGGAAAATCATATCTGAATGTCAACATCACACCTAGTTCCAATGGCCTATAAAGCCCATGGACATACAGTAGCAGATTCATAAGCACTGTGAGACTTTTCCAGTGGACTGTTGGTGTTCAGACACTGAAGTTTTTGGTTCAACAGAGGGCAGAAAAGCAGGCTTGTACAGATACAAAAATGCCTGTACATCACATGATCACTGACAGCAAACCATTTTGCAGAAAAAGACCATGAAACATCACACAGTTGTTCATTTTTCTCTTCTCTGGGAGGCAGCTCCTTTCTGATTCCAACTTCTCAGTCTTTTAACACTGAGCTGTCATGACAAAGACATACTAATCAGACTCTCAGGAAGTATTTCAATGCAAATGCAATATGATTACCAGTATGCAGGAAGGAGTGAAAGAACAAGGTTCCTTTTCAGCCACTCCTGGGTGGTTAGTACACTCCTGAAACATGAGATTTCTCTGAAGCAACAAATGTGAACAAGTAAAAAAAAAAAAAAAAAAAAAAAAAAAAAGATCAAGTCTCATTTCAGCTCATCTTACAAATGTAAGCATCTTCTCATAAACTTTAATTTCACGCTCCAGGATACCTCAGTCCCTGGATCTGTGGTCGTTCCACACTGAAGGACGTAATGCAATAAGTTGTAATAGTACAGATGGAGAAAGCAGAGAATTAAGTTGTTGCAGCAAAGGCAAAGTTGGCTTCCTGTTGGAAAACAAGGTTGGTCTCCAATGCTGGGCACTTATAGACTCAGCAAAAAGTGCCAGAAAATATTATAAGGAATTCTTTGGTCTAGATGCTTGTCTTCACTAAGGTTCAGGTTCCTAAAGGGTGAAGCATATTTGGAAGCATGTGTATGCATATATCTCTCAGTGACATGCATAAATACACTATGCTGAGTGAGAAAAATCCATAGCTAAATGCAGACAAAATAAAGTGGTTAGCTAGCATATTCTTGAAAGGCTCTTGGCAGAAGGATGGCCACACAGATCAGAATATAAATAAATTGAGAGTTTACCTTTTTTTTTTTTTTACATCTACATCAACAATGAATGTAACAACAACAACAAAAAAAAGAAGAATAAAAAAAGAGAGAATTAAACAAAATTAAAAGTCTTGGTAGTTGAACATGGTAAAAGGCATTACAACATGATGTTTCTACCCAGGCCTTTCATGCTTTTGTAGTCTTGTAGCCTGGTGCAGAACATCACCTCCAACACTCATACAGTTGTTACTGAATAACACTTCACACCATTTGGCATCTTTGCCTGATGTTGGTGGCAGTACCAGCATGAAAGGTGGCATCCTGTTTCACAGGGTAAGTGAAGGTAAAGAGAAAAAAGTGACCTCCCCATATTCACAAAGAAGCTTTGCCAGAGGGCATGCTGGCCCACATCTTCCATCTCAGCATCCTAACTATTAATTCATATCCTCTTTTACCCTTTCTGTCTCTATATGTTCTCCTAGTAATGAACAAATAATATTGCAATAGAAATCAGACAACCAGAGGCCAAATCCTGCAGCTTCTTATTAGCTGACACAGATATTCCATATTGGCTTGCTGTAACACCAGCTGAGGTAAATACTGTGATAGGCAAGAGAGACAGCCCAAGGTTGGGGGAAGCAGAAAAGAGATGAGAGTTTTGAATGCACTCATGAGGAAACACAGCCACAGACTCCAAGGGATTGACAGTGCCTTGTGCAGGTAGGAAAGTACAGCTGCCACCATGGAGAACTTGGCCTGGCAGCCCAGAAGCTTCCAGAAGGAACCAGGCTAGTACCTGAAAACTTCCAGAAGGAACTGGCCTGGTGCCTGAAAGCTCCAAGGAGGAACTGGCTTTGTGGCCTAGGGGCCAAGAGGGAAGGCTATAGTGCTTCTGTGGGGTCTGTCTCATAGCATGCACTGAGGAGCTGTTGTGGGACAAGGCCTCCTCAAGTATCCTGACGCCCCAGGACTCTGTGGCATGGTCAGCTGAGTACCCAGCATGGCTAAAAGTATGGTTGCGTCTCTGAGTGAGTGTTTTTGCCTAAATCCTGCACATTTTTTCCCTTCAATTTGTTCAGCTATTCCCAATAAGAAGTAAACGGACTGTGGCTTGTATATGACCAGTTGCTCCAGTGGGTAACGAGCCTGATGGAAGTTTTGGCCTGCATCTGCTAAGGCAGTCACCACACAGACATATTACTCAACCAAACATCTTGTGATTTCCTTGCCCTCCCAGGATGAGGAAAGAAAAGAGTACCTCCAAAGAAAGAGTCCCATCATTTTGTATCATTTGTGGTCAAAAGTCAGGGATCAGCCACACTAACGAAAAACCTTCTGTCTTCAGCCTCTGGTATGTTCACAACTCCTTTCCAGATCCCAGACAGTTGGTATTTTTGTATGCAAATATCATCTGAAGTTGTTTGAACCTATCTGGGTTTTTGTTGTTGTTTGTTTGTTTTTCCTTTTTTTTTTTTTTTTTCTCTCTCTCTCTTTTTTTTTCCCCCTATGTTTTCAGAACTGGTCAAAAATATAAATAAATAAATGAACAAACAAATAAAGAAATAAATAGAGAGAAATTCAGTAAAGTCAAAAAATTGGAAGAGTTTCTACCAGTCTTGGAAAGTTACCAAAATATCTAGAAGATTTAGAGTGGTCTCACTGAGTTCTCCAGATTTCGTTTAAAGATACATTGATCCCGGGAGCTATGGGTGTTCCTTGCAAAGTATGATGCCTGGGAGGCATGGTGGAAGGTGCCAATACACAAACACAAGTCACTGGTTCTTAATTTGGAAAGAAGACATTAATGTTAGTGCCTAAATCAAGAACTGAGTTCTTTCTGTATCAGCTACCTTCAGAGTCTAGCCCAAAACAAAGGTTGTACTCAATATGAAGAAAGTCCTACTGAATTCTGTAGCCCTTTGTTTGAGCCCTAATAGTCAGGCTCCATCACTTACCCATATATTTTGTAAAATAATAATCAGTAGTTTACCATTTGAACACTTTCAGTTCAATGTCAGGATGTAAAATATAGCAGATCCGTTTTTGTCTTCTAGGTAAGTATATTGTTTTCCTATATAATGGAAAGCTTGTCAGTTTGTCTCTACCACAAGGGAGAAAGAGAATTAGCAACTAGAATCTGTATTGCTATATTTTGTTTGCCTCTTTTTGTGACCTAGCTGTACCCACAGCAATTGTGTGACAAAATGAGAAGGAAGCACGCAGAATTCTGGTTTAGTCACCAATATGCAATCAGAAGTATGTGCATTGCATATGGGCTTCAGAGGAATGGAATTAATCTGAAACTCTGTCACCTGAAATATACTGCTGGCCATCCTAGGGAATCCTAATAAATCTTTCTGACTTAATTGTTAAGCTTTCCAGGGCATGGAGACGTGAACAATAGCAGAATGCTAAATGGCTTTCAGGGTGTCAGAAAGCTAAAACCAAGTACTCATTATCACTGAAGCATTTTTTTTTGTTAGAGGATTGGATGTGTTATGCTTTATATGAAAGGCTTTATTAGGACACAGCAATTGTTTCATTACTTATTGGCATTGAGATTCACCACACTGGAGTTAATATGAAGTCACCTAGGAAAATATCCAGCAGCCTGAGGAGTGTTTTTGTATGTGGGACTGGATCTTATTACACTTTCAGAAAGCACTATTTTACTTCAAACGATAATACATCTCTTCTATATTTCTCAATCTGGAACAATTTTGTTGAACCTGTTATTTCTGAATGCTGAGAACTGACTATGCAACATTATCTCATTTTAGGATCTCAGATTAACAGTCCTACTCTATAATGCAGGCTGTTGTTTGCTGCCAAGAATGTGTCCTGGACACCTTTCCCACTGCTGTCAAAGTTTTAATCCAAAAGTTGGTCAAATCTAGCTGGTGTGTCATTAAACATTAATGTATTTTAATTATCAGACTATTTTTAGAAGGTTCAGCATTTTATAGTGCCAGGAAGTGAAGTAGAGCAGAAAATAAAATCCGAGTGAGACACTTCACTCTTCTTGAGATAGGAATATGGGTTGTGCATCTTTAATGTTATTAATGAAAAACAAATCATATCAGTTCTAGGTTTAAATGTTGAATGCCAACACAGAGAATCTACTTCAGCAACCAGCATTTCTTGTTTGTTTACTAAAGTCATGTTTACTGAATTCCAACACTGTTGTCAAGTAAGAGAAGTTTTCATAGAATCATATAATAGTTTGGGTTGCAAGGGACTTTAAAGGTTATCTAATTCCAACCACCCTGCCATGGGCAAGGACACGTCCCACTAGACCAAGTTTGACAAAGCCCCATCTGACCTGGCCTTGAACAGGAATGGGGTATCCACAACATCCTCTGAGCAAAGTATTTCAGTGTCTCACTGCCCTCTAAGTAAAGAATTTCTTCCTAATGTCTAATCTAATTTCACTCTCCTTTAGTTTAAACCCATTACTCCTTGTCCTATCACTACATTCTATCACAAAGAGTCCCTCACCAGCTTTCCTGTAGGCCCCCTTTAGGTACTGGAAGACCACTATAAGGTCTCCCCAAAGCCTTAGAATCACAGAATCATTAAGGTTAGAAAAGACCTTCAGGATCATCTAGTCCAAACATCACCCTATAAATGTCACCCACTAAACCATAAGCACAACGTCCCACCTTTCTTTAAATGCCCCCAGGTATGGTGACTCTACCACTTCACTGAGCAACCCATTCCAATGCCTGACTGCTCTTTCTGAGAAGAAATGTCTCCTAACTTCTATCCTAAACCTCCCTAGACACAACTTGAGACCATTCCCTCTAGGCCTATTTCTAGTTATCTGCAAAGTGAGGCCAAACCCCTAGATCCCCACAACTTCCTTTCAGATAGTTGTGGTCTTCTCCCTTCTCTTCTCCAGACTGAACAACCCCAACTCTCCAAGTTTGTCTTCACAGGAGAGGTGCTCCAGCCTCTTGATCATCTTTGTGGCTTTCCTCTGGACTCTTTCTAATATGTCCATGTCCTTCTTGTGCTGGGGACGCCAGAACTGATCTCAATACTACAGGTGGGGTTTCACGAGAGGAGAGGAGAGAGGGACATTAACTTCCCCCTCCCTGGCCAGCTGTCCACTCTTGAAACTCTGCTGGTACATAGTCACACCAAAGCAGCAAGCATTAAACTATATTTGTATTGTAGCAACTGATAAATTATTCTGCTAAGAATCAGGTTTATGTTTGTAAATTCATATGGTGTTTTTACTTGGGCCAGCAGCAGAGCTCTTCTTTTGATTCAGCCCAGGATACAGTTGGTTTTCTCTCTCCACTGAGCCTGTATTTGTGCTTGGGATTTCTCCAGCCCAGATGCAGGACTTTGCACTTGGTTTTCAGTTAGTCCTTTAATGCTATTGTTTTTATATCCTTCTTTCTTCCATTAGCAAATGAATCCTCCTTCCTTCCAAATGATAATAATTATTATCTTGATCTTCAGGAAGTTCTTAGGAATGTTTTCTTTGTGTCTGAGCTTATTTGAGTAGAATGACATGAATTTTCCAGGGCTATTATTCATTCCTGGTAATACCTTTGGTGATTTAAATGAGCATCAGCTCCTTCAGCCTCTGCCTCAAACTATTCTTGCATATTACAAGGTCTAAGCAGAATGATCTAGAGTCTGACATTAAGTAGTAATTACTTTTGCAGTTGATTCCAAAATATTCAGTACAACAACATGTAGATATCTTTGAAAGTCTGGATCTATGGGCCTAGATTTACTGGTTATCAACTGCAACTACTAATTGCGGTTCATTTCTGTCTCAGGTATGTAGATCAAGCTCTACATAGGCTAGGTTCTAGGCTATGCCATATATTTGTGTATGAACTTTGACAAGTTATTTGCATTCCCTATCCACCATGTATAGCATAAGAAAAGCAAAACCTTATATCCCTCTTATATTTTTATGTTAAGTGTCTGGTTATAAAGTTTTATTACTTTCACACTCCTCAATGTAATTACCAAGAATACAGATTCTTCTCCCCTGAAAAGAAATATAGATAGATAGATAGGTTAAAAAAAAAAAAAAAAAAAAAAAAAAAAAAAAAATTCTATGTCTTCTTCTCAGCATGCCTCCTGTGAATCTAGACAAAGCACATTCATTGCTGAGTTGTTTGTTTGTTTTTTTTTTTCCATGTAAGTGGCAATCTCAGTTCAAACAATTTCTTTATTCTTTTTTATTATCAAGTGAGGAGTGTAATGGGGGCTAAACATAAATGGGATACAATGCAAACAGAAGAACAAACTGCAATGAATAATCCAGCCATCCCAGGTATTCTGCACTCTGTTTCCATCTAGTCCCTGGTACAATTGCAAAGGTTTGCTTAGGCTGGAAAAATGCTCAAGTTGCAGTTGCAAGCACATCGTGTTGGATTTCAGCTTTATTTTTAGTCAAGTGGATTTGCTGTCTCTTGTCAGCTTATTGTGTATTGTTAGTAGAGATATTCGAACAGAACAGAGTTTTGTAGGAGCATCAGAGGGCTCTTGCATATAAAATCAAAGTTCTTTTGCTTACTTCATGTTCTCATTCATTCATTCAGTGTCTCAGAGCCTGCCAACTCTGTGGGCATGCAGCCAGTTTTGCATTTACTACTGGGTTTTGTGCTGTCTGCCAGTCACAATGGATGGTGATAAATGGATTCAGCAGCACCTATTAGGATTAACTGGAGGCTTAAATTCATTTTGAACCCTCTTACTGCCAAAATTAATTATGTTAAAATTAATTATGCTATGTTATCCACTGAAGAGCAGGCCAAGGTGAAGAAAATTCTCACTGTACTGTTTACTGCAGCCTGGAATTGGAGTATCTAGTGGAATCTATAGAATGCAGAACTTATCACACCTACCAGACTCATAAGCATAAATACAAGTTCTTTGTACTACCTATATTCGTTTGTCTTTATGTTTTTTTTTTTTTTGTTGTTTTATGGAGAGACCTTGTCCTACATGCTGGCTTCAATGACTTGGGCCAATCAGGAAAGCAACTAGATGGTCATCTTCAAAGTAGCTTAGAGAATAGGAATATCCTTGCATTTTAGCAAAGATATTGGCTCAGGTGGAATCTTACATATTGTACTTCACACAATAGCATTTGGAAGAAAAATGTCAAAAAAAAAAAAGTTCAATTATGTGATTGCTTGCTTTGCAAACCAAAGAGGTCTGCTCAACAGACCTATTGTTTGCAATAATTCAGTTCAGTACTGCTACAGTAAAACCTACAATGGTGGCAAAGAAGTGGTGAATAACCTAAGTTAAGTTCTGCTAAGTCAATGCAAAGTTATACCTTGAACTTAAGAGCAACACTGTAAAATTAGAAGTCCCTTTTGAAATCAGGCACCAACATGAGTAACACTGATGGAATCTGATCAAGACTAGACTACAAGCTGTAGGTGTAATGCTGATATAATAGCAATAAAACCATGAGAGGCACAGTGTCTCTGTAAATGACCTGAGACCTTCCTTTTGTGCCCTCTTCTATATTCTCACAAGATGTGAGGCCCATCTTTGACTTACAGACAATCAAATTGCATTTAACAAGAGCAATGGTAACTGAAGGGAAGAACATCATTTAAAAGATGGAGGAAAGAGAGGAATAAAGGCATAATGAAAAAAGTTTTTAATAGACATTTCTTAAAAATGAATGGCATATCATTTCTCTCTGCTGCTCCTCAATCCATTCCAGGGAAGGTAAACATATTCTGACTATTTCAGGGTAGGACCTGAGCCATTTATCATTTCCAAAGATTCCTCTACTGTACATACTATAATCAAAAATTAACCACCAAGATTCCACTGTAAAATTCAGTAGTTGAATTTCTGGACTATCTCACTTTCTCATTTAATTTTAGATAAAAGGATATTTTATTCATTCCTCTTCAAGTTCCAGACAGTTATTTTCTGTCTTCATGCTGTTATTTGCTGTTAGCTAGCAGAAGAAATTCTTGCTTGTCTCTCCTGCAGAAAAATGTCGTGATCCACAGAAAATTAGACTTATTCTCCATTGGAAAATGAAATTATAATGTTTTGCCTACTAGTCATAAAGTTACTACAGAGCATGCCTTTGCTAAGAAATTAAACTTTTTTTTTTTTTTTTTTATGGTAACTTTTGAATTACCCATAAAATCTTTTTTTTTTTTTTTTTCTTTTCTTCTCTCCAGTAATTACATGTTTTACTAACAGGCAAAACATTCCAGCTGAGCCTTGAAAGTCCAAGAACCAAATTCAAGCCAGTTACTATATCAGAAACATTAAGTTTAGAATTCTGTTAACTATAGGTTCCCTATCTGAACAAGGTGACATACATACCTTGAGAATCATTCAGTCTGTTCAGTCTATACAGAGACAAGTGTAGGATGGACTAAGTTCTTAGCTTAAGGTACCTGGGTTAGAATACTAAAGTTCAACTGAATGAAACCAAGCCAGAAAGGAGAGTTATCCGATGCATGGGTTTAAATACAAAATAGCCTCTCTCTTGTCTTTTGGGAAGACTGTTCCATGATGTGGCTCTGCCAAGTTCTTATTTTCCCAATGTATCAAAAGACATCTTAGTTCTACATTTTGCCTTTCTCTAGATCTTCCTTCAGAACTGATATAAGTGATATAAGTGATATAACTGATACAGGACATCATCTGGTAACTTCATGATAGTACAGCTTATTGATTTGTTTTTGCACTTAACCCGATCTATAGTGTTCCAGGGTTTCAGCACATTTCTGCTTCTTTTGAAGCCTGACAGTAAAATATTCGTTTCATTCCTTTTTTGTTTGTTTGTTTTGTTTTGTTGTTTATTTGTTTTAATTCCCCTTGAAGGGCAACACGTTTAAGAGATTCCATTGGCAAAGTCTTTATTGCAAAACAAAGCTCTCATGACAGGAGCAAATCCCTACTGAATATGAGCTCTACTTTAGGGTAAGATTCAAATGCAGAAAATAACCATTCTTGTCTCTGCCCCTGTATCTTAGCTGCAATGCAAAGAAAACCTGGGCAAGTGGAGCACAAGGAAACTGCAACACCATACATCACTTACTCTTGTCTGGACTGTTGGATATTGACTCTAGATCACCATCAGAATGGCTGTAAATTTGTCCAGAAAAATGAATCCCTTTTGAAAAATAAAGGCAACTGGGTTCTTCTTGTACTTACCATGCTCAGATCTATAGAATATTCTTCTGCATGGCATCCATAGTCTCCTAACACCAGAGCTTCTGCACAAAACATTCTTGACATCTTCCTAAAACAATGAAATTCTGCATGTTCTACAACATAAATAAAACCAGTTCTTTCAGGATTTCCTATAGTGAGTGCATAGTTAAAAGGATTTTTCCACTGCACCTACTATTATGAGTTGGTGATTTCTTTCGGTTATCATACATGAGTACGACATAGCACTTTGAAGTTTCATTCTCAGAATCCCATAATCTTGAACAAAGTTATAAGGTCACTAGAAGGAGCTGGTGTGTCTGCTTTTGAGTCAAACCTTTCTGAAAGTAGTGACAAAGAGAAACTAAAAATGTTGGTACTCTGCAGTTTGGAGAGAGGAAGCCTGATGAGGAATTTAATTGAAGTTTACAAAATCCTAAAGGTGGTGAATAGAATTGAATGAGAATTCTTGTTCAATAAATCCTAAAATGCTAAAACTATAGGACATTCACTGATACTATTTGTAGATTGCTTAAAATTTCAGTATTTAAAAAATGGGCTGCAAACATTTGAAATTTGTTGCCACATGAGGTTTTGTAGATGGTACTTTCTAAAAGAGAGTTAACAAATTAATGAACAGATCCAAAATAAATGCTAAAAGCAATCACCAAAGATGTACCCTCTAAAATCTTTAATGCTCCATTGAGTCACTCCTGAATGAGTTTATAATTCTCAGAGGCTTGGAAGAAATGCTTATACTCAGGTGGGTCTATGTGCACAACATGTAGACATGAATACCACAGAACTCCTTCCTGTTCTTTGGCTTCTCCTTCTTTTTCATGACACCAGCAAACAGCTATTTCCTATCCCTCTCGCAAGTATGCATCTACTGTGTGTATTTATGTGGCACTTACAATATGGCTCTGGATAGACCATTGATCTGACTTCTTAGCACATGTTCTAATGAGCTGTTAGCATATTTTTAAATTCTTTTGATATTTTAATTCGTTCCCCAACCTGCAATTTGTCTGAAGTTCCTGACACCTCCAAAAAGTGCTGAAAAGATGACCACTCAACACTTCTGTTTGTAGGAGTAGGATAAGACTATGTTTCCAACTTTCCATAAATTCTGCAAGATGACACAGTTCAGAACAAAGAAACACTCTATAATACTAAGCAGGGTATAATGGAACCTTTTGTTTGAAAACAAAGCAATTAGCAATGTAACAACCAATTATGTCTGAGGTTCTGTTAACCAAACATAAAATATATAACATAAAATATGACCACAGCATTTTCAATCAAAACCTTGTAGAGAATTAACATTTGCTCTTACATCTTCCTCTATGCAAATACTGCATTGTTAGCAAAGTTTTATCCATGTGTTTTCTACTACTGTTTAATTGAATGGGAGGCAGTTAAGCAGATCAAAGAGGTCTATTAACAACAGATAACCACAGAGCAAATATGATTAAAAGTAATTACAGCAAGGAAGTAATCAGCTACTTCTTAGTGGTTCTGAAGACTCAGATAGGAGTTCTCAAAGTGATCGTCATCATTGGAAAGCAGGGTATTATGGCAGTGAGCTGATATGGAATTTTAGGTTTCAAAATGTGAGCTTTACAAGCTATGAATTACCTTTACTAAGGAATGGTGAGATAAATTCTATTTTATTCAGTGTTTATCTGAGAACAGCTCATTTCCTTATTTAAAAACAAAGATTTCAAACCATGTGAACCATTTCATATTACAGAATGTGAAAATCCGTAAAAGTTAATCATACAATCATAGAATTGTTTGGGTTGGAATGGACCTTAAAGATCATCTAATTCCAACTTGGACATCTTGGACATCAAATTAGATGATCCAAGATTATCTATGATGATCCAAAATCATCTGATTTCCCCTACCATCAGCAGGGACATCTCCCATCACACCAGGTTGCTCAAAGCCCCATCCAGCCTGATCTTCAACACCTCCAGGGATGGGGCATCCACAGCTTCTCTGGACAGCCTATTCCAAGGCTGCTATAGGATTTCCGCAGAGCCTTCTCTTCTTCAGGAGGAACAACCCCACTGCCCCCAGTCTCTCTTCGTAGGAGAGGTGTTACAGATCTCTGATTATCTTTGTGGCCCTCTTCTGGACTCCTTACACTCTTCTCCATCTCACTCCACTGTAATTCTTCCTCCCCTTCTTTACATCTTCTTTTCACTTAAGATGTCCATCCCACACTCTCCATTTCTATTCTTCTTCTTGACCCAGTGTCCATCCTCAAACATCTTCTATCTTGTCCCTATCTTGATGCCTCAACTAAGAGCATCCCTGGATAATTGCTCAGCTAATTCAGAATTAAAAGGACATATGTATATGTTTATATGTAATATGAGATTTGCAAACCTTACAGAAGAAGCCATTCCAAATGAACATTCGAAATGTCCATCTTCTGTACCTCTTTTTTTTTTTCCATCCCCAGTCTTACTCCTTTATCTGTACCCTGTATTCATTGACACTAAAATACACATTGCCCTAGTGTCTTCAAGCATTTAAACATGAGTGTTTTTATACTGTTGCTTGACTTTGCACAAGTTTTAATGACAGATTGCACAGCTTCTGCTAGTGTCTGAAACTTCCCTGCATCACATTGCTGGTGACGCTAAGGATCAAAATTGGAGTAAATGAACATCCTGTGGTCTGAAACCTACACATTTTTCACAGCTACAATTGGCATACTTGTTCAAAACTCATGCTTTATCTTCAGAGACACATTGTATGCACACTGAAACCAACATTTTTACTACTACATTTCTCTAACCCTTGCTATCCAAGCTCTTTTGCTTTTCCTTCTCTGTTTTTTAGATGCTGCTCAGAACTTTAATTTCCAGCTATTCTTGAATCACCAAAGAAGTTGAGCTCCAGGCCTGAGATCTTGTCTCTGCTAAAGCCAATAGAATAGTGCTATTCTAGTACTATTTTTTTTATCAAGCCTGTTCTCATGGAAGGCTAAAAATAACCAAGAAAGAGGCCAGATTCCCACATTTGTATTATGACTCAGTAAGTGTTCTATTTCTTCAAAATTTTACATAACCAACAAGACTAGCTTCATATACTCATATACTCAACTGGTGCCTAAAAAAAAAAAAAAAAAAAAAAAAAAAAAAAAAA
>CM021732.1:149101468-149135950 GCA_011075105.1 Heteronetta atricapilla
TAAAAAAAAAAAAAAAAAAAAAAAAAAAAAAAAAAATTGCTAATTATGATGTCTACCCAGAAATTAATGATTAGGAAATCTGGTGCTTTGTTGAAAAGGTAAGATGAAATCAAAGTAATGCATGTCATGCTTCTGAGAGAAGATTTCTGCCCCTCCCAGTAACATTAAGAGTGTATTGTCTTCTCCACTTCACAGATGGATAAAAACATGAAATATATTTACTTCTCATAGTCACAAACAAACAAAAAATATTCTTGAGACAATAAAATCTTCTAATGCTCAACCCAGTCCTATGGGTAACCAGACATTCTTTGCTGTTTTTCTTTTTTACTTCTACTGCTCCTATCACACCTTCTTAGAAAGCTAAGATTGCAGGACTGAATTTCTAAAGTGATGTGGGGATTAATGGTTTCGAAATGCTGACAATTACCAGAATCCTCCCTAATTAATTATCTGATCTCTAATTTTGTCATATTCACTTTGTGTCTTCAGAGCTCTTGATCTGTAGATCAAGACCTTCTCTGGGAGAAAGTTGCCCTTTTATTACAGTGACAAGTTTTGTTTTATGTAGACTGTGCTGTGAGCATTCCAGACAGGGCAAGATGTTCTTTGCAGTGGTAGGTGAAGAGTTTGGTTAGGAGCTAATGGACCTGTGCAAATAAAATTGTCTGTGTAGGTGAGTGAGAAAAGTTGTCTATTGCTCATTTGGGGAATGTTTACCAGGCTGTTTCTGTGTCTGAATCAAGCCATTAACTTAATTGTTTCTCAGAGCACCTAAAGTGAAAGCCTAAGTCCTCATATAACCAAATGGAAGGAAGATGCTTCCAGAAGGCGAGTTTGAAGATGGTATTGTTGCCAATAATGTGAACCTCCCTCTACTGATTACACTGATTTTGTAAACTTTTGTGAGAGTCTCTATAGACCCTGCCAAAGATTCCCATCACGAGAAAGCATGAGGATTACAAAGTCATTGAAATTGGAAGAGATCTACCCCAGATGCCCTGCTCAAGAATTGACAGTCTGTGTTTGCTTTCATTCGCTGTATGATAACTAAGTTAACAATAGTGTCCTTTGACTAAATATACTAACACTAAACACACTATTAATCCTTTGTAATATGAAGTTCTTAAAACCTCTGTTGTGGTCCTGGTAGTAGTTCTTTTTAGGAAAGGAAATGAAAGTTCGGAGAGAGAAGAAAAAATAATACAAAAATACAAAAAAATAAAAAATAAAAAAGGAGAGGAGAGGAGGTGACACTGAAAAGTCTGAAAATATATTTAATATCTCTTTCAATGAAACTAATGAAGAGGCAATCTTTTGACCTAAAATTACTTTTGATATTTCCTCACTGTTTAACTTCATTCATCCACTGAAAGGCTTAAAATTCTTTCCATGATGGTTTTAAGGTAGTTTCTCCTTTAAGTTTACAAGAGACAGATTACTATAGCTGGGAAAGTGAGTTTGTGGCTTTCTTTTCAGCATTTTCTCCATGAATATTATTGGCTTTGATTATATTTTTAATAATTTTTTCAGAATGCCACATGCTCTCCCACTCACCAAGCCAGGCAGCTTGAGTAAGGAAAATAAAGGACTCCATTTCCATTCCTTCACACAATGTGTTTAGCTTGTTTTGGAGTGAAAAGCTGCAAAACATGGGTGGTGAGAGAGGGAACTTTTTAACAGAGATTTTATTATTATTATTATCGTTTTAAAATAAAAGCATTTATTCTTTCTTTGTTTGAGATAAGTAGAAGCTAAGAAATCATCCTAAAGTATTATAACGTTAAATAAAATATACAAAGCTTGAAGTTATTAACTATTTTTGTAAGACACATCACAACTCAAATAAATAATGCATCCCTTCAGTCAATTTCTTATCTCTTACTTTAGGCATGTGAATAAGATTCTTGACTGAAAAACAATGTTTAATCTCAAAATATATATATATAATCTGATTAGTGTTTAGCATATAAAATAAACAGAAGATTTATACAGATACCTAAACATGTAATCCTGTAAACATTCGTGGTTATTAAATCAGGTTTAAGGCCTTCATGTGCATTCTAGAGTCCAGTTTTCAAATTTTTGTTTTCATCATGTTGGCTCTTTTTTTTTTCACCAATTTGTGTAATTTTCCTTTGGCACAAATTTGCAATATTTAATGTATATATGATAGTTTGTGATAAACAACTACAATTTTATTAACATAAAAGTTGGAAGGACATGACTGATAAGTAAGATAAATCACTGCCAATCACATAAATCACTGCAAAAATGACCTACTTTGAAGGCCAATCATAGCAAACCCTTAAATCTCCTTGTCTTCTATAGATTTATTCATTAATCGATACACAAATCAGAGCTGGAAAGTTGAATTCAAGAGCAATTAAATTTAGATCAAAATGTCTTGATACACTGTACAGTGTTAAATAGACAGCTTTATGAACAATGTTAACTTTATATTGTTTCTTATTCTACCACAATAAGAACTAGTCTGAAAATAAGCCTTTTCATTTAAAACCCACACATTTTTGCCGTCATTTATGTTAGAGTGGTGAAATAACTCAGCAATACAGTGTAACTGAATAATGATCATATATATGTCAATGTATTTCTAAAATGTTAAAGGGCAATATGATCTGCTGTTCTACTGGTAATCTTTCAGTTGCTTCCACATGCGTGCTTTTCTTAATGTTACTAGCAGAGCAGAAAAGCCTGGTAGAGAGATGATAATTTCTCAGTCTGTTCTTTTACCTGTGGTTGATCTTTTTCCTTCAAAACACCACTTTTAAAAATGCCTAGATGAATGCTTAAATGATGCATTTGAAAGATATTTCATGTCCCCTGCAAAGTGGTGCTGTTAATTTGTTTGTTTATTTATTTATTCATATATTTATTTGTTTATTTATTCTGGACATGGTATATAAAGGGGGAAATGGAGAATTGTTATGTGACAATTTCTAGGTGTCTTAGTGGCAAAGTAAAATGGGTTAAATCAAGCCACATTAAGTATCAATATCCTGAAAGTCAGGAAGGCATTGTTGTCAGAAAATGGAAAAATGTCTGAGATAGAGCTAACTTTCCAGATGTTGTTACTACCTAGAATTTCAAAAGAAGTAAAACTGTTGATAAAAATACCTAAAAGTCACCCCATTTTGTGCCCTTTCTCCTAAATGCTGTGCCTCCATTTATCTTCTGGAATTAGCTTTTGCTGCAGTTGTTAAGCTGTGCTTCCTGGGTCAGAGATAAAATGTCTTAATTCTAATTTCTACCAGTTGCACTTCAAAAAACAAACAAACAATAACAACAACAACAAAAACAACAAAAACTAGAGTTAGATACAATGGAACCCACCCCAAGATCTTAAATAAAGACTGGATGTTACCTTTACAAAGGTTTTAACCTCCTAAGGAAGGAAATGCACAAACAGTTGTGTGCTTGTAGTATTTGTAGGAGTAAAATAGTCCATTCTGATTATACCTCAACCTTTTCTGTTATAAAGGAAATACACAGAAAATATACAGTTGTGGTTTAACCTGCCAGGCAGCTAAGCACCACACAGCTGTTCAGCTGTTTGTTCATTCTTCCCTCCCTTTTCTCCCCTCCAAGTGGGATGGGGAAGAGAAGAAGAAGATAAAAGAAAATACAAAACAAGTGTATATAAAATACAATTCAATTTCTCACCATCTATTGACCAATGCCCAGTCAGCCCCTGAGCAGTGGCCCCCAAGTCTAGGCTTTGCATAAATTGCTAATGTAATTCACTCAAGATTATTCTCCAAGATAAAGGCCATCAAATGCACCAGGCAGAGAAATATGGTATCTTGGACTGGTATTTCTGCCAAGTTCCTGACAAGTAACCTTACCTGGAAAAATTATTCATATTTGAACTCAAGGCAGATAATATGTTTTTCCACTAATCACATAGTTTCTTCTCTAAGAATCAGAGGTTCTGTTTAGAGGCACATTTAAGGAAATTTAACAATTTAGGGTATGTCCTGAAAGCTGAACATTTGTTCCCACACTAGGACTTGGAAGAACAGTGCTGCTTAGAGAAGCTTGCTATAATGTACATATGGGTTTATGATAGGCATTATGGGTGGAAAATTTGTAGTTCAGTTTATCATTAACAAATTTCTATCACTTAAATGAAAGAAGTGGGTGGAATGGTTGCTTAACAGCAGTCCTACGGAATCTGTACTTGCAATGTTGTCCTCACTTGCACTTTCTGAGATATTTACTGCATTAACAGATTACAGGCTCTCTGGATAAAATCTTATGAACAGTGGGAATTCCTGGGAGGACTGATAGGCTCCAGAGAGCATCAATCTTGAGCTTGGATCATGGGGAATGCTGGGAGTTTAAATACTCATTGTTATTCTGTATTAGTGTTTCATTTTCCAAATAAATAAATTCCTTTAAAAATATCCACAAGCTGTGACTCATAAAGGAGTTTTTCCCCGTTACATCATCCCACTACTTGGATATAAGCATTCACATCCTCAGGGAGGCAGTAAGTACATTTTATGCTTTGGAAAAATAGCAATGAATATTCTAAGTCAAAACTAGAGACCTGTTTTGCTTGTGCTGGTGAAAAGAGAGTAAGGTCCTGGTGGTTTCCAATGCTGAAGTTAATTTAAGTGAAGAAAATGTCTCAGAGTTGATACAGTGATGGGATAAAGTGCAAGATAAAAATTGGACAATGGCATTTAGTATTCAGTACAGAAACCACAGTCAGAGCACAGCAATTTGAGGTTAATGCACACCTTCCTCATAAACCAACTTCTGAATAAAGTGGCCTGTTGAATAGAATGTCCTGAAGATTTTCTGCCAAAACATGCTAGTGATTGCATTGATAGAATTGGGCTCATGGGACTGAGTTCACATCCTGGTAATATAGGGCTGTCATCACTGGAGTGAAAGATAAATATATTTGCCACGTTTTTCCATGTCTGAGAATGTAGCATATTTTTGTGTCAATTTTGTCCAATCTTTACCTACAACATTACAGACAGTAATCTGAAGATACATGAAACCTAATGAGTATTAGTCTCTCTGAATGCTCTTCAATAATTTTTGTTACATTCAATGACATTCGAGCATAGTAAACACCCTCTGGCTTTGTAGGACAAAACTCAGCCTACTGGAGAAGCCTGAAATGCCTACCAAACTTCACATTTTCAAGAGTACCAAATAGCATTGGATATCTTCATTGCTAAAGGAAGACACATACAATCATAGAATGGCTTGGGTTGGAAGGGATCTTAAAGATCACCTTCTTCCAATCATCCCTGCTGTAGACAGGGATGCCACCTACTAGATTAGGTTGTCTAGGGCCCAGCTCAAACTTGTATTCAACACCTCCAGGAATGGGGCATCCACAGCTTCTCTGGGCAGCTTCTTCCAGTGCCTCACTACCCTTACAGTGCAGAATTTCTAATCTAAATTTATCCTCTTTTAGTATAAGTCCATTCCCCCTTGTCCTATCATTATCTATCCAAGTAGAGTCCCACTCCATTCTTTTTATATGAACTTCTCCTGGCTACAAAATCTTCAACAGACAATTAAATGGAGAATGCTAGAAGTATTCATCTTTACACCCCTTGAGGCAATTAATAAATAAAAATAAAAATAAAAAATCTGTAAATGAGAAGTAACCTCATTTTAATAATCACTGTTACAGAAATCATGTCATTAATTAGATTTCTCCAGAAGTGGATGACTTATTTTCCCCTTTAGGCCTCAAGTTTGTAACAGTTGAACAATGGATAATAATACTACACACGATCTTTGTTTAAACAGTCTCTGGGAACACTGAAAGACACAAATATCTGTTTAATAAATTGAAGAATATTTTTTTAAAAAATGTAGACTGTTGAAGAAATATGTTGGCTGTCTCCAGAAATTTAAATGGTGGTTTGGCTCTCTTCATAGTCTGTATGAATCTACATCTAAGAAATCTCAGTCTCTACCACAAAAAATATACACAGTCACTAGGCTTTCACACAGTCATTATTTAGAGATAATGTTCTTACTGAAACTAACAAACTTTTTTTCTTTTTTTTTTCTGTTTATATTTTGACATATGTAAATGAGCTAGGTTAATAATAAATTGTTTAGTTCTCCAGCTGTATCAACAATTATTTTAGATCCTGGCAAACATTTTTCTTTGTATAAAGAAAGAATTCTCAAAACTTTTTTTGTTCATTTCTTCTTACACCAAGCTTTGGTCATTTGGAGTGAAAATATAATTTCAAGAAATTTAGTTCAGAGTTTAAATAACATTTATTTATTTAGTTAGTTAGTTAGTTAGTTAGTTAGTTAGTTAAATAACATTTTGGAATTTTGTATATTCTGTTCTAATTCAATGAGTGTGAATAATAAAAAGAATTATGCATTATTCTTTTTGTAAAACAGCAGGCCTGCTCCAAAATCTGCTTAGAAATAAAAGGCTGAAATGAAATCACATACTTAATATTTGTGTTGCTTATTTCTCTACCCAGACTATAAAAGTCATCTGCACAATGAACATGACATTACCCAAAATTACACAACAAATCTTGGTTGAATTTATTACTATTTTAGTTTGCTTTCAAAACGTGTTTTTCAGCAACTTGAAAAAATTCACTGTGTTGTCTATTACATTAATGTAATAAGATCTGAAATGCAGCCTGGGTAACACAATGCATTTCCTTTTTCCTTGTCCCCTTCCCTTGTAAGTCTTGCTCTGGGGCATTCCAGGAATGTTGCTGCAGGACATCTTTAGCCTTTTGCCAGCTAAATGATAATTGTTTCCTATCTCTCTGAGCCTTGAGTTCCACGCATCCCTCCTCCCCACCATGTCCTGAAATGAAGCCCTAAACTTCCTGTGAGGTCTTTGCAATAACCCCAAGGGCCTCTTCTGCCACCATATGTATGTAATCACTAACTGAAAACTTCTCTGCTTCTTAAAACACAGGGCTGCCATGTGAGATAACTATCTACAGATATCAGCCTAGCACTGAAAAATGTTCAGATGGATCCTTCTCATGTTTTTATCATCCTTCTATGCTTTTTCTTTCCTTTTTTTTTGTTTCTTTCTTTCTTTTTCCAACGTATTCTAGAATTACTTTGGCACCAATGTAATGAAGGGTTAATATTAAGTAAATCAAGAAAATGTAATACACTTCAGGAACTTAACAGTGTGACAGACCTTCTCCATTTCAGGAAACTTGACCCATTTCTTAACCAAAATCAGCTTCACTAACTGTTGAACAGTAAACCAGGAAAAGCCACCTAAACTAAGCTTGTATAGGCAGGGTCTAAATTATTTTGTCTATCTTATTCACAATGCTAAAATTGTATGAACATATCTGCAATACAAGGACTTAAGAGCTGAATCATAAGCAGCACCTTCTTTACTTGGGCCAGCTCAAGTACGCACAGTTATCTTCAAGGGCCTTCTAGAGCTTCACATCTGATTACAAGGATGATTGTGTTGCTCATAAAGAAGTTGCAGATATGTCATGTTCTCATGTTGGAAAGTGGCCAGAAAAATAAAATTAAACTGATAATAATTTAAGCTAAAAAATAAAATAATAATAATAAAAAAAAAAAAAAAAAAAAAAAACTGTTATCATTCATTTGCTACTAGAAAAGCTGAAACATGCTGCAGTGAGGGTGGAGCCTGACAGGAGTGTGTCTCCAGCATGGGGTGGCATCCACATTGATTGGGTACCCCTGTGTGCAAGCTATGCCAAAACAAACACCATTTCTATGGGAAACAGTCAACAGTCCCAAATGAACTGAGAGAATGAAATTAATTTAGAGTCTGGCCCAATAAATGCACATTTTTAACTTACAAAAGGAGCTTGTTTTCTTTCTACCATTTCTTTTCTCAGCTATGTGACATCTCGATTTTTTTATTGTTATTATTATTAATAATAAACATTAACACCAGAAAGATTGTTGTTTTTTTTTTTCTTTAAATTATGTAACAATAATATATTTTCATATATATATATTTTCATATATATATATTTTAATTTAAGTCAATGCAATACATCCAGTCTAGGTAAATCTATGACATGTTCATTCCAAGAAATTCAGAATAAATTACATAAATGAAAAAGTCTAATCTACAAAATATGAACTCATATTAACCAAAGCTAAAAGTGTACTATTAAACATCCATCAAGTCTAAGAACTTTTGAGGTTTTCCTTTTTGGAAAAAAAAAAATATATATATATATATTTATGAGGATAACATTGTGCCCAGAAAAAGGAGACTATGCAGTTTAAACTCTGATCCAGTACACTGCCTTTATGAGAGACCTGTGGTAAGAGGAGTCAGACTTCAAATTACTTCAGCTTCCATTTCTTCTTTATTCAAATTCTTTTAATCCAAGCAAAAGGGTTGTGTTGTTGTAGTTGTTTGCTTGCTTGCTTGTTTGCTTTTACTTTTTTGTTTGGTTTCAGTTTATTTATCCCAAATAATGTGTGACCCTCAGATAATATATTCTATAAAGCTCACATTTTAAGGCATGCTCAACACATGGGCAGGAATTCTGTTGTAACTTGTATTTGAGAAGAAATTTCACTGGGCAAAACAATGGCTTTGCCATCAACTACAGTGTAATTTGTATTGCCAGTTTGTGTTTGCACTTTTGTCCTTTTCATGACATAAATTCATCAAGCATTTGGGTGTTTCTTTTTATTGTTTAAAGTGCTAGGCATGGAATTTTTGTGGTTTAACCCCCTCCCTCCTCCTCCCCGACCCAAGGGAAAAGCAACTTTCTATATTTTTCCTCTACTTTATATTTATGTCAACATTTTCCTTTAACAGCTTTAAAAATATGCTCTTTTTGGAGTTATTTCTGTGAGTACTACTGAGTGATGAAATGATTCATGAATCTTGATAACTAATTGGATTTGTTTGTATAGATGGTTTCCTATTGATAATAGTCATTCAGTTATGGAATTATGCATTAAAGCCAAATCAGATGCAAGGACAAATTTCAATTTTGAATAATCTGATTTATTTATAACCCAGATGATAAGTTGATAAGTTTCTACTTTAACTGACTACTTGTTTGGTATACCAAACTTCCCTTTCTTTAGAAGAGTTCATTTAATTAGTGGATATTGCTTCCAGCTGTGTGACAGTGACTTTCCATGGGTCTAGCTTTCCTCCTGTGTGTGTGTGTGTGTGTGTGTGTGTGTGTGTGTGTGTGTGTGTGTTCTGGGTAAGCAACATTGACTTAAAAATACTAGTAGTGCTGGTAATAGTACTGATAATTTGAAGTGTGGACAATAGGTAATTCCTGTTAAAAAGATTTTTTTTTAAGTAATAAAAATAAATAAATAAATAAAATCTTCCTCAATAAAATGGATATTAACTAATATGAACTGCCAATTTTGGAAAAGGAATTTGTTTTTTATATAATCTGATTCAGCCCTCTGAAGGAGAAGTCACTGAGGGAGCACGTTGCACTTGAAGAACATTAGCTCCAAATTTGTTGTCACTTAACTAATCTTTCCTTATCTTCTATTTAACAGAAGAAATTCCTCTCCCAGTTGGAAATGTGAGTTTTTTCTTAGAAATCCTCTTTGCAGAGGAGATTCTGAAAGCTTAAATTCCACTGAGTGTTTTGTCTTGCTAATGACTTCAGAGAACAATTGGATGCCCAACTGTGCATCTTTGTACTTCAGCTGTTTTGGGGCTGATTTGTCCACAGGGAAAAAGTAGACAGCTACAATTATGTCTGAGGGAATCCTCCCTCAAAGCATGGAGGGAACATGAGCACTGCTGCTCTAGCAGACTGTGTTTTATCTGCAAGAGGCAATAGCTGAAGAAGAATGGAGTTAACAATGGGATGAAAGGTTTTCTCTGAAGTCATTAAAATGTAAGGAAATGTTGATGGTCATGAATTGTTACATAAAAGGAAATATGGGCATGAGGTGGGAGGCAGAAGTATTAATGGGTTGCTGACACCCAAGTTATAATGTAGTTGATCTCCTGGACTGATAGGGATTTTCTGCATTTTCAGAACACATTTATATTTTGATGATCAGATGATGTCTTTCAGTGTTTTCAAGAACTTCATACCACCTTAACCAGCCATACAGCTGTAGATGTTCATATCTGTTAAGCCTCTGAAAACATAAACCAGCTTAATCAAACTATGTGTGTTCAGTGTTCACATATTTATCTGTAAATAAATGTTTCTATTAATTTCTTCAGGAAAAGGAAGAAGAAGAAATAGGTACGTTGTTTGTAGCTAATCTTTGTGGAGATATAAAGATACAAGGAACAAACTGGGACAGTGGCTATGTTCGCACAGACACTGGGTACCCCTGTCTTATTTGGAACCCATCCCACTGAGACTCCTTGTACTGATGATAAAACTCAAACCTGGGAGAAAACTCCTAAAATGTGTTATCTTGAATGGTAAGTGTAAGAGACAGGATCCTGCACTGGATGGATTACCGAGGGGCAGGAGCAACAGGAAGTTAAGATGGGTATGGCTGCTTTGTTTTCCTCAGATCCAGGGAAAATGCTGTAGCAGTGTCCCTGAGGCCCTGAGTGCATTGGTGTACTAACAGAATTCATTCCATTCATCCATTTTGCATTCCACAATTTTAAATCTGATCTGCAAACACATGGACTGTCTATGGTAATTTTTAAACTTCCTTGATGGATTGATACCAGCAGCAAAATCCCCAGACTGTATATACTCTCCAACAGAGCAGAAGCAGAAATGGCTAAATTTTGATAGCACCAGTTGGAATACATCACAGCCATTTTCTACTATCAAAGTATGGAATACATTCATTTTCCTTGAAGACTCTACTTAGCTGAAGGCTAACAAAGTTGTTGAATACAGAGAACATTTACTATTGTGACTTGAAATAAGATTGGTGGTGCAGGACATTTATTTTAATTTCTTCCAGGTGGCATAAAGTCTCAGTTATTCTTTTTTCCTCTCTAATTTAAGAGGAGTTTGCAGGTAAGGATTTAAAGGCCTAATTAAGCTGCATGTCAAAAACAACAAAATACCAACACAAGTGATTCCTCCTGACAAAACAGCCTTTCAGTCTGGGCTTCACAGCCTCATCTAAGCATCAAATGGCGGGTCTTTTGAGAAGCAGTTTGTCTTAACAACCTGTCACTGACAACACTAGCCCTTCAACATAGCACCAATCTGCTGCTCCACACACAGTTTCAGTGATAGTATGTATAACTAATAGAAATCTAATAAAATACTGTTAAACTTTTCACTGGTACGTATGCTGTCACACACTGTGTATGAGAGATACAATCAAGGGTTTTAAAAATACTGTGTGGAATGCCTGGATAATAGCTGTGGCAACTGCTTGCACTGGAGAGTACCATTAAGAAGTTCTATGCATTTTTTTTTTTAATCTGTTTTCGAAAACTGGTTATTTGGAGATGGGGGAAAAAGATGTTTTTCTAACTTTTGTCTCTGGAGGGCTTTTCATGTTGGTGACCTTCCTGAGTGACCAGAAAATACATGATAAACTGTGTGGTAGATAATCTGGACAGACATGTGTTAAACGTAAGCAAAAGAGACAGGTATGAGTAGTCATAACACTTATGCTGAAACATTGAAAATGTAATATTTTCCAAGAACATAAAATGCCTCACAAAATAATGACTGCATTTGAAACATATTGAAAAGATTTATATATCCATGGAATTTTAATAAGAGAGATATTTGAATATGAGAGAGAATAATGGATTAATAATATATTATTGGTCCTGGGAATGTGTTCTGTCAAACCTGTGTATGATGGTGTAGTGAACAAGGGAATGGAGGAAGTGTCATCCACAGCACTTTCTCCAGGGACACATGGCTGGAGTTAGGTGACAGCTCTGTAGATATGTTGAAGAAAGAACTTGTTGTGAGATCCCATTCCACAACTTCACATAGGCCAAGCAGAGTATCACAGGCAGGCAAGTGGTGCGTTAAAGTCTTAGCCACAGTCTTAGCCACAGTGCTTTTGCACCACAGTAATTCAGTTCTTTCATTTGAATTGGGCCTTAGACACTGCTATTCAGAAGATAAAAAACATTCCTTTCTCAGGGTGTAGAATAAGTAAAGTTTTTAATTGATGATTGTCTTACACTTCTTGACTCTCAGTGGGCTGCAGAGATATAGATAACCCAAAATCAGATGTTAGAATTCATGGGTTTTGAATTTTTTTTTCCCCTCACAATTTCTATAAATTAATGTAACAGTCTGAAGAACACTTTCAATATCTAATGAAATGAATACTGGAAAGTTTGTCTTGTCCTAAAGAAGCCTACCAAGTCATGCAGACAAAAGGTTCTAGTTCTTGCTTAACTACAGATCATTGGTTTCTTCAGTATGTATGTATCTGTATATCTGTATTTATTTTTTTTTTATCTTTTTACTTATTTTTTCTAAGGCACCAGTGTATATAGCAGAAGTCTTTTTATCTCTTCCTTAACGACACGCATCAAGAGATGTATTGCTCATTTCCTTCAGAGCAATTAGCATTCATTATTTACCTTATTATTGAAATGCTCTGATAACTGCTATGAAAAATAAAAATGTTATTTATCATTTACAAAGGCACAAGCCCAAATCCTATGTTTTGCTTAGCAACTTGCTAGTTTACTTGCTCTGAAAAATAGGAGGGTGCAAAGGAAGTAAAAAATGGAGAATCACAAAATCACAGAATCACAGAATGGTTGATGTTGAAAGGACCTCTGCAGATCATCTAATCCAACACCCATACCAAGCAGGATCACCTAAAGCACATTGTGCAGGGTGGCATCCAGGCAGGTTTTGAGTATCTCCAGAGAAAGAGACTCCACAACCTCACTGGGCAGCATGTTCCAGTGCTCTGTCACCCTCACAGTAAAGAAGTGCCCTCTCATATTCAGCCAGAACTTCCTGTGTTTCAATTTATGACCATTGCCTCTTGTCTTGTCTCTGGGCATAACTGAAAAGAGTCTGGTTCCATCCTCTTGACACCCTCCCCTAAGATATTCATATGAATTCATGAGATCTCCCCTTAGTCTTCCCTTTTCCAAGCTAAACAGGCCCAATTCTCTCAGCCTGTCCTAGTACAACAGGTGCTCCAGTCTTCTAATTATCTTAGTAGTCCTCCTCTGAACTTGCTCCAATAGTTCCACATACAACTTATCCCAAAGTGTAGGAAGATGTCGTATACAAGCATTAAATAAAAATGTGTAAAGTCAAAGAATATTACTCTGAGTAAAATTCTGAAAGTTTACTTTGATGGAATACAGATTTTTGCTCTATAGAAGTCTATATATATATATATATATATATATATATATATATATATATATAAAGTGTGAATTTTATGAGGAATATCCACTCAGCTAGGATTTACACAAAAGAAAAAATTATCAACAATCAGTAGTACTGAAATATGACTGAATTCTTGTACTGGTTATGAGATACGTAGGAATTAGGTTTACAAAAGGTTTTCATAGGTTTGCAAAAAGTGCTGAAATATATTTTCTTACAGAATATAATAAGGAACATAGAACTGAATAAATCTGGATAGGAATCCCAAGTGATAGTCAAGCAGTAAATGGGTTACTATCAAGCTCCACAGCTGCAAAGTTAGGTGTCTGAGGTTGAAGGACATCACAGAAGTAATTGTATCTAATCAAATACTTTTATGGTAACATGTGCTAAACTATTCTATCAAAATAAAGCTTGTAGAAACAGTTTCTTGACACCTCAAGTAATTGTTAATTCTGGAAGACAAACTGTCATGTTCTTGATTTGACCCTTGCTTAGTAATACAAGAGTAGATTTAAATGTAAATTTAAAATTTAAATGTAAATTTTAAATTAAAAAAAAAAAGATTTGTTTAATTTACTAAACATTAAGGGAAGCAGAATAAAATAATTCAAGGAATGGTGATACTAAAAGTAGGTAAAATGTTTGGCCTGCCTTTTTGCTTATAAATTAGGGTCAATTGCATCATTTGAAATACAGAGCAGCACAAGAAGGATTTGTACTCTTCTCCTTAGAACACTGAAGTACTAAGTGGGTGCAGGGAGCATTGTGTTTACTTTTATATTCCACTTTATTCACAGAAAAAAATAACATTGGCTTTTTGTGCCTATTTCATATTTAATCCCAGTGACTCTTTTCACATGCTAGGATCACTCTTGTCACGTTCTTTTTTAACATGTTGAATATTTCACTTCTTATTAATCAAATGGTGATAACTGCTAAAAACAGTATTTATTTTTCCCTTTTGTATCAGTTTCCTACTCTTCAACACTGACCTCCTCTGAGATTTTTGTATGAGTCATTAAGAAAAAAATTTCAAGGCCTAGTTTCCAGTGAAAAAAAGAAAAACATTTAGGATTAAACATCTACTCTTTCCTTCAGACACATCCCTCTATACTTCCTCATACTTCTTGAAGGCTCTGCAGGAGGATCTGGATAGGCTGCACCAACGGGCTGAGGTCAACTGCATGAAGTTCAACAAGGCCAAGTGCCGGGTCCTGCACCTGGGGCACAATAACTCCAAGCAGAGCTACAGACTGGGAGATGAGTGGTTGGAGAGCTGCCAGGCAGAGAAGGACCTGGGAGTATTGGTTGATAGTCGGCTGAATATGAGCCAGCAGTGTTGGCCTTCTTGGCTCAGGTGGCCAAGAAGGCCAACAGCATCCTGGCTTGTATCAGAAACAGTGTGACCAGCAGGGCTAGGGAGGTGATCGTCCCCCTGTACTCGGCACTGGTGAGGCCGCACCTCGAGTACTGTGTTCAGTTTTGGGCCCCTCACTACAAGAAGGACATTGAGGTGCTTGAGCGAGTCCAGAGAAGGGCGACGAAGCTGGTGAGGGGTCTGGAGAACAAGTCCTACGAGGAGCGGCTGAGGGATCTGGGCTTGTTCAGCCTGGAGAAAAGGAGGCTCAGGGGTGACCTTATTGCTCTCTACAGGTACATCAAGGGAGGCTGTAGCGAGGTAAGGGTTGGTCTGTTCTCCCACGTGCCTGGGGGACGTGCAGGACAAGGGGGAATGGGCTTAAGTTGCACCAGGGGAGTTTTAGGTTGGATGTTAGGAAGAACTTCTTTACCGAAAGGTTTGTTAGACATTGGAACGGGCTGCCCAGGGAAGTGGTGGAGTCACCATCCTTGGAGGTCTTTAAAAGACGTTTAGATGCAGAGCTTAGCAATATGGTTTAGTGGGGACTGTTAGTGTTAGGTCAGAGGTTGGACTTGATGATCTTGAGGTCTCTTCCAACCTAGAAATTCTGTGAAATACAGGATTTTCAGAACTGGTAAATACCAATCAAATCAGGGTTAGACATTCCTCATTACTACAACAAACTAACTCACTTTTGTACAGTGCTAGTTTTTTAAATCATGTTTCAGTTTCATTCTCCTCTGTCTTTCATATTTATCTCTTATTTTAATTTATATTAGCTTCTTCAGTTTCCTTTACTCCAAAGGACTAAGCACTGGGAAATGCTGGATGGAGTGCAGACCTGGGGATGCACCTCCTTTTGTGCATGTATTTGTTCTTATGACATTAGTTCCATGATCCAGAAATGCTTTGGCTGTCATAATTAATTTATTGAAAAAGCAAGGCACGAGTTTTCCTCTCTTCTGTGATATCAGCAACTTCATTTTCTAAGAAATGAAAATATCTTAAAACAAACATTCTAGGGGGAAACTGAGGATATATTTTTCTTTGCTGTAGACTCTTGATTTGGTTCCATCTTTGCTGTCTTTTTATACCGGTTGCCGTACACAAATGGCTCCTTGTAAAGCTTCACTTGACATCTTAGAAACTCAAGAACTACTTTGCCCAGTTCTGTGGAATGAGGCTTACACATGAGCCATGTTATTTAAAACATGTGCTTATTATATTGCTTTGGGTGTTGTTCAAATATTTCTGTTCATGAGTACAAGAAGTGCTTTATCAAATTCTCTTCTGTTTGAAGTACTAACATGAATTAGACAGGTATGATGGCTCAGTGCAGAATGCTGATAGGAAATTTACTCTGTTTCAAAATTCCTTTGATTCTTATCAAGGTGTCAGCAATGACCATTCAAAAATTAGAGAACAGGAAATGAGCTGATTATGAATAAAGAATATTTTCCTCATAGGTCCTTTGAATTTTGTCTTAGTGGTTCCATAAATGTTTTCTGAGTATTAACAGACTTTATCTGGAGTGCAGCTCCATCCAATTTGACAGGTATGTCTAGGTAGACTTACTTGTTTTTATGCTAGATGTATTTTAAAATTTGGACATTGATATCAGCACCACAGTGGTTTGCACAAGGATCTAAGGAACGATGGGATGATAGCTGAAAATGTGAGAAAGCCCACATTTACAAACAAATCTACATTGTCTCCCAGAAAGCTTGTGCAAAAGTACACCTATAAGATTATTTATTCTTCAGTGCTTGCCACTATGAATATATATATATATATACATAAAAATAAATGAAGTCAATACTGTGTATATGAACTCCAAAACTTCTGACAGGTATAGTCAAAATGAGATAAAGTCAAAATTTAATGTCATTGGATTTGACCACCACTTCAGCTTTGTTGTGGAAACTCCAGGGTCCTGGATTCTGGCCAAAAAAATAGGGAAGGAACAAAAACACCCATCAGTGGCATTATCCCTTGTGTTTCTCCTCACTGAGTGTTCTGAGAGTGACGCAGGCCTGAAAGGACAGTCATTTTCTGTGGCTTCATTTTTGTGGAAAGTCATACTTTTTTCTCTGCAAAGTGACCCAAATCAAGTCAGTGTGCAAATTTCACACTATACTAAGAAGCTATGTAATATAATAATTTATTATATGATAAACATTCTATGAATAACTCTTTTAATGGATTATACCTGTGGGGAAGATGTTGCAGAAGTCACACATGTTGCCATGGAGCTCTTGCATGTGTCCCCTTCTCTGAAGACTTCCTTCATATCCTTGCATCAGAAAACTCTGCTAACTTCATAGAAGTTAGAGTCTTGAGGTTGCTGATCTTCATTCACAGCACAGAAAGTCTCCCTGGGGAACAGGTGGAGATATCAAGCAGAAACATAGCTCACATTCTCTAACACTAAGACTGAAACTTTTATCAGCTTTTTAAAAGATTTCAGAAGTATTTTTTCCTCGTTATCACCTCAGTTTTATGAACTACATAGTTGTATTTCAGAAAAATATTCAAGTACATGAAGGATCTATTGCTGTTATTTAAAACATAAGTGATTGTTTTATGTGACTATCTTTATTTGCAAAACTTCATTGTTTAGATATTCCTGGGAAATAAGGTACAAGTGGGAGTGAACCAAATTCCAAACTAATTTCTTCAATTGGTGTCACACATTCTTGCCCATGCTTAATGTATACATATCTATGTTCCTCCATGATGGAAGGAATAATTTGTTTAATATAAGTGCTGGTGTTACTCATTTTGATTCACCTCACAGTGCAGGAAGTCTTCTCTGGGAAGAGGTAGATATTTCAAATTACGTTGAGAGCTCACATATTCTCAACCACAATCTGATCATCTGGAGGTGAGAACTGCCAGTATCTCACTGAGAAAGAAATCTTTCAGATTATCTCATACATGACTGCATGAAGGGAGAGGGGAGAGTTGAGCTGATAAGAGTCTTACAGCTTTTGCAAAACTTTATCTGAAATGCCCTGCCATCAGTCTGTCTAGAAACAATTTCTGAAGAATCAGTAAAACTGATCTTCTCTTTATGCTCTACTAGAACCAAGTGTCTCAAAAAGAAAACGCTTTCAAATGCCAAGAAAATAGGGAACCGTGAATGATATGAGACATGGTAGTTTAAGAGATTAAACTTCTCAAAGGCTAAAAGTTTTGAGAACTAGATGAAAGATAAAGAAATTGTACTTTAGGAGAGAGGAGTGAAAGTTGGTTTGAAATTAGAGATCATATTCCAAGCTATGTTTTATTTAATCCAGCTGAAATTCAAGCCTCAAATTGTTTCAGTTATAATTCAGACAATTTTATAGAGAAGTTATTCATGGTCATCGGGGCTTTTTCTCTAGACTCCACCCATCTCTAGACCCATCCACTCATTCACTCACAATTTTCCTGTTAGTCCTCCATATACAGAGGTTATTGACATATAGAACATACAAGGAAGTGCTTTTTATCAGATATGGCCATAAGAAGGACTGCCATAGCAGAGGGCTGCTTCTGTGTATCAACTCATGATAGCTAACCAGTAAGGAAAAAAACACTGTGTTTTAAATTCAGGAATTATTCCTTGTAAGAAAAATCCTCATACTGATGAAGAAGTAGGCAAAACCTTCACCAGACAAACAATCTATATACTGAATCAGGAACAGCTTGCAAAAAGGAAATGCTAGCTTACCAAACAAATCGCAGGCCTGAAGCTTAGAGGAACAGGACTTGCCAATGGTGAAACATCTGCTGACTTTCATAATCAGCACAGAGTGTGGTAGCTAAGGAAGTCAGAATACTGAGATATGTGAGCTTGTCACTAAATGCACACACTACTATAAATGTGCTTGCTCTAATGGTATCCCTGGGGCTCATATACCATTTGGCCCCGCCTGGCACCCAAACCTAATCCCCTTTAAGTACTGAAATGCTTCAGTGAGGTCCCCACAGAGTCTTCTCTTCTGTAGGCTGAACAGCCCCAGCTCTCTCAGCCTGTCTCCATAGGAGAGGTGCTCCAGCCCTCTGATCATCTTCATGGCCCTCCTCTGGACCAGTTCTAAAAGCCCCATGTCCTTGCACCTGGGGGACCCAGACCTGGACACAGTACTCCAAATGGTGCCTCACAAGGGCAGAGCAGAGGGGGACAATCACCTCCCTCAACCATCTGGAGTCTCTTCTTTTGATGCAGCTCAGGATGTAGGTGGCCTTTTGGGCTGCAAGCACACAATGCTGGCTCATGTCGAGCTTTTCATCCACCAGAACTCCTAAGTCCTTCGCCATTGCCCTCAATGAGTTCTTCTCCCAGTCTGTACTCATGTCTGGGATTACCCCAACTCAGGTGCAGCACCTTACAATTGGACCTGTTGAATCTTATTAGGTTCATGTGGGTCCACTTCTCAAGTTTGTCCAGGTCCCTTTGGATGGCATCCCTTCCTTTTTTTGTATCAATTGCACCACTCAGTTAAGTGTCATCTGCAAACTTGCTGAGGGTGCACTCAATACCACTGCTTATGTGATTGATAAAGATATTAAAACAGTACCAAAACTACTTTATTTCTTTCTCAGAAGTTGAAAGTTCTAATGGGGTTAAAAAAGAATCTTAAAGGATCAGTACAGTTTCTCATATTGTTTCTTGTTTACTCATTCACTTTTAAGATCTTTCAATGAGGACAGTAATATGGAAAAGATAGCAGAAAGCCCTCTAAGCTCTTTAGCATGTGATCTTTTTAAGAGACATAATCCTGAGTGCTTTACATCCCTGTAGTGAGTAAAGGTCTTCTGGAGTGTGAAATTTTAGAAAGATAACTGGGAGATCTCCGGATTTAACCTGCTCATGTACCCCAGTTTCTACTAGATCTCCATTTTGAAGACCTGATCTCACCTCCTTTCTTTTTCTCAGAGGATTTCTGTTACTCTCCAGAGGATGCAACTTGATGGCATTTTCCCCCACTCTGTAAGCACTGAAGTGGAAAGTATTTTTATTGCCTTAGGAATTCCTCTATGTCTTCTTTTAGTACTGGGGGCAGAATTTTTGTGCAGCATTCAAAATAACCTCTATCATAGAATCACAACATGGTCTGGATTGGAAAGGACCTTTAAGGATCATCTACATCCAAACCCTTTTACCTATCTCCCATTATACCATATATGAGACATTAATAGGAAAAGACAGCATCTTTGTGGACAGGGTTGGATGACTAATGCTGTGATCTGCACCATAAAACCAGAAGACGTAGTCCATCCACTAAGATGCACTAAGACCTTTGACTAAGGTCAGATGCTGTTTTCTTCAGGACTCACAAGTGGCCATTTCTGGGAATATTGAAGAAAGCTTTTCTGTGAATTCACACAGGTGATGAAGTATCTGTCCCTAGTTCATTTTAAAATCCTCTTCCCAGGTAACAGAGTACTGTTCAGTATTTTTGACTTTCTTGGTGTTCTTTGAAACAGTGTCTGTGATCTCAAAGGATCTCAAAGTGCTCTGCATGGACAGATAAGTCTATTTGTCTTTGAAGAACTACAGTGATGTGGCCAGCAAACTAGAAGCCAATGAATAAAGCCTTATTCTTTCATCCTCCAGCTGCTAGAAAATTTTGCTTACTTTGATAAATGATCATAGATTTGTCTGACCGGGTCCACGGAGATAAAATTTGAAATTACAACAAACTGCATTGACAGTTGAAGGACATTGATCTCAGTCAGGTGTTGTTTCCTTAACTGAATACTTCTGCTTCATTTTTAATGGACACATTTTGTATATTTAATATTCCAAAGTTCTGGGTCTATATTTACCTTCAAGTGTCCCTTTAAGCTAAAATGAAAACAAAAATTACAGAGGTGTTTACATGGAAAAAAAAATCTATCTGTGGTTGAGTTTTGGTTCTGTTTTTGTTTTGAGGAAATTGGGAAACAAATTAACATTTGTTAATGTGAATCAAGACTTTTCTTTCTCTTTTATATTTTTAGTTTGTTTAATCAAATTTTTAAATTGATTTTTTATTTTTTGTTTTTTAATGGTCCAAGTATGGAAAAAGTTTTGAAAAGTAGAAAATATGAAAAAATAATGCTTAGTTGAAACAAAATGTAGCAAACAAACAAAAAGAAATACAAGAAAAACAGAACTTTTTTTTTTTTTTCCAGCTAGCTAAAATTAACATGTTTTTTGGCAGAGTTGTTTGGCTACTGCAGCACCAGCACTTTGAATTTGCATTTCTTCTTTAAAATTCTTGCTACATTTTTCTATTGTGAGAGATCCAACGCACATCTGTAGCTTGTGGCTCCAACACGACTTACATTTTTACTGTTCATGATCAGCGCCTTTTACAAGTAACATCTACTGAGTCATTACCATAGGCCTGTTTTAGAAAATGTATTATTTTACATTTCTCACAGAAACAAAATAGGCCAAAATACATAACTGTGAACTGTTATGGCCAGAATTTGGTCATCATTAGAATGAATCATTTCCTCTTCAGTTTTTCTTATTCATCTCCCATTCTGACAGTCTGAGACCTTGTTCCTGATCTGCAATATGAACCTCTGTCTTTCTGATTCATTCAAAAATTGGTATTTCACAGTCATCTACAGGCAATTTCCAGAGTCAAGCCTCTTTCACACATGTTCACACTCCTTTATTCATTTCACACATCCTCTGAGCCACAACTTCAGTTTATCAGGCTTAATTCTTTTGACCTCACTTTCATTATCTTGAAAGCTGAAGACCTCACCCACATCTCAGGCCCAGTCTCCTTTTGCTTTCTTCACTGTACATTCATAATAACTTGCCTCTGACTCTTCTCAGTGTTGGCTAAATAAAACAGTAATACCACAGTGATATAAAAGTGCAGCCAATCATAATGATCTATTACTTGATAATGATCTACATGGGCATTTTGCAGTAGTTCAGACTGATATAAAAACTTCTAGAAAGAACCATATCTTATATGGTAAGAGAATTATGGGAGATAGCTGTATTTCATCTCAGTGCCCAGCACTGTTGTTCTCAGAGTAAACATTTTACTTTTCCCTGCTTCCAGTCCACAACCAAAATAGGAGAGCCTTGTCTAAAATTAACTAAAGAGGCTCTTTCATCTTAAGAACAGTTAAATTTGGTATTTCAAGTAAATGTTTTTAAAAGAGTCATTTTGTTTTACAGCAGAAGTCTCTTGGAATTTCTGGGCTGTATGCCCTTGGCCAGATCCACATGAGGTCTTCATAAGTGGGAAATGATCTTTATCTCCATTTATCTCTTTTTTTCCCCTCTAATTTTAAAACACATTGGCTAGAGAATTTCATTTTAGACTGTGTGACATATCTTCTTGAGGTTTTTTGTGTCTATTAATAGGTAGGACTTGAACACATGCTCCAACATCATGCCTTGTTGTGGGGAAAAAACGGATGGATATAAAGTAGAAAAATGAAAATTTTAACATCAGTTCATTTCAGGTTTGACTGTGTACTTTTCAAAACCTCTTTCCAAATGACAACAAGTTCTGTTTCCTTAGAAAACCACAGTGTTTCTTGCCATGAAGAATTCAGAAAGACAGTCTCTGTAAATTCAACTATACATTCTTTTTAAAATTCATTTCCTTGAGAAAGGAAAAACTGCAAGGCTTATTTAAAATACTTGATAGCCTGATTCCTGTACCAATAAAGGCAATAGTGAGCACTGTCTTGAACCCTATGGAAGAAGGATCAGGTTCCTAGATAGCTGCACAAATATTTATCAGGCTAGGAGGAGCCTGGTAACACCCTCCAAAATAAAGGTTGTAATATAGCCTTCATTTATAACTTCCTGTTCTCACATGTTAATAACTTCCTCATGCATTAGTCTTTTTGGCAATTCTCCATGTTTGGTTTCTGCCTGAAGGTGATGTGTGTATTTGGAACAAATTCATACCACACTTTTGACCAGGCAAGCAGCCAAAATGGCAGAGATTTGTGGCTTGGTGTAGAGGCAAATGTCCTTGAGGACTAGCACCTTCTCCTGTATGAAGAAAAAATTAGAATTGCCAAAATTGTGAAGTGATTTCAACATCACCTTTGAGCCAGAGCTGAACCTTTTTGGAATTGATTTAATGATGTCACATCACAATATTATTGCTTTTTTATGTCTGAAGAAAACAGTCCATTTAGAGTCTAGTTAAGTCTTCTTAGGGGTCAAGAAATGAAAGGAGAATACATTCTTTTATGTGCATACAGGAAGGAGAGAGATGGAAGGTACAAATGGCTTCTAGAAAAATTTCTCTCCTTTACTTACATGAAATAGTATACTTTTCTTTTTGTATTTGGGGGAGTTAGCCTTAGGGATTCTTTCTTCAAGTACTGTACAGTGTTTAAAATAATACAGACCAACCAACTAAAATCTATTGAGCACTTTGAAAAGATACAAGGCTTTGTGTCCAGTTCTGAAAGGTTCTGAAATTCTTTAGCAGAAATAAATTAAGACAAAGATTCTTGTTTCTCCTTTGTTCCTTACAGACACTAATGTGAAAGCTGTGAGTACATAGCTTTAAGGGGTAAGCAGAATATATTATTTCCCCTATCATTATTTCTTTTTTTCCCACAGCAGGAGTCCTGACTTCAAAAAATTCCCGTCTCATTATTTTTTTTTTTTTTTTTTTTTTGGCACTTCAGAAGTAAACTACCACATATCTGTGCATGATAACAATTCTAAACTGGAATGGATGGTATTTCCTTGCTCCCACCATACGGGAATCAGAACAGGATCTTGAATCAAACATTCTGAATCTGCAAAGCAGATTCCTTTTTCCTTATTCACGTGGTCTGAGCTCTCCTACACTTGTAGTGTCCTGAATGCAGCTAGACACTAAGAGACTGTGGCAAGAAAGAACAAAAAGGCAGGTTTTTTGTTTTGTTTTGGTTTGGTTTGGTTTGTTATTTTTGTTGTTGTTGTTGTGTGTTTTGTTTTGTTTGCTTGTTTGTTGTTTTTTTTATGGTTTGGTTTGGTTTGGTTTGGTTTCTAAGTCTGTTGGTTGATCCTTTCCAGTTTTTATCCCTGTAAATAAAGGTGACAAATGGTGCAAATAGAACAGTCTTATTCAGGAAAAGTTATGTTTGTAGTTTGTAGCTATGGCAGATAATTCTGGATAACAGGAGAGCCTTATACTTAGTAGGGGGTGGACAGGTGTGTCTTCACTGTACATAAGGACAGGTGGGAGCTCTTTCCAAAATGGCAGGATACAACTCAGTCCTATTCCAAATGTGTGACCTGTACTGGGTCTAGCTGGGATGGTAACTTTCCCTACAGCAGCCCATACAGTGCTATGCTCTGCACTTGTAGCTAAAACAGCAGTGGTATCACACTGGTGTTGTGTCTGCTGCTGAGCAGTGCTGGCACAGCATCAGGACTTTCTCTAGCCCTCCTAGGGGGTGGGAAAAAAAAGTGAGAAACATCACCAGGGCAGCTGACCCAAACCAACCAAAGGGATATTCCATACCATATGATGTCACACTCAGCAATAAAAGGTGGGAAAAGGAGGAAGAGGAGAGGGGTGGGCTCTCGTTGCGAAAACGTCTGTCCTCCTCTCCGAACACCAGCTACGTGCGTTGAGGCCCTGCTTCAAGGACGTGGTCAAGCATCGCTTATTTGTGGGAAGTAGAGAGTAATTTTTTCCCCTTTGCATTTCCACATAGCCTTTACTTGTTTTGTTATTCCCTTTCCCCCTTCCTTTTCCCCTTTTCCCTTTTCTCCCTTTAGTTGAATTGTTTAATTAATAATAATATTGTTAACAATAATAATATTGTTAATAGTTGTTTAATTAATATAATATTTCCTTGATAATATATTTCTCTCTTTATTAAAATTATCCTTATCTCAACCCGTGAGTTGTTTTTTTTCCCTTTACTTCTTCCCCTCCTCATCTGAGGAGGGGGAGTGAGAGAGCGGTTGTGGTGTTCAGTTGCCTAATACGGTCAAACCACCACAGTGACCCTGCTATCTGAATGTTATGTCAGAGTAAATACACCCTGCTGTTCAGCATAGCTTATTAGCTTAAAATCATTAGTTTAACAACACAAGTATGCAACTTATGGTTGCTTCAGAGTGTAGGCAGATATCAGCTTGTAGCATATCCCACTAGCATACCCTGAATGTACCCAGTGAGATATTTACTGAGTTTATTTTCTTATTTCATCACCAGAGATGAGTTCAACTGATAACAGAAGAATTCCATTATGAGATTTTATCTAGAGGGGGTTGGGTGTTTGATAGAGGGGCTGACATCATTTTTAAACAAGCCTCCCTTCCAGGGAAGCTACAGCTGGATCTGCAGCATAAAGCATTTGACTTGAGACAACCACCTAAGTAGTATATTTCAGTTTCTCTGGACTTTAGATGACAAGATGGGACTTGGAGTGCAACAAGCTGTTTGAATATTTCCTTTGATGGCTGCCTAAGAAGGACCCTTTGCTGCATGGAATGGGTGATTTAGCAGATGGATGACCCATGTCCTCCATGTTTTGTTTGGCTCAGTCTTCACAAACAAGGTTTCCCAGGCCTCTGCTTAGAGAGAAACTTCAAGGAAAAAGCAGATACCAAGTGGAGGAGAGAAGATCAAGGATTACTTCTGAGAACTTGACCAGTACCAGCTCATGGGCTCAAACACATTGTATCCATGGTGCTAAAAGAAATGTCCAATGTCTTTGCAAACACTTTCCTTACCATCTTTGAAAGGTCATGGAACTCAGAGAGAACTCTTATGACTGGAGAAAGGATAACGTTGCATCCATTGCAAAATGAGGCAAAAGGTCAGCCTGGGGAATGACAAGACAGTCAGTCTCTCTTTAGACCCTGGAAAGATAATGGAATAAGTCCTTTTGAAACATGGTTTTGGCCACATGAAGGAGGTGACTGTGAAGAGTCAAGATGGATTTTCCAAGGATAAATCATTATTGACCAACTTGATTGCCTTCCATGATAACATGACTGGGTTTGCAGATAAGGGGAGAGGAGCAGGTGAATGTCATTTACCTCCTCTCAAGACTATAGACAGTCTGTCCCAAAATTTTTCTCTCCAAGTTAAGATGTTACAGTCCACACCAGTAGACAGTCAGAAGTAGTTACATGATCAGGCTCCAAGGGTAGTTTCTCATGGGTCCTGACCTATACATCAAGCACAAATATATGTATTTATAACATTGCACATAAAACAGAGCAGGATCACAGAATCACAGAATTGTAGGAGTTGGAAGGGACCTCAAAAGACGATCGGGTCCAACCTCCATGCCAAAGCAGGGTCCTTAGAGTAGGCTGCCCAGGTGGGCATCCAGACAGGCCTTGAATATCTCCAGAGAAGGAGAATCCACAACCTCCTTGGGCAGCTTGTTCCAGTGCTCCGTCACCCTCACTGTGAAGAATTTATTTCACATGTTGGTGTGGAATTCCTGTGCTCCATTTTGTGGCCGTTACCTTTTGTCCTGTCCCCACAAATGACTGAAAAAAGGGTTGGTCAAATCCCTCTGTCTCCCACACTTCAGGTATTTATAAACCTGAATGATCTTTATGATGAGATCCCCTCTCAGTCTTCTTTTCTCCAGGCTGAACAGACCCAGGTCTCTCAGCCTTTCTTCTCAGGGAAGATGCTCTAGGTCCTGTACCATCTTTGTGGCCCACTGCTGGACTCTCCAGGAGATTCCTGTCCTTTTTGTACTTTTTTAGAATGTTGTTCTAAAAGTTTGCTTGCACTGTTCTTGGTAGGACAGGGTCCAGTTCTCATATGGAGCCTGAAAGAATTTCTCTGAAATAATGTTATACAGTTGATTTCTTGAATCATGCAACTACAAAGTCAGTATTATACTGCTAATTGAGAGGTCACATGTGGGGCAAGATTGGCCACCATGGAAAAGGTTAAGAACTGCTAAATTTCTAAACTGCTAAACTGCTAAACTAAACTTCTCCCTGAAATTTAGTTTTCTTTAACGAATTTTGGAATTTGTCTTTAGTGTTTAAGAATTCTGACCCGTAATAGATGAATAAAACTTTGTAATAGTCCAGTTGTTTGATTCATCTCTGTAATACACACTACAAGCTTTCCTGAATTAATTATTCTCTGGGTTAAAACATCTGTTTCTGTAACATTACATGTGATTCTCAAACGCAATTCCTACTGTACCTGAGATCACTAAGCTTGTCTTCACTACATGTGGTTTATTGTTGAGGACACACATCCACACAGTTGAAAATTAGCTTGAACTTTAGGTGAATTATATACTTGAAAGTGCATTCTCTCTTCTGAGTATATAGGAAGCAAAATAATGAGATAAGATTAAATTTCTCCAATCTAGATATCCATATTTGATTAAATTATTACCTCTAGTCAAATTAAGGCACTTTGGAAGGAGCAGAGAAACATATGGCTCATATCAACAAAAGCAGTGCAATCTTGCAGGAAAAAAAAAAAAAAAAAGAAGAAGAAAAAAAGTCTAAACTTTATTTTACAGTTTACATGTTCAAAGAACTCTTTACTACATTTAGATTTATTTATGTATTTGTTTGTTTATTTATTTATTTATTTTAGTCTTATTATTTAGCCATCAAATTGTGTTAATTTTTTTTGTGCTGGACAAAAGAGGCAATTACTGAAGCTTCATTCCCAAATAGGTACTAAAAGACTGTAATCAAGTCATCGCTCAACATTTTTTTTAAGTTCCTGAGAATAAATTAAGTTCCTGAATATTTCTGTAAAGTTTTTTATTATTATTATTTTATTTTATTTATTTATTTTAATCCTTTAATCACTTCAGTGGCACTTCTCTGAATCCTGTCCAATTTAACAACCCGCAGCCAGAACATTATATATGATCTTTTTAATTTCTTCTTCTTCTTCTTCTTTTCTTTTTTTTTTCATCACAAAACCCACTGACATCCACCTCTTGGATCTGTTCCCACCAAATGTTGATATCAATCTGTGTGTTTGTAGTGTGCTCTTCTTATGTCTGGGTGGAAGAGTGTTAACATGAGCTCAGTGTTTGGCTGGCTGCCTGGGCTGACATGAACCTTCCCCTGCAATCACCACTTGCAGTGTCAGGGTTGAGGCAGCTGTAGTCTGAATGGAGGAGGATGAAGAAAACACAACTGCAACTGTGTCTGTCACACCAGCTAAAGTATTGTTTCTGTCTCACTCATAAAATGAAGAAGAAGGGTAATGAGGGAGCTGCCTGCAGACCTCCTCCTATACAGACAAACCTGAGCAAAATACTGTTGCATTAATAGTGTAAAGATTCTTAATCTATGTCAGTTATGGTCAGAACACATTATTAGGTAATCCAGACTATTCTCCTTCCAGTCACAGGCTGTTACTTTTCATCTGTTTATTCTCATAATTATCCCAACAATTCAAAGTGGCAAAATACTTCTAGAAAAGCGCTCCAGCCTGGATCTTACTGCTATTAAATTAGGAGCCCAGTCCCTGTAGGTTTCATTTGTAGTCAGTGGAAAAGTCTGAACTTTCTCTAATGTATGACCCTCCAAAGGGAAGAAGTGAATCACCCTCAGGAGAGACTTAGCATGATAGGTTCCAAATTTGGCCATCTCAGATAAATGCTTACAATAAGGCAAAGTCAGTCTGGACTTTCATCCTGATCTGGAGATACAAGGAGTTTTTCCTTTGGATCCTTACCCAATGGTTATTCATCCTTTTGTTTTCTTTCTAAAGTATCCCGTCTTTGGTTTTCAGCCTTGAACTCCTGTTGCATATTTCTTTAGTAGATCAGAGAATCTTTTATAACTAGCATTTTATTCCTGAAATAAGCAGATTCACTACAGGATGGAGAAGACTAGATTTAAGGAGGCTGCAGCTTTCTCTTATTAAGTGCTAGTCTGCCAAGTACAATCTTGTGTACAGGTGACTAGGAACTCTACAACCTCTACTAATAATAGCTTAATAATAACTTCTGAGTGTTACTTGGGAAATTGGAGAGAATATATCCTGTGACCAGAAACTGATGAAAAAGTAGTATGTAGTCACTACTGCCTGTTGTGGTGCTTAGGGACATGCGAACTTAGTGGTGAACTTGGTAGTGTTAGGTTGATTGTTGGACTTCATGAGCTTAATGGTCTTTTCAACCTAAATGATTCTATGATTCTACCCCTTCTGCGGTTGAGAAGTCTTTACTTTCATGCTACTTGCCTAAGTGCTCAAACCAACATACTGCTCTTGGCCTTCCTTTTCTGTCCCTCACTTTGTATCATATTGTCCCAAGCTGAAAAGTTTGCTTCCCAAACTTTGGGAAGATCTGATAAGTTCCTAATATTTTTACTGTTGCTAAGAAATAAGACCAACCTCGAGGTAACTTTCAGTTCATAGCAGAGTCAGGCAGAGCAAAGGTGAATAAGCATGTCTCTTGAAATTAGACCTGACCATCAATTTAAATTAACTCTATGGAGTTTCCCCAGGGGCTCACAGGAAATGGGATGTAACAAAGAGTCAAATCATTACTTCTTACTTTCCACAGCATTTCTTAAGCTTTTGGTCCATCCTGCCTCAACTCCAGAGACAAATAATATGTCTCTGGAGTTGTAACTATAATTAACTAAAAATTTCTTGATTCTCAAGTGGCATCCTATAATGACTGAGATGTCTGATGTTCTATTTGCAAGTCCCCACAACCACTGAAAACCAAGAGCAGCGTCTCACAAACTCTGGTCTCCAGTAGCTCTGGCAAGTATGCACTAGGGACATCTGAGAAGCCATTTCATGCATTTTCCTAATGACCTGCTGCCTGAGTGCACAGTCATTAACATGACTCTGTCACTCACCAGCTGCTACTTTGAGCAGACCCTGAATGAAAGGGTCAGCTGCACATGATCAAGTCAGCTGAGTCAGTGATCCTTAATCTACCCTTCTATTGAAATGTAACTCTGATGCACATCCTCTAACCAGAAGAACCCACCCTGAACAGGTGCTGGGTGGCTCAGCCAGATAAACTCCTCTTGGAATGAGCACAGAGATGTTCCTGTGAATCCAGATACTTGGAACTCTTCAGAATAAATAGAAGTTTTTGTGAGACTGGGGGTGTGCATGTATGTGCAACATATGCCAGTTCTACATATAATAGAAACAATCCAAAGGAATAATGACAAATAACTTTTCAAAAGACATCCAGGGTAACTTCATTCTGGTCCATACTCCAACAGCCAGTTTTGGCAATTCATCCTTAACAATACACAAAAACTAAAAGCTGAAGATTGCAATGGAGGAAAAGAGTATACTACTAGTGCCCTAGTGCCCTCAACGGTAGGCAGTCTTTTTACTCTAATGTCTACCTCAAGCCCTCAAGAGTCTGCATAATGTGCACTTCTGTAATACAGAAAATGAATTTCTTCTGAGTGAAGATGTATTAAACAATATCCATAGCTATGTTTTCCCAGGATGGTATCCTTGTTTCTAAACTAGAGAGACATGGATTTGATGCTCACCCGCTCTACTCTGCGCTGGTGCGGCCTCACCTCGAGTACTGTGTGCAGTTCTGGGCACCACAGTATAAAAAGGACGTGAAACTGTTGGAGAGTGTCCAGAGGAGGGCTACGAAGATGGTGAAAGTCCTGGAGGGGAAGACGTACGAGGAACGGCTGAGGGCACTGGGCCTGTTCAGCCTGGAGAAGAGGAGGCTGAGGGGAGACCTCATCACAGTCTACAACTTCCTCGTAAGGGGGTGTCGAGAGGCAGAAGACCTTTTCTCCATTAACACCAGTGACAGGACCCGCGGGAACGGGGTTAAGCTGAGGCAGGGGAAGTTTAGGCTTGACATCAGGAGGGGGTTCTTCACAGAGAGGGTGGTTGCACACTGGAACAGGCTCCCCAGGGAAGTGGTCACTGCACCGAGCCTGACTGAGTTTAAGAAGCGATTGGACTGTGCACTTAGTCACATGGTCTGAACTTCTGGGTAGACCTGTGCGGTGTCAAGAGTTGGACTTGATGATCCTTAAGGGTCCCTTCCAACTCAGGATATTCTATGATTCTATGATTCTATGATGGACAGACCACTCAGTGGGTAAGGAATTGCCTGGATGTTCACACTCAAAGAGCTGTGGTCAACTGCTCAATGTCCAAGTGGAGATCAGTAATGAGTGGTGTTCCTTAGGGGCTGGTATTGGGACCACTACATGTAGGCATTTAAAGGTACATTTTTAAACTGTATTTCCAAAATGGTAGCATACTTTAACTGTAAGTGGGCTTCAGAGTTATTTCTGGGACATATCCATGTAGTGATGAATGATCTGATTGGAAGGGAAGGATAGTTGGAGGAATCTATTGATAAGCAGAGATCTTGTGGATTAATTATGTTCTAGCTACCAAGAGAGTGATAAATTCAGAAGAAAAATGGTATTTGTTCAAGCTGGTTAACTCTGAAATTGTTCTAGTGCTTATTCAACTGCTAGCACCTATTACATAACCAGGGGAAAACAAAATAAAACAAAACAAAAACAGGAAAAAAAAAAGGCTCTTTAATAATTCAGTAATCTTGTTTTCTACATTCAGAAAACACTAATCTGTATGTCTGACTATATTCTGTCAGCTAAGATCTCTGATAAATCCAACAGATGAGTTTGTCATTCCTTCATCTCCATAAACAATAAACCATAAGAAAGATTTTTATTTTTTCAGGCTTCCCACCATAGATATGTACAAAATCTCCAGGCCCCTACAGGGATGGGTTTTATCCAAAAAATCATTTTGGGACACAAGCAATATTTAAACATCATTAAGTGTATGGATTCTGCGATGAGCCTTTTGACAGAAATGCTTGGACTAGGGATGCAAAGTCTAGTCTTTGGCTGGCTTGTGCTTTGCTATACAAACACAGAGCTGTACCTCCCCACATATTCTGCAATATTGTCATCTTCCCACCCAAGTTTTCACCTTCCACTCTTTTACCTGTTACTTCTTTTGGCAACTATAAATCATGCATATCTGATTTAAGGTAACCTCCTGTTATATTTTTAAATGGAGAAAGAATGCACCTCCTTCACCATCACTGTCTGTCAGTATGTTTCCACAGATGTGAAATACTTCAAGGTATTTTTTCTGAACCTATGAGGAAGACAGAGAGATTCCATGGTGGCTTTAAGCCATTGTTGTCCCAGAACCATCTGGAGGCAGTTACAAATTGGCTGGCCTTTCTACATACAGTCCAACCAAGTACCAATATAGTATAGTACTAAAACAGGCCCATTGCTTCCCTACCCTGCCCCCTTACTGAGATTTTCAAAGATGTCCTACTTAAGGCAGTCTCAGGTTTATTTTCTGTAAGATATACACTGAAACTATCTTCCCTCTAGCAGATAAAGGTATTGGGAATTGCTTTATGCCACTTTCACATGGAATAAATAAGATGGAACATATTGGACTAAGAAGAGTCCCTATCCTTTGTCTTTTGCCCTTCACCAGTCAACACTGGACTTTCTGATCTCTCAATATGGTATAGCTCAACAGAAATATGCATCCAGGATGACTGCCAGTTGAAAGAATGGTTTAAAAATGCAGTGGGTACAAAATTTAATTTGATATAGTATCTAGGGATGAGTCAGTTTTATGCATGGTAATGTGGGAAGTAAGTAAGAACATTGGTTTCTCAGAAGAAAGAAGATCAAGAGGGGAGCAAAAGAACATTTTGAAAAGGTGGCACAAGGCTGAAAAAGAAAGGCAGGGAAAAAATGGTGTGAGAAATAGAATAGAGCTGAAAAGGAATAAAGGAATGTAAGAAAGAAAGTGAGAGTCAGGTGGAGGACAAGTGAAAGATTTAGGGTAAGTTAAGCACACTGACTCTGGCCCAATTACTTTGCTGTCAATAGCTTTGGGAAGGCACAAACAGGGCTCCAAGGTCTAGTGAATTTGCCTTTCTTTCTTCCCTCTGTATTCCCCTCTGCATTCCCCAAAATCTCTTAATGTGCACAATTTGCTACTGTGATGCAACGTAAAAGCAATATATACAGTAGGAAGTGTTTGTAAGATTAGGCCTTTTAATAGTAATGCCTTCAGAGCACAGATTAGTTTCTCAGCTGTTATAAACTGAGAGAACTTCATTGAATCCCTATGGTCTTTAGTCTAGAATTAAGTACCATGCACATTAGTGACTGAATAATGACGGAAGAATCTCCTTTTTAACTTCTGGAGGCCCTACCTGGGTCCTTGAACACAACCTTTTTATCTCTTTAGAAATTTAAACCCTGTTTGTTCCATTCTTATATCCACTGGAATTTGCAACATATCTACTTTGTAGTTTGGACAAAGCTTGAAGATTTCACCAAAACCAGTGTGAATCAAACCACACAGGAATATTTGTAAAGAACATCTTGGGCCCTTTGAAAACATATTCAATTCTCAGAAGCACTAATGCATTCCACATTTGGTCATTAAACACTAATTGGTAACATGCTGTGGATGTGTTCACTCTCTGACCAGTCAGTATTTCCTAGGTCACAGCATTGCAAGACCTCAGTGCCCTCACGTGACCTGCCCTTTTGAACTTTTAATCCTTCAACTCATCAGAGAGCATTAGTAGCTCAATCCATTTTGGAAACCACAGGCATATTTTTCCCCATCTCTTTCAAAGTTTGCTTGGTTTGCCCTCTATCTTTCACTCCCACTCCCCTCCTCTCTGATGATGCCAGGATGTCTTTTGAGGGACTAATTGAAGACTTCAAAGTGCATAGTAGTTTATTATGAAACTATTGTCCTTGGTAAATGTCACAGGACTCATGTTTTATTATATTTATAACATTTTTTCCATTAGTCTGCCATTTCCCTGAGAAATTATGACCTTGTCTCTACCAGTTTAACCAAGCTGATTTTATATATAGCAAATGTGTGCATGTGCAAAAAAGAAAGGACAAAAGGAAGCCACCAAATAGCTTTCTATTAAAACAGTGCTAATAGTGGTCCCTCCTAGAGTCTGGTAAGCAGTTTAATGGCTGTGATAAGGGAAGAAATGAGGAAACAAATTATGCCAAAATTGAAGTCTCAAGTGGTGTCTCTGACTCCAGTGGGCACAGGAAATAGATCATGGTTGCTGTCAGGTATCTTATTTAAAATAAATTTAATTTGATGCTTCTTATCAATAGCATGTTTAGGATTTTCCCTCCACCAGTGTGTTCCCTCCCCCTCATTCTCTTTGAATTTCTCAGCCTTAACTTTGGACAAATTTAAGCCACTTTGCTTAGCTATATAAAATTCCTCATGGACTAAGCATCAGTATAGAATACTTATAAACTATATCTCAGCCTTCACAGCAGCTCAGAGGGTGAGGATGGGTCACAGAATGCTCTTCAAACAGTAGTCCCTAAAACATTTTTAAGGAGTCCACTAGAAATAGTTTTAAAATATCCAGACCTTTACCAGCAGACATACATCTGAAATACCAAAGTATGCAACAAATTCGGAGAATGTGGGGGATTGTGGAATGGACAGTGGCTAGTACTTTCATTGAAGTAGGGACCCAGAGCCTTTTTCTCTACAGGTAAATGAACTAGTGCCAGGAAATGTTCCCAGGCACAGGAACGTGACTGTCTACACATTGACATAGTTAGACCAGTACTGGGCACATTTAATTTACTGGCACGGATTTAGCCAGAATACTTGAGCTCTGTACATATGATCTTAACAAGGAGGCTGATTTCTTATTTAGGAAAAGAACATACTTAACAGTCTTCAGTCTTTCTTTCCTGCTGGAGTGGGTGAGACCAAATTTATTAAAGCCTCTCTTTGAGAAGTAAAATGGTATACAAGTAAAATCTTGTTTTTTTTTTTTTTTTTTTTTTTTTTTTTT
>CM021732.1:149137194-149209529 GCA_011075105.1 Heteronetta atricapilla
AAAATAAAAATAAAATAAAATAAAATAAAATAAAATAAAAGAGGATTAGGAAAAGAAAGGAAAATTTTCAATATGATATTCTGAGGAATAGGACTGCTCCAAAGGGAAAAGCTGCTTAATATTTCCCTGTTAATTAGCCCAGAGAAATGACCTGAAAAGGGTGCATTCTTCTTAAACTGAGAATTATATTACACCTGGATTTATCTTATGGTAAGAATTATGTTCCCATGATGCTTACCAGTGTATTAGAACATGGGAGGCAATCATTCTTCTGCAAACCTTATGGTCTGGCTCATTCTGAGATCCAAGAAGCTGATATACAGCTAACAAAAAACAATCAAAAGATTACCAGGAAGTTTTGGTAATTTGGGACTAGCTATACGCAGTGACGTGTTTTCCTTTACCTATGAAACATTTAGTTAAGGGAACCTAGGTTACTAATCTGTTTTGAATCAAGATGTCATTCAGCTTCCTTCGGAGCTCATCGTCTATGTAAGCTAGTGGGTCTCTAAGATCTCTCTTTTCTCAGTGCTCACATCTGATGTTAAACTTGATGCTGTGCATTGCTGCCCTTAATGAGGGATTTGTTTGTCAATGCTTCAGCATCTCTACTGCTACCACCTCTGGAAATGCCAGTCACTGCTCTATTGGCTTCTGCACATCACTCTTCCTTTAGGTCACCAATTCTGAGAGTTAACTGAAAGTGTGTGTTAACTATATCCTTCCTTGCTGAACTATGTATAGAACACTTCCATGAAATGATATTTAATGCCACCTTGGATATCTGAAAGGAAACAACTAGACTATGTTTTAGCTGACTATAAACCAGCAGAAATGATGAGATAGTAATACTATCACTCTTACTTTGACAGTCTAGGTCATGCATGTACCTGAGAGATGGTGTTAGGAAGTACGTGCAGAGGGGAGGTGGGGACCATGATGTCCTTCCAGCAGGGCAGTGTGTCTGATTCAGCCATGACGTACAAGAATCACAGTTCCACTGTCTTCTCCAACACACGATACATCAGAGCAGAATGTTGCTTGTGTGACTGCTTCACTTGTCTGAACGGCCCACATACTTTCCTATGTGATGGTGGAGAAAGCAGAGTGTAGACCTTCAAAGTCTGAAGCTTTTATTCTTTTCATGTGGTTATACTCACAATTGTGACACTGCATGTGACGCAAAGGGAGAGGAAAAGGTTTTTTTAGCAAGATGCAAACACAGAGATATTATCCACCCACTGATTTTAATCTTGCTTCACAAATAGTCATGAATAACTAGATCCAAGACACTGATGTCATCCCTCCTTCTCTACCTCTGCTATCAAGTTTCTTACCTCTTCTCAGCAACGGACTGGGAACATCACTGCTCTTATTCAGCTGGGAAAAGGAACATTTTATGTTCCTTAAACTGCATTTTCTGCAGAATGTTCACAGTCCCTGGAAACAATGTTATGGAGCCTTGCAATCCAGCTGGCAGTTTATACCACTTTAAAAGGTAGAAGTGAAAACTGGAAACCCTAACTAGGGAAGAATACTGATCTTCTTCTGCCAAATTGAAAGGAAAAACAATGTCAGCAGTAGGCTGTCTTGACATTCTTACACTGGAAAAAAAATGCTGAAACAGGTTTAAAATGAAGATTTTTTTTGAAAAAAAAGTCCCCTTAAATTTTATTTTTTGTTGGAAATGCTGTGTTTCCCAAATTATAAATAATAAGGCCACTGATACAAAAATATTTCAGTCAGAAAAAAGACTGAAACATTTCTTTCGGGTTGGTTGGCTGGCTGATGCTTTTCATGTTTCAGCACCTCCTTGTTCTTTTATATGTGCTCCTCAGGCATAGTATGTGTCCCATGATGGACCTTCTTGCATACTGAGTCACAGACACTGTCCCCATTGCATCCTTTCCACTCCTAACCAAGAAGAGCATGGTTCATTAGAGGAAAGGCCATCAGCTAAAATGGTTAACTTATAAAGGGAAAGAATCCAGCTCCCACAATAGCTTTCTCAGTCAGAATATATCAGTTCTTACTTCTTTGCTAAAAATGTGAGTCCAACAAGTCCAAGTGCAAGGTGCTTTACCTGGGCCAGGGCAATGAGTACTGACTGGGAAAAGAACTCATGCAGAGTAGCCCTGCGGAGAAAGACTCGGGAGTTCTGGTAAATGAAATTCTGCATCAAAAGAGACTCTAAAAGGTTGACGGCTCTGTTCTGCTCTGCTCTGCTCTTGTGAGGCCCCATTTGGAGTACTGTGTCCAAGTCTGGGGGACCCAGCACAGGAAGAATGTGGATCTGTTAGAACGGGTCCAGAGGAGGGACATGAAGATGATCAGAGGGCTGGAGCACCTTTCCTATATGGAGGAAGACTGAGACAGCTGTTCAGCCTACAGAAGAGAAGTCTCTGGGGGTACCTCATTGCAGCTTTTCAGTACGTAGAGGGGACTTATGAAAAATGATGGAGAGCAACTTTTGATCAATCAGATCATGACAGAACAAGGGGGAATGATTTTAAACTAAAGAGGGAAGATTTAAATTAGATGTTAGGAAGAAATTCTTCACTCAGAGGATGGTAAGGCACTGGTTGCCCAGAGAAGCTGTGAATGCCCCATCCCTGGAGGTGCTGAAGACCAGGTTGGACCAAGCCCTGAGCAACCTGACCTCGTGGATAGCATCTCTGCCCATGGCATGGGGTTTGGAACTAGGTGATCTTTTAGGTCCCTTCCAACCCAACCTGTTCTATGATTTTATGAAAATCAACTGGATCTTCTCCATTGGATTCAGTAGGCTTTTGGCAGCATCCTATATAAAACTGACCTTTGTAATGAAAAGAAGTCATGAGCAAAATTTTCTTCTTCTCATTCTACCAAATCAGAAGTTCCTACAGTCTGTTGAGTATTCCCCTTTTCCTACATCAAAATGTAACTGTAAGCAACTCATAACTTGCTGTCTCTACTGGCACCTCTTCCTTTTCCTCAACTTTTCTGGAGTTCTACTTTGACAGTTCGTGCCCAAGTCTACTGTCAGTTCTAACACAAGGGTGGTCTTTTGCATAGAAATATGTATACAAATATGCACTGATCTCAGATTAACTTTCAGAAAAGCAAATACTCATTTGCTATGCTTCACCTTCTTTTTTGAAAACAAGTCATGAACGCTGATTACCTTGTAATAGCATTCTTCATACAGATTTCTCCATGCTTTCCATTTAAACATGATGCTTCAAGTTAACAATGTGCTTTTAAAAAATCTATATGTCACATATAAAATTATTGCTTTTAATTGTGGCATTATTCTCAATTCTTTCTTGCTCACCTATGAAGGGTACTTTATAGGCAAGCATTGACTGCATAAGTTGTTTATCATGGATCTAAATTTGAAGGAACATGGGAACTGTGATTGATCTAGAACCCATAATGAATAGTCACCATTTTGTCATCTGCCTTTAGAAAGCCTTGGCACTGCCTGGTCTATGCGGTCTTGCAGTAACAAAACAGAATTACAGTAAAGGCCAAATTTCCTGAACTGAACTTTTTTCACCTGTGTGAACCTGTAAGGTGAAAAAGAGGCCACTTAGGTTATTATTCAGTTTAGTCATTGGCTGAGAAGGAAAGAAATCCTTAGAAATTTAACCAGAAGAATGGTAATTCTTAGTGTTTGAGGTGTTTTGCAAGCATTTCATTTATTTATTTTTCATCTTTTGGTTGTCTATACCAACCATGAATATGGTTTACATTCACTTCTTCAGATAGGATGGTTACTAGATAGCGACTTGCATGACCTGAGTTCAACGGTGGCTTCACCACAGGTTTCCTGTGAAATTTTGCACAAGATGGTTATGCCCAGCATTTTGTTATATTTTATTTTCTGTTTCCCACTGAAATAAGAAACATTGAACACTGAAAACCTTTGCTTTGGTTTTCCTGCTTAGAAAATGGGTGTATTTTTTCCTAATTTATTCAGAAAAATAAAAAAAAAAAAAAAAAAAAAAAGAAGAAGAAGAAAGAAAATATATATATATACTAAAGATCAGCTGTTTAAGCTGACAGAAAAATATCCATTATTACATGATTTGTTATCAGTTCAAGTACTGCCCATTTTCGCTTCATGTGACCAGACCTACTACCTCCTACTTTCACTGCTTTCACTGCGGAAGAGTACTTCAGTGTCCAGTGAAGGCAGGTGAATAATGGCTTTCCCAGAGTGGAGGAACTCTTTTTATAGAGCAAAGAAGGAAATGTGTGTGTTACCTGAGGAAACCAAGGTAGTGAAAACTTACAGGGTTAAGTGACAGTGCGTTGAAGATATTTCCCACTGAACTCAGATGTATTTTGAGTACAAAATTATCGTGTAATCTTCTGAAGGCCTCAGAATTATATTATTTTTATTTTTTTTCTCTAAATCTCCGCATTTGCAAGATTAAAAAAAAAAATGTTTTGTTTTTTTTTTTTACAATATCCTTTTTAAAGGACAATATTGTAATATTGCAGTGACTTTTATTGTTTTCAAAAGTAACTTTTAACTAAAATTTTCAGTGATAGATGTTTGAATAGAAAAAAAAATTTCAAGAAATAAATGTGTTGGGGATTAAAAAAAAAAGTCAAAATATATACTTGCACTATTTTTTTTAATTTATTTGAGTTGTTTGGTTTTTTTTCCACTATAGCCTTCAATTTTGTTCATAAAATGTAAGCCCATATGGTCATATGGTCTTGTGTACACATACAAATAAGCATATCATCAGCTTGAGCTTTGGTATATCCATTTTTCCTGCTATGACATTTCAACAGATGACCTGTGTAGTAGCCAGCACCGAGGAAGACATGATCTCCTTCCCAAACAGATGGTTGTCTTAAAACACAAAACATAACAACACTGGAGATGTGTAAAAAGGGTCACAAATCAAGATCAAAGTGAAGTCTGAATGGAGAACCCATCCTAGGTATCATATGAGAACAAGTAATCATAAAGCTTTCTTCAGGCTGAAAGCAGCTTTGTTTCCTTAGAACAGGTAAACAGGGTTGCAAACAAAGATCTGTCTGTGGCCTTTTATGTAATACTGAGCAAAAGAATAATTTCCCAGGTTCTGTTTTCCCCTACTGCAGGTGAGAAATGATGCATTTTCTTCCTCTTGATGAAGCATTTTGAGATGGATGTACAGCCTCTTATTGTCAGGGAAAAGAGATGAGCATTTATCTGTGCTCTTATCTGTGACTGTCAGTGGATAAAAGTGTCCCTCTTAGGCAAAATATCTAGATGAGAATTGTGCTTCCCCCTATATTTTCTCTGTGTGTAGTAGAATTTGAGCTAAGCATGAGGAGCTGTGGTGATTACAAAACACTTTCCTTGAATATGTCTTTTGATCTCTGGCCTCCAAATTATATCAACCTCTTCCCTTCTGAGAAGTTACTCGTTTCTTAGAAACAACCACCATTCGGTGAGCTGCTTGTGAACTTTTGCTCTAATGGAAGAACTAGAAATGCTCTAGTTAAAGGTCAGAAGTTTTCTGGGTTTTTGTTTTACATGTGGGAGATCACTATTGGTGATTTTTATTTTCTTCACTCTGCCCCATTTTTGTCTAGTCAGCATGAGGAACAGATGTGGGCTTTCATCCAACAGCGTGTAACATGATAAATATGCAGTCTGAGTTTTAATGTCTGGCGTTGTGTCCTCTGGAAATAGTTTTGAGTACTGACAACTATACTTGGCATTTGGTGGAATCAGCTGGGCTATCTAGGGATCACAAGGTCTGAACAGGAGAACTGCAAGACCAAGATTTATTATTATTATTTTCCAGCATAAAGTTTTGCTGACATATCTGAAATCCTTCGTCAGGAATCCTTCTGTGTAATTCTTACAGTTATTAGACAAAAACTGGGAATGAGAAGGAGAACTTGCAGATTAAGTACTCTTAACCAGTTTTCTTGGATGCAGGATATTTCTGGGTGCCAAATGCAAATTTATATCTTGGAGCCTTGCAGAATGAGAGAGAAAGAGACAGAAAGAGAGAGGGAGAGAGAGAGAGAGAGAGAGAGAGAGAGAGGGAGAGAGAATGCTTTTATTTTAACTGCATTTGCAAAAAGTCATACATTTGGCATTCAGACCACTTGGAAATGAGCTTGACAGATGCTGGCTGTGACAATGGTGCTGAACTAGGGGAAGTGATCTGGTGATACACCTAAGAGGTGAATCATACTGCACTGTAAACTCATTTTCAATACAGAGAAACTGCATCTCAAGCTTTTACGTATCACTCTAAACTCTCATGTGAAGTGTTTGGACTAACTTCCTCCACCCACAAGTAGCTGACTGTGACTTGACTGACATAACGTAGGATGTAGCACCTGGCAATGCTATTATTTGTTGGATGCATTTTATGCTTATCTGGAAAAAAATGCAAATGACTCACTATTTCTACTTTTCCTTTAAGAAATTATACATAATAAAAGTTCTATAGTATCCTTATCCTGTGTTGACATCCAGAATCCCTTGTGCTTTATACGTAATTTCAGCGACTAGTAACTTAGGAAATTTGGCATTTTCATCTCTAATTCATTGCTTCCTAAACTACATTAATTTATACTTTAGCATATGTACAGAAGCAGCCCAGGTACCTAACTGCTACTTAAGCACCGTTGCAATCCAAATAGGAAGTGGCATACCACCAAGGCATTTGACTGACCATGATGTAGTTGGCTTAAACCCATCTTTGTCTTAGCAACATCCTGCTGGGTACATGCAGCAGCAGAACTTCAGCCATCTGGAGAAACATACAGCTAAAATAGGAGGCTTCCTAAGAATTTAGACCCATCATCTAAGCAGCACTTTTCAGGCTCTTAATTTCAGACCTATGCTTACTTAAATTCCATTGATGTCCAACCCAGATCTTCCTTTTAGTTTGCATCCTTAGACGTATTGATATGCATTCTTTAATATATATGAATTTTTAAAGTGATGTAAATGCCAGCTATCTTTGACAGAAAAAGTTAGTGTGGTTTCCAAAGATGTTAGTCATCAAATATGAAAGCTCATCACTGCTGTAAGTCAAGACTTGTTTAGTGACATCATGACTTGTGGGCTGGGGCAAGATTTTCAGAGGTTCAAGATGCTTCACTGTTGAGAGAATAACTGCTGATGAATCACTGTAGGTTTGCTTTCTTTTCCACTAGAAACTTATTTTCATACTCCTGCTTATCTGCTGGTGATCAACATTAGATGATAGGAAGGAACAGGAAAGATAGGAAGATTGCTTGCCTGACCCAGTCTGTCCATCCATACATTCTCATTCTTAGCACTATATAGTAGTGCTGGTTCTGGAATATGCAATTAATTATAACAGTTGTAGAGGATATGAAGATTTAATTATTCTAAAAAAAAAAAAAAAAAAAAAAAAAAAAAAAAGGAAGATGATGTCATGAATTATTTTACGGTGGAAACATCTGAAAAAAAAACATAAATATTGAGAACTTATCCATAAGAAACATGCATAGGACTTGAAGAACTAGATTACAACTTACTATTAATGTAGACTAAATTTATTTTCCAGATGTTACATGAGCTCTGAGCCCAAAGAATGTTGTCTCAGCTGGAGTATTATGGAATTTTACCTTCTGAAACAAAGTAAGGTGATGAGTATTGTGACTGCACATTTAAAAAGAAAAAACAAACAAGAAACAAAAATTAGTTACCTGGGTTATGTACTTTTCATCCAGGAAAAGAAAGCTAGTTTAATTAACACTAGAAAATTAATATTTTATGTAAGACTAAATGATTGATGTATGCTTGTGATTTTAAAAAATACAGATATTAGAATGCTATAGGAATCACGTCAAATTTTCACTCCATAATTTATATTTTATTTAAAGATTTAAAGGCTATTATATTTATATACCTTTATATGCCTATTGCATATTTATGTATCTTTATATACTATAATTACATGGCTATGCAAGTGAAAAGAATTGTTTCTTAAATATAAAAACAAAATCTTTGTGTATTTTCAGGAACATAAACTATTTAAGCTTATTACAAGTACATAACAAGAACACTGTACTTCCCCCAAAGCATTTTAGTCACTTATTACTGAACTAAAGTTCCTGATAGCTGGATGATCTTGATCTTACCAAGTTAAGATCAAAATTCACTGGACATGATATATCAAAATAATTTTTCTCAATATGCTCAGAGAAAATGTGTTTTTGATAAATGCCCTGACAACTGTGCTACCTAATGCCATTATATTTTCAGGTCACAATTCTGCTCTGTGGGGACACAACTGATCCCTTTCATTACAGCTCGTGTTGTTTCCTTTGAGTGTTACCACATGTTACCACTTGGACATGCTGAAGAAGTGCTGGGAATGTAAATAATCATGAACATGTCCCTTTCTCACAATCAATAGGTTTCACCTCTGTACTGCATATTTTTGTAGATGCTAAATAAACATCATAACTGCCCCTGTGAGCTGTCATTATAATGTCTGTTTTGTAGACCAAATGAGAGAGAATTTAAATGAATTGGTCTTGCATATGATCAGCTGGAAGAGAGAATACTTCCTTGCAACAAAAGCTCCTATATGTTTCTTAAAGTAACTACAAGAGCATGAAATAAGGAAAATATAAAATATACAAGTATACTTTATAAATATGTTTTTAAAATATAATATTTATAATTTTATAAATAAAATAAAACAAATTTCAGTGTATTTTATTTTATCTGCTTTGGTAAACAGTCCTTTAGCTTGAGTATCCAGGTATTTTGATAGAAAGTTATTGTTTTGACTTATGGTTGATTGAATTTCTGTTACTTTAAACTACTGATATAATTCTCATTATCAATATCTAAACTTTTTAGCAGGTTAACATTATTCAGTTGAGTTTCCTTGCTGCTGATACTGAATTAGAACAGCCATCACTTAATGAATGTTTGCCTTAAGTCAAATGCTATTTCAGCAATAGATAAAGACAGAATATTTATTTATTTATTTACTTATACTCTGACTCATATATACCTGTGCAAAATGTATACGAACTACTGCAAAATGTTTACAATATGCTTGTACTAAATGAAATGGAATAAGAATCTGGACTTGGTTATCCTTGTAAAACCCTCTTTTTCTTGAGAAATACAGTTTTCAGTAATCTTGTAAACAGAGAAGGCGAATCACATGGTTTGCATTATAAAGTAAGAGTACTAGCTTCATTTTTCACAATGAAGTACTCACTTAAGATTTTATGTGGTTAACTTAATGTGATGGAGAAATAAGAATAAAATCTTTAAACTTTTGTGTTTATGATTACACTAACTTGAGACTGATCAAGTAGAGCTTTAGGAATTCCAGTTATGCTTCAAATCTCCCATGGAAGATGATGGGGAAAAAAAATAAGCTGACTATAATCGTCAAGACTTTAAAAACAATCTTGAGGACAAAGGAAGAATGATCTTGTGGTTAAGACACTTGATTTAGGTCTTGTCTCAATTTCTTCCTTGGTTTGAATGATCTTACAGTTTAGTTGAATTTAATCTCTCTGTGACTCAGTTTCCCATTAGTAAAATAGGCAGTGATTAAAATCCTTCCTCTACCACTCTCAGTATATTTTTTTTCTGAACAGGACCTAATTCATAATGTGTGTGCATACTTACTGCATTTTTGAAAATTGGTAATATTTCTGTAGAAGCATAGAGAGTGCTCAAAACAGGTGTGTCTCTCTAATCAAACTCTTTCACTTGGAGATGAAATTAACAAAAATTAAATTAACAAAAAATGCAGTTGCCAAAATCCCAAACTGCAGACTAATACTCTCCAGGGGCTTCTTGAAGAGGTACCCAAAGCCCGCAAGTAGATGAATTATTAGCAGTCTGGTGATGAAAAAGGAAATAGAATCTAATAAGGGATGGTAATAAGCCTAAGGTATTTAACCTCCTCTCTAATAAATCTAAGTCTATAAAGCATCAGGCCATGCTTAATGTTTTACTCTGGCAGAGGTCTGCAGCTCCTCCTTGAATATGTTGGGTGTTTTGAATATGTTGTACAGATGTACTTGTTATCCCAGATTCTGCTGCAAAATCTCAGCACCAAAGACAGACATTGCAGTACCTAATCATATTGCAATATGATTTGACACAACTTTCATATGAAATGGGAATATTTTTTTTCAGTGACATCAAACTGGTCAAGACCTGAAAGCTGCTAACGACTTAGTTGCTTGAAGAATAATCAAACCAAGGCACATCATCATCCAGACTACTGGTTAATGCTAAAGATGACTAAAATATAAAATAAAATCTAAAAAACTGTAGCTAATATTCTTGCATTATTAATAATATATTGTTTGTTATAGTGGGATATCATCCTATTCATTGCAAAAACCCCATCCCTGAAGAATGTCTAAAATCACCACTGCAAAAGGCTTAACAGGACTTTCCATCTAGCAGAAGGATGCTAATGGGACTAAGTATGTGTGAGAGGGAATAATAATAATAATTTCTAACCTGTTGTGCAGGTGCATTTGGAGGGGTGGATTTTTAATGTTCTGGTTGAGATAATTAGGATGGAGATATGCACATGGGTTAGATGTACATTGGTCAAGCCCCTTTTCTCCTGCAGAATGTCTGTGAAGTTCTCACTTTTCCTTTATAAATCTTCACTGACATTTGTAAGACAAAGTTCTAATGGCAAGTAAGTTCTTACCTTCCAAGAGATGTAGAAATTATTTAGTCTTTAAAGACATCTAATTTCTATAACACTGGTGAAGATTTTTTTACACCATATGGTAGCTGTCCTGTTATGTCATCATGATTAATGACAGGATCAGTCAGATGCTTCAGTGACATAATAACTGGCCTGGATTTCCTGTAATGGCAACTTTTATGCACTTGTACTAGGACCCTGCAATTAACTGAGCTCCAGTCTTGGCTCTCCCTTGGTCTGAGTTTAAGTACTGTAAAATGAATGCAATGTTGACTACCAAATTTGTGAGGTTGAGTCAGGCACTCTGCAAATTTTGTAGTTCCCTTAGACAATGGAAATATGTTTCTCCATCTAACAAAAATGACATAATAATTAGCTGTTCACAGTTTGCTCTATGATTCTATGGTTCTTGCCTGATCATTTTTGCCAAAATTACAGTCTTTGACATATGCTTTATTTGGGATATGGCTTTGCATTTATCAAACTTCTGAGTCTCTTTGAACCCAAGACCTTCAAATGACTCACTATTTTGGTCTCTCTTTCTCTGTTTCTAATAATAACACTATTTTCAATCAATCATTTAATTACAGTTCAATACGTCTTTTCCACTGCTGGTTACTGGACAGTTCAGTCAGCAAGTGTGAGGAAAAGACCCTGTTGCTACTGGTATTGCATTTTACCAAAAATGTGATGACATCACTTTTGGTTAGCTTTCATTCTTTTTGTTTAGCAAAAAAAAAAAATGAATGCTCCCAGTGTTATGAAAAGAGTGCTTAGAGGCTGACATGTCTGGATTCTCAGTCTAATATTTTCTGATTTTCTTGAATGAATCACACCTCTGACTGATTATGAATCTTGCAACATATGATTGTCTAATTACTTCACACTGGTGAGAGGAGCTCACCCAAAGTTCTCCTACACAATTAATATTCTGATTTCAAGGGCTCCCTGGAGGTGAGAAAAAATGCATTTCTACAGGTATTTTTATTTAGGTTAGATTATCCAGAGAATACAGACAGGAATACTTTACACTGTATAAACTGACCAACACAGATATTTGCATTCTTCATTTTTCATTCGCTGTCTCCATGATCAAACTGAAGGTGAGATGAACACAGAAGTTTCAAATAACTTATAGAATTGAAGAAGCTCATTCATGAAGATTGTGTTCCAATGATGATGCATTGGAAGGTGTCTGGAGGACAACAAGTACCACCAGATCAGGTGATGGAAGAAAGTGGAGATAAGCACAGACCATGGGCTCATTTGGCCAGCTCATTTCAATCCTTGCTGCTCATGCAAAGCCACTGATCTCTACTTGCTCACTGCAGTGTTATTGTACATCATTTGAAGCAGCAATTAATGGCTATTCTTTTGGGTAGGAGAGTGTATAAAGCAGATCAGAGGTATGATTTTGTAATGACAGTTCTGGTGGTGTTTTTGTGACAAGGAAAATTGTAACATCCTATGAAAGTTTTCTGTTTTTGTTTTGTTTTGTTTCTGAACTTTTTATGTGACTATTCAAAGATTGTCTCAGCTGAATTTTCTTTATTAGACTAATCTAGGTTTTTGTTTTGTTAGTGAACTCTAAACTGGTTTCAGAGACTTTGCAGAGGATAGGCATTCCTTCCTACTTCTAATTCATCCCATGTAGCTATTGAATGATGAAGGCAGTATTAATTTAATGCTTGGACATTGGAACCTGAAATAACAAGTTGAAGGAGAGAGAGAAGAGACTGTCAAACCACAAAATTAAAACCTATGGCTATGATTTATCTTATTACTTATTTTTCTCATTTTGATGTCATCAGTACTTTAGTTCTACCCTAGATGTGATGTGTTACGCCAGTCATGATTTGAGGCATTTTTTTCTTAAATGTGATAATTGGAGTATTTCTTGTTAGTTTGCATTATAACCATGCTCTTTTTTTTGTTGTTGTTGTTCTTATTCAGATGTGTGCTATTAATTGTCTTTATGTGAGCTATAAACATTTCTCAGATAGGCAGTTGTAGTTCCTATTTAACTCACACAAAAATCAGATCCAAGTAAATAGAACATATACATTTCTGGGGAAATCTGATACTCTGCATTAAACAGGCTTAGGACACCAGATTGTTAGCATTGGCTAACAGTCATTGATACCATTGAAGGTGATCACTTTTCCTTGTAGTTTTGGCTTGGGCCAACCACAAGTGTGCAAATGGTGTATGGGGCCAGTGTGTGGGACAGCGCAGGACAAGATGAGACAGGAAAATGTCTCATGTTTCTACAATGGACCAAAGCATACTGTTCAACTTCTCTGAAGGAGAGGGAATCATAGAATCATAGCATCACTTAGGTTGGAAAATACCTTCAAGATCATCAAGTCCAATCATCAGCCAAACACTATCAAGTCAACCACTAAGCCAAGCCATGTCCCTAAGTATCACATCTCTATGTGTCTTATTTACCTCCAGGGACGGCAACTCTAACACTTCCCTGGACAGCCTGTTCCAACACTTGACCACGCTCCCTGTGAAGGAGTTCTTCCAAATATCCAATCCAAACATCCCCTGATCCAAGCTGGAGTGGCAATTCACATGAATGAAAGTCTCTAAACTTACCAACCATTACAGCAAAAAGTTACAGATTTTTTGTTTGTTTATAAGTATTAATAGTAAATTTTAAGAATAACAGATGGAAACAGGAGGATGAGGTGCAAGACAGAGAGATGAAATTAAATCTGGGAAATAATTCCTCACCTACTTTTAAGAACTTTGATGATGGAGGAAAATTTGAAGGGAATTACCTGCTTTCATGACCTGTTATCCTCAAGGATACTTGAAGTAGTCAAGGTTTAAATAGAATGCTCAGGAGTTGGAAAGTACTTCCAAGAGACGTTATTTCTATTCCTGATTCTGCTACCATTCCAAAATAAGACCCTGGAAACTTGTTTCTTTTGTTAGGGAACATGGTGTCAATATTTTCTCATATTATTTCTTGTGTTTTGTCTTCCACATAGGTTGTCCTTTTGAAGAACAGAGAGAGCTTACTGGCACTGGAGTCTACAGTAGTGACTGCTCTGTGTAATACCAGTTATGATTTATACTTATGATTTCATAGAATTATGATTTGAAAAGTTCCCTGTTATTTGAAATATTTCTCAAGTGCTAAGTATCTCAAAGGGTGAATGTGAGACAAAATCATTATCAACATGCATAAAAGGATGCTACTGCCTGAGGATTTGCTTTCTTAAGTTTCCATGGCATTTTCAGTTTTCACTACTGCAAAGTCAAAAATGCTGTAGCTGCATAATAAAGGTGCTATAAACTCTTTCTGCTGGTTCAGGTCTATTCAAAATGTTCTCTCTGCACAAAATTTAATGTTTTGCTGGAAGAGGCTTCATGTGTTCCCTGCAATGGGCATAAAACCATAAAATCATTATAAATTCTGCACTTTTTCCTTCACTGAGTTCAACAATCATGAACCTGCTCCAAGCAAGATGCGAACTGCTATTTGTGCTATTCACAATGGGGAATCATGGCACGAGTGGCAACTGAGCTTGTCAAATAAATCATAGAATCATAGAATCATAGAATATCCTGAGTTGGAAGGGACCCTTAAGGATCATCAAGTCCAACTCTTGACACCGCACAGGTCTACCCAAAAGTTCAGACCATGTGACTAAGTGCACAGTCCAATCTCTTCTTAAACTCAGTCAGGCTCGGTGCAGTGACCACTTCCCTGGGGAACCTGTTCCAGTGTGCAACCACTCTCTCTGTGAAGAACCCCCTCCTGATGTCAAGCCTAAACTTCCCCTGCCTCAGCTTAACCCTGTTCCCGCGGGTCCTGTCACTGGTGTTAATGGAGAAAAGGTCTCCTGCCTCTCGACACCCCCTTACGAGGAAGTTGTAGACTGCGATGAGGTCTCCCCTCAGCCTCCTCTTCTCCAGGCTGAACAGGCCCAGTGCCCTCAGCCGTTCTTCGTACGTCTTCCCCTCCAGGCCTTTCACCATCTTCGTAGCCCTCCTCTGGACACTCTCCAACAGTTTCACGTCCTTTTTATACTGTGGTGCCCAGAACTGCACACAGTACTCGAGGTGAGGTCGCACCAGCGCAGAGTAGAGCGGGACAATCACCTCCCTCGACCTACTAGCGATGCCGTGCTTGATGCACCCCAGGACACGGTTGGCCCTCCTGGCTGCCAGGGCACACTGCTGGCTCATATTCAACTTGCTGTCTACCACGACCCCCAGATCCCTCTCTTCTAGGTTGCTCTCCAGCGTCTCATCGCCCAGTCTGTATGTGCAGCCAGGGTTTCCCCATCCCAGGTGCAGGACCCGGCACTTGCTCTTATTGAACTTCATGCGGTTGGTGATCGCCCAGCTCTCCAACCTATCCAGATCCCTCTGCAAGGCCTTTCCACCCTCATCCGAGTCCACAACTCCTCCAAGTTTGGTGTCATCAGCAAACTTGCTCAAAATACCTTCTATTCCTACATCCAGATCGTTTATAAAAATATTGAAAAGTACTGGCCCTAAAATGGAGCCTTGAGGGACCCCACTGGTGACCACCCGCCAGCCTGACGCAGCCCCATTTACCATAACCCTTTGGGCCCTGCCCGTTAGCCAATTGCTCACCCATTGGATGATGTTTTTATTTAGCTGTATGGTGGACATTTTGTCCAGTAGGATCCTATGGGAAACCATGTCAAAAGCCTTGCTGAAGTCCAAAAAAATCACATCAGCTGGTTTCCCTTGGTCCACCATACGGGTGATCTTATCATAAAAGGAAATCAGGTTAGTTAGGCAGGACCTACCCTTCACAAACCCATGCTGGCTGGGACCAATGACTGCTTTGTCCCCCAGGTGTGCCTCAATAAGTTCGAGAACCATCTTCTCCATGATTTTACCAGGCACTGACGTGAGACTGACAGGCCTGTAATTGCTTGGGTCTTCTTTCTGACCCTTCTTGAAAATCGGCACAACATTTGCCAGCTTCCAGTCTACCGGGACCTCTCCAGACTCCCAGGATAGTTGAAAAATAATTGAGAGAGGTTCCGCAATGACGTCCTCCAGCTCTTTCAGCACCCGGGGATGAATCCCATCCGGACCCATGGACTTGTAGGGATCCAGGTGGAGTAGCAAATCCCGCACACGTTCAGGGTCAGTTGGGAGTTTGTCATCCCCACCGTCCCGGTCCTCCAGCTCAGGGCACCCTGGGTCCCGAAGCCCATCATCGGCATTGAAGACAGAGGCAAAGAAGGCGTTAAGCGTCTCTGCTTTGCCTATGTCATTGTCTGTGAGGAGACCTTCCCTATCAAGGAGAGTCCCTATGTATTCTTTAGTTCTCCTTTTTCCATTCACATATCTAAAAAAACCCTTTTTATTATCTCTCACAGACACAGCCAGCTTCAACTCTAGGTGTGCTTTAGCCACACGAATTTTCTTCCTACAAACACGAACAGCATCCCTGTATTCTTTCCATGTCACCTGGCCCTCCTTCCAGTAGCGAAAGACTCTCTTTTTCCACCTAATCTCCATAAGAATGTTCCTGGTCAGCCACGCCGGCCTCCTGCCCCACCTGCCTGACTTGCGATATTTAGGAACTGCCTGTTCTTGTGCTTCTAGGAGGCATCGCTTAAAGAATGACCAGCACTGGTGGACATCGAGGCCTTCAAGAGCAGCTTCCCAAGGGACCTTGCTGACTAGTTCCCTGAGCAGCCTGAAGTCCGCCTTCCCCATATCTAGAGATGAGGTTTTGGTGGCACTTTTCCTTCTGTCGCCGTAAATTTTGAACTCAACCACTTCATGGTCGCTATGACCGAGGCGGCCACCAATCACCACATCTCCCACCAGACCCTCTCTGTTTTCTAGCAACAGGTCTAGGAGGGCACCTTTCCTAGTTGGCTCCGTTAGCACCTGCACCAAGAAGTTATCATCTAGGTGCTTCATGAACCTCCTGGACTTGCTCGTGTCAGCCGTGTGGCACTCCCAGTTAACGTCTGGCAAGTTGAAGTCCCCCATAAGGACAAGGGGAGTTAATCTCGAGGCCTCTCTTAGTTCTGTAAAGAATAATTTATCGGCACTATCGTCCTGGCCAGGCGGTCTGTAATGGACTCCCACAACTACATCCCCTTTATTCGTTCGTCCCTTGATCCTTACCCAGAGGCTCTCAACTTTGCCATCGCCGACCTGAAGTTCCACACAGTCCAGCCCCTGCTTCACATACATCGCCACCCCACCACCTCGCCTACCCTGCCTGTCCCTCCTGAAGAGCCTGTAACCATCTATCGCAACACCCCAGTCACAGGACTCATCCCACCAGGTTTCGCTTATGCCGATGATGTCATAGTTGCGGGACTGGGCCAGTACTTCTAGCTCATCCATTTTATTCCTCATACAGCGTGCGTTCGTGTAGAAGCATTTCAGGTGTGTCTCCTTACACTCAGCACCATATGACTTACATAATGACTTTCAAACAATATTTAGGATTTCCATTTCTCCAGGAATTCAGTTGAACTCATGACAAGCACAAATGTTAAATATCAACTTGAAGAGTCTGACTAGAAAACAATTAAACATTTTGCCCATCTCCATTTGAATGTTCATGCTCAAGAACAAAGAGCATTGCTTTTCAGGAGGTTGATTCTCAGTCTAGAGATCACAGTTCTAAGAGGTCTGAAGCTTAATCCACCAAATCCACCACACCACAGAGTATAACAACTCAGTTTTGTCTCATAAATGGCAAACAGCACATATATAAGAACTCAAGAAATAATGAAGTTTTACTCACTGGACAGGTTATTCCAAGGATACCTTTTTTTTTTTTTTTTTTTTTTTTTTTATTGTAACGAAAGTCTTTATGGCCTTGACTTACTGCTCTTACATATGTACTGGGTCTGGGTGGGATGTTAACTATCCCTGCAGCAGCCCATACCATGCTACGCTCTGCACTTGTAGCTAGGACAGCAGTGGTTTCACACCAGTGTTGTGTCTGCTGCTGAGAAGTGCTGGCACAGCACATGTGTTGAGGCCCTGCTTCAAGGGCGTGGTCAAGCATTGCTTATTTGTGGGAAGTAGAGAGTAATTTCTTTCCTCTGCAATTCCACATAGCCTATACTTGTTTTGTTTTGTTATTCCCTTTCTCCCTCCCTCTTTCCCTTTCCCTTTTTTCCCTTTAGTTGAATTGTTTAATTAATAATATTTCCTTAATATTTTTTTTCTCCTTAATTAAATTATCCTTATCTCAACCCATGAGTTGTTCTTTCCTTTACTTCTTCCCTTCCTCATCTGAGGAGGAGGAGTGAGAGAGCGGCTGTGGTATTCAGCTGCCTGGCATGGTAAAACCACCACAACATATCAAGTTAAACTCTGATCTCTTTTATACCAGGTTCAATCAAGATCACTCCAATTTCTGTAAACACAATGTACCTTTGTCAATCGATGTATTATCAACATGTTAAAGTCAAGCACAAAGAAAATCTGAATGAGTTCTTTGAATTTGAGATAGACAAAAACAAACACACACACACACACACACAAGTCATTGATGCAGAGTTTAAAAAGTAAAGTGTTGATGTATGAGCTACAAGATGACTTTCTCAAAAAGGTGTTTGGATGTTTTAGGAGGAAAAGCTTCCAAAGATGATGATGGATACAGGCAGAAAGCACAGAAGGTGAATATGAACCAGCAATGTACCCTGGCAGCCAGGAGGGCCAACCGTATCCTGGGATGCATCAAGCACAGCATTGCTAGTTGGTTGAGGGAAGTGATTGTTCCGCTCTACTCTGCACTGGTGCGGCCTCACCTTGAGTACTATATGCAGTTCTGGACACCACAGTGTACTGAAAAAGGACATTAAAATATTGGAGAGTGTTCAGAGGAGGGCGACGAAGATGGTGAAGGGCCTAGAGGGGAAGACATATGAGGAATGGCTGAGGTCACTAGGTCTGTTCAGCCTGGAGAAGAAGAGGCTGAGGGGGGACCTCATTGTGGTCTACAATTTCCTCGCGAGGGGGAGTGGAGAGGCAGGAGACCTTTTCTCCATAAACACCAGTGATAGGACCCACGGGAACAGGGTTAAACTGAGACAGGGGAAGTTTAGGCTCGATGTCAGGAGGAGGTTCTTCACTGAGAGGGTGGTTGCGCACTGGAACAGGCTTCTGAGTGGTCACTTCACTGAGCCTGTCTGAATTCAAGAAGCGATTGGACTCTGCACTTAGTCACATAGTCTAAACTTTTGGGTAGACCTGTGCAGTTCCAGGAGCTGGACTTGATGATCCTTATGAGTCCCTTCCAGCTTGGGATATTCTATAATCATTTCTAAGGTTCTGGACAACTCCATTGCTTTTTTTTTTTTTTTTTTTTTTTTTTTTTTTTGCCAGCTAACTCAGGTTTGCATAGACCTGGAAATCTGCATCAGTTCTAGTCCCTTACAAAAATCTCCTCACATAAAGGTATGAGGAGATCACAGTCACAGGATCACAGAATGGCTGAGGCTGGAAGGAACCTCTGGAAGACATCCTGTCCAACTTCCCTGCTCAAGTGGGGCTACCTATAGCAGGTTGCCTATAACCGTGTCCAGATGAGTTCTGAAGATGAGTCTTCAAGGTGGGAGACTCCACAGCTGCTCTGGGCAACCTGTGCCCATGCTCCATCTCCTGCACAGTAAAGACGTGCTTCCTGATGTTCAGAGAGAGCCTCTTGCATTCTAGTTTGTGCCCATTGCCTCTTGTCGTGGCACTGGGTACCACTGAAAGGAGTCTGACTTCATCCTCTGCACTCTCCATTCAGGTATTTATAAACATTGATAAGATCCTCTCTGAGACTCCTCTGAGCTGATGTCCCAGATCTCTTGGCCTTTCCTTATAACAGAGGTGTTCCAGACATTTTTGTGGTACTTGAAGAGATGAGGTCTGCTAATCTTTGGATTAGCAATGTCTGAACACACTATCGATGCAGAGCAAAACTAGGCAGAGTGGAAACCTGAACCTGTGCTTCAGTGTGTTTTTTTTTTGTTTGTTTGTTTCTTTGTTTTGGTTTGCTTTTTTTTTTTGGTGCAAGCTCTCAGTATATCCTGGTGGTCCAGGATTGCTCAATGGTGTTGCCCAAAGGCAAGCTCTTTCTCATGTCTGATAGAGCCAGGCTTGAGCAGGACTAAATGTGCTAAATGTGCTACACTTTGCTCTGTTCAGCAGATAACCTGAGCAGAGCTCTTCCCAAATAAGGGGAGGTGCTCTCAGCCTGAATTACAGCCAAGAATGTGGCCAAAAACATAGGTCAGAGGGGTCTGTGTGCTTAACCCAGCTTTCAGGTCCCTTCTTCCCCTTGCAACAGAGATCAGCATGGCATGAACTCTCCTCTCTTGTTAGTGTCAGACCATGAAGACAGGGGGAAATTAACCTGTCACAGGCATGGTTAAGAAAGGTCACAGGTTCAGGCAGGACATCCCCTGTCCTGAGTTCCAGGTAGGCCCAGTCTGAGCCATGCTTTTTATCATTAACACAAATGTTAAGCCATTTATCACTTCCATTGCAAAGTGGAGGGAATTGCACATGAGAAGGCAGTGAGAATTTCCCACAGAAAACTTGGATTCAGTTTTTGTTGCTGCTTGTCACTTCCTGATTGCATTGAAAGCACCATTTATTGTTATCCTGCCTGGGTGCCCATGAAAATGATTTGATTCAGGGCCAGCAGTAACCCAGTTCTTTCCCATCTAGCTTTACTTGCCAGAGTCTTGAACTCTGAAGGGCTTTACTGCAGAAATAATATTGTTAACTCTGAGCTTTCATAAATTTCAAATCAGGGTCCCTAAAATTGTGAGACATATATATATATATATATAAATTATGTCTTATGATAGTAATATTGATCTATTTTGTGTCTTCTCTTTTGTAAGACTGAGGAATGCACTTGATTGATATGATTGATATTTTAAAGCTTTTCTCTGCAACTATGCAGACTGGAAAGAAAGAGCATTAAGAGTCTTTTATACATACATTCCACCATTTGGAAGATCATATTAATAATAATAATTAAAAAAATCTTAATGAGAATTTCTTGTATCATAGAAATTAAAGGACATTTTTTAGTTCCCCTATCTTCTGTAAGGAATTATGTTGCAAATACTTAAAATTGTATAATTTAAAAACCAATTTATTTAGTTAAATGAAATTGTGTTGAAAAATCTTACTTGTAAGGAGTATCATGGAGACTAACATTTCGATCAGACAGAGAGAATACAGTGAGCTGGATAACGATGTTGCTGCTGAAACAATCTGAAGAAAACCTACAAGCCATTTACTAACCACTAGAGGTTTAGAAAGCATGTCTCTATGAGCAGACTGTTCTCCTTTAGTTGTCAGAGATTTCTTTCATCAGTTTGGGCAAGATAGAGAACTACTCTTGTAATGATGCCAAAACCCACTATTAGCAATTGTAAATGCCCCAAATAAAAAGTTTTATGTCAGGAAGATACAGGCTGAAACACTGGATCCAAATCATTTGTGGATTAAGGAAAAAATAAAAAAATAAAAAAAATAAAGACACATTTTTTCACTTCCAGCTGCTTGCAACCTCTGTTATCTGCCAGAGCAGTGTCCAAATGCAACCAGCAAAGAGCCTGAAGAAATTCAAAAGCTAAGCCTGACTTTTCTTAAAGGCTCAGGACCATTTTGCTTAGATGTGTTTCAAACAACCAAACCACTTTAATCAAAGAACATGATCACCCTTGATTGATTGACTTACAGCAGAATATTCTTCAATCACACGTTAGTGAAGAAAACTCACACAAAAATTTCCTAAACATCAAAAACAGTGAAATTGCCATTTCTTCATGCTTTTTTCTTCACCTTTGTCTCTGTTGCAAAATGTTTTTCATAGAAAGCTGTGTGTATTTATAGTTTCCTGTACAAAGAGAAATCTGACTCATACCTAAAGTAATGGTTCCTTCTTCAATGTCGTGTGTTGTTGTGGTTATTGGGGTGGCTTCAGAAATGCAGGCTGAGAAAAAGCCACCAAAGATGAAGACAAATGAACTGACTAGCTAATCCATTGTCATGGTCAGCTTTCTGGTCTCTTGGTCTCATTACAGCTGGTTGTTTAAAAGTCCATCAAGACAGAAATAGAAAACACTCTGCTTCTTTTTTTAAAGGTGTATCCTTGCTGCCATAACCCCATAAATACAGTATTGAGCACATCTGCGATTTGAAACTGGGGATGTAAGTTGCTTAATCACAGGCAAAGAGGCCCTGATACACTGTCCAATACAAAGAACTTGGTTGTGTTTTTTTTTTTAAGCTCAGTTGTTCAGATGGAGAGTGATTAATTTATCTGCAGAGATCCAAAACCTGATGGTCTAGTTTTTAATAGGGAGAATGGAAAATACTTTCTATTCTCCATATATAACCTAGATAGGGAGAATATTTAAAAAATACCGTGAAGGGGTACGTATGCATGTTTGCATGTGAGTTGCATGTGCCAGTTGTGTATGTGTGTGTATATGTGTCAGCTACTGCCCTCTGCTGCACAGAATTGGATCTTCCCAGCACTCAAAAAAACAGAAACTGCAGAAATGATTTCCCTCCTGCCAGTGAGATGTTCAGACAGTCATCATTCTTTGCTCTGAGCCTGTCATGAAACTTGTAGGAGGTCACAGTTTTCTTGCAATGAATCCTGGAAATTGCAGCAGTTCATGCTGCAGCAATGTCTTCAGAAAGTCAGTACCAGTCTAAATGTTAAGCTTACCAGGTTCCTCATTTTCTACCCCAAGTTGAGAAGGAGAAGTAGAGTCTACTGGCCCTTTTTCTCAGCCATTGCCTGAGTATGGGCTTGGTCTTCTGTCACTTCTTCAGGCAGCAAGGAAGAGCAAGACATGAACATCACTTCTCTTGAGAGAAGGCAGAATGAAATATTTGTCATCTTCAAAGTGTAACCTGAATGGCTCAGCATATGTATGTCTGAGGAAATTAAATGACCTGGGAAATCTGCAAGTCTTAATTTGCATATTAAGACTTGGAAAATACATAACTCATATTAAATGTGTGTGATTGTCAGTAGCTGAGGATAAGAAGCATTGTTTAGACTGTTCAGAGATCTGGGGTGAAGGGGGGGGAGGATACTGGAAATATTTTTAAACTGACCCTTTTCTGATTCAGATTTAGGGGCTCCACCTACTGCTAAGGTGAAATTGTGGATGGCTTCAGTACAGGAAAGTTTTGGCTTTGGCTGAAAAGAACTGAACACTCCCCAGCAAACAGACCACTCTCCAGGTTCCAAGCCAGCAGAAGACCTCACAGTCTGCTCTCCGCTGCTCATTCATATGTCTGCAAGAGATTACAGCCCTCACAGGTCATTGTGGTTTAACCCAGCAGGCAGCTAAGCACCACACAGCCATTCACTCACTAGTCCCACCCCACCCCCAGTAGGATGGGGGAAAAAATTAGGGGAAAAATAAATAAATAAATAAATAGTTAAACTCTTGAGTTGAAAGATAAAGATAGTCTAATAGGACAGAAAAGGAAGGGAAAATAATGTTAATAGGGAAGGGAATCAGAAGGGAAAATCACATATAAAATAAATGACGCACAATGCAGGTGCTCACAACCCACTATTAATTATTATTAAGTAATAGTATTAGTTAATTAATAATCCCACAATGCCCCGTGGTGTGGGATGTCCCTTTGGTCAGGCTGGACCAGCTGTCCTGGCTGTGTCCCCTCCAGCTCCTGGTGTACCCCCAGCTCCCTGCCAGATTTTTTTGAATCTCTGTTATTTCCATAAATACTTAAAATTTTATGTGTGTTTGTCGAAGTGCGCATATAGAGTACGAATTTGTACACAAGTCACATGCCTGGACAAATGAGGGACTATGGAAAATGAATAAGAAGAAACTGAATTGCTCACAGCTACACTTTGTCAAAACTTCCAAATTAGAATACTTTTTCACATAGGAAATTGTTATTTAAGACTTTCCAGATAGAAATCTCACATATTTATCTTGTGTGTGATTTTCTTCCTTCCACCTGTTCTCCTTTCAAATTACTTACAACCACAGCATCTGGTATCATGAATTGATTCAAACTGTCTTAATATGATCTGGTGATAAGATAAAAAATAATAGTACAAAGGTATGTTTTCTTTTATATTTTACACTATGTGTTTAAAACAGATATGGACAGTTAAATACAGTGGGAAAAACAAACAAACAAACAAAAAAGTGTAATGGTTGTGTGAACATTTTCAATTGCTGATTACACATGCAGTACAATATTCCACTTAAAAGCGAACGTTAACCAGAACCTTGTAAGTGACTGATCATTGATTTTAAAGGACCGAGCATATTTGGTTAATTACATTTCTGGAATTGCAAAGTCACCGGTTATCCCTTCTATTGTTCATATCTCCCCTTCATTATTTTTCCAATCTTATCAAGCGTTCTACTATAACCATGAAAGTAGCAGCCATAGCTACAGCCTCAAAAGTCACTTTCAGGATGTACCCAAATAATTTAAGAAAAACAGAACATGTCTTTTTTTACACTGGGAAACCAGGTCTGAAATGACCACAATATAAATATGATCACCAAAACGTGAGTAGACATGGTAGATTTTAGTTACTCAGAGACATCTGTGTCCAGGACTTCAAAACCTTCTGCACCTTTTTCTTGAATGTCTGGCATCTGAGACAGCTTGTGGACAAAATGAGCCTTTTCTTTTTGCTGTCATTCCATCCTTTGCCAGAGTCAGTCATGTTACACTCAGTGACCAAGGGGAAGACATTCTTGCATTAGCACTGTAAGCAGAAAGTGTCTGTTTTGTCCCGGCTTGACTTTAAGGACCATGTAAAATATGAAAGAAGTTTGTCAACATGGATTAACTTTGCAGACAGCTCTTCTTCCTCTGTGTTGCAAAGGAAGAAAAAAGCCTGGAAAAAGAACATTTCTGTAAATGTGTCACAGGCTTGGCTGTGTGTGATCAACATTAAACTACTATTGTTCATTGGCTACTGAAAGTGACAAAATAAAGTGACAAATGTTGCTACATTAAGTTCAAGTTGCTAAGTGCAGCTCAAGAGGAGATAGGTCCTTACAGATATTCACTTCAAACATACAGATGAAAAAAGATAGACTTAAAAATAACAAACTGAGATTATATAAGCAAATTTCAACACCCAGCTCACACACACTATTAAAAGAACATGTTCTTGATGGCAGAAGCTCAAATAAATAATTCCTACTAAGGTTGTAGCAGTAGTTTAGAGCCTGAACCTCTGATCTGACTTAAGAGAAGCAAGTGAGCATATTGGTTTTGCCTGTTTGTTTTGTTTGTGTTTTATTTTGTATTTCAAATAATTGTGGACTTGTTGCTAATGTAGGTTTTGTTTTATGTTTCTGGAAGAAGCAAATTGTGAGGATGAACACTATCTCTACACAGAAATTTATCCAGGAGACTGGAGCTCTAATCATCTACAAATATAATTAAATCTGTATAGAAAAAAATAGGAGGGATGATACTGGGGTTTGCTGTGTGTAGCTCTGTGAAATCTCACTGTGTAAATAAGGTCTTACTCAGTTTTAGGACAGTCATGGGAAACACTAAATACACTGACAATTTGTAATTGTGGAGATATTTAAAGGACAGAGATAAGGGAACTGTTTTAATGTTAGTGAATTGTACAATCACTTGGTTTTCATTTCCTCTTCAGCTGCATTTGGCATCTTACCTCTGCCTTTAGGATCTCTTTCCCTTTTGTGTCATTGAGTCCCTGATTTAACACAAATATTGCAGTATCACTACTTCATGGGAAAATAACTGTATCATAGCTGTCAGAAAGTAAGGTACTAGTTACTCTTTTCTCTTTCAGGCACAGAAAAACAATATGATAAATAATGAGAGTAAAAAATATTTTATTATAGCAACATAATCTTTTGTGTGTGTGTGTGTCTTGCTCATTTTGTTTGTTTGTTTTTGTACATATTCATCTAGCTTTCTACTTATTGACTATTTTTTGTGCTTTGAGAATATAAGAAGCATCCTCTGCTGAGCATTGTTCATAAAAGTCACTTCTCACCTTATAGATTGTTTGGTTTTGAGTCTACCATATTTCTTCTGTGTATAATATTCCTTCCCAGTAACAATAAACCTCTTAGAATTCTGTCCTGCATTCAAGTTTGATATTTTGGCATTTTCAATGAGATTGAACATCATTCAACACTGCACTGTGCATCATGTAACTATTTGCTCCTGTAGAAATCAACATAAAGTTACCATGCTGAGTCTGTGCCATTACAAGAATGCATCCAAATAGTTCGAAGTGACCACACACAGTGCAGTGAAGCAACAGAGATAACCAAGTATTGAAAACCTTTCAGTATTTCATAGTAATATGCTGGAACACAAGCTTCTATTGTCTAAAGAGGAATTGTGTCACCTATTGAATAAAATTATAGTTTGCATTTATTTATTGCTTGCCATATAGAATTAGAGAGTATATTAATCTGCCTGTTGATGTAATTTTGGTATTCTCTTGCGTACCACTGAAATACAGCCACCTCTGGGGAGATGTGTGGCAGCTGTGAAAAGCTTAGGGCCTTGCAACACTGTGGGAACTAAGTGCAGAACTGTGATTTAGTGGCAACCTGGATTTTTTAACAGTTACTACTCAATAAGTTCTTTGAAACGGTGACTTTACTGCCAGTTGCAGCAGCTGCTGGACTCTCACACTCCCATAAGGAGAAAATTAGAAATACCTAATTCCTAGTTGATGTTTTGTTGTTGCTGCTGCTTCAATAAAACAGCTGGCTAATTTTTGTTGTTGTTGTTTATGGAATTAAAGACATAATAGCAGTAAAATACTTAGGAAAATAAACTCTTCTGAGCTACTAAGTGGACCCACATTTCATGGATACTTATTGTGTTTGCTACCTGCTAGCAGTCTTATGCAATTAGTCTTCAGCTTCTCTTCTGCTGCAAGTATTCATCTTGTTTTTGTAAAGCCGGATTCTGCTCATTTCTCACAATAACTCATTTACTTCTTGTTCAGTTCACCGTGGTTGTTGTTAACATTCACACACTGCTCTAACTGCTAGTAAACCTGAGCAGCTATAAATTCATATATTATGGTCAAAGCCAATCATACAACATTATTTTCACCAGAAAATTGTTTAAAGCAAAACCACCAGAATCTGATCCTTTGTAATAAAAAGTGTCAACAAGCATAATGTATGCCATGTTATATACTATAATGATAGTCAAATATAGCCATTTGATCTACCTGTTGAAAAAGAGGTGCAGCCAAAGGGCTAGCTGGACCCACCAAAGACCAGCTTTTGGATGTTCTGCCATGGGGTTGGGTCCACAAACTTGCAGGAGGTGACTGTGGCCACTTATTTGATGCCCAGGAAAGGTGGTGCAAAAGATTTCAAAAGGCAAAAAAAGATTTCAAAAAGCTAATATGCCAAGAAGAGAGGCAACTGAATGAACATTTGATGAATTTTAAAATATCCAATGAGTTTTTAAATATTCAATGGAAAAGTGAAGAAATTTCAATGAGAGAGAGTGTCCATTTCTACAGGACTATACAGCTCATCATCAGTTTGCACTCTGGAGCAACAGAGAGCACAAAAACTACCAAGCTGCAAGTCCACCTTCCCTTGAATTTAATTGAGGTCTAACCCTTTGTCAGAATACACTTGAGTGCAGTCTCATTCTCTGCAAAGTCTCATTACTGTTTGAGACAATTGAAGAGGTCTACATTAAAATAAATAAATAAATAAATAAATAAAAATCAGGAAATAGAATCTAAGACTTCAATCTGTGGGCAATTAATTAATAGCCTGTAGCATAGTAAAATAATCAGAAAAGTAAATTTCTACAACCTCTATAAGGAAAGGAACCATAACTATATTGATTTTATGGGTGAGAAAATCAAGATATTTTAGTTGGAATGTCTCACTTAGCAAAAATTGTAAATGTCATAAACAGCACTAAGTCCTAGAAATACTTCCTAAATTTCAACTCTGCTGCTTCATACCAGTGGTCTACAATAAAAATTTTTCTAATTTTGTTTGAAGAAATACTTTTTGTGCATTTTATATTGCTAAAGACAAAATGCCTGGAATTGCAACAAAGACTAAAAAAAAAAAAAAAAAAAAAAAAAAACTTCTTATCAAAATTTTTAATCAATTCTAATATCCAGTGAGAAACTAAATTAAGATGAGACTCAGCTGATGCCTTTCAATTTGCATTGGTTCTAGTAACTGATCAGAGTAGTTAAATCTAAGCTCCAGTCAATTAGATTTGAAGTCAGTTCATCCTCGTCTAAGGGAAGAAATCAACTCCTGGCCAATTTAGAAGATGGAATGTTGCCACAAGTAATCACTGTCTAATGTAAATCAAATAATAGTTATTGCTCAAATGTGCTGTATAAAATCCATATACAGGATCCACTCCATATGCAGTGTTGTTTTCATACAGTCTCAATACGTGATACATGAGCACATCAGAAAGAATGTAAAGAAAACTGTAAAGAAAACTTTGGAGCAGTAAATTATTATCATTAAAAGTTCTGGTCAATTGTAACATCTTTTTACCTGACTACTATGGCATAGTTAAGCTGTTTGTTTTTGTTTGTTTGTTTAAAAAGGTAGGAGAGGGGGACTTTTGGATATGTTAGTTCAGTTTGTCTGTAAAATGCATGTAAAGTTAATTTTACGATCAGTGCCAGTGACAGAAGGTTGCCCCAGGACTACTGTCCTTCCAGAAAGGGAAATTTCTTCAGAAGTGGAGCTTACTAAGGTATCTGAATAGAGTTTGCAGATTCAGAGTCTCCTGTATGTACAGCGGGTTCTGTAGTCCTAAAATACTCTTTGGACAAAAAAACAGAGTTCAGAGGAAATTGCTTATCTAATGCATTTCACTGTGCCTTTCTCTACAGTGTAGGGAAAAGTACATTTGGATTTGTATTTTGAAGCAGTAGTTAAATCAAAGGATGGGAAGAAAGAACCACAAATGGCTACTCAGCATTTTTGTTCTATTTAATGGAGGAGGTAAATTTGCCATTTTTTTTGTCTATTTTAAAACAAGGCTATCAAATACTAAACTTTAATTTCCTATGTCTTCCTTTAATTCTTCACAAACCTACATTTGCACTGAGCTTTCAAAAATATTGAGGAAATTCTATGAAAGATTCCCATAGCTTGTTTCCTGATTAAATAGTGTATAATTCCTCATGGATAGCTGATACCTTCCAGAGATTACCTTTGGGGAGATTAAGTTGTTACTGAAGTAGCAAAAGGGAGGTAGGAAATTTATGAGAGGAAGAAACTGACTAGGCTGCCTACTCAGATTTTTAATTTTTCCAAAATCTTTGTCATATAATATATAACCATTGGAAGATATCCTGCTCTCACTGAACTCAGTGGGAGTTTACCAGTAATTACCACAGGGCTAACATTTGTCTAAAGAATTTTGGAGTGGATCTAAGCCACCTCACTTCAGCATACAGCACAACCTCTAACTAGTAAGGCTATGAAAGGAATTTTCCCTGTGGGCAGGTGATTTAGGGTATGGTAAAACTCCAAACTCTGTGTCCCGGTGCAGAGCCACACAGAGAGACTGACTCCAGTTGTAGCAGGATTACAAAAATCTACAACAGTTCTCCAACTTAACAGTCTTCCCAGGACCAACTCATATCTTCCTAGTCCCTGAAAGATACAAGGTAAAGAGATACAAGCCTCGTTCAAGTCTGACGCTGGAATTTTGGAACATGCCATGCCATTATCCCATCGAGGATATGATGATGACATTTGGTCTAGGATTTCATACACTTTACCCTCATTTATCTAGCACCTTCTGACGACGATAGTCTAGAGTACATGGACCACTAGTTTGGCTTCATATCATTTTCATAAATGTTTAATCAGTGTCATATTTGAGGTACAGGAAGCATTTCTTAGTCTGTGACACCAACACCACAGAGCTATGGTCACAGAGCTCTGTCTGTGCTGGGATTCTATATTTTATTGATCTGTATCAGATTTGCATGTTTTTATATAACCAGATGTCACCACAGCTCATTCTCAAGCTCTGTAGCATTTCCCTTCTGCTAAGTACAGGGGCTGGAGGGTTTTTAGGTTTGTTTGTTTGTTTTCCTGTTTGACTTTCCTCATGTCCAGGATGGATTTCAGTTATCTGTTCCCAGTCCACGTATCTGACAACTTGAGGTCCTTTTCTGTTACTTCCCTATCCTCCCTGGTGGTTGCAGCACTTCCCATTTAGCAGTACCTTCAGACTTAACAAATGTGGTATACACTCTAATAAACATGTTGGACAACACTAGGCCAAATCCCATCCCTATGGCACTTCCCCACAGTATGATGTGCTGCTGCTTAAACTGTACAACAGTGAGTGCTCCCTTCCATAATATATCCTAGTGCTAAGGATGTGCCATAGTGTAAAATCATAGATAGCAGCAGATTAGAATATTCTATGTTGTTTAGTTAAATTGCATTTCAGAAGGTTCCTTGTACCTCTGAAGCCTGAAATGCAGGTGTACAATATCCTAGTAGACAGAGGAATCATATTAATGGGTTTGGCAGAGCTTGGGAATTACAGATTGAGCCAACTGTTTGACTTTGGGAGAATGCCTAATGTTTTATTAGCATTGCTGCTTCTTTTCAAGAGAAGTCAGTGGTCATTTGGGAGGTCTGATGAGAAATGTTTCATCAACATCATACTGGTGTTTCCAAGAAGGGAAATTCAAATCATTCTGTACCCCCAAAAGTGGTTTGTTTACAAGTATATCTCATGTTATTCTAAGCTGTAGATCCAGTCATAAAAGGCAGTATGAGGAGACTGCCAGCATAATGGTATCCCTTTCCTCCCGAGGCACTTCACCAATGTATAAAGCTAAGTAGCTATTCCAAATAGTTGACTTTACCTGGGATTTCTCAGTAAGGTCAACCTCTTGTCAGACAGTTATTTTCTGAATGCAGCCTAACAGAGAAACTTAATGACCTCTATTTACTTCAAGTAGAAATCCATCAAAGGGACAATTAGCTAATTTTAACCAGAAATTGGCTCCCTGGTGAGCAGCGAGTTTATAAATAAACCATTTCATTTGTTCACTGAACTAGGCTGTCATGCAAGTGAAATTGCTGACTCCAAAGCAGACAAGTGATTTGAAATGTTTACATGAATGACTTCAAATTGGCAAAGTTTTTTTGTCTTAAGTGCCCTGAGAGAAGGACTTTGGAGCAGAAAGCACAGGAAGCAGCTTCCTTTACCACTGCTGCTCTGCAGGCAGGTGGCATCCAGGCAGGGTCCTTCTGTAGCTACACCATCCACTGGAGCAAAGCAGCCCAAGGTCCCACAAACGATTCTGTTAGCTCGCAGTGAGATGGAGAGGCAGGCACAGCTCATCAGTTTCCCAACTTGCACACAAGTAGCTTATATTTTAACATCATACATGGAAGGAAGAGCAGGTATATACTCCCAATTAGACTGTGTATAAATATTGTTTTGCTATAAATCTGTATTGACTGTATGCTGGTTTTCTGTTTAAAGTTCCTTATTGCCACTGTATTGAAGCACGTTTAATTGTCACAGCAATTATTACTCCAGTACATAACAGTTTCCTGAAGGAATGGAAATGCTAGTTTCTGTAGGGTCACTGTGCCTCAGTTTCCTAAGTGATACATTTGTTGGGATATATGTTTATAGAAGAGCAAAGCAAGGAAGAAAGGCCAATATATGAGGAAGCTGCATTATGACATACATTTGGGGCTTTCACTTTCTTGCACACCCTCAATATAAGAAGGACATGTACATATTAGAAGATGATCAGAGGGCTGGAGCACCTTTCCTATGAAGACAGGCTGAGGGAGTTGGTATTGTTAAACCTGAAGAAGAGAAGGCTCCAGGGAGACCTCATTGCATCCTCCCAGAACTTAAAGAGGGCTATGGGAAAGCTGGGGAGGGACTCTGTCAGGGAGTGCAGTGATGGGTCAAGGCAGAATGATCGTAAAGCTAATAGAAGGTAGGTTTAGATTGGATATAAGGAAGAAATTCTTTACTCTGAGGGTTGTGGAACAGGTTGCCCAGAGAAGCTGTGGATGCCTCATCTCTGAAGGTGTTCAAAGTCAGGGCTTTGAGCAACCTCGTCTGGTGGAAGGTGTCCCCTCCCATGGCAGGGTGGTTGGAATTAGATGGTCTCTAAACTCCGTTCCAACACAAACCATTCTGTGATTCTATGAACATCCCTGAGAAACAACACATGCATTCAGCATGTATTGCCAGTAATCAACACTAGAATTTCTGCAATATTAATTTTGTTTAAGGGATGAATATACGAGAATAGAATGGAGGTATTTAAAAGATGATACAGAGAAAAGAGGTAACAGAGAAAAAAAAAGAGACACTGCAAGCCAGTTTCCAGTCCCTTGAAACATGGGGACTGTGAAAATGTCTCATGAGGCTCCAGTGAATTCTCAAGCAGAGAACAGGATGGAGCCTTCCTAGGTCATATGGGGGACTCAGGAGGGAAACCTTATAGCTATCTTCACTCTGTTTGAATAGAGCTCTCCAGTCTGCTGTGTGAAATGTTATCAGCCCAGAGATTAATTGCTTCTAAAGGCAGCCAAGTAACTGCTAAAGGCAATAAAAATGGGAAGAAAGAAAGGATCCTTTAAGTAGAATTTAATGACCTTCTCCTCCACATTGTTTTACTTTGCCAGCTAATATATACTCACTTGTATAAATGCAAGTGTGTGTGCTCATGCATGCGTGACTGTGTGTGTGTGGTGGGATTGCACTGGCATACTCAGTTTGCTGTCTTCTTGGAAGTTGATTATCTTTACTAAGAGGAACATTCCATGATTAAATCAACAACTCGCATCTAAACTTATCTAAAAACAAGAGGTACAACTGTTTCCACAGCTGGGAAACAAGAAGCCTCTATCTGTGTTTGGTAGACTTTTGTAACCTTCATTTTTCTTTAAAACAAGTGGAAGAAAAGTTCAAATTGTTACTCTTTCCTTTGGTCTTTCAGTCCTGCTAAGTGTTAGGAAGGCCTGTTAATAATGAAGGTTTCTCCCAGGAACTAAATATAATCTTGATGGGATTTTATGGGGCTATATCTGACATATCAATGCATTCAGGCATGATTTAGTGAACTTGTGACTAAATCGATCTCAAAGTACTAAAATGTCAGATCATTTTCATCTGTTAACACTATAATTTTTCCAATTATCACACAGGAAGAGAAGGCACTAGGAAAACACAATATACATTTTTTGCTGCAAAGAGTTCGTGCATAAAATCTTACTATTATCACTGTTTAGTTATTTGCAACTTCATTAACTACCCAAGAATATTCTTAATTAAATATATATATTTTAATGCACAAAATTATATCCTGGGAAGAAGGCTTCCTAATATTATTGGAATATTTCCTGCACAGACAGGTAGGCTTTCTTTTTCTTTGATCTTTGTTCAATCTGAGTTGATAAATGCCATAACTGAAAATAATAGTGATTCTTCAGAAGTTACAGATGTTGTAGAAGAAACCAATGAACACAATTAGTTCAGTCCTTTTCTGACAGGCACCAACATATACCAGACCCACAGCTGATGGAGTTACCTTCCTTTACAAACCATTTACAGATACAATTAGGCACAAAAAATACTATCACTAATTTATTTTCTTTCCTTTCACTTAATCTCAAAGATACAGAGAACCCTTTAGTTGAGGAAACAGCAAGTCTGCTAGAAAAAAAGAAGCTAAGAATAGAACACAAAGTATGCCTGGTAGAAGAAGACTCATGCTCCCAGCACTTTGCGGAGAACCACAGCTGTGGGTCAGCACACATTCCCATAAAATGGTTATCAGATGCAAGGATGCAGTTTCCCAGCAGTACTCTGTGGTTCAGAGTTAGCAGCTAGCAATACTCACCACAGAGCTGAAGTCATTTCCCTGGGTTTGCCCTAGTTTTTTCAACAAAATGAAACACACCACAAATTCTGGAAAATTGAGAAGATAAGTCATGAAGCCAATGCTCAACTTGGGAAAAAAAAAAAAAATAAGAGGCAGAAATAATTTAAGGGCAAATGTGTATCATTAGAATAACCACATTTTCTCTTCTAGTGTACCTTCACTGTGACAATATTTTCAGTTATTTTTTCAAAGTCAGGCTGTACACATCATCCTCTTCTGAGCTTGCAAATTTTATCTCTTGTTCACAGGAGGAATAGTTGAGATATTCATATTAATGCCATAGGCTAGAGTCAAAGCAAGGATAATCAATGAGATGTTCCCAGCATTTAGAATCATCCCTGGTTTCAGTGGAAATAAAGCCTGTCTCTTTTCTGTTTCCTTTACTGTCTGGTTTGATCATGCATTTGAAGGATAGCACTTCAAGAGCACTGCATGAAGATGACTGCCAGCTATATCATGTGCTTGTCTTGGACTTTTCCCAGAAGGTTGAATCTCAGCTGAAATACAATGCAAGTCCTTTCACACTCACTTGGACAAAATAATGTAGCCTCTAGATGGGAAACTAGTTCAGCTTATAATGCGAGAAAAAGTAATAAAGGATTTAAAATATTCCAGTTGCTGTAGGAATGTCTACCTATTGCTTTCTTGCAGAGGCTACGCTATGGTGAGCATTCATTGGCATAGCCATTCCCAGAAAACACCCACGCAGGGAATGCTAAAATTGCAATTTCTGATATATTTCCTTCTTAGGGAGCTGTTCAATCCATTCTTAAGATGGGTTTGAACAGAAAGGATATTCTCTTGAGTTACAGAGGCAAGAAAACTGGGAAAAGAAAGGAAGCTTGTAGAGTTGTCACCAAACTGAGCAGCCTAATTCCTTCAGCTAACCTTCCCTGGCTTTATCTCTGGTCAAAGACAGAACAGCATCTCTGTAAGCTAATTCATGACACCAAAATCAGGCTTCTGCACAGAACCACCTTCTAGACGAATCTCTGTTTTTATCCATTGATTATAGCAAGAGAGAAGCCATCTCTGCTAGGTGACATTAAAACTTCCTGACTAGTAGTATCACCTGAGGCAAAGTCCCATCAAGAGGCTAGAGGACAAAATCACTCACAACTCTTTCTATTCTTCCATGCACATCCCGTGCTTGCTCATTTGTACACAAAGATTTTACTTATGGATGGGCAATGTGTTCCCTGATGTTTATAGTGCTGGAACACTTGTATTCATTTCCCAGATTTATCCTCAAGACCATTGCAGAATATAGATGTTCTAGATTTCATTATTTTATTTCCTGATTATGTATTCTTGTTAAATCTCACTACAGGAGAGACAGTCTTTGATTTTGAAGATCATACAGAATGGTTGTGAGACCTGTTAAAAAAAATAAGAAAAAAAAAAAAAAAGAAAAAAAAAATGAAAAAAAGTAACTATAACTATTTTTATGATCTCAGAAGGTATTCACATTAGCAAAAATATTTTAAAATGAGAAACTGTGTGCAGAAGCAAGGGATTAGGAAGTAAAAATCTCACACTCTACCCCTTTTTGTGATTGGAGGCATTCTCATGCACTTCTCTCATTTCCAAAAGGGATTAAATAATAGACTGTTTTTATTATCTAGCTCCTAGGTAACATTTTGTACATTGATCACAATCAACTTTATCAATAAAACAGCATTATTTTTGATTTTGCAGCTTTGGGACCTGGATTGTGGAACAGAAAGGCAAAGGGATTTGTCCAAAGTTCCCAGCAGGTCAGGTCAGGTCAAAAAGACACCCTGTTCCAACATCTCAATTTACCTCCATACCCACTACCTCCCACTTTGTAAATTACTCTCTTACCTACAGTGGGTTCCGAAGCTAAATTAATTAAACTTTAAGAAGCTCAGTGCTCTGGAGATTAATGAAGTGATGTATACTAAGTGCATGGTAAATATTTTATGCATTTTCTCCATAAAAGACCAAAGATTAGTATATCATTGTTCAAAATACAAGTAAGAATTTGTTTAACAAAAATGGGAAAAGGGAAAAACAAAACAAAACAATAAATAAATAAATAAATAATAATATTTTAAAAAATCATACAGAATTCTTTTACAGAAATCTATGCAAAATATTATATTTATTTCAGGTGAATGAAAAGATCCTATTCTGATAAACGGAAAATATTATTTCAAAGAAAGACCTTAAATATGTCTTTTAATAATACTACTAAATAATAATAATACTAAAAAAATCAAATTTTATCTTCCAATTTTAAAAGAAATTTAGTCAAAATTGACTATTTCCAGATAAATTACTTTTTAGCAAAGATAAACAGCTGTAGAAGTTTCCTTGTCTTTTTCTTCTTCATTCTTTATATTTTAGAACATTCTTGATGTTCATTGAGGAGATTAAAGTTATTTTGTAGTTGTTCCATTTGTGTCACTTGCAAATAAGGCCTTTGCAAAATGCTGCAGTCATTTTATTGATGGGGAAGATCTGCTCTTTGTCTTTACACTTGGGGGCAAGTGGGAAAACAATTTAAAAAAAAAATTAGGGAAATGTTGTTCATGAGGAGGATATCTGAAGTGCTTGCACTTGGCTCTACCCTTCTCGCTGAAGTCAATGGCTAAAAGTTGTCAAATGATTGCATTTTCTCAGGTATACAACTCATTTCTACCAGGAAATTTTGTCCCAGTGTTATCTGATAGTTTATACAATTTATCTGAGATTTGTGGACAAACCCGTTTAAAAGACTAATCTATCTGACTCAGCTGATGTAAAAATGAAAACACCTGCTTCTCCAACATGCAGATCTACTATCTTATGGGTAAGCATGAGATGGAGTTAGTTCACGTAGAAGCTTGCCATGAAGTGTCATCAGCCCAATTCAGTGCCACACACTCCCTTCTCAATGGACTCCATGTGTCTAAGAACTTTATTCATTGAAAAAATAAGTGTCTCTGAAATATCAAGATCAGACACACAACCCTGTCCAGCAGCTTGAGTCCGTTACACCACTTTAGGCTCACAGTGAGAATATTTAGGATATTTCAAAGATCTCTGGAGAATCTTCCTAAATATCATTAAGACAACTCTTCCAATACTTCTGAAAATCCTGCAAAATATTATAGTAATGGAAGGAAATGAAACTAAAGTATCCCATGGTGAAACTTTTTCTATTACTTATGTTTCAAAAAGTATTAGACAATTTTATATAAAGTCTGTTACTATCATATGTGTAAATGTTTGCTCTGTAGTATGTGCTTTTGAGCACTCAGATCTTCCCGTCTACATCTGTTCCTATATTATTGTTTCTATTATTGTTTCTATCTCTTTTATTGTTTCTATTATTGTTTCTATCTCTTCAGTATTTTTGCAATCAGAACCGTAATCTCACCTTACCAATGCATTGTAATGATTTGCTTAGTTTTAGTTAATGAGATACTTCTGTTTATCTTTCTATTTCAAGAATCTTTACTGATCTAGTTCCTGTTTAACAGTAACAGTTGGAGTTGAGCTGATTGCATTAACATGGTTTATTTGGCCTTGATATCAATGTCAGCGTACCACTGATTCAAAATGTTTGAAAGTAAGCTAAATGGAGGATTAATGAGGGAGACTATTCCATGGAGTGGTATTTTTCTAACCGGAACAAAACTCCTCCCAGATTTGCTGAAACAAAATTGCCACAATGGGGACCTCAAGGTCCTCCCCCCCCCCCAAAAAAAAAAAAAGATAACTGGCAAATCCCACCTGCCTGATTTTTCAACTGATATTCTTGCCTATGCACATAATGTTTTTCAAGCCTGTGTAATTTCATTTTCAGTGTATTATAGCAAGTCATGAATAGAAGTAAATTTCAACAGAGTCCTGTGATTTTTAAACAAATCTCATATTTTCCTGTGGCCTAAGTGGTGGATATTTGCATTTAACAACACTGTAATGGCTTTCCACTAGCATTTACCACTTTTATCTTCTTGGACAAGGTATTAGGACACTGAATTAGAAGCTGTCAACCTTGTAAGCAACATAGACTTAAATGCTGTAAGTTCCCATTTGCCACAAATGGGAGATCTGTAATAATCTACTCAGACTGAGCTCTTTCCCCATGAGGTGCTCTGGCTAAGTGCCTGTGTTGCATTACCACTTTTGCATGTAATGGCTGCAAAAAAAGCTCATGGGCAAAAGTCAAGTGGTAAAAGAAAACTTTTCTTAAAAGCTGTAGTTCAAGGGGGGAAAGAGCTAATAAAGCCTGGCTTTCAACAGCTCTTTCTGATAGCTAGTAAAATATGTTTGTCTTTCCCTTGATGGAGACTCCAAAATAATGTCCCTTTTTATGTAGCTGCTTACTTTTCTGAAACTCTTTTGTAGTTTGCTTTGGATTTCTACTTCTTCAACAGATTTTCTTGAAATTAGTCAAAGATCTCAAATGTTACTAAGCTCAGACAGGTAGATAGACATATGCACACACACAAAGTATGAACAAACAAGCCTCATTGCTTTACAAGCCTGAGGTAAAAATAACATTTTGGAATTTCCACTGCCAGAGTTTGAGAACTTCTCATTACAGGATCAGGAATGAACCTTGGCTCTGCTGACTGGAGCCCTTTATTGTAGACAGTGGGATTATTGTTTAACTTCCAACAAAATATTTCCTACTTCTTCCAGGCCTCATGTGAGAAGTGGGTAAATTACTTAAGAGCAGAAATCTAAATCCCACCATGGCTATCAGAACTTTTCTCAACGTTCTGAGGAGCACCAGAGGAATCGTAGGTGAGGAATAATTGGTTTGACATGCTTAATCTATTAACTGTGCATGAATGCATGTGAGCATGTTGCAGTTTCCCCACATTAATTCACTGACTGGGGATAGCTTACCTAATTCCAGTCAGGAAAGTTGGTCCTGGCATGTCATCAGCACAGAAACTTTCTGCAAGATGGTCTGTGAAATGCTGGAGAGCATGAAGGTGAATACAGAGCATTACTCTGTTTTCCATAGTAAAGGAACAAAGTGCTCACCGTGCAGTGTACAGATAGCAACACTGCTGCTAAAGTAAACACAAGGACAACCTTTTTCACACATACTGCTCTTTCAAAACTACAGCGTGTATAAACATTTAAAAACAAAAGCAGTCATTGAACTTCAGTGGGTTGGGAGGATAGTGCAAAAGGAAGTTAAATAAGCACATGTCCATCAATTGCTGCTTATTTCTGACTCTATATGTCTTTATTCTTCATCCTTGAGATCTCCCATTCCCGTTACACTTGTTCTCCTTCTCTATGGTAGGGAACCTCCACAATGAAATGGACTCTGGCAAAGCAGCTTCCCTGCGAAGGAAGAATTTGCCCAATGGAAGGATCACCTCTCCCTGGCCTGAGTCCTCTCCCACACTATATTCCTGACTCTTATATCTGAGAAATTATTTTCTGTCCCCATCCTACTGCCTACACAACATCAATTTAGTCAAAGCAGGTGGCAAGTACAGAGATACAAGTTGTTCACGCATAGCATCCAGCTATTGGATAACAGGATGCAGTGGTACATGCTAAACATGTTAAACTTTTCCATCTGAATTTAAGCTAAACATTGTAGCCTATGCCTTGCAACTGAGAAACATGAATTTATAACAGGCAAAATCTGTGCTTATGGTTACCACAGAGAAATATCACCCTTGCATACGTCATCCTGGGGAAATGTAAAGCACTGTTGAGGCACATCTGAAAAAGTTAACAAGGATCAGTGTTAATAACAACTGTTCAGATGAAGGCCTACAAAAGTACAAATCAGCAACTTCAAAGGCAGTACAAATTAGTGCATATGCTTACAAAACTGAAATCATCCAAGAATATTTGTAAAACCTCAGGCAGAGATGCCTGACATCTCCTTGGAAAAAGTGATGAGCTTTTCTTCATCTATCACTGGCCTAACAATGAACTCAAATCTTGCAGAAAGTGCATTGTACCTCATTGATGAGTTCCCCTGTGTTTGACAACCCTGTATGAAAAACAGCTGATGAAGCAGACACAAGAGGCATGATTATTTCTAGCACCACACATCAGAAGACTAACTTTATGCTTTTTTCAATTTGTTTTTCTAATAGAAAAAGAAACCCTTCAAAAGCATGAAAGGATGTCTCTTGAAACTTTGTCAAAAGGTGTTTTTGTCAATTAACTAAAATGAAGGAGTGGATTATGAAATAGTGGCAAGCTGTATTGAAAACTGTTGGGAGGAGTTATTCACAAATTGCCTCATCTTGGGTAGTGGAAAAACTGATAAAATCTCACCGAATTTGAACCAGACTGGCCATTTCTATAAGCCAGATAAAATTACTATAGCCATGACACAACCAGTAATTACAGGTTTTAATAATTTTTGCCAGAAAAAGAAATGTGGAGGATTTGCAGAACACTTTGTTTGTCAGTGACTGAAAGACTGAAAGAAAGAAATACTGCAAGAAAGAAAGATTGTAAGAAAGATAGGAAGAAAGGAAAGAAGAAGGAAGAAAGGAAGGAAGGAAGGAAGGAAGGAAGGAAGGAAGGAAGGAAGGAAGGAAGGAAGGAAGGAAGGAAGGAAGGAAGAAGGAAGGAATGAAGGAAGGAAGAAAGGAAGGAAGGAAACTCCCCAGGCATATGCAGACTAAATTAACTGGGGAAGTTCACGCTAACATTTCAGAAAATTGAACTGATTAAACTTTGTATCTCCAGATACCAGCTGTGACTATGAAATGTGTCAAAATCAATGTTCTTCCCAATGAGAAAATCCCACATATGCTTTGAAGCAATAGAATTGACTCAATTTTGGTAAGTATGGTTGAAATTTTGGGATGCTCTGTCATTTTCCAAAGTTGTATTAAATTATAGCACTATTTCTTTCATCGTGTAATTATTTTAAATATGCTAACATTGTTTCATACTACTTACTAGTTCTTTAATGATTTTTTGTGGTACACTACCTGATGAATTAATTATCCACAGATGTACACAAGTGGTTACATTCAAGAAATTCTGTCTTTAGAGAAGTGCAGATTGCTTGAGATGTAGAGTATTTGAATCAACTATATGTAATATTTTAGCTAGAAATTTAAATCACCACATTTTGGAAACCAAAAGACTAATATGTTCTCCAGTTCTCCAGCAAAAATCTGGAAAGTTGGTAACTTTGCAGTTTTTCATGGTCAAGATGGAAAGTTAAGAAAAAGCTTAAATGTCCACTGATGGGACTGGGAAGGATAACAACTTTTCTACCATATTTCACCTCTTCATTGCATTTTGATAGCCCTTTCCTGCATAGGATTAAATCTCTAAAGGGAGATCTGTGTCTATATCTTTCGTATGCTTTCTTTTACCACCTGAAAGACGTGCCATTATATACTTGGTTTCAGATCCCAGACCAGTTCCATCACCTCCCTGGCTCTTCTTTCCATTGTTATTTCATCCTCATTATACACAAATAGGCCCTTTCAAGCAATTCATCTCCTGGATTTTTTACATGTGTCAGCTTCAAATCAAACTGACTCTTTTCTTGATGCATGTTGGAATGTGGAGTAATATCACATAATTTTAATCTTGTTCATTTTAGCCATGAATACTCAGTTCATATCCTCTTCTCTTAAGACTCTCTGGAAGGCTGTATTTAACACTTTTATAGCAATATTTTAGTTTATATAACTTCACTTTATCTTATTTCTTGGTGTTTTCGAGATCCCCTGTTCAGTTTGTCATATAATTTGGATTTCATCGTCACTTCCCTTTAGGAGAACAATTCTAGAAAAATAAAGGTATTAGAAATTGCTGTTTAAAAAGACATAAAGACGTGATCATTGAAAAGAAGTGTTTTAAAGTGTTTTAAATTTCATGGGTAGGGATAACAGGATAACATTCATTAACATAAAAATGAATTGTCTTTTGTGACCTCTTCCTTGGATATTAAATTAACCTCTCATATTAGTATTATTTTATTTATTTATTTATTGGTGGGGGTACTTAGTATTTGCCAGCTACAAACAACAGAAAGATTTGAAGCATAAAAGAAATGCTTCTGACCACTATATGTTCTTATGGCCTATCCACCTCAGAGTTATTGATGGAAAATTATTCATTAGGCATTGCTGTAAAATATTTTCTGTATAATGCTGAAGTGCTCAGAGGAAAGAAAAAGAGCTACTAAACAAAAATAATGACAAGATTGCAGGTCTTGAACTGCATTAATAAGAAGTGAATTTACTTAATGTACACTAGGACACAAAATAATGATCTGAATTCTACAGAAGCTTTTGTTCAAGAGTTCATGTCGTGGGTAAAATTGTCTGAAGTTAATAGGAATTAAATGCCTCAGAGACACTACTTTAGACACTGTATTTTCAGCTTACTGAGCAAGAAAAAAAAAAAAAAAAAATCTAACATTTTCCCATTTTCCAAAGTCCTTTGTTTTCTATGATCTTCCTGACATAATCAATCGAAAATTCATAGGAAACAACCTTGTATATGCTCATGCACAAAAATCAGTGAAGGCTTATATGAAGTCTCATGGTATAATTACTCAGAATTTTGAGATTACCTACAGCCATTTGTGTTGATAGGGTATTCCACAAAAATTCTTGTGGCTGTGTTGTCTCTTCCAGTTTTTAATAAATCCATATTCATACCAAATTTGTTCTTGAGCTGAGCAAAGGTTTTTGAGCGTAGAAATCACTCAGAGTCAAAATAGCCCATACCTAGAAGTGAGCTATATAATCCCACTCTGAGAACACAGTATAATATAGAAATAGCTGAATCAGGTAAGACCAACTCAGTGGTTAATACTGATTGTGATGTATTTGAAATGATCAAAAATTTCCTTTTTCTTTTTCTTCCCATGATTTTTTCTAATCATTTTTGAAAACATTAAAGCTTCCAGCATCCACCGCGTTCAGGGGACAAGGACATCATGTCTGGGTGAAGAAAAATATATTTTTGGTCTACAAACCTACTGTCTGTTAGTTTGACATACTAGTTCTTGTACTGGAAGAGACAGTGAACAATAATTTCCTATTCACTTTCTCCATGCCATTTATGCTTTCACAAATCACCTTCCACTCATCTTCTTTACCCATACTGAAAAGTCCTGGTTAATTTATTTGTTCCTAATATGGAAGATATTTCATGCCTCTGATTACACTTGTTCTTGAAAACTTTTCTAGTTTTACAACATCCTTTTTGAAAGTGTTGGGTAATGGAAAGAAAATCATCCTAAATTGAGGGCAGTAATCAAAATGCAGGTGTACATAGCTTTATACAGTAATGTGATGTTTTCTAGTTTGTTCCCTACACTTTTCCTAATACATTCTGATATTTGGTTTGCCTTTCTGAGAACTACTGAGTGCTGAACTGACATTTTTATCAGAGTATTTTTTATAACCACAAGATTTTGTCTCTTGGTCATAGTTATCAGTTCAAAATCCATCACTCTATTTACAGATTTTTATTATTATTTTTTTTTTTATTGCTTGCCTTTGCTGTGTTTCATCCTAAAGCCACGGAAAACTATAAAAAAGTAATCTTTAGCTGTGATATTGCAGAGAAATAAGCCAGTTCACACTATGTGATATGTCACATAATCTCCTCCTTTAACTCTGCTCTAGTTTGTGCTGAGTCCAGAGCACATTTTTGAGACTTTCTTGAAAATCTGCCCAGGTTTCATCTCCACTGGTGGTGGGAATGAAAGACCCCATTTCACTCTACATTCCACCACAGTAAGGGAAAGAGGTGACCAGATGTTCCCCCTCCTACCAGGCAGCAACAGCTTTTATGAGGGTGAAAAAATATGTATCTCTGGATCTTATTATTGCACAACATTTTATGTTCAATTGTGAAAAAGGAGGCAGGTGACTAACTAAGACTGCTTAAGTCCAGATGGGACTATTTGGAAGAGGATGTGTTGCCTGTAGTTGTGAGGTACAGAGGTGAAGTGGCGATGTAGGAGGTGGCTTTGTAATAAGTCACTTTTTTATAACTTGAGTAGCTGAGCTTCTGTCACATGCATATCACCTGTTGTACCTTATCAAGCATGCCTCTGATGTTTTTGATGTACTTCATTCATTCATTCTTAACATACAAAACAACATTTGTGGGCCTGGTCTCATAAAAGCTGATCACTAAGACCCTTGGGGCACAGGAAACCAGCAAATATATGCTTTTTTTTTTTTTTTTTAAAAAAAAAGGGGGGGGGGGGGTAGTAACCAGGAAAAAAAAGGAGATAAATATAAGTATATATATATATATATATATATATATATATGACCTAGCACAGGAAACAAATCTAATGAAGGAATGTCCTCAGCTTTCACAGGAAATTATTTTCATTTTATGCCATTTTCTGCCTTCATAAAAAGTAACAGAGTTGACCTCCTGCACTCCTACCTAACCTTTCAGCATCAAGGACTGGAGAAGAGAAGTGTTGCTTCAACCAACAACATGCCATTAAGAGTTTAAATGGGAACAGACTCTTTTCAGCATGGGCAACTTAACTGTCACACCACAGCCAATATTTTCTGAAACAGAGCTTAGTAAGAGAGTGGGGGTATATGCTGTTTTATAACCAAATATAATATATTTAAAACATGCTTCATTTTTTAGAAAAAGCAGTGAGCACTTGCTTTCTGGCAAACAGATCCCAACTGACTGAATTCAGAATCACTGACTATTCCTTAAATCCTAATAGATTGTAATAAGCAGTTTAAAGAAAGGCTGTAATAAATTACTGGCAGCTGTTAATAGGTTTAACCTGACACTTTTTGTCATACACATTGCTGATTCTGTTTGGTTTTGATTTAGGGCAGAAGTTGAGATAATGTTTTCATTTTATCTCATGCAGTCCACATTTTAGTTCACCTTACACTTGAGAAGGAGCTGAATATCTTCCTGCATGACAGACCATGTATTCACATCTTTTATTGCTGATGTGATATCTAAGGAAGAAATCGCGTTGGATATGGGCTGACTCAAAGCAAGATAATCCCACAATGTCCTTAGGTCATGCTTTTAATGCTGGAAAAGTTGGCAGTTAAAACTCTCATGTTTGTTTTCTCATGATAAAAATGTTCAAGGTAGAAAAAATACTGTAAAACTACTAGACATAAAAATGTAATTTCTTAACGTAGCTGCTTCTGGAGACAATTTTACAAAATTTTTTAGGTCAGGAGGTGAGTGCCCATGTCCCTTCCTCTTCATTAGGTAGGCTTGTTAAAACTACAGAAAACAAGCCTCAGAAATGCAGGTCAAAGGAAAACTCACATAGAACTGATGATCAGCCTTTAAGAAAAAAACTTATCTGCACCATATTCAATTTCTTTCCCTAACTTATTGAGACACCATTAACTGGTGTCTCAAATTAACACCAGTGCAATGAGTCTTTGTAAATTAATGAGTTTAATAAGTGAACAAGAATCAATCAGTCTCCCTTGTTTCAAAACTGCTAATAAGAACTTAAACGGAGTATAAACCCCTGAGTCACAGCCTCTTGCTAATAACATGCTTTTGTCTCTGAAGAGAATAATTAAATCATCATCACATTCCTTTTACTCTGTATAACTTCCTGTATGATATGAATTTAGATCAAAACATGCCCTTTCTCCCCTAAGGGTTCTTTGTTACATTGCTTAGGAAAATGGTTTCATGAATGACTTTTGTCCTTGAAGGGATACAAATCAGGCAAGGAAGTTACCTATGTTGATTGCCTGAACCTCAAAAGGACTTGATAAGCCAGACACACCCTAATATTCTATAACTGTGTTAGATAACACAGAGCTTGCTATCAAGTAGAAGCTGTGAACATGTAGACACTGACACAAGTAGTACAAAAGGTAGGTTAGATTGACAGTGCAGGGGTATATCGACAAAAGAGGCATATCTGAAATAACAGAACATTCAGAATCTATTTAGTACTGTAATATCCAACACTAAAATACATGTGAAACTGAGGTTAGGTCAAAGATGTAGGGAAATAAGATTTTGCCATAAAGATGGCAGAAGACCCTAAGAAGAGCAAAAGTCTAAGTGAAAAGTATGCTACACTAGATTTTCTCTCTGGCTACAGATCCTGGGTCACAAAGAAAAAAATATATATATATATTGTAGCTGGTTAATATTACTAGTTTCTGGATCAGGTAAAGTTTATTGAATACAGAATGTGGAGAAAGATCAGAGGCTACCAAGTCTCATAAAATGGTGATAATGGGTGACCTTTGTAACCTGCATATAAACTGGTCAAATGTCGCAATGGGAAAAGGTTAACAGCAGCAATTTCTTGCTACCTGAAATGATTGCTTTTTGGAATAACTATTAAACAACTGTATTTCCATCTGCCGGTATGTTCTTAGTTCAAACAGGTAGTGTATTATTATTAACAGCTGCATATCTCATACAGTCATGATGAAGTTCATGGAGTATAGTTAGGTCAGAGCACCAGGAAAATGAATAAAGTGCAGAACCACATGTAAGGTGACCTGGTTTCTATTTCCCATCCTACCAGAGATCTGTTGAGTGATCTTGAATTCAAGTTCCTTGGCTTTTTTGGACTTTCATCTTGCCATCTGCAAAAATGTACTGTCCATTCACCAAAGTTTCTGGGAAGCTAAGCTCACGGCTATGTAGAGAACTTTCAGATCCTCTAACAAAGATGATGGGTAGAAGTGTAAAACATTGTTATGCATGCTGAACAATTATTGTTTATGGTCTGTGAATGCCACAGGAGAATGTCATCTTTCAGCAGATGGTCTAAATCAGCAACATTGGCTCCAATTAGACTAAAAATACCATGACTGAGACCAAATACATGAAGTCCACTCAGTCATTGACATCATGGCAGATTAATCTTCTTTAACAAGGGAAAAGCATACTCTTATTTCAAGTGGTGATGGAAAAAGTCTGAGAAGGCTCAGCATAGTGGCAGGAGCATCAGTGAACTATTTTCCTACTTTCTGTGGTGCACAGATGGACATCCTAGCTCCCTGTGGGAAGGAATCTGTAAACTATGAGCTTTAAGTTCCTTGTAATACATGGCTCCAACTATCAGCTGGTCAACAGGTTTTCTTCTTCCACATAGAAGAGGGACCCCTTTGTTCAACACTAGAGCTTTGCTTTGGTGGACAAACCATGAAGTTAAACCCACAGACATTTTTTGCATTTATGCAATTTACAAACTGCCCCAAAATGTTGCTTTCTTTGTTTCCTTTTACCTTTAGCAAGCAAACTCCTGATTCTGAATTTTGTTTGTACAATATTTCCAAAAGCAAGAGCTACATAGCCCCAAATCTCAGTTTGTTATTTCCATCTTCATTTTATCGATCACTTTATGGCCCAGCTTTAGGATGTGTTTGTCTCCTCTTAGGCATATAGATGTTAATTTATCACTTGAAAGATGAGTGAGTGCAAAGTAGCAACCTCCCACAAAATGAGTGCCACATACAATTTTCAGTACATTTGCTACTTGACTCCTTAATCCCAAATAACTAATGCCACCTACAGATATGCATTTTCCAGAGTTTTTATTTTTAAAATGCCTGCACTAAATTTCAATTTAATATATTTGTCTCCCTATATCTTGAGCCAAATTACCAAAAGACAGGCTTGATTAATCTGTGACCACAGATAATTAATCCTCCTACTGCATTTGGTTTAGTGCAACCAGAACCTATTTTGGGGAGAAGAAACATTGTCTTTTTTCTGGGCTACTGCCCTGGGAAAGGGCGAATTTTGCAGGCTGGTATGCTTTTCTCTGAAGAGTGTCTTTTCTTTTTAATTATGTTTAAATATGAAAGGAAGTAAGAACAAAGCTTTTTAAAGATGGGTATGTAGAAATAAGATTTCAAATCTATTTAGGGTATGGTCCTACAAAGAATAAATGTGTTCATAGCTTTGTAGAAACTCAAGGCCTATCCTCAGCTTATGCACATTCTAAGCTTAGGCATGATCAGACCTCTCACTTCAAAATAGAATTGTTCTTATGTTGTAGGAGACTGAAAGATCTTCAGCTCATTAACTGTCTACCTACTTTTTCATTTGTTTATAAGAGGCTAAAAATTGTTGCCCCAGCTGGAAAATGTCAGCCCATAAATGTGCAAGACAAAGATTAATTAAAGGAAGTATATGTGCAAAAACATATGTTTCTACATATGCAGGTGCAAGTGCAAACGTGTAAAAAATGGGCTCTTGATTCTGTAAATGTAAATTTTAAGTTTATCTCCCTCTTTGCTTCAGTGCAACCTTAGAGTCCACGTGCTTAATTTAAGAATATACTTGTCTGAGAGTTGATCTTTATACCAAGGATGTGTTCTCTATATGTATTCCAAGCTGAAATGATAATGAATGGGTCAAACATTGAGGGAAAAGTACATAAAATATAATTAAATAAATAAATATTGGTTGCAAAGATGAGGTACACCCATTTTTTTTGTGTCTGATATGATCCTCCATCAGGAGGATCCACAGTGACTGTGACCTCACTGTAACACTGCTCATCTCAGCTAACGTGTCTTGCCAATCTACCTGTGAGTCCCACTTCATCATGTAGGAGGTGCAGAAATCTGTGCCCAAACTCTTCACAGATTAGTACCTCCATAGGGTATGGTTCGGTGCTCTTTTGGGACATGACTTCTAGCCCAGAAAGCAGGACAGCCTTCGGGATAATTAGCTTGAGCACTGTGCCTACTTATACGGATTCCCTTGCACTTGGGCACATGCTGCCCTCAAACTCTCAGGCAGCCAGAGCTGAGACTCAGGAGTTTGTATTACCCCTTTCCTTTCTCCTGCAGAGTACTCAGTCAAGGATAAAAATCTCTCACAGCTCTCTTTTCAGACCTGTGAGTGGGCTCTGTAGAAGCTGGAGAAATTCTCAGGTTCTAAAGCAGGTCTATATAATATACTGCACTTTGAGACAGGATAAGTAAATATATGAGAGAATATAAATACAGTGCCTATAAAGCTGTTTTACAGTCACTTTTCAGAGTGTGTCTGCTCTTCAAAATATTTAGAGATATTTTTTAATATTTTATTGAATATCCTGGTTTACAAGTGCCTAACAACTCCACAGTGTAATGCCTGACACTTCCTGCCAATATCTGTAGCTTCTAGTGTTTCAAACAGTGTATTTCAGCAATAATATCAACTGAGTTTATTCAATTCAATTTGCATTCTCTGGCAATGATATGAAATGATATGAAGAGGCAGAATAAGGAGTCCAGCAGAGCAATGTGTTTTCTAGCATTGGCTAAAAGAGAGGAATTCTTTCCCTTTTTTTTTTTTAAAAAAAGTCATAATTTTCAGGAAAGAAAAAATATGTTATGCATTGGGATGAGAAGTCAAGACTGAAGTTTTACATGCAAACTTGCTCTTTTCCCTTCACAGATACTTTGTGTTATTAATTATTCACTAGGGAAAAGCCTGAAATTTAAGCATTGCACTTCTCATATATATCCTAATTGTCAGATGAGAGAGGTTGCACCTTTTTCTTGATCTCTGTCTTTGTGTCTCAGGTCTATGACGAAACAGCTCAGAAAAAAAAAGAAAACAGCATCTTTGTTTCATAGTATATGATAGCCAGCAGGTAAGAAAATTCACCTGGGAAACTAGAGAAAGCATGCACATGTTAGCTTCTCTTTTAAAGTTATACTACTACTCAACTGTTTGTTTCTGCTGAAAGCTACAGCCTCAGTAATTATTTGTGTTTTTTGTTACTTCTCTGGTACCGAAAAGAGGAAAAAAATATATTTTAATTTGTAATGGAAACACCTAGTACTTGTGTAAATTGCTCTGTCTCAGAAGAGGGGCTGAACCTTGTTAAAATGTGCTAATGCTATTTCAAGTAGTAATAACCTGTAGTTCAAATTCCTGACTTGAATTAGAAAGACAGTTACTCTAAAACTGTAACTGTCTCATAAGAAGCCTAGACTTGCTTTCTCAGTTTTCATGAGAAATTCCCCTCCCATCAGTGAAGTTGGTTCAAAACTCTAAGACTGAGTGACAGAGGTGATTTCTCACCTAGGGTGTCATGTTGGGTTCAAGCCATAGTGTAGTGAGTTGTAAATATTCTTACAGATCAGGACAGTGTCAAGAGGAAATACTGCCACCACTACTAATATATAGGGCTGCTGACTTGTGTTTTGTTATAGAGGTCCAAGTTTACTTCCCACAGGTGAAGGAGAAAAGACAACCTGGGCCCCTTATACACACTGACGGCTGACCCCGAGATACTTGGCTAGAAGAGAAATAAATCTCTATTAACCCACTCCCATTTTTTTCCTCTCTTTTCCCCACCACCATGGGAAAAAACAAAACAGCACAAAAAAAAAAAAAAAAAGGCAGCTAATTATTAGCAATACAATTAAGTATCAAAACATTATTAAATCCCTTAATTCACATATAGCTTCCAAGTAACCAAAATAGTATTTTTTTTCTGTTATTTTTCTTAGTCCAGAATATATTTGGCAGCTGCTCTTTGGTGCTAAAAGTTTCAGCCCAGTTTCTAGAGGACAAGAGGGTATTTGTTTGGCATTTATGGAAGTAAACCACCATGTTTAAACTGACAGCTCCACTTCTCAGCCCCCATGGACGATAATATTTATAAGCAGTGAAATAAATTTGTTTGACTCTGTATGTTTCTTATTTGGCATCAATTACTAGAGGGGACATTGTCCTAACTGTTAGTAATAATCCTGACCTTCCTTTTTGCGCTGTCTTCATATTGTTGGACCTTAACAATAAAGAATAGACTTGAATTACACTGTGGTATGATCAGAGGTTTGGCATAAACACAGAAAAATACATTAGAGTTCCTCAGGTTTAAATGGACTTGATGGGTTTCAAGTGGAGGAGAAGTTGTGCTGTGGCAAGGCAAACAGTAAATATTGCTTTTGTTGGTGACAGCAGATCTAGGCTTGCTGGTGACTTGTGAGAGGGTGAGAGCAACTGAGACTGAGTCTGTGCTCCTTCAGTGTCAGCTGGTGGTGGTGAAACAAGGGCATCCAGTTAAGAGCACCAGGTAAGCCTCCAGGATGAGTGTTATGTCTAATTATGGCTATACTGATGAAAGAAGATAAAAATGAAGTCAGAAAACAGCACATTAACTGCCTTTCACCTCCAGACAGCCCTTTGTGGTAAAGGCTCTGTCCAGCCAACAGCACTAGCAATGCACTGCAGGAGATTCTCAGAACAGTAGCCAGATTTGAGAACTTCAGATCAACAAACATCACTGTCAGATCAGTAATTGGTCCTTTTCAAGTTTTAGTCTCAGTTGCACCTTCTCAAATCCACATGACTTGCATTAGGGTTAGTCAAGACAAAGTTAATTTCAGTAACCTCACCAAAGAATAGACTGAGATAAGTTAAATACAAAGGTAAAAGGGAAAGTCAAAGACAGTGAAGAGTTTCTAATGAACATCAACTAGGTAGAGATCTTCAGCCTTAAAAATTGATGGGGAAGGTCTTCATTTTTCAGTCATCCGCCACCTTTCTGATGATGTTTTAGGAATGTTTTACAATAATATCAAAGAAAAAAAAAAAAAAAAAAAAAAAGGCATGAAAAGCATGTGAATCCATAATGTCCATCAACACTCACACTTTGCAGAACTAAGAATAGGGGTCATAAATGGTTAGTGACTATAAGTAGACCTTCTCAGTAATCTTTTCCCAAAACAAAACCCTGAAGTACAGTTTTGTTAAAGAAACACAGACAAACAATACTGTTGTTTTCTTTTGAAAGTGACTGAAAAGGCAGCGATGTTATATAACTGCCTGTCCTTTCCTCCTCCACTTACTCCAGTTGCACACTCAGTAATGTACTTTAAATTGGTTATTGTTAAGTGAATTTTCCTAAATGGAAGTGGGAGAATTGAGCATGGAGCCAAACTTTGGATCTGGAAACCTCTGTAATTTGGGGCGACTGAATGAGTATCTGAACACTGTGGCTCAGACCTCTTCCTAAAATATAGTGTTTGACCTCTATCTGCACTCATTATGTCCCCTTCTCAGATGACTGTGGCTCCTTTGCATGTTGTGGCCAACTGCTTCAAAACAAGACTGTACAAGACAGCTTCAAGATAATGAAAAGTAAAAGCAGTAGGAGTTTTTTTCTAATGTGTTATTCTGTGGCATGTTTTTTCATTATAGCCTGAAGAAATTTTAAGTGAAAAACTGAGTGTAGTTAAATCATGATGTCTTATCTCTTGAATCAGACCACAATAATAACTGCAAGTTTGGGAGTTTATTAGCATTTGCAGACAAATTTGCATGTTCATTTTAGCAGTTTTATTTTTATGATGAGTCATCAAGATCTGTTGCTGCTCATTGCCTACTGTGGTAATAACCAAATATTCTCCCGTAATTTACAAATGACTGCTGTGAATTTTGGCTTCAACCACCCTACAACATCTGTTAAAAGCCACTGGATATTCTCATACAAATAGGAAGCACCAGAATAACATGGCTACCATAAATTTAAAAAGTTTAGACTTCAAGGATCTGAGACCATGCCAAGTGGAAGAGTTCATCATATTCCATTGGGTTTGATTTGCCTTAGTGTGTAGGGAAGTAAAACAGAATCACAGAATCACAGAATTTCTAGATTGGAAGAGACCTCAAGATCATCGAGTCCAACCTCTGACATAACACTAACAGTCCTCCACTAAACCATATCACTAAGCTCTACATCCAAGCGTCTTTTAAAGACCTCCAGGGATGGTGACTCCACCACTTCCCTGGACAGCCTGTTCCAATGTCTAACAACCCTTTCAGTAAAGAAGTTGTTCCTAATATCCAACCTAAAACTCCCATGGTGCAACTTTAGCCCATTCCCCCTCGTCCTGTCACCAGGCACGTGGGAGAACAGACCAACCCCCACCTTGCTACAGCCTCCTTTAAGGTACCTGTAGAGTGCAATAAGGTCACCCCTGAGCCTCCTTTTCTCCAGGCTGAACAAGCCCAGCTCCCTCAGCCGCTCCTCGTAGGACTTGTTCTCCAGACCCCTCACCAGTTTCGTCGCCCTTCTCTGGACTCACTCAAGCACCTCGAAGTCCTTCTTGTAGTGAGGGGCCCAAAACTGAACACAGTACTCGAGGTGCAGCCTCACCAGAGCCGAGTACAGGGGGACGATCACTTCCCTAGCTCTGCTGGCCACACTGTTTCTTATGCAAGCCAGGATGCTGTTGGCCTTCTTGGCCACCTGAGCACACTGCTGGCTCATATTCAGCCGACTATCAACCAATACTCCCAGGTCCTTCTCTGACAGGCAGCTTTCTAACTGCACATCTCCCAGTCTGTAGCTCTGCTTGGGGTTATTGTGCCCCAGGTGCAGGACCCAGCACTTGGCCTTGTTGAACTTCATGCAGTTGACCTCAGCCCATCAGTGCAGCCTATCCAGATCCTCCTGCAGAGCCTTCCTACCCTCGAGCAGATCAACACATGCACCTAACTTGGTGTCATCTGCAAACTTACTGAGGGTGCACTCAATGCCCTCATCCAGATCATCGATGAAGATATTAAAGAGGACCAGCCCCAGCACCGAGCCCTGGGGAACGCCACTAGTGACTGGCCTCCAACTGGATTTGACTCCATTCACCACAACTCTTTGGGCCCGGCTATCCAGCCAGTTTCTGACCCAACAAAGCGTATGCCAGTCCAAGCCAAGAGCAGCCAGTTTCTTGAGGAGAATGCTGTGGGAAACAGTGTCAAAAGCCTTGCTGAAGTCAAGGTAGACCAAATCCACAGCCTTTCCCTCATCCACCAAGTGCATCATTTGTCATAGAAGGAGATCAGGTTCATCAAGCAGAACCTGCCTTTCATAAACCCATGCTGAATGGGCCTGATTGCCTGCTTGCCCTGCAAGTGCCGTGTGATGACTCTCAAGATAATCTGCTCCATGAGCTTCCCTGGCACTGAGGTCCCCAGGTCTGCCCTCCAGTCCTTTTTGTAGATGGGCGTCATGTTTGCTAGCCGCCAGTCAACTGGAACCTCCCCCGATAGCCAGGACTGTTGATAAATGATGGAAAGCGGCTTGGCCAGCTCCTCCGCCAGTTCTCTCAGTACCCTTGGGTGGATCCCATCCAGCCCCATCGACTTGCGCACATCCAAGTGCCATAGCAGGTCGCCAACCATTTCTTCGTGGATAGTGAGGGCCACATTCTGCTCCCCATCCCCTTCTGCCAGCTCAGGGTACTGGGTATCCAGAGAACAACCGGTATTGCTGCTAAAGACTGAGGCAAAGAAGGCATTAAGTACCTCCGCCTGTTCCTCATCTTTTGTAACAAGGTTTCCCCCTGCATCCAGTAAAGGATGGAGATTTTCCTTAGTCCTCCATTTTGCACTGATGTGTTTGTAAAAAGATTTTTTGTTGTCTTTAATGGCAGTAGCCAGATTGAGCTCCAGATGAGCTTTGGCCTTTCTAATTTTGTCCCTGCACAGCCTCATAACATCCTTATAGTCCTCCCCTGTGGCCCGCCCTTTTTTCCAAAGATTATAAACCCTCTTTTTTCTCCTAAGCTCAAGCTGCAACTCTCTGTTGAGCCAGGCTGGTCTTCGTCCACATCAGCTTGTCTTTGGGCAGGTGGGGACAGACCACTCCTGCGCCATTAAGATTTCCTTCTTGAAGAGCGCCCGGCCTTCCTGGACTCCTCTGCCCTTAAGAAATGCCTCCCAAGGGATTCTACCAACCAGTGTCCTGAGCAGCTCAAAGTCAGCCCTCCGGAAGTCCAATACAGTGGTTTTGCTGGTCCCCTTCCGGGCCTTGCCAAGAATAGAGAACACCATTTTGTGGTCACTCTGCCCAAAACAGCTTCCGACCACCACATCTGCCACCAGCCCTTCTCTGTTTGTGAACAGAAGGTCTAGCGGGGCACCACCCCTGGTAGGCTCACTAACCAGCTGCGTCAGGAAGCTATCTTCCACGCTCTCCAGAAACCTCCTAGACTGCTTTCTCTGGGCTGTGTTGTGCTTCCAGGATAAGTCAGGGAAGTTGAAGTCCCCCACGAGAACAAGCGCTGATGATTTTGCAACTTCTGTCAGCTGCCTGTAGAACTCCTCATCTGTCTCCTCATCCTGGTTCGGCGGTCTATAACAGACCCCGACCAGGACGCTAGCCTTGTTGGCCTTACCGCCGATCCTAACTCAAAGGGACTCAACCTTGTCATTCCCAGCCTCGAGTTCCACAACATCGAAAGACTCTCTAATATAAGGAGCCATACCACCACCCCTTCTGTGCTGCCTGTCCCTTCTGAGGAGCTTATAGCCAGTCATTGCAGCACTCCAGTCATGAGAGTGGTCCCACCACATCTCCGTGATGGCAACCAAGTCATAGCCTGCCTGCTGCACGATGGCTTCCAGCTCCTCCTGTTTGTTACCCATGCTGCGTGTATTAGTATAGATGCACTTCAGCTGGACCATTGCCTTATCCCCCGGCCTTGCTATTGTTTGGCCTGGCACAGCTCCAACAAGCCTTGTTTCAGCCCCATCCCCCATCTTACCTAGTTTAAAGCCCTCTCAATGAGCCCCACCAGCTCCTGGCCCAGGATCCTTTTTCCCCTTAGAGATAGAGACCCGTCTGCAGCCATCAGGCCAGGTGCTTAGCAAAGTGCCCCATGGACAAAAAAAAAAAAAAAAAAAAAAAAAAAAAGATAAAGATTTGTGTGCTGGCACCAGCCCCTGAGCCATGTGTTTATCAGGTGCTCTTTTCATGTCCTGTCAGTACCTCTCCCTGCCACTGTAGGGATAGACAAAAACACCACCTGTACTCCCGCTCCCTCCACTAATCACCCCAGTCCCCTAAAGTCCCATTTGATATCCTTGAGGCTTCTCTCTTCAATGTCATCACTGCCCACCTAGACTATCAAAAGGGGTTAATAGTCAGAGGGGCGAACCAGATTGGGAAGCTTCCTGGCAACGGTCCTGACCCTGGGCCCAGGGAGGCAGCAGACTTCCCTACAGGTAGGGTTAGGCCGACAAATAGGGCCCTCTGTTCCCCTGAGTACTTTAAGTACCTTATATTTGTACTATAGTACTATACTATATTTGTACAATATAATACAAATATAAGCAAATAATATAAGTAAATATAAGTAAATAAGTACTATAAGTACCTTATATTTGTGTTAGAAGTGTTTCGTAATTGGTGTTTTGAATGGGTTCATGGAGCCAATGCTCTGCAGATCCTTCTAAATAACTGCTGGCTTTGTGCCTGTGATGCTTGGACATAGGGTTTGGTGAACCCAAAGGCTGATTTCAACCCTGTATTGTAGCAAGAGTAATGGATTACTGTTGCTAAGGTCAGAAGAAGTATCTCAGAAATCTTCAGGAAGGTAATGCCGCATGGAGCTTCAACCTAAATTATTTTAAAATAATTATTATTCTGGACCCAGCAGTGTGCCTTCAGTGGAAGTGGAACACATCTGCACTGTGAGATCTGCAGATTCTGGATACTGTGAAAGCTAAAAGAGTAAGATGTATGGCAGATCCATGACATTGTGATTGAAATCTGTCTCTGCTGAAATGCCTCAAAAGCTGTGGGGGGGGGGTTCTGCTTGGACTTGCAGACTTGCAACTGCAGTCTTGAAGCTCTCAGTGAAGGAAAAAATTGACCTCTTCCAAATAAGGACACCACTCAGTAGCAGGAATGGTCTTTTAGATCCAGACAACTTAAGTGGACAAAAACCATAAACTATCCAGAAATAAGTATCCTTTAAAAAGGAAATAAGTAACATCTTAAAAAATACATAAAAAAACAATCAAAGATTTAATTACACAAATAGGACAAATGCTCTTGGTGTAGCTTCCATCTGAAAGAATGGAATGACCCACATTACTGACCCTAGATGATATCTCTCTGTGCCTTGATCTGACTGAAACAATTTGTGACTGGGTTTAATTGTTTTCATATATATATATATATATATATATATATATATATATATATATACCTATAATTTCCTTGCTTTATCTTACATCCCCTGCTCCTCCCCCCCCCAAAAAAAAAAGAAAAAAAAATATATTTTTTTTCTTACAGTTCACTATTAGCCTTCTTAAGATATTTGGGAAGTACACTATATTGTTAACCCCGATCTTACAAAAAGGAAACAAGCACAGATGAACAAAAAGCTCCAGATTTTCAGTGAAACATAGGCATCTATAGCTTACTGATTTCTAAGTGGCTTACACAAGGTCAAAAAGGTTTTGTAACAGAATAGGGATCTGAAACAAAATTAATCCCTTACTCAATAGAACATTTTTTATCTTAACTGTTATAATGGCAATGTTTAATGGCATTTTTAAACATAATTTTTGAAAAATAATAATAAATATACTGTAAAGTTCTCAAATAAAGAATGGAAAACACATATTACTAGTACTTTAATTTTCAATTATCTATAAAATAACAGAATTTACATAGAATGACCCTTTTGGCAACACCTAAAAAGCTAAATACATTTTGAAAATGGGCAGGTGGGAAATCCTGTTGATTTAGTAGGTGCATAGTACGTTTGATTCACAAACATTTGATAGGGAACTTAATTTGGGCCTAAACTCTGTGAGTTTAACAAGACTCTTTGACAATGTAATAGAAAAGGAAATACAACAACAACAACAAAATATAAATGGCAGATTCTAGTGGGTACAATATAGTGTGAGCTATCAGACAGAAATTCACATGGTCAGCAATGTGTCAGATAGCCAATTGTTTTTAATCTTTATTTTATGTGCTGGAATGATTATAGTTTTTTGTTTGATTTGTTTTGTTTTATTTTCCCTTACACTCAGTTCGTAATTTGTCTGAATCATATACAATGAATTCCTGCTTATAGTTCAGGCAATGCAGCTCTGAGCTCAGTGGAGTTGTTACCCTTTGTGCTCCAGGCAGATCTACAGTATCTGGCTTGATTAATCTGTTTGCCTTTGTACAGTTTATTTAAAATGTCAAATGAATTGTTAATGCGGGAAAGCATTCTGGGCCAAATTCATCTTCCAGCTACACCTGTGCTGCCTAAGCAAAATCCAAGGAATCTTACAGCTGTGAAGACAGTGGAAGTTGTAGCTTAGAGTCACAACATGCTCTGATCTTGGGTACATTTGTCAATGCTTGGAAGAGCTGAACGCTATATAATTACATCTCTCATCAGTTTAAAGGAAGTTCACAAAAATTATAACAAATCTCACAATTTGAAGTCTGTTGACTCAAATTTAGATAATCAAGACTACTGCTTTTACAATGGTGTCATGTCCACACACAACAGGATTTACCTTTCACTTTTTCATATGTAGCAATTCATTCTTCTATTCTTTTTTTTTTTTTTACATACCTGTATATACAATTTTCATAGTCAGAAACATTTCTATAATCACCATCCTTCCTACCTGAAGTATTGAAGAAACAGCATAAAATTAGACTGTCTGTCTAACCAAAGATCAGTGAAGAGAGAGTAGAATATTCATAAAGATAAAAGAATTAGGGATTTAATTTGATTTAGTAACCCATGTTACGCTATTGGACAGAAACTTAACCTTAGTGTCTATGTCATGTCATCTTCCTTGGCACTTTAGCTTGTATGAGTTAGCTTTGATTAGCCAGACTAGATATATTTTATTTATTTATTTATTCTGTTTTGCTGTTGTTGTTTGTTCATTTTGTTTGTCTGATTATTTGTTTAATTTGCCATAGATATCTGGTTGTGGCTATGTAACCAGCACTGGGTGTCTGAGCACAACACAAATTTTGCAATACTTATATGGTAAAAGTCTTTTGGGAGGTTTTTAGATAGTGAAGATCGAGAAAATCTGTCATGCTTGAGGCACCCTGAAGAAGCTAAATAGGTAATGAAAATGATCCAGTCCATGAAACAGAAAGCTCTAGCAAGTTTAGGAATAACACCTATAGACCCATATGTTCCTGTGGCTAGGCAATATCCAAGTATCAAATCGAGGAATACTCCAAGGAAAACCAATGGTCATCTCCAAAACTGTGGTTCATCCCATCTTAGTATCTGAGGTAGAAGAAATTGCTCTATGGAGATACAATTCTCACCCGCCAAACTGAGACAGAGCCTGGCTTAGACTGAATGCATTACTTTGGTAGCTAGCTGAAAATAATAATAATAATAATAATAATAAAGTCATTTTAACTGATTTGCTACAATCATCATTCAGTGATTTTGTAGAAGAGTGATACAAAATCTCAGTCTCCAGAATCTCAAGTAAACCTTTCTGGACAGTCCTGCAGGCTGTAAAGCAAGCTCTTGAAAGCCAGCACTTAAGATAATCAGAAGGTAAACAAATAAGATTACACATTTCCAGGACTACCACCAAAAAAATAATACTAAACTTGGTAGTGTGCTTCCATTCAGTTCTAAAAAGATACTATTTTTTTGCTGTCTCAACAGTACTTCTTTCAGAGATTGTTTTGTATATGAACATTTGCTTTTGAGCTCAGCAATATTCTCAGAGATGCTGGTGAATTGCATCTCCAAGTACCTCTTTTAACATCATCCCTGGAGGATTTCAAATATTGTTTTCTAAAAAGCTGTGAGCCAATTGTCCACTTCAGAGGAAGACATTCCTGCTAACCCAGCAAGTTGTATATGCAATCTTTCACATGGTGGCAAAACACACAATGAATATCTTGAAAAGTTGATCTGCACTGACAAGAAATAATACATAAGAGAGGAAAATGTGATGTCTTTGTTTCACCACAAGACAAAAGCTCTGATGAGTGCATTGTTGCTGATCCAGTTTTGTAGATCCTGCTGGCTTGTTTTCTTCTTCAGAAAATCATACATAGGTCAGCCACCTAGTCCAACCTAAGTACTAGTCACACAACCCTGTCCCAACTTCAAATACACACTTGCACTACTCACAGCCTGTGTGTAATGCATGCCTCTTTGGATGAATAATATGAGAATATCAAAAAGACCCATTTTGAAGGACAGCCTTTGTTAGCCTTTCAAACTGAAGAAGGTCTTTCCCTTACCCTTTGAGGTTATCTTGTATGAAAGGCCATTGCATTTTAGGCTAGTAGTATGCCCAATGGGGCAGGTTTGATCAACTCTCATTGCATACATGGGGATAGAATGAGACTGGTAAATTTATTTTTGCTGTGAGCAGCATTGTTAGATTTCCAAGAATTCTGCCCAACTGTAGAACTAGATGACATTTCTTTTCTGATTCTGCTCTCTTGTGGATATCTCTCTTATTTTGTGATCTTCTCTTAAACTACAAGTTCTAGTACAAGAGCTGAAGCTTATGGCTTGAAGTTAGGAAGATATTATATATATTTTTAATACCGATCTTTGCATTGTATAAGGCAAGGAATCCATTGCCAACATACTGCTCATGTCATACCATTAACAAAGTGATTCAATATTTTTCTATTCAGCGTCTGAAGTTTAGTTTCCTCCTTACTTTTGCTCTTACAAAATGCTAAACTGAATCTTGCCTTGTAAAGCCTAGATATATTGTTTTTGCACAGACTCCGTGATAACAGAAAATATGGCAATACATCCTGAAACTAAATTGTCAGCTGAAAATACGAGTTTAATAGTTTTAGAGGCCTGAATGTAATCACAGAAATGTAGGAATTAAGCTATCTTCCCATCCAAATCATTTGAGATCCATTTCTGGTTTAAGATTTGACATTGTCGGTACACGGGACAATTGCCTGTTGCTGAGATTGTCTTTTCTCCATACTTAGGTGATTTGGGTGTCTAAGCTGAGAGTCCACAGAGCTTTGGTCTCTCAAGCTGTCCATACAGAGAGGTAAGTTGCAATAGCAGATGAATGGGAACCTAACTGAGGTTCAGGGAACTGTCATACAGAGAAACCTGTACAAGAAAAAATGACCCTCTTCTATTAGATTACTATGAGAATCCAGACACTGATTTAACAACCCTACAGAAATTGCCCTGAAAATAAAACTGCCTGAGCAACAATGTCAGAGAGAGCTTCCCAATGCTACCCTCCACATGGGTTCCAGGCCTGGTGAGGGGGTCAGAGGGAGGAGTTCAGATTCGTTCGTTTGTTCAGCCTTTGGGCTGCCATCCAAGGCCAACAGCAAGAATGCCAATGGTGGTGGAGGTTTGTATGATGTGGTGTACCCTCTCTGCCGCTCCAAAACTGTCTGTGCTTTCTTTATACTCTTGTGTTCTTGGAAATTCCAAGATTTTTTATAAAGATCTTACAAGAGGGTAACCAAAAATATTATATAAACCAACAGCATTCTTCCAGAAGTGCAGTTTGCCTCCTGGTAGCTACCCACATTGCTTCAGTGTCTAACGACAGTTGACTTTTGAGGTTGTGTTTCTCAGTGTGCCTAAAGGTGCTCAGTTATGTGGTTTCCTGACCACCACAGTCCTTAGGGACTGATGAGCAGAATCAGATCAATACAGAATTCAGTGCTGACAGAAACACATATGCCCCAGTTCATAACTGCACCTACGTAAATGCTTAAATCACACAGAAGTTAGTGCTATTTATGTCAGCTTCCTTTAGCCACATTAGTCATCCCTACTTTCAGTTAGTGTAGCATAGGCCTGACTGTAATTTGAAGACCCCCAAAATGTGGCCTCTCTAAAAATCCTCAGGGTGCAGAAGAGATTTTACCAGTAGGCAATAAGGCAATATAGCAAATACTGAAGTAATTGATAAGAGATATGGAAATAATTAGCTTATCACTGGACAAGCAGAGGCAGTTTGAAGAGTAGGTACAGAATCACCAAAACTGACAGGGAGCTGCTAAAACAATTTTTGTATACACCTCCTGCAGCCCAGCTTTTTCTAGATATCCAAGGTAAATTACTCCTGTCTAATTCACTTCTGCAGCAAATAGAGTTAAGTATGGGGTTTTACTTTTTGTATCTACTTCAATTATACTACTTTGTAATTTATTGTTATAGACTCCCTAATGATTTTTCTCTTAGAGAATATTAAGAAGTCACTGGCTCAGAAATATAACTGACTGCAATGATCTGTTCCACTATGCAACATACTTGCAAGGAAAGGTATTTGCTGTAGTACTTTGAGAGAATTGTCTTTGAGAATGGCATTTTAAAGTGTTCACCTAAATTACAGTTGTGATGTAAATATGACAGGTTTAAACTAAGGCAGCTGAGAAATTACATATATGAAAAATTACAGTGATATGATCTCTTTGCACTGGTGCATAAAGATTTAATCTCCTGGGTTAAGTACCCAGAACACAGCAGTTGTGTCAAGATAATAGTTAGAAGGATGCTTAAAGAAATGTTTCTCATAGTTATTTCTCAGAGCTTTGAGGTATTCTCTGAAGGAAATGTATTTCATGGAGTACAGGTGCAAAGTTCTTGTGGTGTCCCCCAGACGAACAAAATTCTAGGGAAATGTAGGCAGGGGAGGTAAGTGACCACTAAAGGGCTGGACCATGCCTCAGCTCTGATCTCAGCCCTTCACTTTCTAAGAATACTCCATAAATTTCTGGTTAAAGCAGCAATAACAGCTACCAGGAAAGTGGTAGAATTCCTGGAGAATTTGGCAGAGATTAGGTCAAGAAATGCTACCAAAAATATATATATAAAAAATCATCTGAACCTCTGTAACTGTGACAGAGTACACCCTAACAACTTTTGGAGATATCTAGGTATTCTGGAAAATGTAACCTGTAGAAAATCTCTTATACTAATTTGACTGTTATAATAAATACCTTTAATTTTAATTTTCCTAGAGTAAATATTTTGTAGGTCTTTCCCCTTATATCCATTGCCATATTCCCCTTACATATGAGTGTGATGGACACTGTTAAATATGCATTCATGAAACCACAGCCTTTGTTCAACATTCTGCATTTGCTTTGTAACATCAGCACAACAGGTAATATCTCACAGTAGCTGTGAGAAGGTTATCTCTCTTGAGTGGGGTTTGGAGGGACAGCTCTGCATAGGGACTAGGCACAGGCCTTGTATTATTAAACATTCTCATCAGTGATGGGGAAGATCCCAAAGCAAAAGGACCTCAGGACTGTCCTACTTAGAGAATGCGAGAAATGCCTGGATTTAAGGAGTCTGAAGAGAATCTAAGGGGCATTGAGTGCAAGCATCACATACTTGCTGTGACAAAATACATTAATATTATCTTTGGTGTGCAAGTGAAAAGTACTGAGACAACTAAGTGCCTTGTGTGCAGCACAGTCTTCTGCTACTCTCTGCAGAAGAATGATGCACTGTTCTCCGCTGTCTACATTTTTTGATTGTTGTAGAAAAGCCAGGCTATTCAGACGGAAGATTCAGATGTTTTAAAGATTATGAAAATTATGTTCAAGGAGAGACTTAAAAGATCTCAATCTGTTTATGCGATCACAAAGAAGAATGAGAGAGTACAAGTATGAGCCCTTTAACAAGGAGAAGAAAGTGGGTAATAAAAAGTCTTGCAGAGAAAGGCATCACATAACACAAGAAATAAGGGACAAATATTTAACAGGAAGAACTGTTAATCAGTATAACAAGCCACTGGTAGATTGTCTTCTGGAATACATATTTAAGCTGAAGTAGAAACAGAAATTATAATTTTCATATAAGAGTAAGTAGGTGACATTTAATGGCCTATAATATGTAGGAGTTCTAGGTAAATAGACTAATGGTACTTCTTGGCTTTAAAATCTGTTAATACTTTTCTCCTAGGAAAACAATTCATACGGTTCTTTCCTTCATAGAAAATAGTTGCTGTAATAAGACACATTTTTTAAAAATAAAATTCCATCACATGAACAAAGTCAGATCCCAAATAAAAGCAATTACACAATGGCAAATTGTAGTGGCCTTTCTAAACAGTCACATTCCATATACTACAACTGTAGTTATTTGTATTGCAGGCAAAAAAAGCAGGAGAATTGCTTTTAAGCATCTTTGATACTTCTCTTAAATTGTAGTCTTCATTTCAAGCTGTTGAAAAAAAATCTACCAAACACAAAATCAGATAAAATCTGCAGCCATTTCAGCTCTCTTCATTTAATAGATTCTTCGCAAAATCCTGGGATGTGGGCATGTCTCCTTCAGCTTTCTTTCCACAGACAATATCTTTGTTTTCTTACAGGAGACCTGAAATTTTTGGAATGATTCTCTCCAGGGTGCTTTGGATAGACTAGTGTATAGAATTGGCTCTCTACTATAGCACCATGAAGATAGCCCCAAAATATCTTTTAAACTGGTAACTTTTCATATGGTATGTGTGGTAAAGACAACACTTTAAACTGTATATTGTAAAATTAAGTATGTATGTCCATTTTTAGGAAAAAAAAAAAAAAAGCCAAATTATATAGCAGTATTAATCAGTAATTTCTAGATGATCTCAACTATCCTCACATTTATACAAGAAGAAATCTACAGTGATTTGTCCAAAGTTACCAAATACTCTACTGGGGAATCTGAGAGAAGACTGAGTGTTTGTTTGGTGCTCTGTCCTTCAAGCAACTTTACAAAACTTTCTTTTTGTGTATAGATAGAATCTCTCTCCATTTCTATAAATCCTTTGTGCTCTTTTTTTTTCTCTTTTTTTTTCACATCTGTAAGACGTTCTCTAAGATTTCTTTTCTGTATGTATTTGTTCTATGCATGCTGCTGGCAAAGAGAGGAGAAAAGCTGGCAAAAACTCAGGTATTTTACTGTACATCTGGAAGCTGGTTTTGCAGACCTGGGGCAAAATTCTGGACCAACTGAAATTAATGGCAAAACTTCAATGGGGCAGAATTTCACCCCTGGGAACTAAGTAAAAATATCTCCACCCTTACAAGCTGAGAACAGAAACTTGCTTTCAACAGAACTTTGCTACTACCTATTCTGCAGTAGTTCTAAAGAGAGTTTTGTAGTCAGTCCAGTGAGATGTTTAAAGGAAATAAGAATAAAATCATGATAAATTCCACTTCACTGACTTATGAAAATAGAGACCAATAAATTCATGTATATAGAAAATTTCTGACAAAATCTTATACCTATGTTACATAGATCTTTTTGTTACTGACTTAGAGTGAAGCTATTTCTGTTAAGACGTATTTTTCTAGATAATATATATATATATACATATCTAAGTTGAATTTGGAAAAGTTCATTATGTGGTTAAGGTAATACATCAAAATAAAACCCCTAAATAGACAGAAACCAAGAATTCAAATTCTCAGATGAGGAATAAATAAATAAATAAATAAAAAGGATGGGGGAAGGCAAAAAGAAATATATCAAAAAGCTCATTTTCATTTCAAACAAACATTAATTCAAAGCTAAATGGAAAGGAACTCCATAAATGCTTCTAAAGCTTATACTTTTGGACCTCATTTTTATGGAATTTTCCAAAATCTTTCAATTCTAAGTACTGAAGTCATTCTGTGCTTTGTGACTGGATGCAAACATAGCATTGTTGGAAGACAAATTTTGGTCTGCATCTTCAAAACAGAAAGAGACCATAGATGTTTGTCCAGGTGTTCCTTTTTCTTCCATTTTAAAATGGAGACCAAAAGGATGAACATACTTGACTGGAATCTCTCTTTTGCTTTTTGCAAAGGGTGAAAGTAGTGAGATCCTTGAGATCAATCACTCAGGCTTAAGAATGACTGATGTTAGGCTTTGCTGAATGACTGACATTAGGCTTTGCTGAAGTGTGGTGCTGAAAGAGAAGGGATATTTGAATTACAGCCCTACAAGTTTGCATGCAACAAAACTGATCACTGTCCAGGTGGTTAACTGTGCAAATTCACAGGGAAAGGCTAAAGACTTGTCTTACTCCAGGCTATTAAACTGCATTTTTTTTTCTTTTACAGCTCAGTATTTTTTTGTTTCCTCTTACTCTTTCATTTTTTGTTTTTATTTTTTTCTGGTCAGGTTCCAAGCCACTCACCTCCCTGCTTCAGACAAAGCATTTTCTCAGATGTTGTTATCCTCATAACCTCAGTTAGTAATTGATTCACATATATCACTTTCCAAGATGGCAGTGCTAAGATTACTACTAGGAGATACACAAAAGGAAGGCCATAAATACAGCAACACATTTAGAGGAAACAGAGAAATAGAGCATAGAATTGTGTCAGATGTGTCTTTACTTATGTTCTCGTGTTATTCTGGAAAAAAAAAAAAAAAAAAAAAAGAAGAAGAAGGAGAGAAAGAGATAAACACTCATCATGTTCTGAGTATGAATCAAGCATGGTAAAAAAATTATGCTTTAAAATGTATTAGATTCATTCTGGAAGAGTTAAAATTGCTATATTTTCAGATCAGTTTGCTTCAGACAACATTGGGACTTTGTGCAGGTGCTACTAAAATGTGATTATGTCATTGTTCCAAAATTCACTGGGATATCAGCAGAGGGGTGTGAACCTAGCCAAAGTGAGCAGTCATAAATATTCCAATAAATGTTTTTGTGTCTGCCTCTGTGAGGTAGCATATAGTGTTAGAGTGTTTCACTTCAGATATGTGGGATCAAACATATATCTATTTTTGAGAGCTCAAAGCTAAATTTACAGGCATCCAGAGCAAGGGACAGACAAAAACAGCTCAGCTCAAGCTTTGTTGTGACATTTATACTTCAGGCTGACTTTGCTTTAGAATTATTTTATGATTCTTCTGATTTCTTGATTTTTTTCTTCATTTTTTGGTTTAAGATTTTCATCAACTTTTGCCATTAGCGGTAACTTTTTATCTGGCTTATCTGACTCATTATTATTGTTTTGAGTTCACTGAGAATTGACAGTGATTGATACTACTCAAAGGGAAGTGGGTGATCTTCTCCGTAGTCCACACAGCTTGAGAGCTGGATCCTGGCAAGCACTAGTCCCTTCTCTCATGTGCCTTCCAGAGTGAAAAGATACTATTCATCATGCATGGGATCTGGGTCATGTGTTCTTCACATTTTCTTGTTCTGTCAAAATAAAGGCAAGAAAAGCCTTTGGTTGAATGTATTTATGAAGATACTTGTCCCCCATAATTACCCAATTTAGCTGTACAAAAGGACACCACACTTAGATCTGGAAAAGTATTGCATTTTTGGGAACTGTTTTGAAACGGACCAAATTTGAGTCAGTGTCCATCTGATATCACTTAGTTGTTGTGGTAGCATTGTTTGAAGTGGTTTCCTTCAGCATTGGCTTGGGCTCATAAACCAGTCAGCAATGGTACATGCTGCCACCCACATTTAACTCAGGCAAGCAATGCACAGCTGGAAATAGTCATTGCTCTAGAAAGAGCTGTAAGAGCAAAGCAAATGTAGAACTTGCTGACTCATGTCCTTGGCTAGCTTGGTTTTCAGGAATGTAATGGTTTATGAAGGGATGAAATCTAGAACTGTACTTAATTACACAGGGGGAGATGTCAGGATCCTTGAAAAAAAAAAAAAAAAAAAAAAAAAAAAAAAAAACCTGCCAGAAAATACTCTCTCTTTTCTGCAAACAACATACACAATTTGAAGTTCTCTTCAATGCAGAGCTTTGTAGATTTTTACTATATTTTAGCAAAGATATAGAATAAGCATAATATAATTGTCAGCAAGGACTGCAAAGACAGGTAAAGGAAAGAAGTTGTGGTAGATCTGCCGAGCTTTGATAAAAGATAGATTTAAATGGGATTAACATGCTAAAGTCTTAGGGGTGAAGTTTTGCTTGAAACCTAATCACAACACAGCAGAGCAACAAGTAGAACATTGCAGAAAGTAATCAAAAGTAAATGGACCGTAAACTTGCAAAGCAATTACTGCCAAAATCTGTAACAAAAATCTAGTGGAATGACTCTATCTTCTTTCTTTCTACAGTACATAAAAAAAAAAAAAAAAAAAAAAAAAAAAAAAAAACCAGCATTAAGATATGGTAAGAAATACCTCATCGTTTAATGTTTAATTAAGTTAGTTTTGCTCTTGTGTCTGCTCCCCTGCAGTTTTCTAATAATGATTTCTGCATCTTGTTAATTATTTGCATTATAATAATAGCATGCTGGGCGTTAGAGGAGATCAGACTTTCATTTCAGCAGGTTGTGCTATGAAAGTAAGAGTCAAAAAAATTAAAAGCAAACAAACAAATAAACAAAACAAACTAACAACAACAACAAAAAAAAACACATACACACAAAAGAAACAGCAAGAACAGCAACAACAAGAACAAGATACCACGGAGAAGAGGAAGGGGCACTCTCCCCAGTTTATCATAGGAGCACTGAACGCTCCCTAACTTCCAGATGGAGCACTGTGATCTGTTAGTCCTTCAACTGTCATAATCAAGGTTGCAGAAGTGACAGGATACCAAGACTTGGTAATAGGTAATTCCATGGGATGTGAGAGACCAGGTTCACAGATGGTCCAGAAAACAAACAGGGACTTGAACTGGAGAGACTAGTATTCTCTATGAGGGCTTGAAAATCTGAATCAGTCCAACTGTTCTAGCAGAGTCATCCTAGATGTGAGGAAAACAACCTTCAGAATAGATAGGACATTTTAGATTTCACGAACTGTCATTTTTCAACAGGTAACTGTTCCATAAAACAAAAATGTTTTTCACCTGCTCAGAGTCCATGTTTGCCAGGGTGCAGTGAAGTTTGCCAGCAAATTCTTCTGCTAGTGGTATTTTGCTGAAATAAATTATTAATTAATTAATTAGATGTATAGCATCTGCATATTAATTTCATATATTGGGACTTCAGAAAGACACTAGAACTGTACCACAAAATAAAATAGTACTGTTTTCAATCCTAACATTTCCCAGTCAATCCCAGTAACATATACAGACATTTTTTATTGTTTGTGTTAAACACTTTTCCTCCAAATGAATTACGGTAGGCTGAAGATCTGCTATCACTTTTCCTATTCTCAACCAGCCTTTGTTTTTCCACACCACTCACTCCAAAACTGACAACAAGAAAGGTCAGGTAGGTCACGCTTAGCTAGTCCCAAATGCCACAGCATATTATCCAAGAGAGAGAATATAATTATCTTTTCACAAGTGGCAATTAGTAAGAATACCCCCCATCAATTCTGTTTAGCATTCAACATTTGCAGCATGGCAGAAGCCAAAGCTTTACAACAGCAAGGCCAAGTTACCTTAATAAGGTTAAAACTAACACAAAATGCTGAAGGTCTTTGTGTCAGCAGAAACACTTAAAATTCTGAAATTTGAAGGAAATACTCTTCCAAAATATTTTTTGTAAAATTCTGTATTCTGAAAACATGTATTTGGTTAGGGTGTTCTTTCTGCATTTTAGGAGACCTTGCACAGTTAATGGATAACAAATAGGTAGCAAATCATTTAGTATTAATATGAGGTAGAATGTTGAACCTATTATCATCTCATTTTTATAGACAAGCAATGTTTTATATACAGTAAGTAAATTCTTCTCTTTATTACTAAATCTGTTTACATTGCACAGGGAAAAACAAAGGTAGTGAGAATTTAAGTCAGCAGTTAGAAAAGAGATAGTTAATTTGGGATACCTCTGTTTCTGGGTGCCTGATATAAGTACTTGGAATTATTTTCTGAAGTTTTCAACTGTGGTCTGGCTTAAGCCCCGATCTCCCTTCTCCCAGGTCTGTGCTTTAACCACAAGCCTATTCCTCAGTCCCTCTACAGTGAATAAAATTAAATTATATAGATATTGAGAGTCTTCAATTCAGTATCTACAGCCTAACACTGAAAGTATCCTGGATCACCAACAAAGAGTCCATACACTACAAATGCTTATTTCCTACCATGTCATATCCACAGGATCATATTTTTTTGCCAAGTTAACTTTCCTATATGTAATGGTCTCCAGTTTCAGCACCAAGTGAAATGGCCTTGGACATATCATTTAGGACTGTTTTATGCTACAATAGTCTGAACGTGTCTCATTGATTTTTTCCAAGTGATGTCTGGCTTTCTGTTCCTTGTCCCATAACTACAGAATGCTGTTCTGGTGGATTCACAGTTGAAAAGCCCTGAACCTTTCATTGTACTGCCAAGGGGAGCAAATGCACTCATTCTGACACCAGACCCACAGAGAATTCCAGGAATTCCCACAGAAATTTAGCCATAAACCATTTGAGATATCACAGAAATGTCCAACGGGAGCGAATGAATTAACGTTCCCCCACTTCTTTCAAACCACTGAAAAACACACTGAGTCTTTCCTTTTTCAGGAGGCACCACCAACTGCTGACAGTCAAGCCAGCGTCCGCTTGGAGCAGACTGTGCAGTGTATCCAGGAAAATCAGCTTTCTGGCAGTTATCTAGTGGTATAAAGCTTGTAGGTTATATGAGGAAACAGATATGAAAGCAGGGGTAATTTTCTTCTTACATTCTTGATTGTCTAAGAAGAACTGAAAAAAACACAGACAATTGGCTGAAATTGAAAAAGATATATATATTAAAAAAACAAAACAAACAAAAAAAAAAACACCTGTAGAAAAGTCATTGTTACAGGATGCTTGAGAAAAAGAAAGTACTTACTTGCCAAATGGTAATTGCTGTTGAACCAACAGTATGGGGTTATGATACAGTAATTAACAGATTTATGCATAGCAATTTCTCTCAAGCCTTTGATAAGCAATCAGGATAGCTCTGGAAGTGCTCTTACATGAAGTTCTCCTGTAGACATGTAGATGGACTCTGTCAAGCTCTGTCTATAACTCAGTTAAATGAAAGCTTTAATTTTCAATATTACCCAAGCAAATTCATGTGATTTCACAGGCACTCTGTGCTCAGAAAAAAATAATACAGAATATATTTCTATTGGTTTGGGGTGAGTAACCAGTAGCCCATCAGAGTCTCTGTTTCCGTCCTCTACCATAAAGACCAGCATAATATCAGTTAGGTCAACCTTATGGCTAAATCAAGACCTTTAAGATACTTCATTCATCCAGAAATTGCCCTCCCTCCTCCCTATCTGCTGAAAAGATATATTATAACTTCCCCAACAAGTCTTTTTTTAATGGTTTACAGAAATCGCACAGGTCATCAAGAATGAAGTCAAAGTCAGGAAGTTCCCTGCCTGCTTATGGATGGATTCATTTGTTTAATGTCTTTAAAGTGTATGAGTTCTTGTTCTTCTGTTTGCTGTTTGACTATGATGGTGTTTAAGAGGGTATCATTAATTTCAGGTCTTCCATCTGAGACCTTAGGAGTTCATGATATAGTTGGCAAGACAAAATATAAGAGAAGTAAAAACTGCCAGATTTTTATGTGGATAGGCTTTTTGCCCATGTGATATTTGCCTCTGGCCACATGGAGAGTCAGCATCAATGGAAGGGTCTGAGTCTGGGACCCCCAGGTATGTTGATCTAAACCTTCTGCTTGTAGCTGCATCCTCCAGGCTCAAAGGAAAGGGCTTTTCAAAGCTTGCCACTGTGAACCTAACACAAGTCTGAAAAAGAATCAGTTAGTTACCAGCAGTGACCGCACTCTGACCCTTATTTCAAATGCGTGTAGCATTAAACATTAACCAGGCAAAGAACTAAAACCTTGCAAGGGGCCTGTCCAAAGCACGAATCAACAATAGCATGCAGTGTGCTAGGGACAGACATGCAAATGCCAAAGATATTCTCTTGTCTGATCTATTCTCTGGAATTCGGGTTTCACTTAAAACTCTTTAAATGGACAGATCCTACTTCTCTGTCTTTTCTTGCCTTGGATTGCTACAGAAAGCAAAAATAACTACCTATTTCCAAAATACAAGGAAAGTAATGGATTTCAGCAGGACAGTTTTCACTGTGAATATTATTGACAGCATCACTTAAAATACAAAGGTGAAAGGACTTTTTTTTTTTTTTTAGCTGTCAGAAATCCTAGTAACACACTCTCTTTGTTTCCAATTGACCGAGGCTACAAAATCCTTGCCTGACTTCTTTATGTACAAACGTATAACATCCTTGTTCCTGGCTCATGGGAGGCACCTCGTAATGCCGGCTGTCAACTCATTTGTGACACATAACCGTATCTGAAAAGTGGTTGAACTGCTGGTGTTGTAATGCACACATTGTTCAAGATCATCTAACAGCATTAGGAAGAGGATGGCTTCAGGGTTCTAATTAAAAGAAATCATAGGCAATCAAATCAAGTGCTTCCTATTTGTATTTTATTTAATAAAGAAGGAATGACACAGATAGTATTTTCCCCCGTCTTGCCTATTCAGTAATGGTGAAAGGGGCAATGAGCCCTTCAAAGCTTTGCAACAGCCGTAAACGAGTCCCAAATCGATTGCCATCCCCAAGCCCCTTCTCTGAAGGCTTAATGGTATTTTCACGTGGGATCCAAAGCAGGCGGTCTTCAAGGAAGGTTATTGCATCTGGTGAAAAAAATAAAGTTGACATTTTTTGACAAGACCCTTAAGTATGCCTCTCCCAGGAGGGTTGTAACATAGAAGAGGCTGAGCAGGTGGTAATAATCAGCATTACATACATTTGAGCATTTTCTATAACATGGATTACCATGGAATTCCTTCCTCCCCTTCCTCTCCTTGGGGAGCCTTGTACAAATTGCAAGCATTTTCAAGGCCCTTTGATAAGCATTTCTATCACCAGTTTCACAGCTGTAGCTGGATTGTTTAAAACATATGAAACACAGACCTGCCCGCCCTCTGTGATGGATAGGATAGGATGGGATGGGATGGGATAGGATAGGATAGGATAGGATAGGATAGGATAGGATAGGATAGGATAGGATAAGATAGGATAGGATAGGATAGGATAGGATAGGATAGGATAGGATAGGA